>JARQOD010000006.1:84717223-84892440 GCA_033576555.1 Oophaga sylvatica
ATTAGCTATCTGTAGCAAACCAGAAACTAGGTTGGAGATTCCTAACCCCATGTCATTACATTCTTCCCAGTCCTGATATAAGTGTAGATACAATGGCAGGCTAAAAATATATATATAAACACTGAATAAAAACTATAAGATGAGAGTCATAATTCCAAATGTGTTATAAGGTGTTTTATACTGGATGGTACTATAGAATAATCGTTGCTTTTTTAATATAGCTCCTCATATGGATGTGCTAATTGACTTCATATGCACGCACAGTATGTATTGTGAGCTCTGCACTCGCATGCTAACATCATTATATTAGCAACTGTGATGGAGAAGTTACTTTATTGATATACCTGATTCATTGAGATACTTATAATCCTATATATAGTGCATATATGTCTGCCTATTGGGGGATATTGTGAGTTACATAGATTGCATATATAGGTACAAATATATGGAGGTTATTATTGTTTAGCCCCGTATTAATCTATTATCGCTATAACATATAAGATATGGAGATGTGCACTATTATATATTGATTTGAATGTAGTTCATACCTGTCTGCATTTGGCTAATTTGTACCATGTTAACCACTAGATAGAAAATACTTTGTTACAGATCGGTAACCTATTACCAAGCTGTGTGTACAAGGCTTGGATTGTATAGGGATTTAATGACAGGCTAGAAAAAAGACTAGTATTAGCTATCTGTAGCAAACCAGAAACTAGGTTGGAGATTCCTAACCCATGTCATTACATTCTTCCCAGTCCTGATATAAGTGTAGATACAATGGCAGGCTAAAAATATATATATAAACACTGAATAAAAACTATAAGATGAGAGTCATAATTCCAAATGTGTTATAAGGTGTTTTATACTGGATGGTACTATAGAATAATCGTTGCTTTTTTAATATAGCTCCTCATATGGATGTGCTAATTGACTTCATATGCACGCACAGTATGTATTGTGAGCTCTGCACTCGCATGCTAACATCATTATATTAGCAACTGTGATGGAGAAGTTACTTTATTGATATACCTGATTCATTGAGATACTTATAATCCTATATATAGTGCATATATGTCTGCCTATTGGGGGATATTGTGAGTTACATAGATTGCATATATAGGTACAAATATATGGAGGTTATTATTGTTTAGCCCCGTATTAATCTATTATCGCTATAACATATAAGATATGGAGATGTGCACTATTATATATTGATTTGAATGTAGTTCATACCTGTCTGCATTTGGCTAATTTGTACCATGTTAACCACTAGATAGAAAATACTTTGTTACAGATCGGTAACCTATTACCAAGCTGTGTGTAGAAGGCTTGGATTGTATAGGGATTTAATGACAGGCTAGAAAAAAGACTAGTATTAGCTATCTGTAGCAAACCAGAAACTAGGTTGGAGATTCCTAACCCCATGTCATTACATTCTTCCCAGTCCTGATATAAGTGTAGATACAATGGCAGGCTAAAAATATATATATAAACACTGAATAAAAACTATAAGATGAGAGTCATAATTCCAAATGTGTTATAAGGTGTTTTATACTGGATGGTACTATAGAATAATCGTTGCTTTTTTAATATAGCTCCTCATATGGATGTGCTAATTGACTTCATATGCACGCACAGTATGTATTGTGAGCTCTGCACTCGCATGCTAACATCATTATATTAGCAACTGTGATGGAGAAGTTACTTTATTAATATACCTGATTCATTGAGATACTTATAATCCTATATATAGTGCATATATGTCTGCCTATTGGGGGATATTGTGAGTTACATAGATTGCATATATAGGTACAAATATATGGAGGTTATTATTGTTTAGCCCCGTATTAATCTATTATCGCTATAACATATAAGATATGGAGATGTGCACTATTATATATTGATTTGAATGTAGTTCATACCTGTCTGCATTTGGCTAATTTGTACCATGTTAACCACTAGATAGAAAATACTTTGTTACAGATCGGTAACCTATTACCAAGCTGTGTGTACAAGGCTTGGATTGTATAGGGATTTAATGACAGGCTAGAAAAAGACTAGTAAAACTCCTTATACAATTACAGGGTCCTTAAAAGTTTCTCCCCAACAAAAAAGATCAAGATTCGCTCTTTAATTCACTAAAACAACACAGACTAATCAAATCCACGGGATAAAATATCAATAGAGACGAATAAATCACTTTGATTGAAATTCACAAATCCAGCAGACCAGATTTCCCACCCTGAGCAAAGTTCAGACAGATCAAATCCCAGGGAGACGGATTAAATGATATGGGGCGTGTCGACCTGTCAGATTGAGTTTGATGAGTTGTCCAGTTCCTATACTACTAACGTCAACCGGATCACATTGCAAGAGCTGGGATGCCCGCACGGACTCCTCTACTAGAACGGGTGCCTCACCTTCCGGTACAGACACTTCAGGTAAGAGGGATTGGCGCCGCTCCAAGTTTAGTTTTAGGGCACGCCAGCTGGCTTCCATCCTGGCGACCTCCTCCCGGTGCCGAGCCAGGCCTCTTAGGGTATCCTCCGCTTCTTGCAGCGTAGGAGGGTTTCCAGGTCGGGTGCCCAACGGTGGTTCCGTGGCGATCGGGTCGCTTCCGTGGGGGGAGAGCTCTGACTGCTCCATCCCTTCACACTTCTGCTCGTGTCCATTAGCCATCTCTGCCAAGTCACATGTGTCATTAGCATCTGGAAAGGGCCCCTCTTTTGTAGTGAGGCGGGACCTTCGTGTTAGTTTCCGCACACTGAGGAGGATGAGGAGGCGGAACTCAAGAGCTGTGGGGCACGATCTTACATTGCAGTACCATTTAGAGTGGTCGGCCATCGTTTTCGCGCCACTGAGTGAGTGTACACACACGAAGAGCACGCCCTTCTTCTTCACCAGTGCCTCGTCGTGACGCAGATATGGCTGAAAAATGGCAAATACATTCTCTGATGATTTTAGCAATTCTCAAGCACAAAACCAGTTCAATTCAGGCACACAGGACTCGCTTATAGCGAGCTACAGAATCCTGTTCGTGACGCCCAAGTTGAGTCGCACAGAGCCAGAGGTTTTGGGGGTACTCGGCACCGAGCCCGTCGACTTCTATGGGGTATGTCACGGCTTTACCCGGCAATTGAATCAGAGTCTATTTTACTATGTAGAAGTGTATAAACTATAAATATATGTATATATATATATGTCACAATGACATGTATATATATATATATATATATGTATTCTATGTGTGTATATTTTGTGTTTACAACGAAAGAAAGTGTTTTTTTAGTTGCGATATTTTGTTCCCATAGACTTACATGGGACTTCCGGTATCGGAATCGGATATCGACGATATTTAGTGATATCGTCGATACCATTCCGATCCGATTATTTTAGATATCGAGCAGTATCGCTCAACACTAGTTACTAATCTTTTTTATTTGTCCTTTTCTACATATATAGAAATTCCATTTCTGGCAAATTACAGTTCTGTCATATACATTGAATTCAGTTTATGGCTAATTGTTTCTCATCTGCTTCGTTGTATATTTTTTATTTTTAAGGCATATTGTTTTCAGCCTTCATCTCTTTTTTCTATTATCTTTCCATGTTACTTATACTTGCACCGAAATTTACACACAGCTGACTGGAAATAATAAAAATCTTTTAGCACATTCAGTATTGGATTTTAACTTTGAAGGAGTTTATAATTCTTTACATTGTTCCAACTGACAACTGTGTTTTTTTCAAGTCCAACAGTTGTAATTACTCCCTTTTAACTACAGACTCATTTGCATTTTTAGAGTTGTGTTAGTGTTTTACAAATGTGATTACATATTTTTTTCTTAGCATTGAAAGTTTTCAGAATTTTCTGAAAAAATATATGCAATTAGTTTAACCTGCTTTTGTTTGGTAGATGTATGTTTTATTAAACCAGAATGTTAAGCTACATGTGCTTTTCACAAAATGAGAATATCATCAAAAAGTTAATTTATTTAAGTTCTTCAATACAAAAAGTTAAACTCATATATTAGATAGAGCCATTACAAAGTTATGCATTTCAAGTGTTGATTTCTGTTAATGTTGATGATTATGGCTTACATCCAATGAAAACCGAAAAGTCAATATATCAGTAAATTAGAATAATTAGCAAAAAACACCTGCAAAGGCTTCCTAAGCATTTAAAAATGTCCCTTAGTCTGTTTCAGTAGGCTCCACAATCATGGGGAAGACTGCTGACTTGACAGATATCCAGAAGGCAGTTATTGACACACTCCACAAGGAGGGTAAGCCACAAAAGGTCATTGCTAAAGAAGCTGTCTGTTCACAGAGTGCTACATCCAATCATATTAATGGAAAGTTGAGTTGAAAGACAACATTCAGACAGGTAATTATTCACTGTACAATGAATTCATACATAGAAAGTTCAACATTTCTGACCATGAATGAGTTATCCAAATATTGTACTTTTATGAACATGTCATTATCTTTTAAACTTTATTATTACTTATAATCTTAAATTATATAGTTTTCATGTTACATAGATTTATTGTTCTGAGTTAAAAAAAAATGCTTTTAAAACTTAAACCTCTTAAACTTAGAACAATCAGTGGGTAATTGTCTTTTGTTAAAATGTTTTGCTATTAATCACAATGATAATGCTATGGATGCTCCATACATAATTTATTACACTCTCACTGCACTATACCTACATCATTTATGATAGGAACATTATTAATATACATTATCACAGTTGCAGATTGACAGTATTTATAGTACACTGTATGCAATGCATATTATCATCTATATCTAGGCTAAAATTTATATTAACAGTTTGTTGGATAGGTTTGTTTATTTGTAAATACTTCCCTCAGTATAATTAATTATTATGTTATTAAAATATTTACACATTTAGTCAGTGATTTATTAAATTATATTTTTCTTTTCTGACTTGGGTAAATCACTTTAGACTGCGCACAAAAGAGTGAAGTTTTGGAAACTAAGGAAAGGTTTTCCAACAGTTAAAAAATATTTGAACTGATACAAATGTTTAAAATAACATAAACAATCACCTTTTATTAAAAATACTTGATCACTAGTGATAAGTGGACCCATGGATGTTCGGGTCTGGCAGGTTCAGCCGGACATCTAAAAAAAAGATTGGTTTGAGTACAGCCGGTGTCTGTGCTTTAAATAAATAATTAATAATAACCAGTGCAAGCAAAACTGACATCTGCAACCCTCAGCTGTCAGCTATGTCATGGCTGGTTATCAAGAAAAAAGTGGTCTCCATGACGTTTGTTTTGATTATTTAAATAAATATTTTTTTTAATATGGAATTGTGTGCCCCCCCCATTTTTGCCAACCAGCAAAGCTAAATCAGATACCTGGGGCAGGTAATCCAAGGCTGGTAAGGGGCCATAGATATTGCCCCCCAGCCTAAAGATAACAGCCCACAGCCGCACCAGAAAAGGAGCAACTATTAGATGTCAAATTTTGGTACTTTGCCTGGCTCTTCCCACTTGTCCTTGTCTGGTGGCAAGTGGGGTCGTAGTTGTGGGGTTGATGTCAGCTGTTTCATAGCCACTGACAACAAGTCCACAGGTTAGTAATGGAGAGGCGTCTATAAGACGCCCCTATTATTAACCCCATAGTTAGGTTGTAAAAAAGACACAGCTAGAATAAAACCCTTTTTTTGAAACAAAGACACTGACTCTTTTATTTGAAGTAAAAATGAAAAATCACAGTTATACTCACTTTATGCCTAATCTACCGATGCCCATGTCCTCTGTAAAAAAACAGAAATTATAAACAAGTATCCCTTACTTGTCCAATGTGAAAGTAATCCTTACTGTCCCATGACATTTCATAATCGCCTGTTATGTTTCGGTAGCTGAGGAGTGCAGGCAAAAAAGGCAATACACCAGAGCAGTTGGAATCTATGAGATTGCAGTACCCTGACTAACCACAACAACTAGAGGCAGCCGTGGAGCGTTCCTACGTTGGTCCTAGACGCCTCGTCACAGCCTGAGAAACTAACTACACCTAAAGATAGATATAGGAAAGCTATCTGCCCCGGAGCAGAACCCCAAAGATAATAGAAAGCCCCCAAACATGTAATGGCGGTTAGACAAGAAGAAATACTGACACAGACAGAAAATAGTATGAGCAAACGTTGGGGCCCAAACTAACTAAATAGAAAAGGATAGGAAGGGTACTTACTGCAATCCCAGAAAACCCTGAAAAGCACCAACTCTACTAATTTCAAAAACACCTGAGATCACACGACCTCTACCACCTAAATTAGCTCTCTGGTGTAACAAAATCAAAACAGCAGCCACTGAAAAAACTGGAAAAAGCAAAAGTACAAACATCAGTGGCTGAACTAAACTGAGAGGGCAAAAGCCCCCGGAGGGGACCCTGAAGGCCCCCACAGAAGTGCAGGACAAAATGCAAAAATCAAGCACAAAAACAAAAAGAAGAAAATGTCTTATCTGTTAGCAGGAGATGCAGACACGACACAGCAGGCTACAAGGGAAACAGGATTCAAGGATAGAGACCAGAACAATTGATCACCGGCAACCCTGATGGGAAGGTGACTCCCTTATATAAGACCAGTCAGTAACACCTGACTCCCAATCCTCACAATCTTCACAATCTTCACTGGACAGACCAGTACCGCTTGTAACCACCAGAGGGAGCCTCTGCTCAGAACTCATCTCAAGCCCATTCACAACAGTACCCCCCTTGAGGAGGGGTCACCGAACCCTCATTTGAGCAACCAGGTCGGTCAGGATGAGTTCTATGGTACGCACGGATGAGTCTCCTAGCATGGATGTCCGAAGCAAACACCCAAGAATTGTCTTCCTGACCATAACCTCTCCACTTAACCAAATACTGGAGTTTCCGTCTAGAAAAACGAGAATCTAATATTTTCTCAACCACATACTCCAGATTGCCCTCAACCAAAACAGGGTCAGGAGGCACAGCAGCAGGAACCACTGGCTCAACAAACCTCTTCAACAAGGACTTGTGGAACACGTTATGGATCTTAAATGTCCCTGGAAGAAGCAAACGAAAAGAAACAGGATTAAGAATCTCCATGATCTTATAAGGTCCAATGAACCTAGGCTTAAATTTAGGAGATGCTACTCTCATAGGAATATTTTTTGAGGACAACCAGACCAAGTCCCCTACTTTAAACCGAGGACCATCAGTCCTATGCCGGTTAGCAAACCGCTGGGCCCTCTCCTGAGAGAGGGACAACCTCTCCACTACCTGGTCCCAAATCTGTTGCATACGCTCCACAACAGAGTCAACACCTGGACAGACAGAAGCCTCCGTCTGTCCTGAAGAAAATCGAGGGTGAAACCCAGAATTACAGAAAAACGGAGACATCAAAGTGGCAGAGCTAGCCCTATTATTAAGAGCAAACTCAGCCAAAGGCAAAAAAGAGACCCAGTCATCCTGATCAGCAGACACAAAGCATCTTAGATAAGTCTCCAATGTCTGGTTTGTTCTCTCAGTTTGACCATTGGTCTGAGGATGAAATGCCGAGGAGAAAGACAATTGAACACCCAGTTTAGAACAAAAAGTCCTCCAAAATCTGGAAACAAACTGGACTCCTCTGTCAGACACTATGTTCTCAAGAATGCCGTGTAAACGAACCACGTGCTGAAGGAACAACGGCACCAATTCAGAGGAGGAAGGCAACTTAGGTAATGGCACAAGATGTATCATCTTGGAAAACCTATCACAAATCACCCAGATGGCGGTCATTCTCTGAGAAACAGGAAGGTCGGAAATGAAATCCATAGAGATATGGGTCCATGGTCTCCTGGGCACAGGCAATGGCATCAACAAACCACTAGAGCGAGAGCAAGGCTTGGAGCGAGAGCAAGTCCCGCAGGACTGCACAAATTCCCTGACATCACGAGACAAGGTAGGCCACCAAAAGGACCGACTAACCAAGTCTCTGGTACCAAAAATTCCGGGATGTCCAGCCAACGCGGAACAATGAATCTCAGACATCACACTCTTTTTCCACTGGTCCGGGACAAACAATTTTCCAACAGGGCAGCGCTCGGGCCTATCCTCCTGACACCCCTCCAGAGCAAGTCTCAAATTAGGTGAGATGGCGGAAAGAACTACACCCTCTTTCAAATAACAGAAGGATCAGATAACTCAGGAGAGTCCGCAAGGAAGCTCCTCGAGAGGGCATCCGCCTTAACATTCTTAGTGCCAGGAAGAAAGGAAACCACAAAATTAAAACGTGTGAAAAACAAGGCCCACCTGGCCTGTCTAGGATTGAGTCGCTTGGCAGATTCCAGATAAACCAGATTCTTATGGTCAGTAAGGACCACCACCTGATGTTTGGCTCCCTCCAGCCAATGTCTCCACTCTTCAAAAAGCCCACTTCATGGCCAATAACTCCCGATTACCCACGTCATAATTACGTTCAGTAGGAGAAAATTTTCGAGAGAAAAAGGCACAAGGGTTACTTTTAGAGGTCTCTGGATCTTTTTGGGACAAAACGGCACCTGCCCCAATTTCAGAGGCATCAACCTCCACCTGAAATGGCAGAGAAACATCAGGCTGCCGTAGAACAGGAGCAGAAGTGAATCTCTGCTTAAGTTCCTGAAATGCAGAGACTGCCTCAGGAGGCCAATTCACCACATCAGAACCCTTTTTGGTCAAATCAGTTAATGGTTTAACAATAACCGAGAAATTACCAATAAATTTACGATAAAAATTGGCAAAACCCAAAAATCTTTGAAGAGACTTTAATGAAGTAGGTTGGACCCAATCACAGATGGCCTGAACCTTGACCGGGTCCATTTCAATAACAGATGGGGACAAAATGAATCCCAGAAATGAGATCCTCTGTACGCCAAAAAGACACTTTGATCCCTTCACATACAGAGCATTCTCTCTCAAAATCTGGAATACAGTTCGAACATGTTTCACATGAGAGTCCCAGTCATTAGAAAAAATCAAGATATCATCCAAATAAACAATCAGAAATTTATCCACAAAATCCCTGAAAATGTCATTCATGAAGGACTGGAAGACAGAAGGAGCATTAGTGAGCCCAAAGGGCATCACAAGGTACTCAAAATGCCCCTCCGGGGTATTGAATGCCGTCTTCCATTCATCCCCGTGCTTAATGCGAATAAGGTTATATGCCCCCCTGAGGTTAAGCTTGGTAAACCAAGTAGCGTTTTTCACCCTGGAAAACAGGTCAGAAATCAAGGGTAACGGGTATTGATATTTCACAGTAATATTGTTCAAAAGACGATAATCAATACACGGCCTTAATGAACCATCCTTTTTGGCCACAAAGAAAAAACCGGCACCTAAGGGTGAAGAAGATGGTCTGATATGACCCTTCTCCAATGACTCCTTGATATAAGACCGCATAGCGTCATGTTCAGGTACAGACAAGTTAAAAAGGTGACCTTTAGGGAATTTACTACCAGGCACTAATTCAATAGCGCAGTCATAGTTCCTATGGGGAGGCAAGGATGCAGATTTACTTTCGCTAAATACATCAGAAAAATCAATCAAAAAGTCAGGAACATCCTGAGCCTGGGGGAGGCAGAAAAAAACAGGAGTGTTGGTATTAACACATTGGCAGCCCCAACTGGTTACAGACACAGATTTCCAATCCAAAACAGGATTATGAGACTGTAACCAAGGGAAACCCAGTACGATAATATCATGCAGATTATACAGACCCAAAAATTTGCAGCACTCTTGATGATCAGGTTCAACCCTCATTATCACCTGAGTAGAGAACTGAGGTTTATTCTCAGCCAAAGGGGTAGAATCGATCCCCAGTAGGGGAATAGACTTCTGTAGGGGTATCAAGGGAAACCCACAACGTTTAGCAAAATCATAATCCATCAGGTTAATAGCTGCTCCAGAATCAACGAAAGCCTGAGCAAAAATGAGGACAGAGAGCATATCAGAGTGACAGTTAATAAAAACTTAGTCTGAACACTACCCAAGACAACTGAGCGTGCAAAACGTCTTCCCCGCTTAGGGCAGACTGAAATAGCATGAGAGGCATCACCACAGTAGAAACATAACCCATTGCGCTTTCGAAACTCATGACGCTGTGCCCCAGACACCACTCTATCACACTGCATGGATTCAGAAGCAGGTTCACAAGGCAACACTATTCCACGCATACTTCTCCGCTCCCGCAAACGTCTGTCAATTTGAATCGCTAATGACATAGAATCATTGAGACCAGAGGGGACAGGGAATCCCACCATAACATCCTTTACATTATCTGACAGACCCTTCCGAAAAAGGGCCGCCAAAGCGTCGTCATTCCACTTGGTCAGGACTGCCCACCTACGGAATCTCTGACAGTATAACTCAGCGTCATCAAGCCCCTGATTTAATGCCAACAAGGCTTTTTCAGCTTGATCAGTGACATTAGGCTCATCGTACAATAACCCAAAGCCTGAAAAAATGCATCAACATCACTCAAAACAGGATCCCCAGGTGTCAGGGAAAAAGCCCAATCCTGAGGATCGCCGCGCAGGAGAGAGATGACAATTTGAACCTGCTGCGCTGCGTTCCCTGAGGACTTAGATTTTAAGGCAAAAAACAATTTACAATTATTTTTGAAATTCTGAAACTTAGCTCGATCCCCTAAAAACAAATCTGGCATGGGAATCCTAGGTTCCACAACAGGCAACCTAGCAAGATATGCAGCAATACTCTGAACCTCAGTGGCAAGCTGATCCACACGGCCAGACAACTGTGCAAACTCCATTGAGAGAAAAAATCCTCCCCAGCACCCAGAGATACAGAGGGGAAAAAAAAAAAAAAATGCAACAAACAGAAAAATATCTCTGACAACTCTGACAACCGTTTTTTCTTTCACAAATTTTTTCCCTTCTGTGAGTACCATACAATTTTAAATTTTGGGCCGGTGATACTGTTATGTTTCGGTAGCTGAGGAGTGCAGGCAAAAAAGGCAATACACCAGAGCAGTTGGAATCTATGAGATTGCAGTACCCTGACTAACCACAACAACTAGAGGCAGCCGTGGAGCGTTCCTACGTTGGTCCTAGACGCCTCGTTACAGCCTGAGAAACTAACTACACCTAAAGATAGATATAGGAAAGCTATCTGCCCCGGAGCAGAACCCCAAAGATAATAGAAAGCCCCCAAACATGTAATGGCGGTTAGACAAGAAGAAATACTGACATAGACAGAAAATAGTATGAGCAAACGTTGGGGCCCAAACTAACTAAATAGAAAAGGATAGGAAGGGTACTTACTGCAATCCCAGAAAACCCTGAAAAGCACCAACTCTACTAATTTCAAAAACACCTGAGATCACACGACCTCTACCACCTAAATTAGCTCTCTGGTGTAACAAAATCAAAACAGCAGCCACTGAAAAAACTGGAAAAAGCAAAAGTACAAACATCAGTGGCTGAACTAAACTGAGAGGGCAAAAGCCCCCGGAGGGGACCCTGAAGGCCCCCACAGAAGTGCAGGACAAAATGCAAAAATCAAGCACAAAAACAAAAAGAAGAAAATGTCTTATCTGTTAGCAGGAGATGCAGACACGACACAGCAGGCTACAAGGGAAAAAGGATTCAAGGATAGAGACCAGAACAATTGATCACCGGCAACCCTGATGGGAAGGTGACTCCCTTATATAAGACCAGTCAGTAACACCTGATTCCCAATCCTCACAATCTTCACAATCTTCACTGGACAGACCAGTACCGCTTGTAACCACCAGAGGGAGCCTCTGCTCAGAACCCATCTCAAGCCCATTCACAACAATCGCCCCTGCAGTATCTAGTGCTGAGAAAGTTCACTGGAGTTCATAGCTGAACCTAAGTGACCTCACAGCACTGCTCACTGTTTGAGAATTTTCTCATGCATGGAGTGGTGCCATAACTGAGGTCACTGAAGTTGATAAGGTTTGAACTCCAGGTAACTTACTCCCAGGAGCATAAAAAAATAGAAAGAAATAAAAAAAAAAAAATTGATTCAATCATCTCTAATAGCTACATTTCACAACATTACCTCATATAGAGTAACTACTTACTTTAATCAATAAAGAAACCCAGGAAATGGAAGGGAATAACCCAGATGAAAGGATAAAGAAACGACCAAAATATATCAAAATAATGCCTTTATTTGTACAAAGAAATGGCTGACAAATTTGCAATAAAACCATGTAAAAATATTAATACAAAATACAGTAATAAACTAAAAAGACAACCCAAACACACCACAAGCTGTGAGTTTGAAAGATGTATCTACACAACAATAAAATAATAACACTTACAAAGACAATCAAAGTTGTGTATACATATGCCCTTTGTAATGACCAGGTGTATGCACAGATGGTATATATGGCAAAATAATAATATATTATATTATTGTTATATAATATGTGGCACAAAGATAAATGTGAGCTGAAAAACACCCACACCGCAATAAATGTTTAATGCCCAATGTGAAAAAATGTGTGTATATGCATAAACCACACATATACAAAGCAAAATATATGAAAATGAACTGAGCTAATGGTGTTAATAAAGTGGATCACAACAAAACACAGAAAAATTAATACTAATATATAATGGGTGCTAGTGCCCTAAAAATACACAATGAATCAATAAAATGTGCTTAATCTGAACACAGCAACCAAAAAGTGCTAATAATTGTGCAAAAACGTTGTGCCACGTATTTAGAATGAACTATTACCTGGGAGCATAAACAGCGTGGTGTGCTGGGAGAGAAAAAAATGCGCTTTATGCTCCCAGGTAGTAGTTCATTCTAAATACGTGGCACAATGTTTTTGCACAATTATTAGCACTTTTTGGTTGCTGTGTTCAGATTTAAGCACATTTTATTGATTCATTGTGTATTTTTAGGGCACTAGCACCCATTATATATTAGTATTAATTTTTCTGTGTTTTGTTGTGATCCACTTTATTAACACCATTAGCTCAGTTCATTTTCATATATTTTGCTTTGTATATGTGTGGTTTATGCATATACACACATTTTTTCACATTGGGCATTAAACATTTATTGCGGTGTGGGTGTTTTCAGCTCACATTTATCTTTGTGCCACATATTATATAACAATAATATAATATATATTATTTTGCCATATATACCATCTGTGCATACACCTGGTCATTACAAAGGGCATATGTATACACAACTTTGATTGTCTTTGTAAGTGTTATTATTTTATTGTTGTGTAGATACATCTTTCAAACTCACAGCTTGTGGTGTGTTTGGGTTGTCTTTTTAGTTTATTACTGTATTTTGTATTAATATTTTTACATGGTTTTATTGCAAATTTGTCAGCCATTTCTTTGTACAAATAAAGGCATTATTTTGATATATTTTGGTCGTTTCTTTATCCTTTCATCTGGGTTATTCCCTTCCATTTCCTGGGTTTCTTTATTCACATTTTCGGATGGTCCACCATCCAATTGTCTTTTCTGGTGATATAAGCACTTATTATTTTAATTATCATCTATATTTTACATACAATTTTATTTAGTGCATTTTATATTTCTGGAGATATATATATTTTTACTTTAATCAATGAATGTTGTAATGCATAGGTAGTAGAGATGACTCAGCAAATTTGATTCATTTAGAATAAAATTGGATCCAAATGAAAAATGATTCAGTTGCAATCAAAATATATAATCATGGCCAAAAGTGGAGGTACCCTTGAAATTGTTCATGAAAATGAAGTATTTCTCCCCGAAAATTATTGTAATTACACATGTTTTGTTATACACATGTGTATGTCCTTTGTGTGTAATTGAATAACACATAAAATAGAAAAAAAAAGTCAAAATGGACATAATTTCACAGAAACCCCCAAAATGAACAAGACAAAATTTCTGGCACCCTCAACTTAATATTCGGTTGCACATCCTTTGGAATAAATAGGAGCAATCAATCGATTCCCAAAGTCATTAACAAGCTTCTTACACCTCTTAACTGGAATTTTGGACCACTTTTCTTTTGTAAGCAGCTCCAGGTCTCTCAATGGCAATTTTAATTCTCTCCACAGGTGTTTAAAATGATTTACAGTGGGGGAAATAAGTATTTGATCCCTTGCGGATTTTGTAAGTTTGCCCACCGACAAAGACATGAACAGTCTATAATTTTAAGGGGAGGTTAATTTTAACATTGAGAGACAGAATATCAAAAAATAAAATCCAGAAAATCTCATTGTATAAATTAAATAAATTTATTTGCATTTCACAATGAGAAATAAGTATTTTATCCCTCTGACAAGCAAGACTTAATACGTGATGGCAAAACCCTTGTTGTCAAGCACAGCAGTCAGACATTTTTTGCAGTTGATGGTGAGGTTTGCACACAGGTCAGGAGGAATTTTGGTCCACTCCTCTTTGCAGATCATCTTTAAATCCTTAAGATTATGAGACTGTCACTTGGCAACTCGGAGCTTCAACTCCCTCCATAAGTTTTCTATGAGATTAAGGTCTGGAGACTGGCTAGGCCACTCCAAGACCTTAATGTGCTTCTTTTTGAGCTGCTCCTTTGTTACCTTTGCTGTATGTTTTGGGTCATTGTCTTGCTGGAAGAATGAGCTATGACCCATTTTTAACCCTTTAACGACCAAGCCATTTTGTAGGTTAAAGACCAGGCCAATTTTTACAATTCTGACCACTGTCTCTTTATGAGGTTATAACTCTGGAACGCTTCAACAGATCTTGGTGATTCTGAGATTGTTTTCTCGTGACATATTGTACTTCATGATAGTGGTAAAATTTCTTCAATATAACTTGTGTTTATTTATGAAAAAAACGGAAATATGGCAAAAATTTTGAAAATTCTGCAATTATCAAACTTTAAATTTTTATGCCATTAAATCAGAGAGATATGTCACAAAAATTAGTTAATAAATAACATTTCACACATGTCTACTTTACATCAGCACAATTTTGGAACCAAATTTTTTTTTGTTAGGAAGTTATAAGTGTTAAAAGTTAACCAGCAATTTCTCATTTTTCCAACAAAATTTACAAAACCATTTTTTTTAGGGGCCACCTCACATTTGAAGTGAATTTGAGGGGTCAATATGACAGAAAATACCCAAAAGTGACACCATTCTAAAAACTGCACCCCTCAACGTGTTCAAAGCCACATTCAAGAAGTTTATTAACCCTTTGGGTACTTCACAAGAATTGAAGCAATGTGGAAGGAAAAAATGAACATTTAACTTTTTTTCCCAAAATTTTTCTTTCGACACAATTTTTTTTAATTTTGTCAAGGGTATCAGTAGAAAATGAACCACAATATTTGTTGTACTATTTCTCCTGAGTACACCGATACCCCATGTGTGGGGGTAAATCACTATTTGGGCGCATGGCAGAGCTCGGAAGGGAAGCAGCGCCATTTGACTTTTTTGGCTGGAATTGAGATTGGACGCCATGTCGCATTTGGAGAGTCCCTGTGTGCCTAAACAGTGGAAACCCCCCACAAGTAACCCCATTTTGGAAACTAGACCCCCAAAGGAACTTATCTAAATGTGTTGTGAGAGCTTTTAACCCCCAAGGGCTTCACAGAAGGTTATAACGTAGAGCCGTAAAATTAAAAAATTATATTTTTTCCACAAAAATGATCTTTTCATCCCAATTTTTATTTTCCAAAGGATAAATGGACCCCAAAAGTTATTGTGCAATTAGTCCTGAGTACGCTGATACCCCATATGTGGGAGTAAACCACTATTTGGGCGCATGGCAGAGCTTGGAAGGGAAGCAGCGCCATTTGACTTTTTTGGCTGGAATTGAGATTGGACGCCATGTCGCATTTGGAGAGTCCCTGTGTGCCTAACAGTGGAAACCCCCCACAAGTGACCCCATTTTGGAAACTAGACCCCCCAAGGAACCTATCTAGATATGTGGTGAGAGCTTTGAACCCCCAAGGGCTTCACAGAAGGTTATAACGTAGAGCAGTAAAATTAAAAAATCATATCTTTTCCACAAAAATGATCTTTCCACCGCCAATTGTCATTTTCCAAAGGGTAACAGGACCCCAAAAGTTATTGTGAAATTTGTCCTGAGTACGCTGATACCCCATATGTGGGGCTAAACCACTATTTTGACGCATGGCAGAGCTCGAAAGGGAAGGAGCGCATTTTTCAAATGCAGACTTTGATGGAATGGTCTGCGGGTGTCATGTCACGTTTGGAGAGCCCCTGATGTGCCTAAACAGTAGAAACCCCCCACAAGTGACTCCATTTTGGAAACTAGACCCCCCAAGGAACTTATCTAGATGTGTGGTGAGCACTTTGAACCCCCAAGTGCTTCACAGAAGTTTATAACGTAGAGCCGTGAAAATAAAAAAATCATATTTTTTCCACAAAAATAATCTTTTTGCCCCCAAATTTTTATTTTTTATAATGGTAACAGGAGAAATAGGACCCCAAAAGGTATTGTGCAATTTGTCCTGAGTACGCTGATATCCCATATGTGGGGGGGAACCACTATTTTGATGCATGGCAGAGCTCAGAAGGGAAGGAGCACCGTTTTTAAATGCAGACTTTGATGGAATGGTCTGAGGGTGTCATGTCGCGCTTGGAGAGCCCCTGATGTGCCTAAACAGTAGAAACTCCCCACAAATGACCCCATTTTGCAAACTATACCCCCAAGGAACTTATCTAGATGTGTGGTCAGCACTTTGAACCCCAAGGGCTTCACAGAAGTTTATAACGTAGAGCCGTGAAAATAAAAAAATCAATTTTTTTTCCACAAAAATGACCTTTTTGCCCCCAAATTTTTATTTTTATAAGGGTAGCAGGAGAAATAGGGCCCCAAAAGTTGATGTGCATTTTGTCCTGAGTACGCTGATATCACATATGTGGGGGGGAACCACTGTGATCGCCTTACTGCGATCTTTGGGAGGCACAATGAACAAATCCACAAAAGGTGAAGAATTGGTTTTCTTTTTTGCGCCGTTCCTCGTGCGGTATTAGTGATTAGGTGACTTTATTCCTCGGATCGGTGCGATTACAGCGATACCAGATTTATACCCTTTTTTCATGTTTAGCTTCTGTCACACTAAAAGATGCTTTTTTTTGGAATAGTTTTTTGTAAGAAATTTTTGCATCGCCATATTTTGAGAGCTATAATTTTTCCATATTTCGGCCAACAGAGTTATCTGTGGGCTTATTTTTTGCGGGACGAGCTGACGTTTTTATTGGTACCATATTCGGGCACATAACGTTTTTTGATCGCTTCCTATTCCGATTTTTGTGGAAGCAGAATGAACAAAAACCAGCAATTCAGGAATTGTTTTTTTTTTTTTTTTTTTTTCCTCCGTTCCGTGTGTGGTAAAATTGATAAAGCAGCTTTATTCTTCGGGTCACTATGATTACAGCGATACCTCATTTATATCTTTTTTTATGTTTTGGCGTTTTTTACACAATAAAAAATTTTATAGGAAAAATAATTATTTTTGCATCAGTTTATTCCGCGAGCTATAACTTTTTTATTTTTTCGCTGATGATGCTGTATAGTGGCTTGTTTTTTGCGGGACAAGATGACGTTTTCAGCGGTACCATGATTATTTATATCTGACTTTTTGATCGCGTGTTATTGCACTTTTTCCAAGCGGTATGATGATACCTCTTGGAAAAAGTATAATTTACTACTTTTTTGTGTTTTTTTTTACGGCTTTCACTGAAGGGGTTAACTAGGGTTATGCTTTTATAAATGGGATTTTTACGGACGTGGCGATACCAAACATGTGTATTTTTTTGTTTTTTATTTTTTTTATTACATAAAAATGTGTATTTTTTAGGGGATTTTTTTTAAATTATTTTTTAATATTTTTTTAAAATTTTTAAAAAAAAAATGATTTTTTTTAAACTTGTTCCTTTATGGGACTTTCACTGTTTTTACTTTTTATTGCAGTTATAATGCATTGCAATGCTCCAGCATTGCAATGCATTGTACCTATGATGAAAGCTGATGTGAGCATGATCACAGCAGCTTTCCGTAGCTAGATGACCCGGAGGTTGTCATGACAACCCCCGGGTCATCAAGGCAGAGATCGGGCCCTGCAAATACATTGCAGGGCGCCGATCTGAGGCAGAGGGAGCTCCCGACCCTCTGCCTCCCCACCTGAGCGCTGCGATCGCGCTCGATCGCAGCAGTCAGGGGGTTAACAGCCAGGGGCGGCGGCGTTACTGAATAGGTACAGTAACATTCAATTTGCAGAGAATAACTTCACAGTGAATCAGTTTTCTTGGAAAATCCATGCAATTTGGTGAATTCAAACTTTACCATATTCGCTCACCTGTAGTGTTGAGCGATACTGCTCGATATCTAAAAATATCGGATCGGAATGGTATCGCCGATATCACTAAATATCGTCGATATCCGATTCCGATACCGGAAGTCCCATGTAAGTCTATGGGAACAAAATATCGCAACTAAAAAAACACTTTCTTTCGTTGTAAACACAAAATATACACACATAGAATACATTATATATATATATACATGTCATTGTGACATATATATATATATATATTATATACATATATTTATAGTTTATACACTTCTACATAGTAAAATAGACTCTGATTCAATTGCCGGGTAAAGCCGTGACATACCCCATAGAAGTCGACGGGCTCGGTGCCGAGTACCCCCAAAACCATCTGGCTCTGTGCGACTCAACTTGGGCGTCACGAACAGGATTCTGTAGCTCGCTATAAGCGAGTCCTGTGTGCCTGAATTGAACTGGTTTTGTGCTTGAGAATTGCTAAAATTATCAGAGAATGTATTTGCCATTTTTCAGCCATATCTGCGTCACGACGAGGCACTGGTGAAGAAGAAGGGCGTGCTCTTCGTGGGTGTACACTCACTCAGTGGCGCGAAAACGATGGCCGACCACTCTAAATGGTACTGCAATGTAAGATCGTGCCCCACAGCTCTTCAGTTCCGCCTCCTCATCCTCCTCAGTGTGCGGAAACTAACACGAAGGTCCCGCCTCACTACAAAAGAGGGGCCCTTTCCAGATGCTAATGACACATGTGACTTGGCAGAGATGGCTAATGGACACGAGCAGAAGTGTGAAGGGATGGAGCAGTCAGAGCTCTCCCCCCACGGAAGCGACCCGATCGCCACGGAACCACCGTTGGGCACCCGGCCTGGAAACCCTCCTACGCTGCAAGAAGCGGAGGATACCCTAAGAGGCCTGGCCCGGCACCGGGAGGAGGTCGCCAGGATGGAAGCCAGCTGGCGTGCCCTAAAACTAAACTTGGAGCGGCGCCAATCCCTCTTACCTGAAGTGTCTGTACCGGAAGGTGAGGCACCCGTTCTAGTAGAGGAGTCCGTGCGGGCATCCCAGCCCTTGCAATGTGATCCGGTTGACGTTGTCGCACTGGAGGCACCCGTTCTAGTAGAGGAGTCCGTGTGGGCATCCCAGCCCTTGCAATGTGATCCGGTTGACGTTGTCGCAGTGGAGGCACCCGTTCCTGCAAAAAACGCTGCACCGGCAGCACCCCAGATCCGCTGTCTGCCCCCGTCGCTGAGACAGAAGAAGCGACACCCGTCCTCATGGAGGAGGCCGCCAGGCACCAGAGGTCTACCTGTCTGTAGCGGAGCCCCGAATGTCATCTGTTCCAGAGCCGGCTGCTTCCTCCGCAGGTGAGCGCCGCCAGGACTGTCGGGCGCCAGGAGAGCTGCCGCAAACCGGACATCGTAAGCTGCAGTTTGATGGTGGAGACATGGAGATGCTGGTGGAGGAGAATTACAACCGGTTTCAGGAGGAAGAGTGGAGACGTTGGGAGAGAGAAGCCGAGCGAGAAAGGGAGCAGCGCGAATCCCAGAAGCTTCGCCAACGTCACATCGACAAGGACCGGGCAGATAAGGACCGGATGAGAAAAGATAAAGGAACCCTGAGGGAGCCGCGGCGTAAGGGTGCAGTACGGAGCTTTAAATTGAAAGCTGGTTGGGGCTTCATCCAGGAGCCTGGACTTTATTTAGAAGTGTTTGTGACCCGGCGGGACGTGGAGACTCACCTCCCAGAAGGACACCCGGGGAGGGACCTGTTGCCAGGAGACTTGGTAACTTACACCCGACACTGGGGTTACAATGGATGGTATGCCCTAAATGTCACCAGGTGCGACCCCTGGTCCCCAGAGTGTCAGGAACCTGTGAGACCCTCGGAGCCTTCAGCCTCCCACATCCAGGCCTCTGCACAAGTGCCCACCCCACGCCGTAAATCTCCCCAGCCTCCCTCAGTGGTCTCCTCAGCAGCCCCAGCTATGGACATGCTAATGATAGCTGGCCCGTACCCGGCGCCTGTTAGGCCCCCTGGGGTTCGTTCAGTCCGGGACATAGGGCTCCAGACCCGGAGGGAGATGAAAGAGGTGGCCACACAGACACAGATAGCGGGTCACGACTTGACTGTACAGGCCACACGACGTCATCAGGTCCTGGTGGTCCTTGGTGTCTCGGATGTTTGGCAAGCATCAGAAGAGTACCAGGTGGTACCTGGAACACCCCTGCCAAAGAATTATAAATAACCCGGACAGGGTCCCTGTATGTAAATAGTTAAATTGTTGATGTACCCGGACGGGTGAATGTTCATAAAAAAGTTTTTTAATTTAATAAAAAAAACAACACAGTTTTCATTACTTTTATTACAGTCTCATCCTGCGACGCCATCGATCTCCTGTAAAAAAAATGAAAAAAAAAACCAGCAGTATACCACCTGTCCGACGCAGTCCATAGTAACGAGGGTCCCACGACGATCCAGCTCTGCTACATCGCAATGACAGGCAGAGCCTGTCATCCCGGCGCAGCACAGCTGATTACCTGCTTCCCCGGCGGTGACGTCATCGGACTGACTGCTTTACGGCCGGGATTACCCAGCAGTCACTGCAGTTATCGCGAAAAACTGCATGTGACCGCCAGGGAGAAGATAATGGCGGCCATCAAGCAGTCCAGGACGTGACCGCCGGAGATCTTCTGCCAGGTAAGTGCCGCTGACTCATGACAGACCCGACCGACGGACACTCACAGTGACAGTGACAAATCCGATTCCGGTATCCGATATGACGAAAATATCGGTACTCGGAATCGAAAGCCCGATACAGCTAATATCGGCCGATACCCGATATTTGCAGTATCGTATCGCTCAACACTACTCACCTGTAATAATTATCTATTCCTTTTCTCATAAATTTAAAACAATCAATCACACACAGGAAAAAATACGTATTTGGTGTGATAAACAAGGAGATAATACATAAGGCAGCCTAACAAATAGTGATAGTCCTTACAGACAAAATCTGGAACATGTGATGAGTGTCTACAGAAGACATACAAATAGATTTTGAAGTTGGATGGATGATTTATTTAAACCCCCACACTATATATACACCTGACTGAACATAGTTTGGTCTTGCAAAAGTACGTAGCCCAAATTTTTAATCTACAGTGGGGAAAAAAATATTTAGTTAGTCACCAATTGTGCAAGTTCACCCACTTGAGAGAGGCCTGTAACTGACATCATAGGAAGACCACAACTGAAAGTCAAAATGAGAAAACAAATTCAGAAAATCACCTTGTCTGATTTGACAAGATTTATTTTGCAAATTATGGTGGAAAATAAGTATTTGGTCACCTAAAATCATGCAAGATTTCTGGCGCTCACAGACCTGTAACTTCTTCTCTAAGAGGCTCCTTTGTCCTCCACTCATTACCTGTAGTAATGGCACTTGTTTGAACTTGTTATCAGTATAAAAGACACCTGTCCACAACCTCAAACAGTCACACTCCAAACTTCACTATGGTGAAGACCAAAGAGCTGTCGAAGTACACCAGAAACAAAATTGTAGCCCTGCACCAGGCTGGGAAGACTGAATCTGCAATAGGCAAGCAGCTTGGTGTAATGAAATCAACTGTGGGAGCAATAATAAGAAAATGGAAGACATACAAGACCACTGATAAGCTCCCTCGATCTGGTGCTCCATGCAAGTTCTCACCCAGTGGGGTCAAAATGATCACAAGAGCGATGAGCAAAAATACCAGAACCACACGGGGGGACCTTGTGAATGACCTGCATAGAGCTAGCTGGAACTACCGTAACAAAGGCTACCATCAGTATCACACTACGCCGCCAGGGACCCAGATCCTGCAGTGCCAGACATGTCCCCCTGCTTAAGCTAGTACTTGTCCGGGCCCATCTGAAGTTTGCTAGAGAGCATTTGGATTATCCAGAGGAGTATTTTATTTGGAGAATGTCATATGTTCTGATGAAACCAAAGTAGAATTGTTTGGTGGAAAAAAAACTTGCCATGTTTGGAGGAGACAGAATGCTGAGTTGTATCCAAAGAACACCATACCTATTGTGAAGCATGGGGGTTGCAACATCATGCTTTGGGGCTGTTTCTCTGCAAAGGGACCAGGACGACTGATCCATGTACATGAAAGAATGAATGGAACCATGTATCATGAGATTTTTTAAATGCAAACCTCCTTCCATCAGCAAGGGCATTGAAGATGAAACATGGATGGGTCTTTCAGCATCATAATGATCCCAAGCACACCACCAGGGCAACGAAGGAGTGGCTTCATAAGAAGCATATAAAAGTCCTGGAGTGGCATAGCCTGTCTCCAGATCTCAACCCCATAGAAAACCTTTGGAGGGATTTGAAAGTCCGTGATGCCCAGCGACAGGACCAAAACATCACTACTCTAGAGGAGATCTGCATGGAGGAATGGGCCAACATACCACCAACAGTGTGTGCCAAGATTGTGAAGACTTACAGAAAATGTTTGACCTCTGTCATTGCCAACAAAGGATAAGTAACAAAATATTGAGATTACCTTTTATTAATGATCAAATGCTTATTTTCCATCATAATTTGCAAAATAAATCTTGTCAAATCAGACAAGGTGATTTTCTGGATTTGTTTTCTCATTTTGACTCTCATAGTTGTGGTCTACCTATGATATCAATTACAGGCCTCTTTCGTCTTTTTAAGTGGGAGAACTTGCACAATTGGTGGCTGACTAAATACTTTTTTCCCCACTGTACCCATCACATGGATGTATCCTGTGGCAAATATACGTTTGTGAAAATTCCTTTCAGAGTAATCAACCTATCATGGCTTATTATCTGAGAAGATAATGATGATGACCACTAAAGGAACAACTTGTTGCTTAATCATTAAGAATGGTTACCAAATTATCAGCAATTAGCACAAAACTATATTGTATGTATCAGTAATGACTATGAAAAAATAGGAATGGATGGTGGTTAATTAAAATTAATATGAAATTACTAGATCATAAGGCAAATTGCCTCTACAAAAAAAGAGGACTTGTACTCTATAGCGCCACCTATTGGAAGTGGCGATCCTACTAGTCACAATCAACCCTTTAACGAGTCTTGTAATATGACTTAGGATAAAAGCCAAATCAGTATCTCCATTTGCAGACACGGTGTTTCGGACTATTGGTCCTCGTCAGTGCAAAGTAGGAGAGATCTGATTTGGCTAGATGAGAGGCTCTGGACTGAGGTCTAAGGGGTAAGGTTTCTCCTTGTGGAGAGTGACATACCAGCTCTGGCGTGTCAAGGTAAGGAGGCTTATTCACCGTGCAATGCTCCTCTGGGAAATTTAATATGCAAATTGCCTCTACAAAAAAAGAGGACTTGTACTCTATAGCGCCACCTATTGGAAGTGGCGATCCTACTTAGATCATAAGGCATGAGCACTCGATAATCAAAGATTGAAGTGTAACTGCGACATCACTAATTTGTATGGTGGGGTTCATTTTCTATTTATGAATGAATGCAGTTGAATCACCAATAAATATTGAAGTCACTAAATGAAAAATACTAATACACATGTAGCCTTTCTTAAAATGACAAATGTAATGGCTTTTTTTCTGTTAAATGAATCACAGCCTGGCTGCATGATTGCAACAAAATATAGTGCTTCATGCACAGTGAACAGTTCCACATTTTTTAACGTAATACCCACAAATTTATTGGAATTTTATGTGTATATAAACACAGAGTAGCAACCGTTTGTGAAGTGTAAGGAAAATTATATATGGTTTTCTAGTTATTTTAAAAATATAAATCTGAAAATTGTGATATTCATCCTCCTGAAGCCTGAGACCTCTAAATAAAATCCTGAGTGACCAATTGCCTCAATAAGTAACATAATAAGTAAATTGACCCCATCTATGTGTAATTTATTCTCAGTATAACTAAAGTTGGTCAGTGAAGGCCTCAGAGAGTTGTTTGAGAACATTAGGGATAAAACAGCATTGTCAAAACCAAGGAATACACCATACAGGGATAAAGTTGTGGTCTGTGGATAAAAATAAAGTAGGGTTAGATTAGAAAAAAAGTAGCCCAAGCTTTGGACTTCTCACAAAGCACTATTCAATGCATCATCCAAGAATGGAAGGAGTATGCAACAACTGCAATCCTACCAAGACATGGCTGTCCACTAGTGTTGAGCATTCCGATACCGCAAGTATCGGGTATCGGCCGATATTCGCTGTATCGGAATTCCGATACTTAGTTCCGATATTTTTCCAATATCGTATACCGGAATCGGAAGTTCCCATAATTCTTTGAGAGGCAATGTGATTTTAGTCAGCCAATGAGGAATCTTATGAAGTGTGGGCACATCCTGTAATGCTGCGGTCATCTTAACTAATGGCATGGCTGTGATTGGCTGCTGAAATGATGTCAGAATGCACTATAAAAGGCGCCGCCGCCATTTTAGCGTCACTGTGCTGTGAACTCAGTTAGGGACAGAACGCTGCTGTGCTGACTCTGAGGGACAGTTAGAGATTGCGATTTAGTGTACTGTGCTGTAGGCAGGCTAGCACCAACCGCTGTGTAAAGCTTCCTTTTGCCTTGCAGTGTTGTTTTAACAGCTCTGTGCAAGGTGTGTGTGAGAGTGCAGGTGACGCTGCAGTTTGCTCTGCATCCACCGCTGTTTGAAGGCATCTGCACGTGTCACTCACTGACTCTTTTTTTTATTTTATTTTGTGGAATTGGTGCAGCTCCATTATATTTGAAAAAAATCTAATCTATTAGTGTGACGCGCTTCCATCCGTATACAATACATTGGTTGCAAAGACTATAGAAGTACAGAAAGGAGCCTTTCACAGATAGTGAACAGTTGTGTTTCAGTGTTCACTGCAGTCTGTGAGGTTTTGATTTTTTGAGTGCAGATCACGCTCCAGTTAGTTCTTCAACCACTGCTGGTTGTAGTCTGCTGAGCGTGTGTCACTGCCTCATCCTTCACATTTTTCTCTAATTGGTGCTGCTCCATTATATTTGAAAAAAATCTAATCTATTAGTGTGACGGGCTTCCATCCGTATACAATACATTGGTTGCAAACACTATAGAAGTACACAAAGGGGCCTTTCACAGATAGTGAACAGTTGTGTTTCAGTGTTCACTGCAGTCTGTGAGGTTTTCATTTTTTGAGTGCAGATTACGCTCCAGTTAGTTCTTCAACCACTGCTGGTTGTAGTCTGCTGAGCGTGTGTCACTGCCTCATCCTTCACATTTTTCTCTAATTGGTGCTGCTCCATTATATTTGAAAAAAATCTAATCTATTAGTGTGGCGCGCTTCCATCCGTATACAATACATTGGTTGCAAACACTATAGAAGTACACAAAGGGGCCTTTCACAGCTACTGAACAGTTGTCTGCAGTGTTCACTGCAGTCTCTGAGGAATAACCACACTTAGGCCTTATAACTTTTCTGACTTTCTTTATCAATCTACCAAGATGAAGAAGGCAGGGAGTAAGGCACGTGGTCGTGGCCGTGGAGTTTCAGCAGGGAGAGGACGTGGGGATTCTGTGGCTGCTGCCGCACCCAGTGACACAGCATCCACCAGTTTTCCCCGTGAGCGTTCCTTTATGCGCACTTTTGTAGGAGCTCAGCGTACCCCCCTGCTGCGGGAAGAACAAATTGAAGCCGTTGTTGGTTGGATGGCAGCCAATGCATCGACTTCAATTGCTTCCACCTCCTCTCAGGACCACAGCACTGTTGAACAACCATCTGTCTCTTCACCGCCTGCCAAATTGCCCAGGCAGTCAGAGAGTTCTGAACTGGAGCCAACTGAGTCTCTGCTTCTGTTCTCAGAATCTGTTGGCTTGCAAACAGGGCCCAGCCAAGCAGCATTCTGGAATGTGAAGAAGAGGCAGTATGCAGTGATGCGCAACAGCTGTGTCTCTCTGAATGTGAAGAGGCGGGTGAGCCAGTGCCGATGGCCAGCACACCGCAGAACGCATCTGATGATGATGAGACTCAGGTGCCAGTTTCTGTTGAGCATGGTGCTGGCCAGACCACCCAACAGCAGCAGGTGTTGGAAGAGGGTAGTGGAGATGATGAGGTCCAAGACCCAACATGGCGTGAGGAACAGGAAGGTGGTGGTAGCAGCTCTGAGGAAGAGATTGCCCCAACGGTCCAAACAGTAGGGAGAGGTAGGCTGCAGACTCGGTTGCCTGTAGCCTCCAGTTTGGCACCCGTTCGTAGCAGTTCTCTTCCAACAGCCAAAACGGGTGCTCCCAGGACTTGCACTGCGTGGTCCTTTTTTGACACACTTGCAGATGATATTTGCTATGTCAAATGCAAGCTGTGTAATCAAAAAGTAAAAAGAGGTAAAAGTGTCAGTAACCTTAATACCACAAATATGTGGAAACATGTGCGGTCAAAGCACGTGGTTGAGTTACAAAGACACACTGGAGATGTAGGCCAACCTACAGCAGCACCTACATCTTCAGCTCGTGTTGGAGCCTCTTCCTCCAGCTCACACACAGCTGGTTCGGCTTCCTCACAGGATCGCCATGGAAGAACCTCTGTCACTGTTGTCCAGAGACCCAGTGTTATTCCACCCACAGTTGCAAGTTCCCTGTCATCCTCACACTCCCAGGCCACAAAACAGCCATCGGTAGCACAGGCATGGGATAAAAGACGGCCATACTCGGCAAACCATCCACGAGCACAGGCTCTGAATGCTGGCATTGCAAAACTCCTGTCCCTTGAAATGCTGTCATTCAGGCTGGTGGAGACTGACAGTTTCCGTAACTTAATGGCATTGGCGGTCCCACAATATAATGTGCCCAGCCGATTTTATTTCAGCAGGCAAGCCGTCCCTGGTCTGCAAAAGCATGTTGAGGGAAAAATTAAACATGCGCTACTAAACGCCGTCAGTAGCAAGGTCCACCTGACCACCGATGCGTGGACCAGTACCCATGGCCAGGGACGATACCTTTCCCTCACTGCCCATTGGGTCAATGTTGTGGAGCCGGGTACAGCTCTTGCGAGTGGCGCTGTACGTGTTCTGCCAACTCCAAGGATTGCAGGAATCAAGTCTGTCCACATTGACTCCTCCTCCTACTCCAGTTCCTCAGAATCATCGCTGCAGGAGCCGTCACGGTCTACCTCCACATGGACCCGTGAACGCTTACCTGATGCGACCAATATGAGCACAGCCGTGGCCAAACGTCAACAGGCCGTCCTGAAATTAATTTCCATGGGGAATCGAAGCCACACAGCGCAGGAGCTCTGGAATGCCATCAAGCAGGAGAGCGACGTGTGGTTTTTGCCAGCGAATCTCCAGCCAGGCTTGGTAGTGTGTGACAATGGCCGAAATCTGGTGGCAGCTCTGGGCCTTGGCAACCTCACTCACATTCCATGTCTGGCACATGTGCTCAACTTGGTCGTGCAGAGTTTTTTGAGGGACTATCCGGATCTTGATGCACTGCTGCACAAGGTCCGCCTAGAGTGCGCTCACTTGCGACGTTCCAGCATCGCCAGATCGCGCATTGCAGCTCTGCAACGCAGATTTCGCCTTCCTGAACATCGCATCATATGTGACGTACCCACCAGGTGGAATTCCACGTTACATATGTTGGAGCGCTTGTGTGAGCAGCAGCCAGCAGTAATGGAGTATCAGCTGCATCAGGCGCAATCAACTCGCAATTTGCGCCGTTCACACTTCACCACTACTGAGTGGGCCTCTATGAAGGACATCTGCCACGTTTTGCGTGCGTTTGATGAGTCAACGCGGATGGCGAGTGCAGATGATGCACTAGTCAGCCTGACTGTCCCCCTTATCTGCCTGCTTCAAAAAACACTGCAAGCACTAAGGGATGAGGTTTTGGAAGAGGTGGAGGATGAGGAGTCACAAATTCCATCACCTTCTGGACAGTCAGCGCAACGTGGTTCCTCACAAAGGGCTGGGCAGGGCTCACTTTGTGAGGAGGATGAGGAGGAGTCAATGGAGGAGGAAGACATCGCTCCAGAGGGAGGTACACAACGCTCTAGTCAGTATGTAGAGCGAGGGTGGGGTGATGCAGAGCAGGCAGAGATTACGCCTCTTGCAGGGGACAGCGTTTCTTGGCCAGTTGGGAGTCTGCAGCACATGGTTGATTTCATGCTGCAGTGCCTGAGAAACGACCGCCGCATCGCCCACATTCTCACCACGTCTGATTATTGGGTGTACACCCTCCTAGACCCTCGCTACCGGGACAACTTACAAAGCCTCATCACACCGTTGAACCGGGAGCGTAAAATGCGGGAGTACCAAGACACACTGGTGCAATCCATAATGTTCTCCATTCCAGCCGAGAGCACTGCTGCTGCTGCTACTGCTTTACAAAGCAGCTCTGTGCGTCGAGGCAGTGGAGACAGCTCTGCAACAAGAGGGAGCACAAGCAGCGCCTCTTCAAAAGGCAAGACCAGTATGTTCCAAATGTGGCGAAGTTTTGTGGCAGCGCCACAAATGTCTACACCATCCGAGACGGCTCCAGTCAGCAGGAGGCAACGTTTCCGTAAGATGGTGACAGACTACATGTCTTTCCCTCTCAGTGTACTCCCAGATGGCTCTTCCCCATTCAAGTTTTGGGTCTCTAAGCTGGATACATGGCCAGAGCTTAGCCAGTATGCATTGGAGGTGCTGGCTTGCCCTGCTGCCAGTGTATTATCGGAGCGCGTCTTTAGTGCTGCAGGTGGTGTACTAACAGACCGTCGCATGCGACTTTCCTCCGATAATGTAGACCGGCTTACTTTTCTGAAAATGAACAAGGCATGGATCTCGCCAGAATTTGTCTGTCCGTTTTCAGATTAAATAACTGGTTCGCAACGTTATCCATGTCTCCTGTTATGTTCATCTTTCTACCACCTGAACTCTACTCCCTGGGCTACAACACTGCCAGTTGCTGCTCAGAAGTGTCGTGTCCACAGACCAATACACAAGCTATAGTGTTAGTGGGGTTCAGTAACGCCAGCTGTTCCCCTGCTGTGTGTCCGGCAAGAAGTCTCCTGTTCCCTACACATGCACAGAAAAACCCATGTCGAACATGCTCCAAATAGGGAAGAGCCGTCACCCTGATTGTTATGCTTAAAACATGAAATTGTGAAGTTTTCCAGGCCTAGAATGATAAATTTTTATGACAAATATGGACAAATAATAATTTGTCATCACAGCGCATATCTGCACATGTCTATTAGAAATGGTAACAAAAACTAAAACATAGTGTTCACTTTTTGAAATTAATGCATAAAAGTACATTTCATACTTATCAATTAATGCTTTTTAAGGAACTTTATCTGTACCTGTAAGATAATGCAGTCAATGGATGTACGAATCATAAAATCCTCATCATCATCATCACGAGTTTTATTTATGACAGACATTATAAAATACACATACTGATGCCAACTGTAACTTCACACACCATATATGAAATGGCCAGCATGTAAACCTGGTAATAATGTGCAATAATAAATTATTACATCTAGAAAGTGCATCATGCATACTGACAATAGGTAGTTATACCTGCAAGTGCTGTTGAAACAACCACAACAGATATAAATTAATAATGGTATATAGGTATCACAGTGCATAGTTACTCATGGACAATGTCGATGTAATACTGTACCTCAATAAAGTCAGCGTCAACCATTATGCTTGTTAGTCTTGTAGATTGTTAAAGAGGGAACGTTCTTTTTTTGTTGGTCATAGGTGGAGTATTAGACAGTAAATGATTACTGCTGTCGTATTTTTGGCGTCCCTAGGGCGCAATAACGCTGCGTAACGTCACATTTTATAGAGTCATCTAATTGACACACGCTACCCTACCCTACGCATGACAGTAGGAAGGTAGTGTTGACGGATAAAGCCTTGCGCAACCAGACATGCTTTTACCCTCTTCAACACTGTACAAGCAAAAAATGCATGATTGCAGCCGCAGACTTTATTGACGTACAGTATAACATCGCCATTACCCATCAGAGGCTGTCCACTGTCTGATACAGACATAGAATATACCTTTGCTATCCGTAGCCTTTGTTTCACCTACACTTGCAGGCACACACTTAAATTGTGACAATGCATTATGTTTTTTTCACATTGATGAGTCCATGCTGGACATGTCATACATGCTGTACAAAGTAACGATTTTATTAACTTAAATAATTGAAATGTCTGTGACTGTCACATCTAAATTGCAATGATGATGATGATGAGTGACTATTACAAAATCCATTGTCTTCACTATGTTATGGTTTAACATAGCGTTCCTTAAGCATTATTCATAAATACAAAAATGGACTTTTATTCTTAAATTTACAACACTATATTTTGTAACCAATTTTTTGGGTGGTGTGTTGTTCCATTTCTTGTTGGCATGTGCATATATGCGTTTATATTTGCAGTGTCTTTATTTTTATTCTTGAAGTTAGGAAACGTGTATCTTCGTACCGTGTTAGCCAGTAGATAGAAAAATATTTAGACTTGAGAGTCCGCAGTGGTTGTTACCTTTTAATGGATAACTGAAAAGATGGTAACAAATTGCAAGCTTTCAAGGCTACTGTAAGGTTCTATGTATATATTCCTGAAACTCAGTTTGTTCGTCAGCCATTTTACTTTCTGTCTTGCTGCAGCTATCTTGCCCTCAGTCAAAATGGAGTTTCCAGCTTGCATGTTCCCGCCCTGATTCTCTCCTTTGCTTCTTAAGCAGCCACAGCTGAGCAATCAGTGCTTCAGAATCTAGCCTGCAGTGAACCTGTGACTTGACTCCTGTAAGCCTTGGACCTTGTACTCCAGCTATTCCTACTGAAGAACTCTGAAGCACTTGTGGACTCTGAACCCTGCTCTTTAAAAGACCCACGTTTGCATGGACTTACGGTAACAGAGAAGAAGATCCTGAATCTGTATTGGAGAGTGATTGCTGAGCTTGGATTACTCTGGCCTGCTGTGTCTCCTGTTTCTGTGTCTGCAAACTGTGTGACTATTTCTGCCAACTTGTATGAAGTAATACAGGACTTTTCTATATCAAACCTGTGTCTCATGTATGTTCATCGCACCCAAGCACAAGACGCTATATGAACTGTACTACATACATTACAAGATTCTGAAGCCAAAACGTTAGTGTCTGCTGGGTCTGGAAGGCTGTGTCTGCTGTACTGTGGATATCAGACGTCCGGTTGTACTTTCTGTGATGACAGTGGTTGTGACTTCTCACAACCATTCCAGGTGAGCAATTCCCTTAAGTTTTTTCTTTTTTTGCAGTGTTACCACAGGTAAACACTATTGTTTTTTTTTTTTCCTTTCTTTTCTCTTTTTTGTCTGCTGTAACTCTGGATATCAGATGTCTGGTTGAAACTTTCTGTGATGATAGTGGTTGTGACTTCTCACAACCATTACAGGTGAGCAGTTCCCTTAATTTTTTTTTCTCTCTGCAGTGTTGCCACAGGTGAACACTATTGTTTTTTTTTTTCTCTCCTCTTCTTCCAGTAATCCTGTCTTAAAAGATCTGGAAAATGGAGGCCCGCATAAAGGAACTTTGCGGAGTGACTGATAATATCCTTGCAGATTTGCAGAATATAAAGACCCGTTTTACGAATCTACAGGACCTCAATAATCACAATTTGCAAGTGGTTGGACAGACTACCCAGGATTTGCGAGCCAGGATTGAGGTTCTAGAGGGGCGAGTCCAGGCTCCTGCCGTAGCCCCGAGTGCTGGGATTCCCAAGTTGCCCCCTTTTCGTTTTGGCGGTGAACGTGAGAAATTCAGGGGATTTATTAATCAATGCAATCTTTTTTTTCTGCACATGCTTCACAATTTCCCACTGAACGATCTAAGGTGCTTACTATAATTATGTTGCTTACCAACAAGGCTTTAATGTGGGCAAACCCTCTGATTGAGACTGAGGATGATTGTTTGAATCACCTTGATAATTTTATTTCAGCCATGGGGCAGGTGTTTGATGACCCAATCGAGGTGCAACAGCTGAAGCAGCCATGTTAGCTTTGCGCCAAGGTAAGCACTCGGTAGCTGAATATGCCTTGGATTTCAGGAGATGGGCCCTTGATACCACCTGGGACAGTTCCGCCAAAAAATCTATTTTTCGAAAGGGGTTATCTCCACTGATTAAGGATGAACTTGCTCGTGCCGACCCTCCCACTGCGTTAGGTGACTTTATTAACTACTGCATCCGTATTGATACTCGTCTGACTGAACGCAGGCAAGAGAGATGGTTCGAAAGCAATCGTACTAACCTTTTCCTACCTTCCTCTCCAGCTAAGGAACCTTTGAGTAGGATTACACGGGAACCTGAACCTGAACCCATGCAGGTAGACTCTTTACAACGACGGGTTAGTGATGCACGCAAGGAACATCGTTTTAAGGAGAATCTATGTTTCTATTGTGGTAAGTCAGGGCACTTCATTATAAACTGCCCCAGCCGTTCTCGTAAGACTACTGCAGCACTCATTCATTGTGAGTGTTGCGAGAGGGGATCTGTCAGGTCCGAGCCTCAGGCTCCAGAGAGATCTGCAGCAACAGATCTTGATTTCTCGGACTTAAACTCCGTTACCTCTGAGGACGTTGACTGTGTAAACGCTGCCATTTTTCAAGTTTCCTCAGCGGTGTCCCAGCTGAGTTGTAAGAAAAACAATTCTCATTGCTTTCTTTCCATCAAACTCTGGGTTGACTCAGCTTGGGTGTCTAGCTCTGCTATGATCGACTCAGGGGCAAGTGGAAATTTTATGGATGTCTCCTTTGCTCTGAAACAGGGAATACGTTCAGTGAAGAAGGCTACTCCAGTACAGATGGAAACTGTGGATAGCTCCCTGCTGACCTCTGGACCAGTGGATCAGGAAACAGAGCCTTTGAGGGTTCTTATGGGTAAAGATCATCAAGAGAAACTGTCCTTTATGCTTATCTCTTCTCCCCACTTTCCCATTATTCTAGGGCTACCATGGCTGCAGGCTCAGAATCCTACCATTAACTGGGAGACCAAGGAATTACACTTTCCAGAGAAACAGATGAGTCCAAAAGTTTCAGCTTGCTCTGTTCCTAAAGGAATCATGTCAGTCCCTGAACTACCAGCTGTATACCAGGACTATGTGGATTTATGTGACAAGAAGAACGCTGACCAGCTTCCTCCTCACCGTCCATATGATTGTCCAATTGAATTATTGCCTGGAGCAGAGATACCTTTTGGTAAGATCTACCCCTGGCGGGGCCCGAGCTAAAGGCTTTAAAGGATTACATAGATGAAAATCTAGCCAAGGGCTTCATACGCCCCTCTTCATCTCCTGCAGGTGCACCCATCTTCTTTGTAAAGAAGAAAGATGGATCTCTGAGACCATGCGTAGACTATAGGGAACTCAATAAGGTTACTATTAGAAACCGTTATCCATTGCCTTTAATCCCTGAGTTGTTGGAGAGAGTGCGACATGCCAAAATTTTTTCTAAACTAGATCTTCGTGGGGCCTATAACTTAGTCCGTATTAGACCTGGGGATGAATGGAAGACTGCATTCAGGTCACGCTATGGACACTTTGAATATCTAGTTATGCCTTTTGGTCTGAGTACCGCCCCAGCCACTTTCCAACACTTGGTGAATGACATCTTCAGGGATCTCCTAGATACATTCGTGGTAATTTGTTTGGATGATATTCTAATTTTTTCTAACTCCACAGAGGAACATCATGGACATGTGAGAATGGTCTTGGAACGTCTAAGACAAAATCATCTTTACATCAAACTTGAAAAGTGTGAATTCCATAGGACCGAAATTCAATTTCTGGGGTATGTACTGTCTACACAAGGAATTAGTATGGATGGAAGCAAAACCCAAGCCATCAAGGATTGGCCAAGTCCTAGAAATGTGAAGGAGGTACAGCGCTTCATCGGGTTTGCCAACTTCTATAGACGTTTCATTAGAAATTTCTCTGAGGTAGTGTCACCTATCACTCAACTTACCCGGAAAGAGTCTAGGTTTTCCTGGACTCCCCAAGCCCAGGAAGCATTTTCCCGTCTAAAAGATAAATTTACCACTGCACCTATCCTAGTACATCCCAACCCCGAGCTTGCCTTCATAATAGAGGTGGATGCTTCAGACTGTGCCGTTGGAGCTATACTCTCTCAGAGAACAGGTGAGAAGAATGTCTTGCATCCCTGTGCCTTCTTTTCCCAGCAGTTGTCTTCGGCTGAGAGGAACTACGATGTGGGCAATAGAGAGTTGTTGGCCATTATTGCCGCCTTCAAAGAATGGAGACACCTTCTTCAGGGAGCTGCACAGCAAATAGTCGTCCTGACAGACCATCGTAACCTTGAGTTTATCAGGTCGGCTAAGTGCCTGACTCCTCGCCAGGCTCGCTGGAATCTTTTCTTAAACCAATTTAATTTTATCATCTCTTATAGACCAGGATCGCGCAATGGAAAGGCTGATGCACTCTCTAGGATTTACTCAGCAGAGACACGTCCAATTACTCCTCCTAAGACTATTCTTCCTGACTCTAGATTCCTAGGAGTAATTCATAATCAAGACCTACTTAAGGACATCAAGGAAGCATACCATGCGGATTCCTTTTTGGCACAACCCCCAAGGGACGTAAGTCTTGTCTTTAAGAATGGTGTGTGGATTCAGGGACAACGTCTGTATATTCCTGAAACAGTCAGATTAAGAGTATTGCAACTCATTCACGATTCCAAGATAGCTGGGCATAGAGGAATTCTAAAGACACAGGAATTTCTTTCTCGTTTCTTTTGGTGACCCACTTGCAGGAAGGATGTTTTGAATTATGTCACTTCATGTGAGGTCTGTGCAAGATGCAAAACACCTCGCTCTTCACCAACTGGTCTGTTACAGCCTCTTCCCACCCCGTCCTGCCCGTGGGGATCCATTTCTATGGACTTCATTGTGGAGTTACCAACCTCTCAAGGGAAGAACACCATTCTAGTGGTGGTTGACCGTCTAACAAAGGCAGCTCATTTTATCCCTTGTGTCGGCTTACCCACTGCAAAACAGACATCAGATTTGATGATTAAAGATGTGTTTCGCTTACATGGAGTACCGGATGAGGTTATTTCGGATCGAGGGGTGCAATTCACTTCTAGGTTTTGGCAAAATTTCTGTGCAGCATTGGACATTAAAGTAAACCTTTCTTCTGCTTTTCATCCCCAGACTAATGGACAGACCGAACGAACCAATCAAACCCTGGAGCAGTATCTCCGCTGCTTTATCTGCCACCTACAGGATGATTGGGTGGATCTACTTCCATTAGCTGAGTTCTCGTATAACAACTCTCAGAGTGCCTCCACTAAACAGTCTCCTTTTTACTCTAATCTAGGTTATCATCCTAACATTCTACCACGATTTCCCATAGAAACGCCTTTACCAGCAGTGGCTGAAAGAATCACGTCTTTACAGAAGAATATGGATCTTCTAAAGGAAAATCTGGAATCGGCTCAAGAAAGGTACAAGAAAGCAGCAGATAAATTTCGTAAACCTGCACCAGCTTTCAAGGTAGGAGACTTGGTCTGGCTGTCAACCAGAAATCTTAAGTTAAGGATTCCATCGTCTAAGTTGAGACATAAGTACATTGGACCCTATAAAATCAGTAAAATTATAAGTGCCGTTGCTTGTCGTCTTCAACTGCCCAGAACTATGAGAATCCATCCTGTCTTTCATGTATCCCTACTAAAGGCTGCGACACCCAATACGTTTCCTGGACGTTCCTCTCCTTGCCCTGACCCAGTGCTAGTCGATGGTCAGGAAGAATTTGTGGTGGAAAGGATTTTAGATTCCAGGTTGTATAGAAATCAGTTACAATATCTGATTAAATGGCAGGGCTACCCAGTGGAGGACAACTCATGGGAACCGGTCAATAACGTTAATGCTCCTCGCTTGCTCCGTCAGTTTCATCAGAGGTACCCACACAAGCCTGGTCTGAGGTCATCCGGAGGTTGTCCTTAAGGGGGGAGTAATGTAAGGTTCTATGTATATATTCCTGAAACTCAGTTTGTTCGTCAGCCATTTTACTTTCTGTCTTGCTGCAGCTATCTTGCCCTCAGTCAAAATGGAGTTTCCAGCTTGCATGTTCCCGCCCTGATTCTCTCCTTTGCTTCTTAAGCAGCCACAGCTGAGCAATCAGTGCTTCAGAATCTAGCCTGCAGTGAACCTGTGACTTGACTCCTGTAAGCCTTGGACCTTGTACTCCAGCTATTCCTACTGAGGAACTCTGAAGCACTTGTGGACTCTGAACCCTGCTCTTTAAAAGACCCACGTTTGCATGGACTTACGGTAACAGAGAAGAAGATCCTGAATCTGTATTGGAGAGTGATTGCTGAGCTTGGATTACTCTGGCCTGCTGTGTCTCCTGTTTCTGTGTCTGCAAATTGTGTGACTATTTCTGCCAACTTGTATGAAGTAATACAGGACTTTTCTATATCAAACCTGTGTCTCATGTATGTTCATCGCACCCAAGCACAAGACGCTATATGAACTGTACTACATACATTACAGCTACTCACATCTCTTCATCAGGCAAAGACTAAAACAAAAAATGAAGCATCACATATTTCTATACACAACAGGACACAGGAATAGTGAAATAGGTAAGACAAGTAAGTGACGTGTAGCAGAACTCTCATTATCACAGAGGGATGAACATAAATATTGGAACAGTTCCTAGATAAGGATAGAAAGTTTTATTGCCCTCTGATTGGGGTCTGGTTTTGTGTTTTCATGCCCCTGGAAGGGCAGAGACGCAGATTCCTTAATTGATATAGAATGACATAAATCCGTGTGATCTATTCATTCCATCACTAACAGTGTCAAAGGTCATGATGAGCTTATATTCTGAAACCTTTGTATCTTTCTCATATTTGAAGTTATATTTTAATACCAGTAATTCCATATCCATCATGCTATGACCGGGCATACAAAATTGTTTTGCCACAGGTAAATCCATTATTTTTTCTCTTATTGTGTGGCGCTGATAATTCATCCTTGTTCTCATTTTTTGGCCGGTCTCCCCTCACTTGTCTTACCTATTCCTGTGTCCTGTTGTGTGTAGAAATATGTGATTCTTCATTTTTTGTTTTAGTCTTAGCCTGATGAAGAGAACTGAGTAGTCTCGAAAGCTTGGAATTTGTTACCATATTTTCAGTTAGCCATTAAACGGTATCAACCACAGAGGACTCTCAAGTATAAATATTTTTCTATTCTTGGAATTGAAATTCATCATTTTATTGTCCTAGTAAAACTTCATTTATTCTTGTTTGAAGTACATACATTTGCAATGGCCACGTAACAAGGCAATAACTCAATATTTTATGCCTACACCCTCCTTGACCCTGGGCTTCAACACCGCCAGTTGCTGCTCAGAAGTGTTAGATGCACAGATGAAAACAATCGCTGATGTGTTTGTGGGGTTCAGTAACGCCTGCTGTTCCCTGCTGTGTGTCCGGCAAAAATTACTGCTAGCTACCTAATCATGGTGAAAAAAACATGACATGTCAAAGTGTCTAGTGCTACACATAGATATGAGGCTACACCCTGATTTCTAAGCTGTAAACATTTGAAACGTCAACTTTAAAACCATAAAATGATTAGTCTTTGTCACAAATCTGTTACAAAATAATTGTGACATATTATTACAGATATGCACATGTCGAAAACAAATGCAAACACAAAAGCCTACTTATGCTATAGGATACTGATGGTCAACCTTGTCACTCCATAGCTTAGACAAATCCAACTCACATCATGACTCAAATTCTGCAATGTTGGAAGTGCATAATGTGGGTTGAACTTTGACAACTGCTGCAGTGCGTAGGTTATACTTCAGTGTTCTTGCCTTTTAAATAAAAGCATACAAGTAAATATAATAATCCAATGTTGATTAAGGGACGTGATGTACACCTGTAATATTGTGCAAACAATGCATGTAGGAATAGTCCTCTTCAACATTACTTATATTTGTGTCATTTTAAAAAATACATATTTAATTAGAAAGTTAACAGCCCATATCATAAAGGTCCTTCATGTAAACATGATAATCGCTAACAAAAATCATGCATTACCTTGGTAAAGTCAATAGTGCATAGTCACAATAGCAAAATATATACCTGTAAGTGGTGCTGAAAGAACGACAACTGATAGAATAGGTGAATGATATCTATTTATCAGACTGAATAGCGACACCTGTACAATGTCGATATAATACTGTACATTAACAAAACAGCTGTGTCACACCTCACACTCGTTTTTCTTGTAGCTTGTTATGTAATAGGGCACATGCGTGTATGTTTCATCATAGGTGCATGTTTACTGAGTAAAGCAGTCATGACAACGCCTTTGTGTTGTCGGTACGCTTGCGATGATGAACGATGCGCACCGTGAATGTTAGTCTGCGTCATAAGACGTACAGATGCTCCAATACCCAACGCGTCACAGCAGGAAGCCAGTCTGTGCGTCCAAACAAAGGCGCAACCATACATGCACGTAACCTTTTATAAAGCTATATAAAAAAAGGATGTAGTAGTAACGCACACTTTATTGAGGTACAGTATTACATCGCCATTCACCATCTGTGGCTATGCAGTCTCATCTATATATACCTTATCTATCCGTTGTCATGCTTGCAAGTCCACAGTCAGGCATAAATATCTGTTTTCACTCTGCACTATGCACTTTTTAAATTTTTTGTTTGTTAATATAAATGATTGGCACATATTATCAGTATTACATGATGGAAATTTTAGATATTTTTAAAAAAAATTTAGTGATATTATTCACCAAATGTAAAGTTTTATGAATGTCAAAGATAACTTGTAATGCTGATTATGTTTTTAAGTCAGCCATTCATTGTCTACACAATAAAAATGGTGTACATACTGTTACTTAGCCATCATTAATGGATTCTGATATGTACTTGTATGCTTTTATTTTAAACCGTATAGCAGATTATTTAACCTATTTTAATTTTGGTTTGCATTGCTTTTCAACATGTTAATGTATGCGTTTATGTTTGTAAATTATTAATTTACATATATTTTTTTTAAGTAAAATCATCATCTTATGGTACTAAAGGTTATATTTCTCTTGTTTGGAGTATAGACATTTTTAATTGACACGTAACAAGGAAAATACTTGATATAGTATTTAAACATCCTCCTTGACCCTGGGCTCCAACACCGCCAGTTGTTGCTCGGAAGTGCTGTTAGCACAGTCAACACTTGCTCCTGTGTTACTGGGGTTCAGTAATGTCAGCTGTTCCCCTGCTGTGTGAACGGCAAAAAGTCCTGCTGCCTCCACCATGTTCTATTCTCATCCCTGGGCTACAACACCGCCAGTTGTTGCTCGGAAGTGCTGTTAGCACAGTGAACACTTGCTCCTGTGTTACTGGGGTTCAGTAATGTCAGCTGTTCCCCTGCTGTGTGAATGGCAAAAAGTCCTGCTGCCTCCACCATGTTCTCTTCTCATCCCTGGGCTACAACACCGCCAGTTGTTGCTCGGAAGTGCTGTTAGTACAGTGAACACTTGCTCCTGTGTTACTGGGGTTCAGTAATGTCAGCTGTTCCCCTGCTGTGTGAACAGCAAAAAGTCCTGCTGCCTCCACCATGCTCTCTTCTCATCCCTGGGCTACAACACAGCCAGTTGTTGCTCGGAAGTGCTGTTAGCACAGTCAACACTTGCTCCTGTGTTACTGGGGTTCAGTAATGTCAGCTGTTCCCCTGCTGTGTGAATGGCAAAAAGTCCTGCTGCCTCCACCATGTTCTCTTCTCATCCCTGGGCTATAACATCGCCAGTTGTTGCTCGGAAGTGCTGTTAGCACAGTGAACACTTGCTCCTGTGTTACTGGGGTTCAGTAATGTCAGCTGTTCCCCTGCTGTGTGAACAGCAAAAAGTCCTGCTGCCTCCACCATGCTCTCTTCTCATCCCTGGGCTACAACACCGCCAGTTGTTGCTCGGAAGTGCTGTTAGCACAGTCAACACTTGCTCCTGTGTTACTGGGGTTCAGTAATGTCAGCTGTTCCCCTGCTGTGTGAATGGCAAAAAGTCCTGCTGCCTCCACCATGTTCTCTTCTCATCCCTGGGCTACAACACCGCCAGTTGTTGCTCGGAAGTGCTGTTAGCACAGTCAACACTTGCTCCTGTGTTACTGGGGTTCAGTAATGTCAGCTGTTCCCCTGCTGTGTGAACAGCAAAAAGTCCTGCTGCCTCCACCATGCTCTCTTCTCATCCCTGGGCTACAACACCGCCAGTTGTTGCTCGGAAGTGCTGTTAGCACAGTGAACACTTGCTCCTGGGTTACTGGGGTTCAGTAATGTCAGCTGTTCCCCTGCTGTGTGAACAGCAAAAAGTCCTGCTGCCTCCACCATGCTCTCTTCTCATCCCTGGGCTACAACACCGCCAGTTGTTGCTCGGAAGTGCTGTTAGCACAGTCAACACTTGCTCCTGTGTTACTGGGGTTCAGTAATGTCAGCTGTTCCCCTGCTGTGTGAATGGCAAAAAGTCCTGCTGCCTCCACCATGTTCTCTTCTCATCCCTGGGCTACAACACCGCCAGTTGTTGCTCGGAAGTGCTGTTAGCACAGTCAACACTTGCTCCTGTGTTACTGGGGTTCAGTAATGTCAGCTGTTCCCCTGCTGTGTGAACGGCAAAAAGTCATGCTGCCTCCACCCTGTTGTCTTCTCATCCCTGGGCTTCAACACCGGCAGTTGTTGCTCGGAAGTGTCATTGGCACGGGTACTCACTCCTGCCCAGACTGGTTACAGCACGCCATCTGTTTCCTGTCAGTGTAAACGTCACTTAGCCTCCAATAAGTTGTCCTGTCGTGTTGCGGTCGGGTTAGCCGACTCTATGGTGCTTGGAGTTTAGGTGCTTCCTATGTGTGCTGCGGGATATGCAAATAAAGGCTGTTTCCGTTGTGACAATAGGACAATCACCCACTGTAGTACTGTGGGATTCGGTAACTGCGGCCGGCTCGCGGCCTGTCAACTTAAATTTCCATGGGTACCTTCTGCTACCCGTCCGGGTTCCAGTACCGTTAGCTGGTTCTCCACAGTGCCTTTGGCCTAGGTGCCTCCATCTCGGTATCCGAGTTCCAGCAACGTCTGCTGGTCCTTGGTAGTGCTTTGGAGCACAGGTACCTCCTGCTTAGTAACCGTGTCTCAGTAACGTCAGCTGGTCCTCGGTTGTGCCATTGGCTCTTTTCCTTCTGCTGCCCCTCCGGGTTTCCAGCACAGTCAGCTGGTCCTCGTTACTTGCATTGGCTCTTGTACCTTCTGCTACCCGTCCGGGTTCCAGTACCGTCAGCTGGTTCTCCGAAGTGCCTTTGGCCTAGGTGCCTCCATCTCGGTATCCGAGTTCCAGCAACGTCTGCTGGTCCTTGGTAGTGCTTTGGAGCACAGGTACCTCCTGCTTAGTAACCGTGTCCCAGTAACGTCAGCTGGTCCTCGGTTGTGCCATTGGCTCTTTCCCTTCTGCTGCCCCTCCGGGTTCCAGCACAGTCAGCTGGTCCTCGTTACTTGCATTGGCTCTTGTACCTTCTGCTACCCGTCCGGGTTCCAGTATCGTCAGCTGGTTCTCCGCAGTGCCTTTGGCCTAGGTGCCTCCATCTCGGTATCCGAGTTCCAGCAACGTCTGCTGGTCCTTGGTAGTGCTTTGGAGCACAGGTACCTCCTGCTTAGTAACCGTGTCCCAGTAACGTCAGCTGGTCCTCGGTTGTGCCATTGGCTCTTTTCCTTCTGCTGCCCCTCCGGGTTCCAGCACAGTCAGCTGGTCCTCGTTACTTGCATTGACTCTTGTACCTTCTGCTACATTTACAAATTGAAGATTTTTTCAATGCTTTTTTGGGTAATCACTCTGGATCTCCAACAATGAAGATGACGACCCTGATGACCACCCCGAAGAAGATGACGACCACAAGGACGACGAGCATCAAGCCAACCAGCCTAAACACCATCACAAAGAAGAAATAAAAGATTACCAAACAGGACTAAGAAGGTTAAGACAAACTACAAGATACAGAACAAGAGACTTAAGAACAATAAGCAGAAGATCAAAAAGCAGAAGAACATGAAGTATAAGACCAAAATGAAGAGCAAAATATATGCTCTAAATTATAAGCAGAAGAAGACTAAGCAGTGTATGGGGGTGAGTCCGTTCCTCCTCGTGGTGCCCCTGGAAAATGCCTGCTGCTGCAGGCTAAACTGAACACGGACAAATACTGTTGTAATTTAAATCTTTTGTGACAGCAAGAATGGAAGGATGAAAAATTCATACTTTGACAGATTACAAGTACAGGATTCTCTGTCACAAATAAGAATATGATGAAGAAGATGAAGTACAATATGAATAAGAATAATAGTTTAATAAGAGGAATATGAGTAATGTTAACAAAAAGATGAATAGCAAGAAGTTTAAGAAGAAGATAAAGAAGGTGAAGATGAAGAATAATTTGATGAAAAAGATGATGCTGCTGAAGATTATGAAGGAGAAAGTGTGTCAAAAGTTAAAAAGGTGAAGAGCATGGAAGTTGTGAAATATACATATTTGCCAAAATAGAAAAAACGTTAACAACATTGTCAATTTCTTCGTCAATCCGAACATCTTTAAAAAAAAAATATTTTTGCTATTCCATTTGATTGGGTTAAACATCTATGCCTTTAATGTCTCCTCAACCTTCCCCAATACATTCTACATTACTCTTTGTTGTTTTCCTTCATGTACAATTAACCAACAAGGCAAGAATGGGGTTTTTTTAATTCCGATATTTTGTTCCCATAGACTTACATTGGATTTCCGGTATCGGTATCGGGTATCGCCGATATTTTTTGGGTATCGGCGATACCATTCCGATTCCGATACTTTTGGATATCGGAAAGTATCGCTCAACTCTACTGTCCACCTAAAGTGACATTGCAAGCAAGGAGAGCAATGGTTCGAGAAGCAGCCAAGGCTCACATGGTCACACTGGGGGAGCTGCAGAGATCCACAGCTCAGCTGAGAGAATCTGTCCACACGACTACTATTAGTCACGTACTTCACAAATCTGGATTTTATGGTAGAGTGGCAAGAAGAAAGCCATTTTTGAAAGCAAACCAGGTCCCCTTTGTAGTTTGCAAAAAGTTCATGTAGGGGACATAGTTATTATGTGGAAGAAGGACCAAGGTAGAACTTTTTGGGCTAAATGCAAAACACTATGTCTGGTGGAAAACTAACACTGCACATCACCATGAAAACATGATCCCCACAGTCAAACATACACACACAACATCACACACAGCATCATGCTGTGGGGATGTATTTCTTCAGCAGGGACAGGGAAGCTAGTCAGAATAGAATGGAAGATGGTTGGAACTGAATAAAGGTTGATTCTGGGGGAAAACATGTTAGAAGCTACAAAAGACTTAAGAATGGGGAGTTGGTTCATCTTCCAGCAGGACAATGACCCTAAACATACTGCCAGAGCTACAATGGAATGGTTTAGTCCTACAAAGTATTGACTCGGGGGGGGGGGGGGGCTGAATAAAATGCATGTCACAATTTTCAGATTTATATTTTTTAAATAATTAAAATACTATGTATCATTTCCTTTACAATTTCCAAACACTTATACTTTGTATTGGTATATCACATAAAATCCCAATAAAATACAATTAAACTTGTGGGCTTAAGGCCTGGATCACAATATTGTATAGCATCCGATGCGAGAGCATTGGCTGTGATATGCTAATGACACTGGGCTCCAGCTCTGCTTGGAGCATGAGCCGAGTGTCAGTGCTCTGTGCTCCGATCCTCTCGCATGAAAGAATCACAGTACAGGTGAGGGAAGATGGAGAAATTAATTTCTCCATCTCCTAAGTTACATGTCTCAGTGTATATCCGACTGCACGGAGGTGACATCCAAGTGCAGTCCGACGTTTCATCTGCACCCATAGACTTGAATGAGTGTGTATGAGCTGAGTCTCACTGCCAATCACAGCTAGAGATGAGCGGTGTTCGAATCGAACTGTTTGCCAATCTCAAATTCGAGCTGTTTTGGGCGGTGTTCGAGCCGTTTGACGAACCCGAACGATTTGGAAAAAATCCGGCTGTTCAAAGTTATGTTCGATAACTGTTCATGCACCAAAATCGTAACTGGATTTTTTCACAGTAATGCTGATAATCACTGTTAATACACAGTTTGAGTGTAAAGCTGGGCGGGGGAGAGGCATGGGATCGATCTCTGCAGAAATAATGAAGATCACCATTTTTTTTCTCTTTCCCGAATTTCTAGTGGGAGGTGCAGTCTGTCAACCTATCAGCAGTGCACACATGGAGCAAAGTGCTTTTTTTTCACACAAGCATCATTGGCTGTGTATGTCACATTTCCTTGGCCTATAAGACCCAGCCATTTTCCCCATCGCCACCATTTCCTCACTGCTGCAGCTGACTGTTTGATGGCACTGCTGCTGCTGTTAGTGCTATATTGTGATGTGCAACTGCGAATTGCAAGCAAATTTTCTGTGAAATAGACAGGAAGGTTTAGGGAGTAGGGACTAGTTTGTAATTGCAGCCCTTTTGAGGGCTTGGTTACAGCAGTTCTAGCACTTTTAGCAGGCAGGTCTGAGCTCTTAAATAGACAGATAGGTCAACTTGGGAGTAGTGACTATTTGTAATTGCAGCCCTTTTGAGGGCTAGGTTACATCAGTTCCTATCACTTTTTGCCAGCTCCACCAGCGTTCAAATAACTATGAATTTTTAGCTGCATCTTGCCTGTAAAATAATTTGGGGCATAGAAGCAGTGTGTGGTACTCATTCTATTAGGCCATCTATACAAAGCTCCACCAGCGTTCAAATTACTACAAATTTTTAGCTGCATCTTGCCTGTAAAATAATTTGGGGCATAGTAGCAGTGTGTGGTACTCATTCTATTAGGCCATCTATACTAAGCTCCACCAGCGTTCAAATTACTACTAATTTTTAGCTGCATCTTGCCTGTAAAATAATTTGGTGCATAGTAGTAGTGTGTGGTACTCATTCTATTAGGCCATCTATACAAAGCACCACCAGCATTTAAATAACTACGAATTTTTAGCTGCATCTTGCCTGCAAAATAATTTGGGGCATAGTAGTAGTGTGTGGTACTCATTCTATTAGGCCATCTATACAAAGCTCCACCAGCGTTCAAATAACTACGAATTTTTAGCTGCATCTTGCCTGTAAAATAATTGTGGGCATTGTAGCAGTGTATGGTACTCATTCTATTAGTGTCACGCTGTATAGCAGATATATATATATGTGATGTCAGTAATCTATATCAAAAGGGCAACATACTATATAACATGCGCATAGATATATGATAACATAGAATTACCTGACAGAAAGTCCAGTGGGTCAATACGGAGTCCGTTATACGCTGTCTTCGGCTAGAGGGTGACCGGGGTCTATGCTGACCCTAAACTGGGGTCCTAACTAATCCCTCTACCTGGAGGTACTGTTAAAGGTACAGAGGTCCAGGCCACCAGCGTAAACCCTGTCTCCTATCAATCCCTGCCAACTGTAATCTAGTCCTAAGAAGGACCCTGATTACCACCAAAGGGAATGAACAGGTAACGGTTAATGAACAGAAAGACATACAAGAAAGACAAGGAATAAAGTAAATAAAGTCTTACATACAACACTCACACACAGTAGGAACACCTAAGGTCTCAGAGATAAACTATAAGCTATAAGAGTAAAAACAACTAAGGAGCTCTTAGCTTAAATATTCTCAGAACCGATCCAGTCTGCTAGACTACATGAATGCTTTCACCGGCATCTAACACCCAGACTGGCAGGTATATAAAGGAAGCTAATTAGAACATAATCAAAAGCAGCCGGGCGAGGCTGGACCTAGTCTTAGCAAAGAGCTAGGTAAAATTAACTCCCTCATTACCAAACACAAAGAAACAGCAACTCAGCTGTGAGAAGTCAGGTGTGTAATCGCGACGATCCTTGTGGCGATACACCCATGACAGTACCCCCCCCTCTACGAGGGGACTCCGGACCCTCAGGGCCAGGTCTGCCCGGGTGAGTTGTGTGAAAGGTCCGAACCAATCGATCTGCGTTAACATCAGACGCAGGGACCCACGTCCTCTCCTCAGGACCATACCCCTTCCAATGAACCAAGTACTGAAGGGATCGGCGACTGAGACTTGAGTCAATGATTTTCGACCCATGAAATTCCACGTTATCATTGACCACCACTGAAGGAGGAGGTAGAGGTGACGGTATGACTGGTGCCACATACTTTTTAAGTAATGATTTGTGAAACACATTATGAATTTTAAACGTAGGAGGGAGGTCCAGACGAAATGCCACAGGATTAATTATGGAACTGATCCTGTACGGCCCGATGAATCTGGGACCCAACCTCCAGGAGGAAACTTTAAGTTTTATATTCCTGGTAGACAACCAAACTAGATCGTTCACCTTCAGATCTAGACCAGAAACTCTCCCCCTATCAGCCTTCCGTTTGTAACGGTTCCCCGTAACCTTCAGTCTTAACCGATCTGGAACTATCAGTCTCCCTGGAAGTCCCACAGGGGCGTCCCCCTGAGCCCCCAATACCTCCCCCTCAAGCTCAGAGCATACAGCTGACACTACAACTCCCTCCTGAGGAATAGGAACCGGATCATCCGTCTTCCCGGCCCCTGGGAAAGTACGAGATAAGGCATCAGGAAGCAACTTTATTGAGCAGTCATATGCGCGATGAGGAGGTAACTCTTTACACCCCTCCTCTGAGAACATCTCCCCAAAGTCCTCCAGAAAAGGAGACAAAGTCCTAGGCACAACCGCACCGATGACCGTGCTCATGCAGTTATTCCTGCAAAATTCACCCCACTGGCTTATCTTTCTGGATTGCCAATCAATCACTGGGTTATGTTTAGCCAACCAAGGAAGTCCCAACACAATAGGAGTAGGTAGACCCTCCAACACATAACAAGACAATTGCTCTTTATGTATTGCCCCTACTCGAAGATCTATGTTATGAACAGCTTGTACCAAGCTACCTTGACCGAGAGGTCTAGAATCAATAGAGACTATAGGGACCGGTTTGATCAATACACTCAGTTGCATACCATGCACCTGGGCAAACCGAGCGTCCACCAGATTAGCCCCGGACCCACTATCAAGAAAAACAGAAATCCTCTCAGTTCTAGTACCAATCACCACCTCCGCAGGCACGAGAAACTGAGAGGGATTTGGGGACGAAATACACACTCCCAGGTTAACTCCTTTGCTCAAAGAGGCCCGGGATGGACACCCCCCAACAAAATGTCCCTCTCTCCCGCAAAAGAAACACCTTCTAGTCTTGCGGTGCACCGCCGATTCCCTCCTACAAAAAGATGTCCCTCCCAACTGCATGGGTTCCTCAGAACAGACCAGGGGAACCTCAGTATAAGGGACTTTAGTAGTAGGTGGAGTCATCACGGGAGGCGGAGTTACCTCGCGTCTTCCCCGAATTCGTCTATCAATGCGAATAGCGAGGGCCATAGCAGCCTCCAGTGATGGAGGAGAATCATACTGAGCCAACACATCCTTTAATTTGTCAGACAACCCTTGACAAAACTGGCTCCTAAGAGCTGGGTCATTCCACTGAGTATCTGTTGCCCATCTACGGAACTCAGAAGAATATTCCTCCGCTGGACGATTTCCTTGCCGTATTTTACGTAACTTTGTTTCAGCAAGGGAAACACGATCCGGATCATCATATACTAGACCCAGGGCAGTAAAAAATCGATCCACTGACTGGAGATCTGGGGAGCCTGGAGGAATAGAGAACGCCCAAGATTGAGGGTCCCTTGTAAGAGCGAGATAACAATTCCCACCCTCTGCTCTTCACTCCCAGATGACCGAGGCCGCAGCCGAAAGTACAATTTACATGCCTCCCGGAAAGTAAAAAATTTGTCCCGCCCACCAGTGAACCTGTCCGGGAGAGCAACCTTAGGTTCAGATCTGGTTTGCTCCGGGGGGGACAAAACCTTGGACTTAATGTCTGCAAACTCCATGGACAACCCCTGCAACTGCCGGGCCAGCTGGGCTACTGGATCCATGACAGCTGGGGAGAATCTTTAGTATGGGCCGGTGAAAATGTCACGCTGTATAGCAGATATATATATTGTGATGTCAGTAATCTATATCAAAAGGGCAACATACTATATAACATGCGCATAGATATATGATAACATAGAATTACCTGACAGAAAGTCCAGTGGGTCAATACGGAATCCGTTATACGCTGTCTCCGGCTAGAGGGTGACCGGGGTCTATGCTGACCCTAAACTGGGGTCCTAACTAATCCCTCTACCTGGAGGTACTGTTAAAGGTACAGAGGTCCAGGCCACCAGCGTAAACCCTGTCTCCTATCAATCCCTGCCAACTGTAATCTAGTCCTAAGAAGGACCCTGATTACCACCAAAGGGAATGAACAGGTAACGGTTAATGAACAGAAAGACATACAAGAAAGACAAGGAATAAAGTAAATAAAGTCTTACATACAACACTCACACACAGTAGGAACACCTAAGGTCTCAGAGATAAACTATAAGCTATAAGAGTAAAAACAACTAAGGAGCTCTTAGCTTAAATATTCTCAGAACCGATCCAGTCTGCTAGACTACATGAATGCTTTCACCGGCATCTAACACCCAGACTGGCAGGTATATAAAGGAAGCTAATTAGAACATAATCAAAAGCAGCCGGGCGAGGCTGGACCTAGTCTTAGCAAAGAGCTAGGTAAAATTAACTCCCTCATTACCAAACACAAAGAAACAGCAACTCAGCTGTGAGAAGTCAGAGTGTGTAATCGCGACGATCCTCGTGGCGATACACCCATGACAATTAGGCCATCTATACTAAGCTCCACCAGCGTTCAAATTACTACAAATTTTTAGCTGCATCTTGCCTGGAAAATAATTTGGGGCAAAGTAGCAATGTGTGGTACTCTTTCTATTAGGTAATCTATACAAAGCTCCACCAGCATTCAAATAACTACGAATTTTTAGCTGCATCTTGCCTGTAAAATAATTTGGTGCATAGTAGTAGTGTGTGGTACTCATTCTATTAGGCCATCTATACAAAGCTCCACCAGCGTTCAAATTACTACTAATTTTTAGCTGCATCTTGCCTGTAAAATAATTTGGGGCATAGTAGCAGTGTGTGGTACTCATTCTTTTATGCCATCTATATTAAGCTCCACCAGCGTTCAAATAACTACAAATTTTTAGCTGCATATTGCCTGGAAAATAATTTAGGGCTTAATGGCAGTGTGTCATACTGATTCTATTAGGCCATCTATACTAAGCTCCAGCAGCGTTCAAATAACTACGAATTTTTAGCTGCATCTTGCCTGGAAAATAATTTAGGGCTTAATGGCAGTGTGTCATACTGATTCTATTAGGCCATCTATACTAAGCTCCAGCAGCGTTCAAATTACTACAAATTTTTAGCTTAATCTTGCCTGTAAAATAATTTGGAGCATAGTAGCAGTGTGTGGTACTCATTCTATTAGGCCATCTATACTAAGCTCCACCAGCGTTCAGATAACTATGAATTTTTAGCTGTATCTTGCCTGTAAAATAATTTGGTGCATAGTAGCAGTGTGTGGTACTCATTCTATTAGGCCATCTATACAAAGCTCCACCAGCGTTTAAATAACTGCAAATTTTTTGCTGCATCTTGCCTGGAAAATAATTGTGGGCATAGTAGCAATGTGTGGTACTCATTCTATTAGGCCATCTATACTAAGCTCCTCCAGCATTCAAATAACTACGAATTTTTAGCTGCATCTTGCCTGTAAAATAATTTGGGGCATAGTAGCAGTGTGTGGTACTCATTCTATTAGGCCATTTATATCAAGCTCCACCAGCGTTCAAATTACTACGAATTTTTAGCTGCATCTTGCCTGGAAAATAATTTGGGGCATAATAGCAGTGTGTGGTACTCATTCTATTAGGCCATCTATACTAAACTCCACCAGCTTTCAAATTACTAATAATTTTTAGCTGCATCTTGCCTGGAAAATAATTTTGGGCCTGTAGCAGTGTTTGGTACTCATTCTAATAGGCCATCTATACCAAACTCCACCACCTGTGTATCTAATAAAATTTGAAATGGCGACGAAGATGTTTAGTGCTGACGATGCCATTATCAGCATGACTATTCCGGTGATTTACATGCTGGAGCACATGTTAAACATAATTCGGAGTCAGGTGGTGGGACAAGAGGAGGTGGAGGAAGTAGAGGAGGAGGAGTTGTATGCAGAAGGGCTAACATCTGCAAGGTCCAGACGATTGGCAGCACCAAGGCGGCAGGCATGGGAGGGTGGGGGAGAGGGATTAACCAGGGCGCATGGTTGCAGTCAAACTAGTGAGGAAGGTGCAGGAGCCCAGGAAGAAGTGGAGGACGAACTGACGATGGGCATGGAAGACTCATCAGATGAGGGAGACCTTGATCACATTTCTGTTGTGCGAGGTTGGGGGGAGAGGGCAGAGGAAGGAAGCTGGATTTCTACCTCACCACCAACACAACAGGGACTTGGTGCTCCTGGATGCGCAAGACACATGAGTGCCTTCTTGCTGCACTACCTGCAACATGACCCTCGAATTGTCAGAATTCGAAATAATCCTGACTACTGGGTAGCCACACTCTTAGATCTTCGGTGCAAAAGTAAATTTGCCAAAATAATTCCTGCCATAGAAAGGATTCACGCATGCAGGAGTATCAGCAGAGATTGTTGCATAATCTTACATGTGCTTTTCCACAAAACACCAGTGGTGCACGTAGTGAATCTCACAGTTCTAACTTGCCAACCGTGGGACTGTCGAGTCTACAGCACTCAAACCGTAACAGAAACACAGTATCTGCTGATGTTAACAGCAATTTTGCGGAATCCTTTCACCACTTTTTTAGCCCATCCTTTGCAAGGCCACAGGAGACAAGAAGTCAGACACATAGTCAACGCCTAGAGACGATGGTACAGGAGTATCTCCAAGTGAACATCGAAGCCATGACTGTGTCACTGGACTCTTGCTCTTTTTGGGCTTCCTATCTGGATAAATGGCCAGAGCTCGCCACTCACACCTTGGAGATCTTGTCATGCCCCGCAGCCAGCGTTCTCTCTGAACGTGTGTTCAGCGCTGCTGGTGATGTGCTGACAGATAAGCGCACGCGGCTGTCCACTGACAATGTAGACAGACTCACGTTCATAAAAATGAACAAATCATGGATCCGCAAGGACTTTTCTACCCCTGTGTCATCCTGGGGAGAGTAAAAGCTTGAGGATTTGTTAAAATCACCTCACCAACCGGTTTAAGCAACTCTGGGGCAATTGATGCTACTTAAGTGGTGTCTGTGCCCCAAATTTTTGGAAAAAATGGAGACTCTTTTTGGAGTCCCCTTGCTGTGTTTTACGTGACATTGGCATCGTCAATTACAGGTGGGTGGGGTCTTTCCCCCCCTTTTAACCGTAAGATACTACATACACTATGGCTTGGGGTAACACAGATGGTTGAGTGTGAAGAGCTGTTTACTCATACTATAGCCTGGGAATCAGAGGTCTGCGCCAAAGCTTCAGTGTCTGCTAGTTAGCGGAGTAGCCTCCGGCTGTAGATCTAATTACAATTTTTTTTTTTAATTCAATTTATTTTTTATTTTTGTGGTGAAAAAGTACAAGAAAATACAATATACATAGTAAAAGAGGTAGTATAACTATAAATGTATGCATAACGACAGTACATTGGGGGGGGGTACAGGGAGGGTTTTCCATCAATATCCAGATCAAGAATGTATTTTTCAATATGAAAGATAGAGAGAGAGGGAGCGGACCACAGCAGACCACCAATCAATAGAGTGCGATTATGATAATTGTTGTGGCGACATCACGGATAATTTTAGTTGGGGGCTAGATGGTAGGCGTCAGAGTTTTGCAAATCAATCCAATTCCTCCAAATCACACAGTATCTATCAACATCAGCCGGTGAGATGGCAATCAGATGCTCCATCCTATTAAGGAGGGAGATCTGCGCAAACCATTCCTCCACAGTGGGTTGGTCTCTGCTTTTCCAGTGTCGTGGAATGACATTCTTAGCCGCCTGTATTAGGTAGCCTTTTGATGACCTTTTATAACTACATTTACTTATTGGTAACATTGATAAAAGGAGGGCTTCTGGCGTATTAGGGATAGTCAAACCAGTCATTTTCTCAATTATGGGAACCACCTTTGCCCAAAATGCATTTATTATAGGGCATGCCCACCATATGTGTGACATTGTCCCTTCCCGCTCCCCACATCTCCAACATCTATCTGAAACCACTGGATACATCTATGAAGGACTGCTGGTACCCGGTACCATCTAGAGATAATTTTGAAGGAGGTTTCCTGAGCTTTGGACCCTATTGAGGTTTTATGTGTTAGGAAAAAACATTTATCCCATTGTGAGTCAGAGAAGGACTTCCCCAGTTCCCTTTCCCATGCACCGCATAATCCTGGCCTATTGTCGGTTACCTTGGCAATGAGGAGATTATACAGTAGGGAAATGGAGTGTGTAGTGTTGTGAATGGACTTGAAATGAGTTCTGAGCAGAAGCTCCCTCTGGTGGTTACAAGCGGTACTGGACTGTCCAGTGAAGATTGTGAGGAGTGGGAATCAGGTGTTACTGACTGGTCTTATATAAGGGAGTCGCCTTCCCATCAGGGTTGCCGGTGATCAATTGTTCTGGTCTCAATCCGTGAGTCCTGTTTCCTTTGTAGCCTGCTGTGTCGTGTCTGCATCTCCTGCTAACAGATAAGACTTTTTCTTCTTTTTGTTTTTGTGCTTTATTTTTGCATTTTGTCCTGCACTTCTGTGGGGGCCTTCAGGGTCCCCTCCGGGGGCTTTTGCCCTCTCAGTTTAGTTCAGCCACTGATGTTTGTACTTTTGCTTTTTACAGTTTTTTCAGTGGCTGCTGTTTTGATTTTGTTACACCAGGGAACTAATTTAGGTGGTAGAGGTCGTGTGATCTCAGGTGATTTTGAAATTAGTAGAGTTGGTGCTTTTCAGGGTTTTTTGGGATTGCAGTAAGTGCCCTTCCTATCCTTTTCTATTTAGGTAGTTTGGGCCCCAACGTTTGCTCATACTATTTTCTGTCTGTGTCAGTATTTCTTCTTGTCTAACCGCCATTACATGTTTGGGGGCTTTCTATGTTCTTTGGGGATCTGCTCCGGGGCAGATAGCTTTCCTCTTTCTATCTTTAGGTGTAGTTAGTTTCTCAGGCTGTGACGAGGCGTCTAGGACCAACGTAGGAACGCTCCACGGCTGCCTCTAGTTGTGGTGGTTAGTCAGGGTACTGCAATCTCATAGATTCCAACTGCTCTGGTGTATTGCCTTTTTTACCTGCACTCCTCAGCTACCAAAACATAACAGTGTAGTGAGTGACAATGATAGGCTCAATTTTGAAAGTTTGTGAGATCTCTATGAAGATGTGTGCGCTTCTTCACAGTTGAGTAGAAGTGTTGTAACTGGCTATATTCAAAATTTGCCTTCGGGGGAGTGGCTCTTCCCTGTAACAAGTCATTGAGGGGGAGCAGCGAAGTATTGGAGATGACATGAGAAAATAATATTGGATGGGATTTATTTGAACCGAGAAATCTATTTGCAGATAGTCCTGGTGGGAAAACAGGATTATCTGAAATCGAGAGCAAGGGGCCCCTGGGGGTCGATTGAGGATAAGCTTTTTTTTGGGATCTCAAAGCCAAAGCAATGGCATAAGTACTATATGACATGAGGCCAAGAGAGGGGACAATTAAATGGGCGCACCATGGGAGAGTGGTAAGAGCTTTAGGACAAATGGATTGAGCTATTTTGACCCACAATTTCCCCTCCGAATGATGGAAGAAGTCGAGGATTCTAGCGTGTACTGCTGCCATGTAATACCTTCTACAATCCGGAAGGCTAAGGCCCACTTTTTTTGTGTCTGATCAGAACGTCCCCCCGAATGCGTGGACGCCCACTTGCCCAGATAAATCTGCAAAAGCTAATGCGTAGTCTTTTCCAAAAATTAGAGGGAATTACCACGGGAATGGTTTGGAAGAGGTATAAGAGTTTAGGTAGGACGTTCATTTTTAGTATATTTATTCTGCCGAACCTGGAAAAATCCTTCACCGTCCAAGAAGTAAGATCTCTATGGAGTTGTTCAATAAAGGGCCACAAATTAAGAAAAAATAGATGGAAGAGGTCTCTATGAATACAAATTCCAAAGTATTTGATACCCTGTGAGGGCCAGGCAAAGGGAAAGTTGGACTGGATGGAATCCTGTATGGATTTGGGGAGGGAAACATTGAGGGCCTCAGACTTCGCTGCATTGATTTTAAAATTTGACCATGTACCAAAGTGATCTATTTCAGCGATAATGGCAGTGATGGATATATGTGGTTGAGTGATATATACTAGGACATCATTCATCAGCAAATTCAGAGCACTTGTACTCGATGCCTCCCACCTCAATCCCCTAATATTGGGGTTATCGTGAATTGATGAGTGCAGGTGCTCCATCACTAGGATGTATAAGAGAGGGGACAGAAGACATCCCTGCCTTGTCTCATTGGTGATTATGAAAGGTGATGATAATGTTCCATTTACCTTCAGCCTAGCTGACGGATTGCGATACAGGACCATGATTTTGGCTATAAAAGGCTCCCCTACCCAAGCTTTTTAAGAGAATAATATATGGTGTGCCAGGAGACTCTATGGAATGCTTTTCTCAGCATCCAACGAGAGTATCTAATTACAAATTTTTAACTGCATCTAGCCCAAGCAATACTTTGGGCCTAGTAGCAGTGTCTGCTAGTCAGCGGATTAACCCAGCTGTTAAGCAAGCTACACCTCCTGTACTTTGGACACTTAATTTTTTCAAAGGAAATGCTTCGGGCCCCCGGGACACTCAGTGAAGAACATCGGGGAGGCACCCTAAGGCACAGGGGCTGGGACTGGCGGTAGGACGCCTTGAGGTGGACAACCAAGCTCGATCCTTATAAAAGCTTTTTAACTGCAGCAGCTTTACTGGACGCTACTGAAGCTGGAATTACCGCGGCTGCTGACATGAGACTTACCCTCCAATAGATCCTTGTAAAAGGATTTAAAGTGTACTCATTCAAATTAGAGAGACAATTTAAATTAAAAATATTAGATCTGCCTCCACCGCAAGGGGGCTAGCTCGACCCACCAGCGGACAGGCACCAGTATTGGGAGAGGGGGGCTGGCCGTCAGGGTCCACCGTAGCTCTGGCACAAACCCGGCGACATGCAGGTCTCATGGGCAGGAACGGACTGGCCGTGTTGGCTTTGCACTTTTTTGGTTTTAGAAGGGCATGACATGCCTATATCTGTGTCTCCCCCTCCTTTTACTCCTCCACCTCTTTTCTTTTCGCATAACTATATGTAAATGTCACTTTTCCATGTGTTAGTTGTGTCTTCTGAGTAGTTTGTCAGCTTTTGGACACCTTTGAAGTGTTTTCTATGTGTTTTCTTTGTGTTTCTATGTGTTTTGGTTTGCCTGCCATTGGTTTTAACGGTGTTCGACGGTGTTCGACGAACAGTTCGACGAACAGTTCGTTGAACATACGGGTGTTTGACTAACCGAACCGAACTCGAACACTACCGGGGTGGCTCAACACTAATCACAGCATGCTGCCGAACTGGCATGAGAAAATAATTGCTGATTTGCTCTGCCCTATAGTATAACATTGGGCCGAGTGCTATCTGATAAAACATTGGATACCACTTGGCCGTTTTATACATTCTTGTGACCCTGGCCTAAAGTGAAATAATCTGTAAAAGTTGATGGGGTATGAATACATTTTAAAGGCATTGTAAATTATTCTCTGAAATTCTCTAGAGAAAATATACCTGGAAAATCCAGCCCCGGGACCAGAGACCATAACTGAGGATCAGACTAATCCGGCTCTTCCTAGTGCTGCTGCAGGTGATTGACAGGTCTATCCTTATGTACCTGCGAGAATAATATACCTGGTTGTAATTCTACAGCCAGCATGTGATCTATGCTGCTTCCAGTTTGGTCAGCATGACTCGCCTGACAATTTCCTTTTTAGTGTTTTAAATGTTTAGACCTAACTGTTTAATGCAGTATGTGTTATTCCTAATATATTTTAGCTAATTTGGAAGCGGTATGTTTAACTGCTCTTGTGTAATGAATCGCTGCCTCTAATAGTAAACTAAATTTATTTCTGCATTTATTTTTCAGTAATATATCCTGTGGTATAAACTAATCTCTTTAGGATACGATTCAGTGTATATCACTTCAGTGCAAAACTGCTGTAAAATCAGTCAGAAGTGACCTTTATTAAACTACAAGGTCACTACTAAACCCTTAATACAGAAACCATTTGTTTTTATCTGTCTTTATATCTGTATGCGTCGTTATCACCAGGAGAGTCTATTTCTCTCTTTCCCTTGTCTCTTTCCATCATTGTCTCTTATTGTTCTTAATACATAGCTTTTTAAAAGCAACGATACGAAAAAGATTTCCACCAGCGCAGGCAGCTCATCGTTCTGTAAAGTATGTATTGATTACAGTGTGTCAAATACATTACTGTCCTTACAGTGTGATTCATATTTGGTTTTCAGCCCAGAAAACAGAGCCATATCGTGAACAATTGGCTGGAGGTTGATCCCGGGATATAAATCTTGTCAAGGTTTGAACACCTATCCTTTTTTTTAAATGTGATTTAGAGAATTCATCATTACACTATTCAATCTGCAGGGAAGATACTATAAAGAAGACTTCTTTATTGTAAATCATCACTCCAGTGCAGTAGGCAAAACTTTTGCATTAACCAGCAAATGTCATGGAAGAGATCCTTTTGTAGTCAGCAAGTTCAGAGAATGCACAGTATGCACTTTACTGCACTGCAGTTAATTCATTAAAGAATATGCCCGAAAGCTAACCATATGTTATTGTGGAACATAGCCCACTGACATCCAAGAGTAACAGGTACTGTGTGAGCTGCCCTTAGATGCCAGAACCCAGTTGTCTTAAGTTGACTAAATCAATCAAATTTTTATGCCCAATCCAACTAAAAAAACAAATGTGCTAGAAAGATGGCAATACACATATCAAAGAATAACTGCAATATCTTTGCAACCATGATATGTTTTACTATGGAAATCTCTTTGCTAAAAACATTATACTGGACAGTACATAAATATACTGTCTAATTGGAGATGAGTTAATTTTTCCAGAGCAGCTAAAATGGATCTGTCACCAAATTTCACAATATAGATTCTTCAATAGATGTTTTAGAACTGATGAAGCTAATGACCTGATTTCTAAAATCGATGTCTCCCTGCTGCTGCTGAAATCTCATACCGCTCAGTGCAAGCTGCAGTTATCGGTCAGGCTGGATAATTAGTGATTAAATACATTTGGGCTTATAACATTTCTCATTTTTTAATTGGACTCAGGAATCAAAATTCTTTATGAGATGGAAATTCAATGTACGTAAGTACAGCAGCTTCACCTGGTCTATAACTTATCATATGCAGCTAACGTTGTGAAATTTGTAGTGAGTCCCACTTTGAAACATGAAAGATGAGTTCTGATTGGTTACTATGAGCAACAAGATTTATGTTTTTGACAGTTTTGATAAATGAGTCAAGACAGTCCGTGACTGACTGCACCACCGTTTACGTTGAGGGGCGCCAGACCTTTTGTCTCCACTTGGCTCCGTGTTACTTCACACAGGCTGAGCTTTGCAGAGCCACCTGCTCTGCAAGTTTGCAAACCAATACTGAAACACACAACCCTCTGCTGCAGGGTTTTTAAAGTGGAATCTGTGGCCATGGCCACTTGTAAGACCCTGCCTGGAGGAAGTGGACCGCCCCACTAAAATTCTGCAGACCACTTCAAAAATAAAAGCCCTTGACTGGTTTTCCTGAACATCGCCTTGGCCACATAGCTTGACCAGGTCCACACTTACTTTTACTTTGCCTTGTGACTCACTGCCTCACACAGCATATGTAGAAATATAGTACACAGCATCCAAAACAGGTGATGCAAAATCAAGACATCCTTTCTTCTACTATGTATAGGATCTAACTTATCATCTTGTTGCAGTTTTTTTCAAAAAGTCAAATGGAGCACCAAGGCAGGTTTGAGCATAGTTAATCAAGAAAGCACCAATCAGGGCCTAAAGCAAAATATTATGTAAAATGTTTCCAATAAAAACATCAACTCAATCCACATGAAAAGCAATTACCCACTCAGGCCTATCATCTTTCAATTCAAATACCCCTCTCCCTTCTGATCCCGTGTGCCTAAACCACATTTAGAGTCCACGTGTTTGGCATTTATGCTGCGATGAGAGCCGGTTTAATTTACGGGTGCATGTCTTTTCATAATGTATGGGCACTACAACATATGGTCTTCAATGGCTGATTTGCAATTTTCACTCAGCAGCATTCAATGCTGCATGTTTCTGGAAAACAGCCATGGAGTCAAAATCATCACTACATCTGTAGATAAATTCAAAGAGGGGTGTAATTTCAAAAATGGGGTCTCTTCAGAGGGGATTCTGCTTTTCTGGCACTTAAGACCTCTGCAAATATGGAGTCTGCAAATTATTCTTTGCAAATTTGTTCTTCAACAGTCAATATAGCACTCCGTCCCTCCCGAGTCTCGCCATGTGGCTGAACAGCCACATATGGGGTATTTCCACATTAAACAGACACTGTGGGACAAATTTTGGTGCTATTTTTACTGATTTCCTAGTGTGAAAATGTAAAATCAGGGGCTTAAACTTATTTTTTGGGGTAAAAATTAAATTATTTTTTATTCATTGTCCAATGGTATGAAATTCTGTGACACACCTGTGGTGTTAACATGATTACTGCACCCTTAGATGAATTCATTGAGAAGTATAATTTCTCAAATGGGGTCACCAATTTGGGGAAGTTCTGCTATTCGAGAACTTCAGAGGCTCTTCCAGTGAGTTATTGCACTGGCAACAGTAACAGCAAAATCGCCATTATAATATGGCTCTACTTTCCTTCTGAGCTTTCCACTATGGCTGAAAAGGAGTTCCCAATTGCATGTTGGCACACTCGGGATAGATTACACAACAAGCTGTGAGGTCCATTTTTTCCTATTAGCCCAGATTAAAGTTAAAAATCTAATGCTAAAGCAACATTTAATTGTAAAAATGTAATTATTTTTTCTTCATCATCCAATGGTGTAAAAGTCGGTAATCTATATGTGGTGTCAACTTGCTCATGGAATTCATGGAGGGGGTGCTCTGGCACCTCAGTGGCTTTGCCAATGTCACATGGTACCCTCAAACCATGTCAGAAAAATCTGAACTCCAATATGGCGCTTCTTTCCTTCTGAGCTCTGCACCATACCTCAAAAGTAGTTTTCTGTGACATATGGGGTATTGACTTATTCTGGAGAAATTTGTGTCAAAAACTGTACCATTAATTTTCTCCTATTATCCTCTTTGAAAATTAAAACTTAAGGGTAAAGTAACATTTTAGTGGAAAAAAATGGTAATTTTTCATTAACTTAGCCCAATGTTATACAATTCAGTGAATCGCCTGATGAGTTAAAATGCTCACTACACTCCTAGATGAATTTCTAGAGAGGTGTAACTTACAAAATTGGGTTACTTGTGGGGGTATCTGCTGTTTTGGCCTGTCAGTTTGTGTAACAGACTGTACCATTAATTTTCTTCTATTTTTCTTTTTAAAACTTAAACACTTGGTCTAAAGCAACATTTTAGTGGAAAAAATGGAAATTTTCCATTTACTCAGTCCCATGTTATACAATTCAGTGAATCACCTGAGGGTTCCAAATGCTCACTACACCACTTGTTGAATTTCTAGAGAGGTGTATTTTCCAAAAGTGGGTCATTTGTGGCAGTTTCTGTTATTTTGGCTTGTCAGGGGCTCTTCAAATGTGATGAGGCATCTGCGATCTATTCCATCCAAAATTGCACAACAGAATTAATTTGGCGCTCCTTCCTTTCCTAGCCCTGCCTTGTGCCTAAACAGTAGTTATTCACCACATATAGGGTACCATTTTACTCTAGAGAAATTGCACAACAAATTGTTTTGTCCATTTTCTCCTGCTATGCTTTGAAAATGAGAAATTTGAGGCTGAAGCAATATTTTTGTGGGAAAAATCTTCTGTATATACTTGAGTATAAGCCGAGGCCTCTAATTTTGCCACGGAAAACTGGGTAAGCTTAATGACTCGAGTATAACCCGGGTGTACATTGTCCCCTCATCCCTGCCCTGCTCTGTGTGGCTCTCCCCCCTGCCAATATGCATGGCTCGGCTCCTCATCCCATCCTTCTATGTATGGCTCAGCTCCTTGTCCTCTCCCATCCTGCTCCGTGCTTCCCTGTCCTGCTCCGTGCTTCCCCATCCTCCTCTATGCTCCCCCTGTCTTGCTCCGTGCTTCCCCCGTCCTACTCTGTGCTCCCCCTGTCCTGCTCTGTGCTTCCCCGTCCTCCTCTGTGCTCCCCCGTCTTGCTCCGTGCTCCTCTGTGCTCCCCCATCCTGCTCTGTGCTCCCCATCTTGCTCCATGCCTGTTACCTTGATGAAAATAAAAATTTGGGGCTAGAAAATTGCCAGAAAAGATCAAAGAGCCCTGGCACCTTCACACTGCAGTACTTTGCTCTGCCCGCAGAGCAAAGTACACCTGCGTGGGAGCGCAATGCCGGGCAGTGTGTGTGGTTGATGTAGGGCCGCATCATCCACAAGAAGTAAGCAGGAGGGCGACGATCATAAGAAGCTGGAAGGCGCTGAACCAAGACCAGCGACTCCCATTGGACCAGACCTCCCTGCAGGTAAGTATAATAAAAGTTATTTTTCAGTTCTTCCAGGTGGGGTTGGGGGCTTTTATACAGCATTATAAAATGCTGTGTATAAGCCCTGAAAGGTGATGGCCGCATCTTATATTGCCAAAAACTGCTGACAGGTGCACTTTAAATGTGATGTGATCCTAAAAAAATTGGTTTTGTAAATTTTGTTGGAAAAATGAGAAAATGCTGATTAAAATTAAAATGCCATTCAAACTTCCAAACAAAAAAAAATATGTTTAAAAAATGCTGATGTAAAGTAGACATGTGGTAAATGTTATTTCTTAGCTATTTTATGTGGTATAATTATCTGATTTAAGTACAAAAAATGAAAAGTTTGAAAAATGTTAAATGTTCACATTTTGTATCAATTTTTTTATAAATAAATGTCAAGTAATATCGACCAAGATTTACCACTATTATCATGAACAATGTGTCATTAAAAAAAATCACTGTGATATGTTGAAAAATATTTAGACTTGAGAGTCCTCAGTGAGGACTCTCAAGTCTAAATATTTTTCTATCTACTGGCTAACACAGTACGAAGATACACATCTTTCCTATGTGATATGTTGAAGCATTCCAGAGTCATTAATTCCTAAAGTGACACTGGTCAGGGTTGTACAATTTGACCTGGTCAAGAAGGTGAAAACAGGCATGGGGAAGAAGGGGTTAAGGACCTAATCAATAGTTACTTTTATTGTCAAAGTTGATGTGCATAATAGCAAATTTGTCTCATTGCACTTTGCAACTGCTTGCAAAACAATCAGTGGTTGAAAGATTTCACAGTAGAGTGAATGAATAAATGCTCTTTATCAACAAAGTGCTGCTTTTTTTTAAAGCTGACTAGGATGTCAGAAGAATCATGAGATTTTGTGAGACTGTACCCTATCTAATTTACATTTACAGAGGTCTGAGAAAGTATTCTCCCCCTTGGCATTTTACCTATTTTGTTACATTACAATCTGTGTTTAAATATTTTTGTAACCTGATTTGTGAGTGATCACACTAAATAGTCTAGGTTGGTGAAGTGAAGTGAGAAAAATTTAGGCATAAATTAAATTTTTATGATCAAATAACTAAAAATTGGTATATGCATATATATTTCAATCCTTTTGCGATGAAGCCCCTAAATATTTCTGGTTCAAGCATTTGCTTTCATAAGTCACATGCTTAGTGAAACGTAGTCCACCTGTGTGCAATCTGGCACACATCTGCCCTTTATCTGGCCAAACAATTATACTACACCACCCTCAACACTTCACTATCTAACAATCCAAAGCAACTTTTCAAAACCTTGCACTCCCTCTTGATCCCTACAGTTCATGCCCCAGTCACCAACCTCAGTGGTGAGGATCTGGCCACTTATTTCCTATAAAAAAAATCAACCACATCCATGAGGACATCTTTTCCCAATCTCCTTTGTGCCTGGATACCCCTCCCTCCCACACTTCAAGCTCACTTGCCATCTTTGAGCCTGTTACAAAAGAAGAAGCTACCCAGTTCCTTACTTCTTCTCGGCATACAACCTGCATCAGTGACCCCATTCCCTCACATCTTCCGCAGTCTTTCTCACCGGTTGTCATCACTCACCTAACTAAAATATCTAACCTCTCTCTTTCTTCCGGTATCTTTCCCTCCTATTTAAATATGCTATACCCTTTACTTAAAAAAAACATCCCTCAACCAGAACTGCACTCCTAACTACAGACCTGTCTCTAATCTTTTCTTCATCTCTAAATTCCTGGAATGCTTGGTCCATTCCCTTCTAAGCTGCTGTCAGATCACTCTCTTCTTGACCCTCTATAATCTGGTTTCTGCTCTTTACACTCTACTGAAACTGGCCTCACTAAATTCTTTAAGGATCTATTAACAGCTAAAGCCTACAGTCACTGCTCCCTGCTGATTCTCTTGGATCTCTCTGCTGCATTTGACACTGTGGATCAGCAGCTCCTCCCCACTATTCACCACTCTATCAGGCTCAAGGAGATCGTGCTTTCCTGGTTCTCATTCTATCTCTCTGACTGCTCCTTCAAAGTATCTTTTGCTGGCTCTTACTTTTCTCCTCGTCCCCTTACTATCGTGGTTTCTTAGGGCTCAGTCCTAGGCCCCCTTCTCTTCTCTCTATACATTGCCCCTATTGGAAAAACAATCAGTAGATTTGGGTTCCAGTATCATCTCTATGCTGACGACACCCAATTATACACTTCTTCCCCTGACATCACCCCCACCCTAATACAAAATACCAAGGATTGTTTGTACGCTGTCTCTAACATCATGTTTTCCATCCATCTGAAACTGAATCTCTCCAAAACTGAACTTCTTGTATTTCCCCCTCTACCAACGCTGTCTGGGGGTTATATTTGACACAGAATTTTCCTTTATTCCCTATACCCAATCACTCACTCATGTCACCTGCAACATAAAAACATCTCCAGAATCCGACTTTTCTCACTTTTAAAACTTCTAAAACTCTTAATGTTGCTGTTAGTCATTCTTATCTGGACTACTGCAACTCTCTATTAATCAGTCCCCCGCAAACAAAACGTCCTTCTCTCAAATCCATCCTGAATGTGGCAGCCAGTGACTAGTGTTGAGCGATACGATAATGCAAATATCAGCTATCGGCCGATATTAGCTCTATCGGCCTTTCGATAATTCGTTTCGATATTTTCGTCTTATCGAATACCGGAATCGGATTTGTCACTGTCACTGTGAGTGTCCGTCGGTCGGGTCTGTCAGGAGTCAGCGGCACTTACCTGGCAGAAGATCTCTGGCGGTCACGTCCTGGACTGCTTGATGGCCGCCATTATCTTCTCCCTGGCGGTCACATGCAGTTTCTCGCGATAACTGCAGTGACTGCAGGGTAATCCCGGCCGTAAACCAGTCCGATGACGTCACCGCCGGGGAAGCAGGTAATCAGCTGTGCTGCGCCGGGATTCTGATGTAGCAGAGCTGGATCGTCGTGGGACACTCGTTACTATGGACTGCGTCGGTCAGGTGGTATACTTTTTTTTTTTTTTCATTTTTTTACAGGAGATCGATGGCGTCGCAGGATGAGACTGTAATAAAAGTAATGAAAACTGTGTTTTGTTTTTTTTTATTAAATTAAAAAACTTTTTTATAAACATTCACCCGTCCGGGTACATAAACAATTTAACTATTTATCAACAATTTAACTTTTTACATACAGGGACCCTGTCCGGGTTATTTATACTTCTTTGGCAGGGGTGTTCCAGGTACCACCTGGTACTCTTCTGATGCTTGCCAAACATCCGAGGCACCAAGGACCACCAGGACCTGATGACGTCGTGTGGCCTGTACAGTCAAGTCGTGACCCGCTATCTGGGTCTGTGTGGCCACCTCTTTCATCTCCCTCCGGGTCTGGAGCCCTATGTCCTGGACTGAACGAACCCCAGGGGGCCTAACAGGCGCCGGGTACGGGCCAGCTATACTTATCATGTCCATAGCTGGGGCTGCTGAGGAGACCACTGAGGGAGGCTTGGGAGATTTACGGCATGGGGTGGGCACTTTTGCAGAGGCCTGGATGTGGGAGGCTGAAGGCTCCGAGGGTCTCACAGGTTCCTGACACACTGGGGAGTAGGGGTCGCACCTGGTAACATTTAGGGCGTACCATCCATTGTAACCCCAGTGTCGGGTGTAAGTCACCAAGTCTCCTGGCAACAGGTCCCTCCCCCGGTGTCCTTCTGGGAGGTGAGCCTCCACGTCCCCCGGTTCACAAAGACTTCTAAATAAAGTCCAGGCTCCTTGATGAAGCCCCAACCACCTTTCAATTTAAAGCTCCGTACTGCACCCTTACGCCGCGGCTCACACAGGGTTCCTTTATCCTTTCTCATCCGGTCCTTATCTGCCCGGTCCTTCTCCAGGTTACGTTGCCGAAGTTTTAGGGTTTCTCGCTGCTCCCTTTGTCGCTCTGCTTCCCGCTCCCAACGTCTCCACTCTTCCTCCTGACGCCGGTTGTAATTCTCCTCCACCAGTTGCTCCATGTCTCCACCACTCCACTGCAGCTTACAGTATCCGGTTTGCGGCAGCTCTCCTGGCGCCCCCCAGTCCTGGCGGCGCTCCCCTGCGGAGGAAGCAGACGGCTCTAAATCAGATGACAGTCGGGGCTCCGGTACAGGCAGGTAGTGCTCTGGTGCCTGCGCGGCCTCCTCCATGAGGACGGGTGTCGCTTCTTCTGTCTCAGCGACGGGGGCAGACAGCGGGATCTGGGGTGCTGACGGTGCTGCGATTTATGCAGGAACGGATGCCTCCACTGCGACAACGTCAACCGGATCACATTGCAAGGACTCCTCTACTAGAACGGGTGCCTTACCTTCCGGTACAGACACTTCAGGTAAGAGGGATTGGCGCCGCTCCAAGTTTAGTTTTAGGGCACGCCAGCTGGCTTCCATCCTGGCGACCTCCTCCCGGTGCCGGGCCAGGCCTCTTAGGGTATCCTCCGCTTCTTGCAGCGTAGGAGGGTTTACAGGCCGGGTGCCCAACGGTGGTTCCGTGGCGATCGGGTCGCTTCCGTGGGGGGAGAGCTCTGACTGCTCCATCCCTTCACACTTCTGCTCGTGTCCATTAGCCATCTCTGCCAAGTCACATGTGTCATTAGCATCTGGAGAGGGCCCCTCTTTTGTAGGGAGGCGGGACCTTCGTGTTAGTTTCCACACACTGAGGAGGATGAGGAGGCGGAACTGAAGAGCTGTGGGGCACGATCTTACATTGCAGTACCATTTAGAGCCATCGTTTTCGCGTCACTGAGTGAGTGTACAGTACACCCATGAAGAGCACGCCCTTCTTCTTCACCAGTGCCTCGTCGTGACGCAGATATGGCGGAAAAATGGCAAATACATTCTCTGATGATTTTAGCAATTCTCAAGCACAAAACCAGTTCAATTCAGGCACACAGGACTCGCTTATAGCGAGCTACAGAATCCTGTTCGTGACGCCCAAGTTGAGTCGCACAGAGCCAGAGGTTTTGGGGGTACTCGGCACCGAGCCCGTCGACTTCTATGGGGTATGTCACGGCTTTACCCGGCAATTGAATCAGAGTCTATTTTACTATGTAGAAGTGTATAAACTATAAATATATGTATATATATGTCACAATGACATGTATATATATATATATATATATATATATGTATTCTATGTGTGTATATTTTGTGTTTACAACGAAAGAAAGTGTTTTTTTAGTTGCGATATTTTGTTCCCATAGACTTACATGGGACTTCCGGTATCGGAATCGGATATCGACGATATCGGGCGGCCCTGTGGTCACTTATCCCTCACCTCTGGGTAATTATTTTCATTCTTGTCATGTTTTAATGTGGACTCTCAGCGATGTTTTGGATACATTTCCTACAACGGTTTACTTGCACATGCATATGATGTTCTCCAATTCGCTTCTGCTTTGTCATTTACTATACTAGAGATGTCACTATACCTATTAACCCATGTGTGGGTGTTTGTTTGATCACATGGCCCGGCTTACCATGTGTTTATTGTGTATTTGCATCCCATTTTTGCCTTATCCCTGGATTTTAATATCCTCTAATAAAGATTACATTTTATATTTGACCTTTCGACTACAACTAGTTCTTTGTGTGGTTTTCCATATCCTGTGTAGTTGGTCTAGTTATCCATTTCAGCCCATGTTGGTGGTATATATTTTTTATATAGGACATCTTTATTTGCCACCCATGTATATTGCTGGCCTCCATCTTGTTTTGTTACTGACTGGTCTTATATAAGGGAGTCACCTTCCCATCAGGGTTGCCGGTGATCAATTGTTCTGGTCTCAATCCTTGAATCCTGTTTCCCTTGTAGCCTGCTGTGTCGTGTCTGCATCTCCTGCTATCAGATAAGACATTTTCTTCTTTTTGTTTTTGTGCTTGATTTTTGCATTTTGTCCTGCACTTCTGGGGGGGCCTTCAGGGTCCCCTCTGGGGGCTTTTGCCCTCTCAGTTTAGTTCAGCCACTGATGTTTGTACTTTTGCTTTTTACAGTTTTTTCAGTGGCTGCTGTTTTGATTTTGTTACACCAGAGAACTAATTTAGGTGGTAGAGGTCGTGTGATCTCAGGTGTTTTTGAAATTAGTAGAGTTGGTGCTTTTCAGGGTTTTCTGGGATTGCAGTAAGTACCCTTCCTATCCTTTTCTATTTAGTTAGTTTGGGCCCCAGCGTTTGCTCATACTATTTTCTGTCTGTGTCAGTATTTCTTCTTGTCTAACCGCCATTACATGTTTGGGGGCTTTCTATTATCTTTGGGGTTCTGCTCCGGGGCAGATAGCTTTCCTATTTCTATCTTTAGGTGTAGTTAGTTTCTCAGGCTGTGACGAGGCGTCTAGGACCAACGTAGGAACGCTCCACGGCTGCCTCTAGTTGTGGTGGTTAGTCAGGGTACTGCAATCTCATAGATTCCAACTGCTCTGGTGTATTGCCTTTTTACCTGCACTCCTCAGTTACCGAAACATGACAGTATCACCGGCCCAAAAATTTAATATTGTATGGTACTCACAGAAGGGAAAAATATTGTGAAAGAAAAAAACGGTTGTCAGAGTTGTCAGAGATATTTTTCTGTTTGTTGCATTTTTTTTTTCCCTCTGTATCTCTGGGTGCTGGGAGGATCTTTTCTCTCAATGGAGTTTGCACAGTTGTCTGGCCGTGTGGATCAGCTTGCCACTGAGGTTCAGAGTATTGCTGCATATCTTGCTAGGTTGCCTGTTGTGGAACCTAGGATCCCCATGCCAGATTTGTTTTTAGGGGATCGAGCTAAGTTTCAGAATTTCAAAAATAATTGTAAATTGTTTTTTGCCTTAAAATCTAAGTCCTCAGGTAACGCAGCGCAGCAGGTTCAAATTGTCATCTCTCTCCTGCGCGGCGATCCTCAGGATTGGGCTTTTTCCCTGACACCTGGGAATCCTGTTTTGAGTGATGTTGATGCATTTTTTTAGGCTTTGGGGTTATTGTACGATGAGCCTAATGTCACAGATCAAGCTGAAAAAGCCTTGTTGGCATTAAATCAGGGGCTTGATGACGCTGAGTTATACTGTCAGAGATTCCGTAGGTGGGCAGTCCTGACCAAGTGGAATGACGACACTTTGGCGGCCTTTTTCCGGAAGGGTCTGTCAGATAATGTAAAGGATGTTATGGTGGGATTCCCTGTCCCTCTGGTCTCAATGATTCTATGTCATTAGCGATTCAAATTGACAGACGTTTGCGGGAGCGGAGAAGTATGCGTGGAATAGTGTTGCCTTGTGAACCTGCTTCTGAATCCATGCAGTGTGATAGAGTGGTGTCTGGGGCACAGCGTCATGAGTTTCGAAAGCGCAATGGGTTATGTTTCTACTGTGGTGATGCCTCTCATGCTATTTCAGTCTGCCCTAAGCGGGGAAGACGTTTTGCACGCTCAGTTGTCTTGGGTAGTGTTCAGACTAAGTTTTTATTAACTGTTACTCTGATATGCTCTCTGTCCTCATTTTCTGCTCAGGCTTTCGTTGATTCTGGAGCAGCTATTAACCTGATGGATTATGATTTTGCTAAACGTTGTGGGTTTCCCTTGATACCCCTACAAAAGTCTATTCCCTACTGGGTATCGATTCTACCCCTTTGGCTGAGAATAAACCTCAGTTCTCTACTCAGGTGATAATGAGGGTTGAACCTGATCACCAGGAGTGCTGCAAATTTTTGGTTCTGTATAATCTGCATGATATTGTCGTACTGGGTTTCCCTTGGTTACAGTCTCATAATCCTGTTTTGGATTGGAAATCTGTGTCTGTAACCAGTTGGGGCTGCCAATGTGTTAATACCAACACTCCTGTTTTTTCTGCCTCCCCCCAGGCTCAGGATGTTCCTGACTTTTTGATTGATTTTTCTGATGTGTTTAGCGAAAGTAAATCTGCATCCTTGCCTCCCCATAGGAGCTATGACTGCGCTATTGAATTAGTGCCGGGTAGTAAATTCCCTAAAGATCGCCTTTTTAACTTGTCTGTGCCTGAACATGACGCTATGCGGTCTTATATCAAGGAATCATTGGAGAAGGGTCATATCAGACCATCCTCTTCACCCTTGGGTGCCGGTTTTTTCTTTGTGGCCAAAAAGGATGGTTCATTAAGGCCGTGTATTGATTATCGTCTTTTGAACAATATTACTGTGAAATATCAATACCCGTTACCCTTGATTTCTGACCTGTTTTCCAGGGTGAAAAACGCTACTTGGTTTACCAAGCTTGACCTCAGGGGGGCGTATAACCTTATTCGCATTAAGCACGGGGATGAATGGAAGACGGCATTCAATACTCCTGAAGGGCATTTTGAGTACCTAGTGATGCCCTTTAGGCTCACTAATGCTCCTTCTGTCTTCCAGTCCTTCATGAATGACATTTTCAGGGACTTTGTGGACAAATTTCTGATTGTTTATTTGGATGATATCTTGATTTTTTCTAATGACTGGGACTCTCATGTGAAACATGTTCGAACTGTATTCCAGATTTTGAGAGAGAATGCTCTGTATGTGAAGGGATCAAAGTGTCTTTTTGGCGTACAGAGGATCTCATTTCTGGGATTCATTTTGTCCCCATCTGTTATTGAAATGGACCCGGTCAAGGTTCAGGCCATCTGTGATTGGGTCCAACCTACTTCATTAAAGGCTCTTCAAAGATTTTTGGGTTTTGCCAATTTTTATTGTAAATTTATTGGTAATTTCTCGGTTATTGTTAAACCATTAACTGATTTGACCAAAAAGGGTTCTGATGTGGTGAATTGGCCTCCTGAGGCAGTCTCTGCATTTCAGGAACTTAAGCAAAGATTCACTTCTGCTCCTGTTCTACGGCAGCCTGATGTTTCTCTGCCATTTCAGGTGGAGGTTGATGCCTCTGAAATTGGGGCAGGTGCCGTTTTGTCCCAAAAAGATCCAGAGACCTCTAAAAGTAACCCTTTTGCCTTTTTCTCTCGAAAATTTTCTCCTACTGAACGTAATTATGACGTGGGTAATCGGGAGTTATTGGCCATGAAGTGGGCTTTTGAAGAGTGGAGACATTTCTGGAGGGAGCCAAACATCAGGTGGTGGTCCTTACGGACCATAAGAATCTGGTCTATCTGGAATCTGCCAAGCGACTCAATCCTAGACAGGCCAGGTGGGCCTTGTTTTTCACACGTTTTAATTTTGTGGTTTCCTTTCTTCCTGGCACTAAGAATGTTAAGGCGGATGCCCTCTTGAGGAGTTTCCTTACGGACTCTCCTGAGTTATCTGATCCTTCTGTTATTTTGAAAGAGGGTGTAGTTGTTTCCGCCATCTCGCCCAATTTGAGACTTGCTCTGGAGGGGTGTCAGGAGGATAGGCCCGAGCGCTGCCCTGTTGGAAAATTGTTTGTCCCGGACCAGTGGAAAAGGAGTGTGATGTCTGAGATTCATTGTTCCGCATTGGCTGGGCATCCCAGAATTTTTGGTACCAGAGACTTGGTTAGTCGGTCCTTTTGGTGGCCTACCTTGTCTCGTGATGTCAGGGAATTTGTGCAGTCCTGCGGGACTTGCTCTCGCTCCAAGCCTTGCTCTCGCTCTGGTGGTTTGTTGATGCCATTGCCTGTGCCCAAGAGACCATGGACCCATATCTCTATGGATTTCATTTCCGACCTTCCTGTTTCTCAGAGAATGACCGCCATCTGGGTAATTTGTGATAGGTTTCCCAAAATGATACATCTTGTGCCATTACCTAAGTTGCCTTCCTCCTCTGAATTGGTGCCGTTGTTCCTTCAGCACGTGGTTCGTTTACACGGCATTCCTGAGAACATTGTGTCTGACAGAGGAGTCCAGTTTGTTTCCAGATTTTGGAGGACTTTTTGTTCTAAACTGGGTGTTCAATTGTCTTTCTCCTCGGCATTTCATCCTCAGACCAATGGTCAAACTGAGAGAACAAACCAGACATTGGAGACTTATCTAAGATGCTTTATGTCTGCTGATCAGGATGACTGGGTCTCTTTTTTGCCTTTGGCTGAGTTTGCTCTTAATAATAGGGCTAGCTCTGCCACTTTGATGTCTCCGTTTTTCTGTAATTCTGGGTTTCACCCTCGATACTCTTCAGGACAGACGGAGGCTTCTGTCTGTCCAGGTGTTGACTCTGTTGTGGAGCGTATGCAACAGATTTGGGACCAGGTAGTGGAGAGGTTGTCCCTCTCTCAGGAGAAGGCCCAGCGGTTTGCTAACCGGCATAGGACTGATGGTCTTCGGTTAAAGTGGGGGACTTGGTCTGGTTGTCCTCAAGAAATATTCCTATGAGAGTGGCAGCTCCTAAATTTAAGCCTAGGTTCATTGGACCTTATAAGATCATGGAGATTATTAATCCTGTTTCTTTTCGTTTGCTTCTTCCAGGGACATTTAAGATCCATAACGTGTTCCACAAGTCCTTGTTGAAGAGGTTTGTTGAGCCAGTGGTTCCTGCTGCTGTGCCTCCTGACCCTGTTTTGGTTGAGGGCAATCTGGAGTATGTGGTTGAGAAAATATTAGATTCTCGTTTTTCTAGACAGAAACTCCAGTATTTGGTTAAGTGGAGAGGTTATGGTCAGGAAGACAATTCTTGGGTGTTTGCTTCGGACATCCATGCTAGGAGGCTTATCCGTGCGTATCATAGAACTCATCCTGACCGACCTGGTTGCTCAAGTGAGGGTTCGGTGACCCCTCCTCAAGGGGGGGTACTGTTGTGAATGGGCTTGAGATGAGTTCTGAGCAGAGGCTCCCTCTGGTGGTTACAAGCGGTGCTGGTCTGTCCAGTGGAGATTGTGAGGATTGGGAGTCAGGTGTTACTGACTGGTCTTATATAAGGGAGTCACCTTCCCATCAGGGTTGCCGGTGATCAATTGTTCTGGTCTCAATCCTTGAATCCTGTTTCCCTTGTAGCCTGCTGTGTCGTGTCTGCATCTCCTGCGATCAGATAAGACATTTTCTTCTTTTTGTTTTTGTGCTTGATTGTTGCATTTTGTCCTGCACTTCTGGGGGGGCCTTCAGGGTCCCCTCTGGGGGCTTTTGCCCTCTCAGTTTAGTTCAGCCACTGATGTTTGTACTTTTGCTTTTTACAGTTTTTTCAGTGGCTGCTGTTTTGATTTTGTTACACCAGAGAACTAATTTAGGTGGTAGAGGTCGTGTGATCTCAGGTGTTTTTGAAATTAGTAGAGTTGGTGCTTTTCAGGGTTTTCTGGGATTGCAGTAAGTACCCTTCCTATCCTTTTCTATTTAGTTAGTTTGGGCCCCAGCGTTTGCTCATACTATTTTCTGTCTGTGTCAGTATTTCTTCTTGTCTAACCGCCATTACATGTTTGGGGGCTTTCTATTATCTTTGGGGTTCTGCTCCGGGGCAGATAGCTTTCCTATTTCTATCTTTAGGTGTAGTTAGTTTCTCAGGCTGTGACGAGGCGTCTAGGACCAACGTAGGAATGCTCCACGGCTGCCTCTAGTTGTGGTGGTTAGTCAGGGTACTGCAATCTCATAGATTCCAACTGCTCTGGTGTATTGCCTTTTTACCTGCACTCCTCAGTTACCGAAACATAACAGCCGTGTCCAGTGTTGCAGGGGGAAGGAAATGGGAGATGGAAAGAACCCAGGATCCAGAGAGAAGAGGCGCGGTAAGCGAAGAGAGGAAAGAGGGTTTAGCATGGGAAGAGGCAGAGAGTTACTGTCGGAGAGAAGGGAGAGCAGGGACCTGCTGTGCGCAGAGGGGAGAGTTAGACGCGCTAGTGAGAGAGAACAAGGGCAATGTACGCCAACTGAGAGAGTGAAGTGCAGGACTCCCGATGGCAGAGCACATTGAACGGGAGGGTGTTGTGCAGTACCCCCAATTGCAGAGCATGCCAAGCGGGAGAGTGTGCTGCAAAACTCCCAACTGCAGAGCACGCCGAGCGGGAAATTGTGGTAAAAGACTCCCGGCTGCAGAGCAGTGTGATGGACTAGGGGCCCAACAGGCCAGACTGGTGACCACCCGTTGCCAACAGAATAGAGCTCACAGATCCGTTGGGCGGGAAAGCCTCAGGACCAGCATCGGCCGACTCTCAACTTCCGTTCCTGGAGAAATGAACAGCAACAAACTCACGATAAGTGAAGCAGATAAATGCATAGACTGTGGCCCTAGGTTATACTGTTCTTCATGTTATTTAGCTTAAAAATCTGCTTAACCCCTTGTTGGCTCTCTGCGAGGAAAACCCCTCCAGTGTTAATTAAACCTCACCCTTGTTAACCCTTGCTCTGCGCCTCTGTGTTACTGCATCCTTTTACCTGCTTTATAGTCCCATAGTGTTACAAACTAAAAAAGTTTAAAAAAATTGTTAACTAATTGTAAAAATATTTAAAAAACAAAAATAAAAAAATATATTAAAAAAATCAAAAGATATTATACCCATAAACAAATATTTGTATGAAAAAACAATAAAAATACACATATTTGGTATCGCTGCTTCCTGAAAGACCCGACCTATAAAACGTTCCCACTAGTTAACCCCTTTAGTGAACACCATAAAAAAGGCAAAAAGCAATGCTTTATTAATTATCATACAGCCAAATAAAAAGGAATGAAATGTGATAAAAATGGTACCGTTGAAAACATGATCTAGTCCCGCGAAAAACAAGCCACCATACAGCTCCATCAGCAAAAAAATAGAAAAGTTATAGCTCTCAGAAAAAAGCTATATAAAAATAATTATTTTTTCTATAAAATAGTTTTTATTGTGTAAAAGAAATCGGAATAGAAAGCAAGCAGAAAATGTCATGTGTTTGAAACTGGTACTAATAAAAACATCAACTCGTCCCACAAAAAACAAGCCATATCATGACTCTGTCGGCCAAAATGTAGAAAAATTATAGCTTTCAAAATATGATGATGATAAAAACTAGTTTTTGCAATAAAAAGTGTTTTTCAGTGTGTCAGCAGCCAAACATAAAAACCTAATATAAATCTGGTACAGCTGGTAAATCGACCTGAAGAATAAAGTCACCTAATTACTTATACCACACGAGGAACGGTGTAAAAATTAAATAAAACTTATTCTTCACCTGCTGTTGATTTTTTCATTCTTTCTCCCAAAGATCGCAATATGGCTCGGCGCAGAGCACTTACATCAGGGTTTCCATGTAAATCTCTGAAAATACATGATTCAAATGGAACCCTAGATGTAAGATATAATGAGGCAGATGCACACACTGTGGACCCCGTCTGACCTGTGATCTGGTTGTGTCTGTCTTTTTAGGATTGCATAAAAGTGCTCTCGGCCACAGTTTTGTGCTCTTCTGAAAAGAAGGACACCGCTGAACAGAGGCCGGACAGAGTCCAGAGTAACTCTGCTGCCACATTATAGTGAATGGATCTTTCAGGGGTTTCATCTGAATCACATCACTCTGAGATTGAGATGGAAACTCCAAAGTAAGTGCTCAGTGGAGAGCGTCAGATAAATGTGATCCCGAATGTTATGTAAAATGTTCTCAATAATAGATTCAACTCAATCCACAAAAAAAAAAACAAGTCCCCACACAGGTCTGTCATCTGTTAATGAAAATATAGGGGCTTCCATGTTACAAAGGCTCTGGAAAAGAAAACTTGCTCCTCACCCTCTAAAAGAAATTCAGCAAATTCTCTGGTCCCAAATCCAAATGCCCCCCTTCCTTCTGAGCCCCACAGTGTACCTAAACCACATATAACGTCCACATGTTTGGCAATTTCTGAAGAGCGTGGGCAGGGCATAACTTACTGGTGACTACAACGTACTGGTCACTACAACGACAGCTTGCAATTTTCACCTGGTAACATTCATTGCTGCTTGTTTCTGGAAAATACTCATTGAGTCAAATTCGTCACTACACCTGTAGATAAATTCCCAAAGGGGTATAATTTCCCAAATGGGGTCACTTGAGGGGGGATTCTGCTCTCCTTTCAATTGGGGGCTCTGTATATGAAGTCCACAAACTGTTCTAGGAAAATCTGAGCTCCAGGACGCAAATATTGCTCCGTTATATCGGAGTCTTTCCATATGACTAAGTAGTACTGTACAGCCTCACATGGGTACTGCCATTTTCAATAGAAATTATGAGACAAATTATGGTGTCATTTTCACCCACTTCTTATGGAAACTGTAAAATCTGGCGCTAAAACAAAATTTTGGTGGTAAAAATGTAGTTGTTTTTTCTTGACTGCCCAGTGGTATAAAATTGTGATCACTGCACCCCTAGATGAGTTAATTGAGAGGTCTAGTTTGTAAAATGGGGCTACTTAATGGGGGTCTGATGTTCTGGCACCTCATGGACTCTCCCACTGGGTCATGGCACCTGCAAACCATATGTCACGACCCAACAGAGGTCAGTTCAGTGGACGACACAACACACACGCAATGGGATCTTAAAGGGGAGAGGAAGGGCCTAACAATAAGGAACGAGGGATGGGACATCCCCTGTGCTCAAACCTGAGCTTGTCCCCGCACTCCCCTAATGCCCTAAGCCGGTCCTTCCCCCTGCCGCTGTCACATACCTTGTCCCTAACTGTCACCTCACAATGCTCTGGCTTGTAAACTGGCTGCAAGGGCACTAGCCTCATCAATGCAGATAGTGCAAACACAGGGGATAGTGATAAGCACGACACTCACAAGGTAAATACACAGAACTTAGCTCCAGACTCTACTGCCAAGCTCCACATCATAGAGGATATGGAAACAGGGCCCCTAAATCCACAGAAGAAGCAGATTCAGGGCTGACACCAGAGGGCTGCAACTGCAAGGCTGTTCTAAATAGAAAACTCTATCACCAACAGTCAGCTGATGCGTCAGGTGACTATTTTAAGGATGGTAGGAGTGGTCAGCAACCACATCTGCTGACCAGCAACACCACAGCTGCCAGCAAGGAAAACTGACATTAACCCTTGCTGGCCTGAAATTAAATAAAATGCATTTAAATAATAGTGGAACCAGAGCTGCCACGAATCCAAACCTGAATCGTGACACCATAACAGTAAAATCTGGTGCTCTTTGTCTTCTGAGCTTTGCACTGTGCCTGAAAAATATTTCTCGATTACATGTAGGGTATTGGCGTACTCCGGAAAAAATGGACCCTAGTTTGTTGTAAAAAAATTTCCTATTAGCCCTTAGAAAAATTAAAAACTTGGGGCTAAAACAACATTTTAGTGGTAAAAATGTAATTTATTCTTTTCACTAATAATTAGATGAGTGTATGTGTGCAAAATTTCATACATATAGGTGTTAATTTAGTGTGTAATTTCGTTGTAAAAAAATGCGTGGGCTCCCATGGTATTTTCTCTGCCAGACAGGGAAAGTCAGTGACTGATGACAGATATTAATTTCCTAGAGAGGGACCATTGTTTTTGGGCCCCCCCTGGCTACTAACATCTGCCCCCAACCACCCCAGAAAAGGCACATCTGTTATTAGATGTGCCTTTCTGGCACTTAGCCCGTCTATTCCCATTGCCTTTAGCGGTGGCTAATGGGCTAATAATCGGTTAATGCCACCTTGCTATTGAAAGGTGACATTAAACCGGGTTAATAATGGAGAGTTGCCAATTAGACAACTCTCCATTATTAATCCTATAGTATTAAAGGGTTAAAAAAAACATACACACATTAATTAAAAATTATTTTAATGAAATAATGACACATAGTTTTTGACCAAAATTTGTTGTACTGGTAATCCATCTGAATCCCTTGTTCTCCTGTAATAAAAATAAAATAATAAAGCAACAATATCCATACCTCTCCGCCGTTCAGTCAGGTCCCACGCTGCAATCTATCTGAAGGAGTTAACTGGTTTACAGCAGGGACAGGTGCTATTGCTACCAGCCCTGCTGTAAACCCCCGCAGAATGAATGAGTTCATCTCTGTGCAGCCTGCCCGGCTAAAAGGAGATGAACTGATTAGTGTAGGAAACTTAATTGATTTTTTCCCAAGCTCTTGAGTTCACTTCAGGTCAGCCGGGGACTCCGCACAGCATCAGTGACGTCAGCGGGAATCCCACACTTATAGAAACATACAGGCCATTAACACCCAGAAACTTATGAAGAACTTGCAGTCTTCATTGGCCCCAATCTCCTCCCTCTCATGTCCTGATTCTGCACTGAAGCATTACAATGAAACACTGCTAAGTGCCCTGGATGAAACTGCACCTCCTATACATAGAACAACTTGGCACAGATGGCGACAAACCTGGCACACGCTGCAAACACGTTTCCTACAGTGGTGCTCCAGGTGCACCGAATGTCTGTGGAGAAAATCCAATGTACCTGAAGATTTCATCCATTATAAGTTTATGCTTAAAACATACAACACTGCCCTTCACCTTTCCAAACCAACCTATTTCAATACCCTCATCACCTCACTATCCAATAACTCTAAACATCTCTTTGACACTTTTCATTCCCTACTCAACCCAAGAGTGCAGGCCCCAAACACATATCTCCATGCTAATGATCTGGCCAATTATTTCAAACAAAAAAATTGACCATATCCGACAGGAAATTATCTCTCAATTCCCTCATACCATGCACTGTCCTCCCTCCCCCCACTGCATCTAGCTCATTCTCTCATTTTGAACCAGTCACAGAAGAAGAAGTATTCAGGCTCCCTGCATCTTCTCACTCTACTACTTGCACCAGTGACCCTATTCCATCACATCTTCTCCAGTCCCGTTCCCCTGCTGTCACCTCTCACCTAACAAAAATATTCAACCTCTCTCTTCTGGTATCTCTTCCCTCCTCATTTAAGCATGCCATCATACATCCATTACTTAAAAAACATCCCTTGACCAAAACGGTGCCGCTAACTATAGACCTGTCTCTATCTTCCCTTCATTTCTAAACTCCTGGAACGCCTGGTCCACTCCCGTCTTATCCGCTATCTCTCAGATAACTCTTTTCTCGACCCCTTCTACAGTCCAGTTTCCAATCTTTACACGCTACTGAAACTGCCTGTTAGGGTCTGTGGAACGCACCAAATATAAGATGTAGAGAGGTGCGTTCACAGCCCAGGGTCCACCCTGCTGCTAGAAGGATGGCGCAAGAAGCGAACTCTTTTATCCCGCAGTCACCAAAATAAACGCTGTAACGCGCTGTGGCAATATGTGCAAACTCTGTTATTCCACAGAGCCACTAGAAGAAGTGCCGCAGCGCTATTTGGCGATGTGTGCGAACTCAGTTAACACCACTGAGTCGCAAAGTAAACATGCTAGGGCGCTGTCTAGCGTTGAAAGCGAACCCTGTTGCGTCACAGAGCCGCTGAGACAAACTTCTGTGTCCTGTTAGGCACCCAGGTACACAGTTGACTGCTAAGCGAAAATAGAAAGTGATCATGCGCTAATGTCCTCCCGGGAGTCACCCGCAATCTATGGCGTCTGAACGCCAGGCCCTGAATACGGCAATCAAACTCCTCACCGGTTATGCCGGTAATCTAAGACATCTAAGACACCGACCCTGACCAGCTAGCATACCAAGCTCCTCACCGATTAGGTCGCCATTGTAATGGCGTATTTCAGCCGCCCTAACCACACACATGCATGACCATACTGGCGCAAAGCATATAATGGTTGATACTAGCGCACGGCCGTGCAGTAAGGACAGCCTTTTATAGCAGCCACGAGAAAAAGACCTTCCAGGAAGGACCAATAGGAAGCTGCTTCAGAACATCAACAGCTACAGGACCTTCCTGAAGGACCAATAGGAGTGGCAGCTGTATCTGAGCATGTGACCCCTGATCTCCAATGGGAGATCTTGCCCTGGGCATGCTCAGATGAAGCAACAAAGGACTTAGTCCCAAATCTGCCTGCTCCAACACTGGTTGCAGCAGCAAGTCTCTGCACAGTACAGGGCCGGGCAAGACGCTGGGACCGACGTCTCTGCTGAGCAGGAACCACTGTGGCCAGAGACGGATAGGGGACCACAGCAGGAACAGCTCGAGATTCCCCTTGTGCAGGAGTGGAAACTCGAACCCTAACACTGCCCTCCCTAAAGTCTCTAATGATCTACTAACAGCTAAATCTAATGGTCACTATTCCATGCTAATTCTATTGGATCTCTCTACAGCCTTTGACACTGTGGATCATCAGCTTCTCCTCCCTATTCTCTGCTCCGTCGGCCTTAAGGACTCACCTGGTTCTCCTCCTATCTCTCTGAATGCTCCTTCACTGTATCTTTTGCTGGCTCCTCCTCCTCTCATTTTCCCCTTACTGTTGGGGTTCCTCAAGGATCAGTTCAGTTCTAGGCCCCCTCCTCTTCTCTTTGTATACTGTCCCTATTGGTTCAAGCAATCAGTAGATTTGGTTTCCAGTACCATCTCTATGCTGATGACACCCAATTATACACTTCTTCTCCTGATATCACGCCTGCCTTTTTAGAAAACACCAGTGATTCTCTTACCGCTGTCTCTAACATCATGTCCTCCCTCTATCTGAAACTGAACCTGTCAAAAACTGAACTCCTTGTGTTTCCTCTCTCTACTAACCTACCTATGCCCGACATTGCCATTTCCTTGTATGGTTCCACCATTACGCCCCAGCAACATGCCCACTGTCATGGGGTGTAATGGCCGAAACTAAACCGCATAGTCAGTGGGGCGGCACTGAGGGTACATGCTATTTGCTGCAGTGATAATGTGGTTTAAATTAAAAAAGAAAACATTTTTTAAGTCTTTTAGGGATTTTGTGTAGCTGCGGTATTATAATATGTATACATTGATCTGGAAATTGTAATCTGTAGTCTCACTGGCAGGTAGAAGTCAAACTATGTTCGTAAAAGCACTGATGTGAAGTCACTTTTATTGTTATGAAAGGGGAAACCTGGCATGGGGTAAGTATAAATATAGACAGAGCAGTATTGTAGAAAATTGGTTATTATAATGAAAGATAGAATGACATGTATAAGTCATTTCTGAAATTATGATTTAAAATAAATATGAGAATAATGAGAAATTTCCATAAATGTATTGTACATTACTGACACAACTGAAATGATGACAAAATTAATAAACTATTAACTTCCCCAAACTTAAATTTACATTTTGACTGTCTGCAATCATGTCAGAAAACTTTATTTTTTTCCAATAAATCAAAAGTCAAAGGAACACAGAAATATTTTGGTCTAAAATAATAGATAATTTTAGTTAAAATAGTACAGAAAGGACATATTAGGAGTGACAACAGTGTGCACATTTTAATTGTCAAAAATATAATGAATCATGCTGCCTTATAATGTCAAAATAAAGGACAGTTCTATATCACGTTTAAAACATCATCTCACCTGAACATTATTTTTATTTCTCAGTAAGATAAAATACTGTTTTTTTGTTCTATGTTACCCATTTTTAATTTTAGTGTTAGGACTCTTGAGCTTACATACCCCATGTAATGTTTTTATCTTACACAGTATTCATCTTTTTTATTGCACTTTTTTCCATTTTTATGCAGGATGCAGCCAGGCCCTTTAGTATTGGTTAGGTGTACTGGGGTGTCTGTCCATGTGGGGTGCACTTATACAGTACTAGACAGCCCATCTGATCTAATAGTATTGGCATCATCAATAGGCTGTAAGCCAGACACTCTGCATCTCACATATCTGTGTGACTTGCGTTCTATGCAAGCTTCATCTGGGTGCATGTTTAATACTACACAACCACCCCCCCCATGAATTGGTAGGTTTAAGAGTGGCTGTCTGCATCAGCATTTTGCACCTGTGCTACCCCTGCCTGTATCATGGGGGTCTGCTGCATCCTGCTAAGTATATTGGTAATCTAGCCTGCGTAATAAAGTCACTGGTAAAGTGCTGGAGGGGAGATATGTTTCACTATGCCTAAAGGCATCAGTAATAAAAAAAAACAGAGTTTTCCTCCAGCACATTAAGTCAAGTGTTGCAAATGTGAAGCTAAGTTGCATAATGAGCTAGCTTTTATGTGGACATCCATAGAGTGGCTGGGAGGATGTTCAACTTATCTCCATCTGCAGAGCCAACACCATCATGAGGACCAGTGTAACTTGACAGTCATGTGATCAGTCACATGATGGATGAGTTGCATGGTCTGGTGCTTAAGTAGCTGGCTTCTAAAGACAGCAGTGTTCAGTGTACCTGGAGAGGAAACACTCCAGGAAAGTGTTTGTACTCATGTATGTTGTTAAAGCACCTGAACCGTGGATGTTGCTAACCGTGAGCCGGCTGATCCCCGCTGTATTTTGTTTTGCTGTTTTGCCCAGAGGGCTGTGCTTATTTTTCCCAGCTTGATACATGCTGTCTTTAATAAAACAAGCTCTTTCTAAAAGAGACAGTGTTCCGTTTCTACCTCTGTGTCCAGTCGAGTGAGCCGCTCTACCACACCTGGTATTGGTAAGGCTGGATCTTTTTTCTGTGATGTTTTTTGAGATTTTGTTCTGTTTCATAGAAAGACTGTAATTTCTTTTCTAAAGTATTGAGTAAATTACTTAAAATTAATTTACCGATTTACCATTATATTGAATACTTGATTTTGCTAAACCACTGAACAATCTTCATTTAATGGGGATTTATCACTAGATTTCACAATATATGTTGCATAAACTAATTCATACTTCCATTATACTTGATGAGGATGATGTACTTAGCTTTGAAACTCCATTGCAGAATCGCTCTTCCAATCTTGAAATTATAATTACTTTTTTCTGAGTACAGCTATTGTGTGGGAGCTATGTCAGACTGCGGTAAGTCTATCTGTCCTGTACGTGTATGCCCGTACTTGCTTTTCTATCTCAGTTTCAGACAGGACAGTCTGCACCTACCAGCGCTCATCTGTAGATCAGCAGGTCCAGTCCTCATCTACCAGTGCTCATCTGTACATCAGCCAGTCCAGTCCACACCTCCAGTGCTCATCTGTCTAGCAGTAGCTCCAGCCTGCATCTGCCAGTGCTTCTGCATACCAGCCATTCCCATCTGTATCTGTGGTACCTGTGTTCCTTCAGTGCCTGCCTGCACCTGTTATCACTCCATCCAGGCAATTCCTGCTACCAGTCCCTTGGATGTCAGCTGCCGTATGTCTGTGGTAGGTCCTGGAGTAACACCTGTTATTCATCTGGAGCCAAGTCTAACAACACCATCAGTGGCTCTAGTGAAGGGTCAGGTGCTCATCTAGTTACACCCTTCCAGGCTCTCCTCGGACCACAGCACAGTGGTTCCACCATTCCCGTTACATATGTGAATAATGAGAGATGTTTAATTGAGGCCAAGTTCAAACAGGGAAATGTGTGATTTGCCTCACTGATCAGTCATCTCAGTCTTCCATTCCCTGTCCAAAGTATGTTTTTTTCTGAACTATTGCAGTGTTTCAGAGTAAAACTTAGATGTCTGTTAGGATGGAGCCGGTGTCTGACTTATACTGTCTATAGTTCAGGCAGCATAAGCACCTGATGGGTTCCCTTTAACTTGTTTTCTTTTTTATTGCATCCGATATAGGAAAAACAATATGTATGTTTGCCTCTGTATTATGCCTGGTCATAGTAATATGCACAGGCACCTGCTATAACATACATTGACACTGGTAGACCCTACAAGGCTTTTTCAAAGGATAGACAGAAGCCCTGTATTTGATTTGAATCTATTCTTAAATTGACAACAGTAATTCAGCTGTTATTGCAACCATGGTCCTCCCACTATTGATTATACTGGCATTAGCTACTCTATTCCCAATCCCATTGATGTAGTACTGTGAAAACCTACCTTTTTGCGAAATCTCAACAGCATGCAATAATCCTGCTGAAACCTCACTACAGCCTGCAATGACCCCACTGTCACTTCAACACCACTGGAGTTGCTGCAACCCTAAACTACTGTTTCCTCCTCCATTATCCTGCAGACTGTAAGCCCATGAGAGCAAGGTCCTTCCTCCCCATCAGTCTGTCACTGTTATATTGTTCATAGTAATTTATATACTGTATGTATGTTAAATGTAAACCATTTTCACATTCACAGCACCATGGAATCCACGATTCTCTAAAAATACATAACTATTCAAATATATAATAATAACAATAATAGATCTTGTAGGTAAATCAGTGAAAAGTATGGACAAATAGCATATGTTGTGAGGTTTTTGCATATAATTTATATATTTACACAGAATATTTTCAGAAAAACCCCTATTGAGAAATTTGTTTTGTATTTCTGCCAAATGTTTGTTACCGGTATCATTGTCAGACATGGTAAGTTTTAGTGTGCTGAAATTGTGAAGTTGGTAGTGATTTCTTGTTGTAAGTTGGTTGGAGGGTATCATAATGCAATAAATTATTACATTTTGTCTTTTACAAAAAAGTCAGTAGAAACCCTACCCATATCATCTATTAAGACAAGTGTATCAAGAAATCTAATTATAGTGCATAGTAAATAGAAACACTGGTCAGACAGAATTGAGGAATTATGTGTTATGGGTCTGCGGAACACACCAAATATATAATGTAGAAAGGTGCGTTCGCAGCCCGGGGTCCACCGTGCAAGCGGAGCCTGCTGCTAGTAAAAATGGCACGAGAAGCAAACTCTGTTATACCGCAGAGTCGCCAACATAAACGCCGTAATGCGCTGTGGCAATGAGTGCGAACTCTGTTACTCCACAGAGCCGCTAGAAGGAGAGCCGCAGCGCTATATGGCGATGTGTGCGCACTCACTAGACACAACTGAGTGGCAAAGAAAACACGCTAGGGCGCTGACTAGCATTGAAAGCGAACCCTGTTACGTCACAGGGCCGCTGAGAAAAAGCACTGTGTCCTGTAAGGCTCTCAGGTACACAGTTAAGTGCTAAGCGTACATAAAGCGTGATCATGTGCTAATGTCCTCGCGGGAGTCACCCGCAATCTATGGCGTCTGAACGCCAGACCCTGAATACGGCAATCAAAACTCCTCACCGGTTATGCCGGTAATCTAGGGCATCTAGGACACCGACCCTGACCAGCTACCATACCAAACTCCTCACCGATTAAGTCGGTATTCTAGTGGCTTATTTCAGCCGGGTCCCTATCCACACATACACATGACCACACTGGCGCATAGCATACAATGGTTGATATTAGCGCATGGTGGCCCAGCCATGCTACCCTTTTATAGCAACAGCTACAGGACCTTCCAGGAACAAGGACCAATGAGAAACTGTTACAAACACATGTAGCTACATGACCTTCCTGGCGGACCAATAGGAGCCTCTGCAGCACCTGAACATGTGACCCCTGATCTCCAATGAGAGATCTCACTCTGGGCATGCTCAGAAGGGAAAACGCAGGACTTTGTCCCAAAGACGTCTGCTCCAGCACTGGCTATAATAGCAGATCCAGGAAACGCAGCAGCAAGTCACTGCACAGTAGTGGAGTGGGCAAGACGCCTGGACCGACGTTTCTGCTGAGCAGGCTTCACTGTGGCAGGAGATGAATGGGAGACAGCAGCGGGACGGGTTCGAGACTCCCCTTGTGCAGCAGCGGGAAATCGAACCCTAACATTATGAAATTCCTTTTTGGTGTCCAGTTGCCTCATTAATAGGCATTACATAATCTATTTATCTATTCCACAGGATACCATGATGTCTAAAGAGCATTAGATGAAAAGCTCCTCAAATGATAACATTAAACGGCACATGGGTGTGCCACCTTTGACCCCATTGTGGCCCCCTGTATCTTCAGAAAAAAGCATTCTATAATAAGAAAAAACATTGGTAAGATGAGTTTTAACAGGTTTATACAGAATTGTATTGTGGCTTGGTTATGTCATGAAGTCTATAACAGGGTTTCTATTTTCTGTAATTTATTTTGAGTGTTGTGCATGTTGTATTTTATTTTCTGCCATAAACAGTAATTAAACACATTAGTGATGCTAGTCTGCTATTATTTTGCACAGAACTGTACTACATATTGGGATAGGATGTTGGAGATGGAAATACCCTTTTAAACCCTTTCGACGTTGGGCGTAATAGTACACCCACGTCAGACTCCCCCTGTTTGGTGCCGGCTACAGAGCTGTGCCTGCACCTTTCCAGGCACATATCAGCTGATCTATACAGCTGACATGTGCCAGAAAGTGCTGCGGATGGAATCGCGATCAAAAGATCGTATCTGCATCAAAATGGTATCATTAAAATTGTCAGCTTGACACGCAAAAAATAAGCCCTCACCAAGCCCAAGATCACGAAAAATGGAGATGCTATGTATGTCGGAAAGTGGCACAAATTGTTTTGTAACAAACTTTGGAATAAGACCCTACACATGTTTGGTGTCTGTGAACCCATAATGACCTGTAGAATCATAATGGCAGGTCAGTTTAAGCATTTAGTGAACATGGTAAAAAAAAAATGTTAAAAGCAATGGTGTCGTTCAGAAGTACAACTTGTCCCACAAGAAAACAAGCCCTCACATGACCATATGGATAGAAAAATAACAAAGTTATGGCTCTGGGAAGAAGGGGAGCAAATAACAAAAATGCAAAAACTGAAAAACCTCTGATCGTTAAGGGGTTAAAACCAAATTTCACTTTAAATTATTTGTTTTTCCTTTTTCATAGCCATGAAGTCAACAAAATTGAAGATTGGCTAGAACAGATAAGTAAAATGTGTTTATTCAATTTTCATTCTGCAATTAAACATCAAATTGTCTTGGGTGGAAATAACTGTATAAACTTTGTGTAATTACATTTTAAAATGTTTAATTTAAGATGAGCTCATTTCCATGGAATTCGAAAACTAATAAATACATTTTGATACTTGTATCTGTATCTCTACAGCAGCATAATTTCCTAAAGCAGTTTCATAATATCGCTCAGCTAAGTGCTGGAAACTCATTAAGGTCACTCAGTAACTTAGAATAGAAAAATATTTAGACTTGAGAGTCCTCAGTGGTTGATACCTTTTAATGGCTAACTGAAAAGATGGTAACAAATTGCAAGCTTTCGAGACTACTCAGGTCTCTTCATCAGGCATAGACTAATACAACATCTGAAGAATCACATATTTATACACAAAATAGCACAGAAAAAATGCAATAGGTAGGACAAGTGACATGAAGCAGAACTGTCATTATGGCAGAGGGATTAACATAAATATGACTAGTTCATAGATAAGGAGTGAAGGTTTTATTACCCTCTGATTGGGGTCTGGTATTGTGTTGTGATGACCCTAAAAGGTCAGGGAGGCAGATTCCTTAATTGTTGTAGAACGACATAAAACTCTGGGATATATTCATCCCAGCACTAAGAGTGTCAAAGGTCATCATAAGTTTATATTCCCAGACTTTTCTATCCTTCTCAGATTTGAAGTTAGATTTTAATACAAGTAATTCCATATCTGTCATGCTATGACCGGGCATACAAAAGTGTTTGGCCACAGGTAAATCCATTCTTTTTTCTCTTATCGTGTGGCGATGAGAATTCATCCTTGTTCTCAGTTTTTGCCCGGTCTCCCCCACATACAGACCCCCAGTTGGACATTTAGTACATATAATTAGGTACACCACATTAGATGTGATGCAGCTGAAAGTACCTGGTATCTTGTAGTCCTGATGGGAGTTGGGGATCTTTATCCTGTCCGTGGTCATTATAGATGTACAGGTCTTGCATTTCTTTTGTCTGCAAGGAAAGGTTCCTGCAGCTGTTGGGGAGGACAGGGAGCTTCTGACAATGATGCTTCTTAGATTTGGGGGCTGCCTAAAACATAGTAGTGGGGGGTCTGGAAATATGGATTGTAATCGGGCATCTTTTTGTAGTAAAGGTTGTAGTTTCCGTGCAGCTCCCCTTAGCATCTCCAGACTTGGATTGTAGGTGACCACTAGAGGCACCCGGTTATTTTCTTCTTTAGCTTTGTAATGTAGCAGGTGATTCCTTGATATTCTGGTGGCTCTTGTAATTTGGTTTTCAATTGTTCTTGGATGGTAGCCCTGGTTCAAAAAAGTCTTTCTGAGGCGACCAAGGTGTTCATCTCTATCCATGGGGTTGGAACATATACGGTTGTATCTGATGGCTTGGCTGTAGACAATAGAGTTTTTTATGTGTTTAGGATGGAAACTGTCCCATTTAAGATATGTTGGACGGTCGATTGGCTTCTGATACAGGGATGTCTCTATTTCATTGTTCTTTAGCTTAATGGTGGTGTCTAAAAAGTTAATTTCAGTACTGGAGTAGTTAAGTGTTAAGTTGATGGTGGGATGAAATTGATTGAACTGTTCATGGAACGTCTTTAGCTGTTGTTCAGACTCCGTCCAGATGATTAAAATGTCATCAATGTAGCGGTAGTAGGCCCGAGGCCTGATGGGGCAGGAGGACAAAAATTCGCTTTCAAGCTTGGCCATGAAAAGATTTGCATACTGTGGAGCCATTTTACTTCCCATGGCTGTGCCAGTCTCCTGAAGATAGATCTTGTTGTCAAATTCGAAGTAATTGTGGGTGAGGATGAATTTTGTGAGTTTCACCACAGAATCAGCATCATTCCCGGTGTTTCCCATGAAGACTTTGCAGGCATTTAATCCATCCTGGTGTGGGATATTAGAGTACAAAGATTCCATCCATGGTGGCCAGGATGGTTCCTTCTGGTAGAGAACCTATTGCTGCTAGTTTATTCAGTAGGTCAGTTGTGTCCTGAATGTAGCTGGGTGTATCCTTTACCAGGGGTTTAAGAACACCCTCTACCCATCCAGATACTTGCTCAGTGAGGGTGTCCACACATGAAATAATCGGCCTCCTGGATTTCCGGCTTTGTGGATTTTGGGAAGCATGTAGAATGTCCCTGTTCTTGGACTTTCTGGTATCAGGTCATCAGCTCTTATGGATTTGTCAGACAGACAAGATACCAACTTGCTTAGTTCCTTGTAATAGTCCTGTGTAGGGTCCGACTCCAGTTTTCTGTAGTAGCGTGTGTCCGTAAGTTGTCTGTTTGCTTCCTTCATGTAGTCTGATGTGTTCATCATGACTATTGCACCTCCCTTGTCAGCAGGTTTAATGATGATTTCTTTGTTGGTTTTCAGAGACTGTATGGCCTTTCTCTCCTGGGCACTGATGTTGGAGGCTTGTCTCTTGTTGGTGGCTATGATGGTGGATTTTATCAAATGTCTGAATGAGTCTATATATTTATCCAAATGAGGGTTACGTCCAGGTGGAGGTGTCCAGTCTGACCTCTTCTTGGTTATTGGGATCCCTCTTCCTTCAGTCCGAGTGTTATCTGAATCTTCTGTATCATTGAAGTATTCCCTCAGGCGCAGTCTCCTGAAAAAATGTTCCATATCACTGCAGAGTTCGGTTTTATCCAGGGCCTTAGTAGGACAAAATGAGAGTCCTCTAGAAAGCACGGCAAGCTCCACTTTGCTGGGTTTGTAATCTGAGAGATTGATGACACAGTTAGATGCTTTTGTGTCTGGAATGGAGTGGTTGTCAGAGTTGTCAGGTTTTGGTTTTGTTTTGTATCTGTTTGTATAGAGTCCGGAATGGAGGCGCAATCTGTGTAGTTTCTTTTCCTTGTTTTGAATCAGAAAGGTCCGTAGTTTGTTGTAGTATTGTAATTTTTGCTCTGTGCTTTCTGTAAGTGTTTTCCTCAGAGTTTCCAATTGTCCTTGGACTTTACTCCTTATGCTGTAGCAGACATGCAAAAGATGGTTCCTTAGTCTTTCAGAAGTCCTGTGACAAAGGTTTTGTGCATAATGGGTATTGTAGGTGTGAAGAATTGGGTTTGTAATCCAGAGTCCTTTGGGAATTAGATTCTCCTTTTTGCATTTAGATAAGAAAAAAATGTCGCTGTCCATTTGTGCACGTTTCTTCAGAAGTGGTTTCAGTTCCATAAAGATGCGGTACATTCTGGTATCCTCCATTTTGATATAACTTAGAATATGAACTTTTAAATGTCCCTGTTTAATATCAAAGACATTACGCTTCATTGCTTACTATTTGTGATCAAATTTGTTTTCATATTATTAAAATATCTAAAATTTCTCAATACAGTAGAACTGGAGCCCGGCTGAATAAGATGCTAATGAAAGTTTTGGCAGGTCTCCGCAAATTGCTTATCTAGTTGCACCTATCAATCTTTCAGTTTTGTAAACATGCAATAAAAAGTGACAACTGCACTCTAGTAGAAAATTAACCTTTTCATATCAGGGGTATTTTGGAAACAAAGGAGATAACCTAACAAACAACGCTTGACCACTATCTATTAAATAGATAATAAATGTATGATTGCTTTGGGTCTTACCATTGGGACTTCCATCAGTCACAAAGCTGTATCCCATTTTACTTAAACAGAGCAGCAATGATCATGTATGTATCACTTCTTTCACTATCTATAGGAGAAGAGGTCACATGTGCACACTACTGCTCCCACAGCTCATAGAAATGAGAGGATTGTTGGTCAAGCATGGGGAGTAATGCTCTATTCACATGGGGCTTTGGAGCTTCTATACTTAGAATTGGACATGGTCATGTGGATAGGTAAGAATGCTGTTTATGGATTGCCCCTTCAGGCTAAGTGCACACGTTCAGGATTATTTGCGTTTTTTTCGCGGTTTTTCACGGGAAAAATGCATCAAAAACGCATTAATTAAGCATCCTATAATTTAGAATGAATTCCGCAATTTTTATGCACATGGTGCGTTTTTTTTCTGCGAAAAAAACGCATCGCGGAAAAAGTAGCAACATGTTCATTAATTTTGCGGAATTATAGCGTTTTTCCCGCTATATTATTGACCTAGAAAGTTCAGGGAAAAATCGCGGTAAAAACGTGTCAAATCCGCGCAAAAACGCACCAAAACCCCGCAAAAAAACGCTCAAAATCCGCACAAAAAAACAAGCGTTTTTACCGCGAAAAAAGTCAGTTTTTGCTCAGGAATAGGGTTGAGCGATACTTTTCGATATCAAGAAATATCGGATCGGAATGGGTATCGCCGATACCCCAAAAGTATCGGCGATACCCGATTCCGATACCGGAAATCCAATGCAAGTCTATGGGACAGAAATATCGTAACTAAAAAAACCTCTTTCTTTCCTTGTAAACACTAAATATACACACATAGAATACATATATATATATATATATATATATATATATATATATATACATGTCATTGTGACATATATATATACATATATTTATAGTTCATACACTTCTACATAGTAAAATAGCCTCTGATTCAATTGCCGGGTAATGCTTTTGTGAAAAGACAGAAGCATCCGACATGAAATGACACTTGGTTTACATAGAGTTAACCATGTCTTTTCATGTAGTTTGATATCTGATTTGCACAAACAATTACATGAGTGTATGTGTGCAAAATTTCACACCTGAAGGGGTTAATTAAAGGTGTAAATTCGTTGTAAAAAAACCGGACTTTTTTGCTACGAATTTACACCTTTAATTAACCCCTACAGGTGTGAAATTTTGCACACATACAATCATGTAATTGTTTGTGCAAATCAGATATCAAACTACATTAAAAGACATGAATTGTTAGTGAAAACAATAGATCAAACAACTTGAAATGACATGGTTAACTCTATGTAAACCATGTGTCATTTCATGTCGGGTTCTGCATTTTCACAAAAGTCGGCAATTGAATTAGCGGCTATTATACTATGTAGAAGTGTATGAACTATAAATATAACTATATATATATGTGTCACAAATTCAATGACATGTATATATATATATGAGGTGTAAAATTGTTGAAAAAAAATGCGTGGGCTCCCGCCCTATTTTTGCAACCAGACAGACAAAGCCAGCGAGTGGGGGCAGATAATAATAGCCCAGAGAGGGACCATTATTTTTGGCCCCCCCTGGCTACTAACATCTGCCCCCAGACACCCCAGAAAAGACAAATCTATAATTAGATTCGCCCTTTCTGGCACTTTGCCCATCTATTCCCATTGCCCTGTAGCGGTGGCGAATGGGTTAATATGGGGTTAAAGCCACCTTGCTATTGAAAGGTGACCTTAAGCCAGGTTAATAATTGAGAGCTGTCAATTAGACAACTATCAATTATTAATCCTATTGCATGAAATAAAAATAAAACACACACACTTTAATTAAAAATCATTTTAATGAAATAAAGACACATGTTTTTGACCATCTTTTATTTTACTGCAAAAACCATTTCCTGTAATAAAAATAAAATAAAAAAGCAAAATTATTCTTACCTATCCCATGCACAGTCAGGTCCCACGGTGTAATCCTGCAGAAAGGGTTAATGTTTACTGCAGGGACCGCAGCTAATGCTGCAGCCTCACAGTAAACCCCCAAATGAATGAGTTCCTCTCCTGGCTGACAGGAGAGGAAGTGGAAAGCTTAATTGATTGCTTTCCACTTTCACTTCAGGTCAGCCAGGGACACAATCAGTGACGTCAGAGGGAACTGATTAACAAAAATAGGAGTTCCCTTCGAAAAAAAAATGGCGTGGGGTCCCCCCTATTTTTGTTAACCAGCCAGATGAAGCAGACTGCTGAGGCCTGGTTTTTCAGGCTGGTAAGGATCCAATATCCATGGACCTTGCCTGTTATGTTTCGGTAGCTGAGGAGTGCAGGTAAAAAAGGCAATACACCAGAGAAGTTGGAATCTATGAGATTGCAGTACCCTGACTAACCACACAACTAGAGGCAGCCGTGGAGCGTTCCTACGTTGGTCCTAGACGCCTCGTCACAGCCAGAGAAACTAACTACACCTAAAGATAGAAATAGGAAAGCTATCTGCCCCGGAGCAGAACCCCAAAGATAATAGAAAGCCCCCAAACATGTAATGGCGGTTAGACAAGAAGAAATACTGACACAGACAGAAAATAGTATGAGCAAACGCTGGGGCCCAAACTATCTAAATAGAAAAGGATAGGAAGGGTACTTACTGCAATCCCAGAAAACCCTGAAAAGCACCAACTCTACTAATTTCAAAATCACCTGAGATCACATGACCTCTACCACCTAAATTAGTTCTCTGGTGTAACAAAATCAAAAGAGAAACTAACTACACCTAAAGATAGAAATAGGAAAGCTATCTGCCCCGGAGCAGAACCCCAAAGATAATAGAAAGCCCCCAAACATGTAATGGCGGTTAGACAAGAAGAAATACTGACACAGACAGAAAATAGTATGAGCAAACGCTGGGGCCCAAACTATCTAAATAGAAAAGGATAGGAAGGGTACTTACTGCAATCCCAGAAAACCCTGAAAAGCACCAACTCTACTAATTTCAAAATCACCTGAGATCACATGACCTCTACCACCTAAATTAGTTCTCTGGTGTAACAAAATCAAAACAGCAGCCACTGAAAAAACTGGAAAAAAGCAAAAGTACAAACATCAGTGGCTGAACTAAACTGAGAGGGCAGAAGCCCCCGGAGGGGACCCTGAAGGCCCCCACAGAAGTGCAGGACAAAATGCAAAAATATAGCACAAACACAAAAGAAGAAAATGTCTTATCTGATAGCAGGAGATGCAGACACGACACAGCAGGCTACAAGGGACACTGGAAAGAAGGATTCAGACCAGAACAATTGATCACCGGCAACCCTGATGGGAAAATGACTCCCTTATATAAGACCAGTCAGTCACACCTGATTCCCAGTCCTCACAATCTTTACTAGCACCGCTTGTAACCACCAGAGGGAGCCTCTGCTCAGAACTCATCTCAAACCCATTCACAACAGTACCCCCCCCCTTGAGGAGGGGTCACCGAACCCTCATTTGAGCAACCAGGTCGGTCAGGATGAGCTCTATGATACGCACGGATAAGTCTCCTAGCATGGATGTCCGAAGCAAACACCCAAGAATTGTCTTCCTGACCATAACCTCTCCATTTAACCAAATACTGGAGTTTCCGTCTAGAAAAACGAGAATCCAATATTTTCTCAACCACATACTCCAGATTGCCCTCAACCAAAACAGGGTCAGGAGGCACAGCAGCAGGAACCACTGGCTCAACAAACCTCTTCAACAAGGACTTGTGGAACACGTTATGGATCTTAAATGTCCCTGGAAGAAGCAAACGAAAAGAAACAGGATTAATAATCTCCATGATCTTATAAGGTCCAATGAACCTAGGCTTAAATTTAGGAGATGCTACTCTCATAGGAATATTCTTTGAGGACAACCAGACCAAGTCCCCCACTTTAAACCGAGGACCATCAGTCCTATGCCGGTTAGCAAACCGCTGGGCCTTCTCCTGAGAGAGGGACAACCTCTCCACTACCTGGTCCCAAATCTGTTGCATACGCTCCACAACAGAGTCAACACCTGGACAGACAGAAGCCTCCGTCTGTCCTGAAGAAAATCGAGGGTGAAACCCAGAATTACAGAAAAACGGAGACATCAAAGTGGCAGAGCTAGCCCTATTATTAAGAGCAAACTCAGCCAAAGGCAAAAAAGAGACCCAGTCATCCTGATCAGCAGACACAAAGCATCTTAGATAAGTCTCCAATGTCTGGTTTGTTCTCTCAGTTTGACCATTGGTCTGAGGATGAAATGCCGAGGAGAAAGACAATTGAACACCCAGTTTAGAACAAAAAGTCCTCCAAAAATCTGGAAACAAACTGGACTCCTCTGTCAGACACAATGTTCTCAGGAATGCCGTGTAAACGAACCACGTGCTGAAGGAACAACGGCACCAATTCAGAGGAGGAAGGCAACTTAGGTAATGGCACAAGATGTATCATTTTGGAAAACCTATCACAAATTACCCAGATGGTGGTCATTCTCTGAGAAACAGGAAGATCGGAAATGAAATCCATAGAGATATGGGTCCATGGTCTCTTGGGCACAGGCAATGGCATCAACAAACCACTAGAGCGAGAGCAAGGCTTGGAGCGAGAGCAAGTCCCGCAGGATTGCACAAATTCCCTGACATCACGAGACAAGGTAGGCCACCAAAAGGACCGACTAACCAAGTCTCTGGTACCAAAAATTCCGGGATGCCCAGCCAATGCGGAACAATGAATCTCAGACATCACACTCTTTTTCCATTGGTCCGGGACAAACAATTTTCCAACAGGGCAGCGCTCGGGCCTATCCTCCTGACACCCTCCAGAGCAAGTCTCAAATTGGGCGAGATGGCGGAAAGAACTACACCCTCTTTCAAAATAACAGAAGGATCAGATAACTCAGGAGAGTCCGCAAGGAAACTCCTCGAGAGGGCATCCGCCTTAACATTCTTAGTGCCAGGAAGAAAGGAAACCACAAAATTAAAACGTGTGAAAAACAAGGCCCACATGGCCTGTCTAGGATTGAGTCGCTTGGCAGATTCCAGATAGACCAGATTCTTATGGTCCGTAAGGACCACCACCTGATGTTTGGCTCCCTCCAGCCAATGTCTCCACTCTTCAAAAGCCCACTTCATGGCCAATAACTCCCGATTACCCACGTCATAATTACGTTCAGTAGGAGAAAATTTTCGAGAGAAAAAGGCACAAGGGTTACTTTTAGAGGTCTCTGGATCTTTTTGGGACAAAACGGCACCTGCCCCAATTTCAGAGGCATCAACCTCCACCTGAAATGGCAGAGAAACATCAGGCTGCCGTAGAACAGGAGCAGAAGTGAATCTCTGCTTAAGTTCCTGAAATGCAGAGACTGCCTCAGGAGGCCAATTCACCACATCAGAACCCTTTCTGGTCAAATCAGTTAATGGTTTAACAATAACCGAGAAATTACCAATAAATTTACGATAAAAATTGGCAAAACCCAAAAATCTCTGAAGAGCCTTTAATGAAGTAGGTTGGACCCAATCACAGATGGCCTGAACCTTGACCAGGTCCATTTCAATAACAGATGGGGACAAAATGAATCCCAGAAATGAGATCCTCTGTACGCCAAAAAGACACTTTGATCCCTTCACATACAGAGCATTCTCTCTCAAAATCTGGAATACAGTTCGAACATGTTTCACATGAGAGTCCCAGTCATTAGAAAAAATCAAGATATCATCCAAATAAACAATCAGAAATTTGTCCACAAAATCCCTGAAAATGTCATTCATGAAGGACTGGAAGACGGAAGGAGCATTAGTGAGCCCAAAGGGCATCACAAGGTACTCAAAATGCCCTTCAGGGGTATTGAATGCCGTCTTCCATTCATCCCCGTGCTTAATGCGAATAAGGTTATACGCCCCCTGAGGTCAAGCTTGGTAAACCAAGTAGCGTTTTTCACCCTGGAAAACAGGTCAGAAATCAAGGGTAACGGGTATTGATATTTCACAGTAATATTGTTCAAGAGACGATAATCAATACACGGCCTTAATGAACCATCTTTTTGGCCACAAAGAAAAAACCGGCACCTAAGGGTGAAGAGGATGGTCTGATATGACCCTTCTCCAATGATTCCTTGATATAAGACCGCATAGCGTCATGTTCAGGTACAGACAAGTTAAAAAGGCGACCTTTACGGAATTTACTACCCGGCACTAATTCAATAGCGCAGTCATAGCTCCTATGGGGAGCAAGGATGAAGATTTACTTTCGCTAAACACATCAGAAAAATCAATCAAAAAGTCAGGAACATCCTGAGCCTGGGGGAGGCAGAAAAAACAGGAGTGTTGGTATTAACACATTGGCAGCCCCAACTGGTTACAGACACAGATTTCCAATCCAAAACAGGATTATGAGACTGTAACCAAGGGAAACCAGCACGATAATGTCATGCAGATTATATAGAACCAAAAATTTGCAGCACTCCTGGTGATCAGGTTCAACCCTCATTATCACCTGAGTAGAAAACTGGGGTTTATTCTCAGCCAAAGGGGTAGAATCGATCCCCAGTAGGGGAATAGACTTCTGTAGGGGTATCAAGGGAAACCCACAACGTTTAGCAAAATCATAATCCATCAGGTTAATAGCTGCTCCAGAATCAACGAAAGCCTGAGCAGAAAATGAGGACAGAGAGCATATCAGAGTGACAGTTAATAAAAACTTAGTCTGAACACTACCCAAGACAACTGAGCGTGCAAAACGTCTTCCCCGCTTAGGGCAGACTGAAATAGCATGAGAGGCATCACCACAGTAGAAACATAACCCATTGCGCTTTCGAAACTCATGACGCTGTGCCCCAGACACCACTCTATCACACTGCATGGTTCAGAAGCTGGTTCACAAGGCAACACCATTCCACGCATACTTCTCCGCTCACGCAAACGTCTGTCAATTTGAATCGCTAATGACATAGAATCATTGAGACCAGAGGGGACAGGGAATCCCACCATAACATCCTTTACATTATCTGACAGACCCTTCCGGAAAAGGGCCGCCAAAGCGTCGTCATTCCATTTGGTCAGGACTGCCCACCTACGGAATCTCTGACAGTATAACTCAGCGTCATCAAGCCCCTGATTTAATGCCAACAAGGCTTTTTCAGCTTGATCAGTGACATTAGGCTCATCGTACAATAACCCCAAAGCCTGAAAAAATGCATCAACATCACTCAAAACAGGATCCCCAGGTATCAGGGAAAAAGCCCAATCCTGAGGATCGCCGCGCAGGAGAGAGATGATAATTTGAACCTGCTGCGCTGCGTTTCCTGAGGACTTAGATTTTAAGGCAAAAAACAATTTACAATTATTTTTGAAATTCTGAAACTTAGCTCGATCCCCTAAAAACAAATCTGGCATGGGGATCCTAGGTTCCACAACAGGCAACCTAGCAAGATATGCAGCAATACTCTGAACCTCAGTGGCAAGCTGATCCACACGGCCAGACAACTGTGCAAACTCCATTGGGAGAAAAGATCCTCCCCAGCACCCAGAGATACAGAGGGAAAAAAATGCAACAAACAGTAAAATATCTCTGACAACTCTGACAACCTTTTTTCTTTCACAATATTTTTTCCCTTCTGTGAGTACCATACAATTTTCAATTTTTAGGCCGGTGATACTGTTATGTTTCGGTAGATGAGGAGTGCAGGTAAAAAAGGCAATACACCAGAGAAGTTGGAATCTATGAGATTGCAGTACCCTGACTAACCACACAACTAGAGGCAGCCGTGGAGCGTTCCTACGTTGGTCCTAGACGCCTCGTCACAGCCAGAGAAACTAACTACACCTAAAGATAGAAATAGGAAAGCTATCTGCCCCGGAGCAGAACCCCAAAGATAATAAAAGCCCCCAAACATGTAATGGCGGTTAGACAAGAAGAAATACTGACACAGACAGAAAATAGTATGAGCAAACGCTGGGGCCCAAACTATCTAAATAGAAAAGGATAGGAAGGGTACTTACTGCAATCCCAGAAAACCCTGAAAAGCACCAACTCTACTAATTTCAAAATCACCTGAGATCACACGACCTCTACCACCTAAATTAGTTCTCTGGTGTAACAAAATCAAAACAGCAGCCACTGAAAAAACTGGAAAAAGCAAAAGTACAAACATCAGTGGCTGAACTAAACTGAGAGGGCAGAAGCCCCCGGAGGGGACCCTGAAGGCCCCCACAGAAGTGCAGGACAAAATGCAAAAATATAGCACAAACACAAAAGAAGAAAATGTCTTATCTGATAGCAGGAGATGCAGACACGACACAGCAGGCTACAAGGGAAACTGGAAAGAAGGATTCAGACCAGAACAATTGATCACCGGCAACCCTGATGGGAAAATGACTCCCTTATATAAGACCAGTCAGTCACACCTGATTCCCAGTCCTCACAATCTTCACTAGCACCGCTTGTAACCACCAGAGGGAGCCTCTGCTCAGAACTCATCTCAAACCCATTCACAACACTTGCCAGCCTGATAATACCAGGCCACAGCAGTCTGCTTAGCTTGGCTGGTTAACAAAAATAGGGGATCCCCTCGAAAAAAAAATGGCATAGGGGTCCCCCTATTTTTGTTAACCAGCCAAGTAAAATGCAGACTGCTGCGGCCTGGTATTAAAAGACTGTCAAGGCCCATGGATTTTGGCCCTCAACAGCCTGATAATACCAGGCTACAGCAGCCCCACATTTGACGCATCAAAAGATGTGCCAATTGTGGCACTTTACCCAGCTCTTCCCACTTGCCCTGTAGCGGTGGCAAGTGGGGTAATAAGGGGTTAATGTCACCGTTGATTGCACGGTGACAATAAGCCCGGTTAATAATGGAGAGGCGTCAATAAGACACCGATCCATTATTAATCTCAAAGTTTTTAACCCCTTCCCGACCTTTGACACAGCGTATGCGTCATGAAAGTCGGTGCCATTCCGACCTATGACGCATACCCTGCGTCATGAAAGGATCTCTCCCTGCGGGCCGGGAGACCGGGGTCACTCAAAGGTCACCCGACCCGCAGTTACAGGACCCTTTGTGCTTCACCACAGGGGGGTTGGCTTAACCCCCCCGTGGCCAGATCGCTCTGATTGGCTGTTAAAAGTGAAACAGCCAATCAGAGCAATCTGTAATATTTCACCAATTTAATTGGTGAAATATTACAATCCAGCCATGGCCGATGCTGCAATAGCATCTGCCATGGCTGGACACCGAGACCTGACCCCCCCACACCGAGTCACGGCGGCGATCGGCCGCCGCCACCGAAAGATGGCAGCGATCGGTCACCGCCGTCACTAACAGCTCCCCTCCTCCTTTGCTCCGGTGCCCCCACCTTCCGATCCCCCCCCTAACCTTCCGACCACCCTACTCACCTCTCCCGATCCACCGATGTCCCTGGATCGGTCCCGGCGTCCGCCCGGGCCTCTTCATGGGCGCCGCCATCTTGGAAAATGGCGGGCGCATGCGCAGTGCGCCCGCCGGCCGGCGCATGCGCAGTGCGCCCCCCAGTGTCCAAAAATTTATTTTGATCACTGTGATAAACTGTCACAGTGATCAAAATAAAAAAAAGTAAATGAACCCCCCCTTTATCATAGGTAGGGACAAATAAAAAAAAATAAAGATTTTTTTTTTTTTTTCCTATTAGGCCCTGTGCACACGTTGCGGATTTTGCTGCGGATCCGCGGCGTATTTTGCTGCGGATCCGCGGCGGATTTCGCTGCTGATCCGCGGCGGATCAGCAGCGAAATCAGCCGCGGATGCGCAGCGATATCCGCCGCAGATCAGCAGCGAAATCCGCCGCGGATCCGCAGCAAAATACGCCGCGGATCCGCAGCAAAATCCGCAACGTGTGGCGGATTTCGCTGCGGATCCGCGGCGGATTTCGCTGCAGATCCGCGGCGGATTTCGCTGCTGATCCGCGGCTGATTTCGCTGCTGATCCGCGGCTGATCCGCAGCGGATTTCTCTGCGGATCCACGGCGGATTTCGCTGCTGATCCGCGGCGGATTTCGCTGCGGATCCGCAACTGATTTCGCTGCGGATCCGCGACTGATTTTGCTGCAGATCCGCGACTGATTTCGCTGCGATTTCGCTGCGGATTCCGTGGCGGATTTCGTTTGCTGATCCACGACTGATTTTGCTGCGATTTCGCTGCAGATCCGCGCGGATTTCGCTGCTGATCCGCGGCTGATTTCGCTGCTGATCCGCGCTGATTTCGCTACTGATCCGCGCTGATTTCGCTGCTGATCCGCGCTGATTTCGCTGCTGATCCGCGGCTGATTTCGCTGCTGATCCGCGGCGGATTTCGCTGCGATTCGCGGCGGATTTCGCTGCTGATTCCGCGGCGATCCGCGGCTGATTTCGCTGCTGATTCGCGGCAGATTCGCTGCTGATCCGCGGCGGATCCGCGGCTGATTTCGCTGCTGATTCGCGGCAGATGTCGCTGCTGATCCGCGGCGGATCCGCGGCTGATTTCGCTGCTGATTCGCGGCGGATTTCGCTGCTGATCCCCGACTGATTTTGCTGCTGATTCGCTGCGAATGTCCGCAGCGGATTTCGCTGCTGATCCGCGGCTGATTTCGCTGCTGATCCGCTGCGATTTCGCTGCTGATCCGCGGCGGATTTCGCTGCTTGATCGCGGCGGATTTCGCTGCTGATCCCGACTGATTTTGCTGCTGATTCGCTGCAAATTCCGCAGCGGATTTCACTGCTGATCCGCGGCTGATTTCGCTGCTGATCCGCTGCGGATCCGCAGCGGATTTCGCTGCTGATCCGCGGCTGATTTCGCTGCTGATCCGCGGCTGATTTCGCTGCTGATCCGCGGCTGATTTCGCTGCTGATCCGCGGCGGATTTCGCTGCTGATCCGCGGCGGATTTCACTGCTGATTCGCTGCGGATCCGCGGCTGATTTTGCTGCTGATCCACGGCGGATTTCGCTGCTGATCCGCGACTGATTTTGCTGCTGATTCGCTGCGGATCCGCAGCGGATTTCGCTGCTGATCCGCGGCTGATTTCGCTACTGATCCGCGGCTGATTTCGCTGCTGATCCGCGGCTGATTTCGCTGCTGATCCGCGGCTGATTTCGCTGCTGATCCGCGGCGGATTTCGCTGCTGATTCGCTGCAGATCCGCGGCGGATTTTGCTGCGGATCCGCGGCTGATAATCTGCTGATTCATCTGCGCTAGCGGGTATAGCATAAGCGATCGCGTTATGCTATACCGTTACCAGCCGGTCACCGCTACGTGTTGAACGGGCTGGTAAAACGCAATATGAACCCAGCCTTAGGGTTAGAACTAGGGTTAGGGTTAGCATTAGGGTTAAGGTTAGAATTACGGTTAGGGTTGGAATTTGGGTTAGGGTTGGAATTAGGGTTAGGGTTGGAATTAGGGTTAGGCTTGTAGTTAGGTTTATGGTTAGAGTTGGGATTAGGGTTAGGGGTGTGTTGGGGTTAGGGTTATGATTAGGGTTTGTATTAGGGTTAGGTGTGTGTAGGGGTTAGGGTTGGGGTTAGGGGTGTGTTGGGGTTAGGGTTGGAGTTAGAATTGAGGGGTTTCCACTATTTAGGCACATCAGGGGGTCTCCATACGCGACATGGAGCCACCATTGATTCCTGCAAACTTTGAGTTCAAAAAGTCAAACAGTGCTCCCTTTATTCCAAGCCCCGACGTATGCCCAAACAGTGGTTTATCCCCACATATGGGGTATCAGCGTACTCGGGAAAAATTGCACAACAACTTTGGGGGTTCTAATTTCTCCTGTTAACATTGGGAAAAAAAATTGGGGACTAAAAATTATTTTTGTGGAAAAAAAATGATTTTATATTTTCACGGCTCTGCGTTATAAACTTCTGTGAAGGACTTGGAGATTCAAAGTGCTTATCACACATCTATAGGAGTTCCTTGGGGGATCTAGTTTCCAAAATGGGGTCACTTGTGGGGAAATTTCTACTGTTTAGGCACATCAGGGACTCTGCAAACGTACATGACGCCCGAAGACCATTCCATCAAGTGGGCATTTCAAAACGTCGCTACTTCCCATCCGAGCCCGACGTGTGCCCATACAGTAGTTTTCTCCCACATATGGGATATCAGCATACTCAGGACAAATTGGACAACAACTTTTGGGTCTAATTTCTCATGTTACCCTTGGGAAAATAAAAAAATTGGGGACTAAAAGATCCTGATTGTGGAAAAAATATGATTTTTTTATTTTCATGCCCGGGCGTTATAAACTTCTGTGTAGCCCTTGGGGGTTCAAAGTGCTCACCACACATCTAGATAAGTTCTTTGCCGGGTCTAGTTTCCAAAATGTGGTCACTTGTGGGGAGTTTCTACTGTTTAGGCACATCAGGGGCTCTGCAAACGTAACAAGATGCCCGCAGACCATTCCATCAATGTCGCATTTCAAAGCGTCACACTTCCCTTCCGAGCCCTGACGTGTGCCCAAACAGTGGTTTCCCCTCACATATGGGTACTAGCGTACTCAGGAGAAACTGGACAACAACTTTTGAGGTCCAATTTTCTCCTTGTAACCTTGTGAAAATAAAAACATGGGCTAAAAAACCATTTTTTGAGAAAAAAAAATGATTTTTTATTTTCGCGGCCTGCGTTATAAACTTCTGTGAAGCACCTGGGGTTCAAAGTGCTCACTATGCATCTAGATAAGTTCCTTAGGGGTCTAGTTTCCAAAATGGGGTCACTTGTGGGGGAGCTCCAATGTTTAGGCACACAGGAACTCTCCAAATGCGACATGGCAACCGCTAAATATTCCAGCATATTTTCCATTCAAAAAGTCAAATGGCGCTCCTTCCCTTCTGAGCCCTGCAGTGCGCCCAAACAGTGGTTTATGACCACATATGAGGTATCTGTGTACTCAGGAGAAATTGCCCAACAAATTTTAGGATCCAATTTATACTGTTGCCCATGTAAAAATGAAAAAAACTGAGGCTAAAAGAAAATTTTTGTGAAAAAAAAGTACTTTCTTTTTTTTACGGATCAATTTGTGAAGCACCTGGGGGTTCAAAGTGCTCACTATGCATCTAGATAAGTTCCTTAGGGGGTCTAGTTTCCAAAATGGGGTCACTTGTGGGGGAGCTCCAATGTTTAGGCACACAGGGACTCTCCAAATGCGACATAGCAACCGCTAAATATTCCAGCATATTTTCCATTCAAAAAGTCAAATGGCGCTCCTTCCCTTCTGAGCCCTGCCGTGCGCCCAAACAGTGGTTTATGACCACATATGAGGTATCTGTGTACTCAGGAGAAATTGCCCAACAAATTTTAGGATCCAATTTATACTGTTGCCCATGTGAAAATGAAAAAAACTGAGGCTAAAAGAAAATTTTTGTGAAAAAAAAGTACTTTCTTTTTTTACGGATCAATTTGTGAAGCACCTGGGGTTCAAAGTGCTCACTATGCATCTAGATAAGTTCCTTAGGGGGTCTAGTTTCCAAAATGGGGTCACTTGTGGGGAGCTCCAATGTTTAGGCACACAGGGACTCTCCAAATGCGAAATAGCAACCGCTAAATATTCCAGCATATTTTCCATTCAAAAAGTCAAATGGCGCTCCTTCCCTTCTGAGCCCTGCCGTGCGCCCAAACAGTGGTTTATGACCACATATGAGTATCTGTGTACTCAGGAGAAATTGCCCAACAAATTTTAGGATCCAATTATACTGTTGCCCATGTGAAAATGAAAATAACTGAGGCTAAAAGAAAATTTTTGTGAAAAAAAAGTACTTTTTTTATTTACGGATCAATTTGTGAAGCACCTGGGAGTTCAAAGTGCTCACTATGCATCTAGATAATTTCCTTAGGGGTCTAGTTTCCAAAATGGGTCACTTGTGGGGAGCTCCAAAGTTTAGGCACACAGGGATCTCCAAATGCGACATGGCAACCGCTAAATATTCCAGCATATTTTCTATTCAAAAAGTCAAATGCGCTCCTTTCCCTTCTGAGCCCTGCCGTGCGCCAAGCAGTGGTTTATGACCACATATGAGGTATCTGTGTACTCAGGAGAAATTGCCCAACAAATCTTAGGATCCAATTTATACTGTTGCCCATGTGAAAATGAAAAAAACTGAGGCTAAAAGAAAATTTTTGTGAAAAAAAAGTACTTTCTTTTTTTTACGGATCAATTTGTGAAGCACCTGGGGGTTCAAAGTGCTCACTATGCATCTAGATAAGTTCCTTAGGGGGTCTAGTTTCCAAAATGGGGTCACTTGTGGGGGAGCTCCAATGTTTAGGCACACAGGGACTCTCCAAATGCGACATGGCAACCGTAAATATTCCAGCATATTTTCCATTCAAAAAGTCAAATGGCGCTCCTTCCCTTCTGAGCCCTGCCGTGCGCCCAAACAGTGGTTTATGACCACATATGAGGTATCTGTGTACTCAGGAGAAATTGCCCAACAAATTTTAGGATCCATTTTATCCTGATGCCCATGTAAAAATGAAAAAACTGATGCTAAAAGAAAATTTTTGTTGGAAAAATTAAAATGTCCATTTTTTCCTTCCACGTTGCTTTAGTTCCTGTGTCGCACCTGAAGGGTTAATAATCTTCTTGAATGTAGTTTTGAGTAGCTTGAGGGGTGCAGTTTTTATAAAGGTGTCACTTTTGGGTATTTTCTGCCATATAGACCCCTCAAAGTGACTTCAAATGTGAGGTGGTCCCTAAAAAAAATGGTTTTGTAAATTTTGCTGTAAAAATGAGAAATCGCTGGTCAACTTTTAACCCTTATAACTTCCTAACAAAAAAAAATGTTGTTCCCAAAATTGTGCTGATGTAAAGTAGACATGTGGGAAATGTTATTTATTAACTATTTTGTGCCACATAACTCTCTGGTTTAACAGAATAAAAATTAAAAATTTGAAAATTACAAAATTTTCAGAATTTTCGCCAAATTTCCATTTTTTTCACAATAAACGCAAAAATTATCGACCTAAATTTACCACTAACATGAAGACCAATATGTCACGAAAAAACAAAACTCAGAATCGCTAGGATCCGTTGAAGCGTTCCTGAGTTATTACCTCATAAAGGGACACTGGTCAGAATTGCAAAAAATGGCAAGGTCTTTGAGGTCAAAATAGGCTGGGTCTTGAAGGGGTTAAAGGTTTAAAAAAATACACAGCAAGAAAAAAGTATTTTAATGAAATAAAAGAGACAACACAGTTTTCATTTCTTTATTACTCTCTCATTCCTGCGACGCCATCGATCTCCTGTAAAAAAAGGAAAAAAACAAACCAACAGTATACCACCTGTCCGACGCAGTCCATAGTAACGAGTGTTCCACGACGATCCAGCTCTGCTACATCGGAATGCCAGGCAGAGCCTAACATCCCGACGCAGCACAGCTGATTACCTGCTTCCCCGGCGGTGACGTCATCGGACTGCTTTACGGCCGCGATTACCCTGCAGTCACTGCAGTTATCGCGAGAAACTGCATGTGACCGCCAGGGAGAAGATGGTGGCGGCCATCAAGCAGTCCAGGACGTGACCGCCGGAGATCTTCTGCCAGGTAAGTGCCGCTGACTCCTGACAGACCCGACCGACGGACACTGACAGTGACAGGACAATTACGATTCCGGTATCCGATATGACGAAAATATCGGAACTCGGAATCGGAATTCCGATACAGCGAATATCGGCTGATACCCGATATTTGCAGTATAGGAATGCTCAACACTACTCAGGAATATTCTGCAAACATTCCTGAACGTGTGCACTTAGCCTCAACTCTTTATCTCGTTAAACTTTGACGTACATTTTTGTCTCAGGTTGTATGCAAAATATATGGGACAGAATCAGAAGCTCAAAATATTCAAGAATATGCTAGCTGTGTTACAAAGTCGGTATCAGACCATAATATATTCTCAATACTAAAATATTGCAGCTATATAGTATGTGATCAACTGATCACACTTTCAAGTTCCTTAAGGGGACTAAAAATATAGTAAAAATTAAAAAGTTTTGTTTCAAAAAATATAAAATGTAATACATGTCTAAAAGTTTAAATTACCTTTTCAAAAATAAAGCAATATTCATTAATTTCTGATCTATCAAATTAGAAAATTATTAAAGCCATAAATTTAATGCCAAAAATCAAAAGACAAATTATAATGCTAAAACTGCCATTTTTAGTTACTGCATTTCTGCAAATAAAATCAATAAAAAACAATCAGAGCATGGTATTTACACCAAAGAGGTATCAATAAAATGTAGAGCTTAGCGTGAAAAAAGCAAGTCTTCATACAAGTACACTCAAGTAAAAAAATTTAGGGTCTCATAAACAGGCAAAATATTTGCACAGAATATTTTTAGTCACTAACAATAAAAAAACCCTTTCTATTATTGCCATATAATCACACTGACATGGAGAATCATGTTGCCAGGTAAGTTTTGCTACACAATGAACGCCGTAAAAGCAAAACTTGAAAAAAAATGTTGGAATTGTAGATTTTTTTGCCATTTTTTACCTTTTGTAAGTGGTGTCATTCAAAACTACAACTTGAAAAAACAGAAACAACAAAAAAATAAGTTGTGATTCTTGAAAGAAAAAGAAGAAAAAGAAAACGAGCAAATATAAAAAATCACCAGATCCTGAAATGGTTGATGATCAGAAAGTTTTTTTTACCTATTCTAAGTCACTTCTTATCTTGTCATGTAAAAAAATTAAAAACAAATGACTCATACTCTTCATATGCATGTTATTTACTGTAAACCTATTACTACACATCCTTCCCTCATTGTCTGCATGTCTTTCATTGTTTCAAAGAATTAAAAGTTATTAATTAAAAAAAAACCAATAAATTAAAGAACATTTTTTAAATAAATTAGATAGCACTCATTGTTTTGGGATCAAGTGCCAGCTTTTTGCCTCTGCTTCTGTCTCAGTTTCATAGATGCAGCAGTGACATCATATTCATGGCGCACATCAACACTGCATCCTGTCCTCAGCAGCTCACACTGTCTGCAACAACTGAGCCACTGATTTCAGTGATTGTCTGCAGAGGTGATGTGAGCTGTCAGTGTGACATCATCCCTGTAGCCAAAACACTGAGACAGAAGCAGTTGTGTCGCCTGTAGTGTTGAGCATTCCGATACCGCAAGTATCGGGTATCGGCCGATATTCGCTGTATGGAATTCCGATACTTAGTTCCGATATTTTTCATATATCGTATACCGGAATCGGAAGTTCCCATAATTCTTTGAGAGGCAATGTGATTTTAGTCAGCCAATGAGGAATCCTAAGAAGTGTGGGCACATCCTGTACTGCTGCGGTCATGTTAACTAATGGCATGGCTGTGATTGGTGCTGAAATGATGTCAGAATGCACTATAAAAGGCGCCGCCGCCATTTTAGCGTCACTGTGCTGTGAACTCAGTTAGGGAAAGAACGCTGCTCTGCTGACTCTGAGGGACAGTTAGAGATTGCGATTTAGTGTACTGTGCTTTAGGCAGGCTAGTTTACCACCGGCTGTGTAAAGCTTCCTTTTGCCTGCAGTGTTGTTTTAACAGCTCTGCAAGGTGTGTGTGAGTGCAGGTGACGCTGCAGTTTGCTCTGTATGCAACGCTGTCTGTAGGCATCTGCACGTGTCACTCACAGACTATTTTTTTTTTTCTTCAGTGTAATTCTTGCTGTTCCATGTAATTGAAATAATAGTGTGACGCGCTTCCATCCGTATCCAATACATTGGTTGCAAACACTATAGAAGTCCACGAAGGAGCCTTTCACAGCAAGTGAACAGTTGTGTTTCCGTGTTCACTGCAGTCTGTGTTTTTTTTTGTTTTTTTTTGAGTGCAGATCACGCTCCAGTTACTTCAACAACCGCTGCGTGTACTCTGCTGAGCGTCTGTCACTGGCTCATCCTTGTAATTTTTCAAAAATTGCTGCTGCTTTCTTCTATTTAAAATTTACAAAAATCTATTAGTGTGACGCTCTTCCATCAAAATACAATACATTGCTCGCAAACATAATAGAAGTCCACAAAAAGGCCTTTCACAGCAAGTGAACAGTCGTGTTTCAGTGTTCACTCTAGTCTGAGCTTTAATTTTTTTGTAGGAGTGTAGATCCCGCTCCACTTACTTCAACCACGCAGCGTGTACTCTGCTGAGTGTCTGTCACTGGCTCATCCTTGTAATTTTTCAAAATTGCTGCTGCTTTCTTCTATTTAAAATTTACAAAAATCTATTAGTGTGATGCTCTTCCATCAAAATACAATACATTGCTTGCAAACATAATAGAAGTCCACAAAAAGGCCTTTCACAGCAAGTGAACAGTTGTGTTTCAGTGTTCACTCTAGTCTGAGCTTTAATTTTTTTGTAGGAGTGTAGATCCCGCTCCACTTACTTCAACCACTGCAGCGTGTACTCTGCTGAGTGTCTGTCACCTGCTCATCCTTGTCATTTTTAAAAATTGCTGCTGCTTTCTTCTATTTAAAATTTACAAAAATCTATTAGTGTGACGCTCTTCCAGAGGACAGCGTTTGTTGGCCAGTTGTGAGTCTGCAACACATGGTTGATTTCATGCTGCACTGCCTGAGAAACGACCGCCGCATCGGCCACATTCTCACCACGTCAGATTATTGGTGTACACCCTCCTAGACCCTCGTTACCGGGACAACTTACAAAGCCTCATCACACCGTTGAACCGGGACCGTAAAATGCTGGAGGACCAAGACACACTGTTGAAATCCATAATGTTCTCCATTCCAGCCGAGAGCGCTGCTGCTGCTACTGCTTTACAAAGCAGCTCTGTGCGTCGAGGCATTGTAGACACCTCTGCAACAAGAGGGAGCACAAGCAGCGCCTCTGCACAGGGCAAGAGCTGTATGTTACAAATGTGGCGAAGTTTTGTGACAGCGCCACCAAGGTCTACACCATAGTGATGGGAAATCTAGTTAATTTTGGTGATTAGTTCACCATGAACTAGTTCACTGAAAAGATTAGTTCAAAAGATTAGTTCATTTAGTTCATTTAGTTCAGTTTTTCTCCACCCTATCCTGTGAGGAGCTGATAGGAAATGCATCATGTGACCTCTGAACTAAATGAACTAGATGAACTGCTGAACAAAATGTTCTATTGAGAATGACTCAGGACAGCCTAGTTCAATCTGATGCCTCTCACTGAGCCCAGCAGTGCCACATAATGATTGTGTATGAGGGGGCTGAGAAGCAGTTTCAGCATCCACCATTTTAAGAACAGAACAGGGGTCAGTGTTAAAGATTTTAGCAAGACTGATCTTCTAGGCTAGAGGCATGAACTACACACAGAAACACTCTCTCTTATACACACATATGAGCTGTGTCTGTGTACTGTGTGTGCAATTTCATTTTTTATTAATAATATTATTATTACTGTTATATTTGTATTTGATGTGTGGTATGCCTTGGAGGTGCTGGCTTGCCCTGCTGCCAGTGTATTATCTGAGCGCGTCTTTAGTGCTGCAGGTGGTTTACTAACAGACCGTCGCATGCGACTAATCCTCAGACAATGTAGACCGGCTTATTTTTCTGAAAATGAACAAGGCATGGATCTCACCTGAATTTGCCTGTCCGTTTTCAGATTAAATAACTGTTTGCCAACGTTTTCCAAGTCTCCTGTTATGTTCATCTTTCTACCACCTGAACTCTACTTCCTGGGCTACAACACTGCCAGTCACAGGGGAATGATCATTTACAAAACAAAATGTTATCCCCAACAAATAGTAGCGCAACGACTCCAGTGCCCACTTTATCGCCAGGCACTCTCTCTCTACAATGCTGTCTCTGTTTTTTGATGGAGTAAGTTTTCGACTCAGGAAACTAATGGGATGCTCCTCCCCGTTAAGCTCCAGTCCTGAGACAACACGGCACCCATACCTACCTCTGACGCATCAGTCTGGACAATGAATTCTCTTTTGAACTCGGGTGTGCTCAAAACTGGTGACCCACACAGTGCCCCTTTTATTGCCCCTGTTGATGACCCCTTGCTGATTTATTAACCGGCTACACCAGATCCATGGGTATTCTCTCAAACTGGACCTCTAAAATTTTTAATGGCACCAAGGGACTCACTAAATGAGGCTGAGGACTGTGTACCTGGCGCATGCGACAAGAGTTACAATACCGTTTAACTTCTTGATAGACCCCCTGCCAGTAAAACCGTTGTATAATTCTGTGTAGGGTTTTCTTTTGGCACAAATGTCACCCTAGTACATGCGCATGCGCTAAGTCCATTACCAACCTCCGATATGACTGCGGTAGCAGCAATTGTTAAAAAATTTCAACATGTATTTTATAAACCTGATACAGCAAATCTTGGTTCAGCTCTAATTGTTTAAATACTGTAGCTGCCCCGGGGTGTTGGGGTTCCCCATTGACAACCATAAATTTTCACGGGCTAGACTCAACGTAGGGGCCGTGGAGTTGCGCCTTAACAAATTTGTCACCTGTCACATTTAAGTATTACAATTCAGGTCCCGGTGTCAAATCTTCCATCTCCCCAACTAACACTTCGATAGGAGAGGGGTTTTCCTACTCCACCGAAGGCAAAGGTAATACTGCCCACTGCACACATGTGTTATGCATAGTGAGACTGATAGTAGCCAACAAAGTAGCTAACAAAGGCCACTTGTGATGGCCCTATCAGCATAGGACCAATGCTACTCAAAAGATCTGCCATGATCCTGGACAAAATCTTGATATAATGGTCAATGAGTGAGAATGTACGATAGGATCCAGGCAGATGTGAATGTTTGTTTGGTTTTAGTAGCAACTTCATGTGTGACATGTTAGAATGGCTGGGCAACCCTCCTGTCTCCAATATATGATTGAAGGTGCGTACCAATGTGGACGGGATATCCTCACTCAATAATTTAAATAATTTGGCTGTAAACCCGTCAGGTCCTGGAGCTTTCCCGTATTTAAAGTAACTTATCGCCGCTGTCACTTCCGTCACCTCAATTTGTTTTTTTAAAAGGAGAAGCTGATAGTTTGTGATGGATGGTAACCGTATTCCATCTACAAAGGTGTTACCCTCCGCACTATCCGTATGTTCCACCTTATATAAGTCTGAGTAGTATTCTTGTAGAATGGTGTTTATGGTTCGAGGGTCTGTGTTCATGATCCCATGTTTATTCGTTAACGCTGTAATATGTTGATGACGAATGTGATTTCCTTTCGCTAGTCGTGCTAATAGTCTCCCTCATTTGCTACCATAACGATATACATCGGCTCTATAATTGTTATTACTGCTTGTCTCTCGTCGATATACCCATACGTGTAAGTCAGCCTTAGCCTGCTTACATCTATTTTTAACCTGTGTTGATGAACTTGTCTTGTTTGCCGTGTACCTATCGCGTAATATCCTGCTAGCCTGCGATTAGTTTGTCGCGATCTTCTTTTTTAGCGTTGTCTGATAACCTATTAGTTTCCCGCGCATTACTCCCTTCCCTGCTGCCCATAAAAGTTCCGGCCTATCCCTAGTATCTCCATTATCCCTTACATATTAAAAACACCATTGCTTCACGTGATGTCGAAACTTCTCATCCATTAACAAATAGGTCGGGAAGCGCCAAGTTTGGTTTGGCCCCATCTGCACCATATCTGGCAGGGTCACTGATACGGGCGCGTGGTCATATTTAGCGACGTTGTGCACATCTGCCTCTTCCACTCCCCTTAATAGCTCGTGTGCTAGCAATATATAATCTATTCTGGACCAAGAGTCATGTGGCGCCGAATAGAATTAATATTCACTGCCATCTGGGTTCAGGTGTGTCAAAATGTCTACAAAGTTACTCGTGTCTAGCAAGGGTTATTATAAACGTGTGTCATGTGATCGCACATTCATTCGCATCGACCTACAGTTCTGCACTGTTTAGATTCACCATATTTAAGTCACCACCATGGGTGGTTTTAATGCTCTCCTATCGGCCTGATATGCTTGGATACCTGGGATAAATTCAGGAACGTCTACAAACTCCCTAGTCACATGTCAGCGCAGGAACCGTAAGAGGGAACGTGCTTGTTTTGTTGCGCATAGGTGGAGTTTTATACAGTAAATGATTACTGCTGTCTTATTTTTTGCGTCCCAAGGGCAGAATAAGTCTGCGTAACGTTACATTTTACAGACACTCATATAATAGACACACGCTACCCTAACCGTGACACAAGGAAGGTATTGTTGCCGGATAAAGCCGCCATTTTAGCGTCACTGTGCTGTTAATTCTGTTTGGGACAGAACGCTGCTCTGCTGACTCTGAGGGACAGTTAGAGATTGCGATTTTGTGTACTGTGCTTTAGGCAGGCTACTTTACCAACCGCTGTGTACATCTTCCTTTTGCCTTGCAGTGTTTTTTTCACAGGTCTGCAAGGTGTGTGTGTGAGTGCAGGTGACGTGCTGCAGTTTGCTCGGCATACAACGCTGTATGTAGGCATCTGCACATGTCACTCTCACACTCTTTTTTTTTTTTTCTTTAGTGTAATTCTTGCTGCTCAATTCAATTGAAATTATAGTGTGACGTGCTTCCATCCGTATCCAATACATTGGTTGAAAACACTGTAGAAGGACACAAAAAGCCCTTTCACAGCTAAGAGTTGTGTTCACTGTAGTCTGAGATTTTAATTTATTCAATTTTGATCACGCTCAAGTTACTTCTTCAAGCAATGCTGCTTGTACTCTGCTGAACGTGTCTTACTGCCTCATCCTTGTCATTTTTCTCTAATTGGTGTACATGTACATCAAAGTAGTCTTCATTTTGATTGAAATCCAAGCAGGTACCCGGACACTGTATGGCTGCTTTTATACGGTGGACTGGCTCCAACATTCAATAACACTTAAGATGCAATCGGGCACCTTGTCAAGGCCCAATCCTCTTCTCCCTCTGATATAAAATAATAATAATAATAATAATAATAATCTTTATTTATATAGCGCCAACATATTCCGCAGCGCTTTACACTTTAACAGTTTCAAAACACAAGTCATAGGTAACAACGTTAACAATACAATAATTAAAGTAAAATAAGCCGACCCTGCTCGTGAGAGCTTACAATCTACAATGAGGTGGGGGAGATACAAAGTACAGGTGTGTATATATAATGGTTCCAATGATGGTCCAGCCATCTTGAGGGAGTGAGGCATGGATGGAGATAGTGAATGGGCTCCACATACACACTTAAACATAGAACGACTTTGGTTATTGAATGTGATAGGCCACTCTGAACAAATGTGTTTTGAGGGAGCGCCTGAAACCAGGAAAATTGTGGATAGTCCTAATTTCTTGTGGTACAGCATTCAAGAGGATTTGCGCAGTGCGGAGAAGTCTTGTAGTCGGTAGTGGGAGGTACGGATTACTGCAGAGGTTAGTCGAAAGTCATTTGCAGAGCGCAGCAGTCGGTTAGGCCGATAGATAGAAATGAGGGAGGAGATGTAGGGGGTGCTGCACTGTGGAGAGCTTTGTGGGTGAGAACCAGTACTTTGAATTGGATCCTATAATGAATGTGCAGCCAGTGTAAGGACTGGCGAAGAGCGGACGCGTCCGAGTACCGATTAGCCAGATGGATGACCCTGGCTGCTGCATTAAGGATGGACTGGAGAGGGGATAGTCGAGTAATGGGGAGGCCAAGTAATAGAGCATTGCAGTAGTCCAGGCGGGAGTGGATCAATGCTACAGTGAGGGTTTTTGTTGTTTCCATGGTGAGAAAAGTGCGGATTCTAGAGATGTTCTTTAGGTGTGTAGACGTTAAATATCTAACAAACAGGTCATGCTGGAGAGACTTGCACCTACTGCCACTCAGGGTCTTCAGCTCCTTTGTGAGAAACTAATGTTTGGCCAGCCAGTATATCAAATAAAGTTCATGAGAAATGGGAACTGTGGTTGGCTTCACTTTTGGTACTGGCTGGGTGCTAATACCAAACCATGGTGTGGCATTCAATGGATATTTCTGGCTGGTTGGAGACAACCTCATTCCCACAGAAAAGTACCTGAAAGCTAAGGAGATGGTGGCCTCTCTCAACATGAAGGAGTTTGCTTGTTGTCTAGGAGACCGACCACCCCTGCTGTGTACCTTGTCAACGTTGTGTTGAAGCTTGCAAGGATTAAGAAGAGGTTACAGTGGTAAGTCTGGTTTTTACTAAAGATCCTGCTGTGTATTATAGTTTTTATGTTTTAAAAAAAAATAATCTTAGGAATGTTAAATAAATTTGTTATTTTTTTGGTTAAATACAATGTATGTTATGAATGTTAAATAATTTTTTTGGGGTTTTTTAAAAATAAAATGTATGTTATGAATGTTAAATAACTTTTTTTTTTTTTTTTCAGGTATTTGATCTACCGTAGCTAGTTGCTGATCGTTGACTCTACACCCCTCTCCCCAGAATGTTACTCGGGTTATGGGGAGAAAATCACCGCTATTCCAGACTGATTTAATGTTAATGTGTCTGGCTCTTACACAGCACACAGCACTTGATGTTAGTTTATCTTTTTCCTAAATTATTTGTTACACTGCCCTTCTCACATTTTATTTTCACTTTTTTTTTTAAGCACAAGTTTTTTTACACTTCCTTGTTCTGTAAGTAGGCTTAATGGTTAAATGTTTTATACAAGTTTTTTTTACACTTCCTTGTTCTGTAAATAGGCTTAATGGTTAAATGTTTTATACAAGTTTTTTTACACTTCCTTGTTCTGTAAGTAGGCTTAATGGTTAAATGTTTTATACTAGATGTAAATATGTAACATGTAAATTTTAGATTAAGATTTTGCAAATTAGTAGGTCCACACCATCAGGCTCTTTCGTCCCCTCTCCCCCAGAGTAGCGGTAATATATCGGACCCAGGCTCGCCCACACGTTCCTTGTACCACTTCTCTGCCTGGCTGCCGCACTTTCATGTCCTCAGAAGTACCAACCCTTATCCTTGAGACTTAAACATCCCCATTAACAGCCCTACTTCCACACTCAAAACACATTTGTTCAGAGCAGCCTATCACATTCACTAATCAAAGTCATTCTATGTGTAACTGTGTGTGTGTGTAGCCCATTCACTATCTCCATCCATCCCTCACTCCCTGAAAATGGCTGGACCATCATTGTAAATACACCATTGTATATAAACAACTGTACTTTGGAGCTCCCCCTCCTCATTGTAGATTGTAAGCTCTCACGAGCAGGGGCGCCTTATATTGCTTTAATTATTGTATTGTTAACGTTGTCACTTATGACTTGTGTTATGAAACTGTTAAACTGTACAGCGCTGCGGAATCTGTTGGCGCTATATAAATAAAGATTATTATAGTAGAGGCCCACTCAGTAGTGGTGAAGTGAACGGCGCAAATTGCGAGTTGATTGCGACTGATGCAGCTGATACTCCATTACTGCTGGCTGCTGCTCACACAACCGCTACAACATATGTAACGTGGAATTCCACCTGCTGGGTACGTCACATATGATGCGATGTTCAGGAAGGCAAAATCTGTGTTGCAGAGCTGCAATGCGAGATCTGGCCATGGTGGAACGTCGCAAGTTAGCGCACTGTAGGCGGACCTTGTGCAGCAGTGAATCAAGATCCGGATAGTCCCTCAAAAAACTGTGGACGACAAAGTTTAGCACATGTGCCAGACATGGTATATGAGTGACGTTGCCTAGGCCCAGACCTGCCACCAGATTTCGGCCATTGTCACACACTACCAAGCCTGGCTGGAGATTTGCTGGCAAAATACACATGTCGCTCTCTTGCTTTATGGCATTCCAGAGCTCCAGCACTGTGTGGCTTTGATTCCCCATGGAAATTAATTTCAGGACGGCCTGTTGACGTTTGGCCACGTCTGTCCTCATATCGGTCAACAGGCTCGCTGTATGGGTGTTATGTTTGACACCAATCTCTCCTTCACCTCCCATATACAATCTGTTGCCCGCTATTGCCGCCTACACCTAAAGAACATCTCTCCCCAATCCAAGACTTCTCCCGCGCTGCGCCAATACTGTGGAATGCTGTACCCCAAGAAATTAGAACTATCCACAATTTGCATGTTATTGGGCGCTCACTCAAAACACATTTCTTCAAGGTCTTCCCTCTCCTAGTGTATCCTCACCCATCCCTGTAGACTCTGAGCCCTTGCGGGCAGGGTCCTCTCTCTTCTGTACTTGTGTGTGCCTTGTATTGCTCATGTTTACTGTACTTGTCTATACTTGCCCCTCTTCACATGTAAAGCGCCATGGAATAAATGGCGCTATAAAAATCAATAATAATAATAGCGGCCTATCACCTTCACTAATCAAAGTCATTCTATGTGTAAAGGGTATGCCACACTAAACAATATCGCTAACGGGATCGCTAAAAAACGTCACTATTTAGCGATCCCGTTAGCGATATTGTTCAGTGCGGCAGCTTCCAGCGACGAGCTTCCTGCTGTGATCTCGCTCGTCGCTGGAATCGTTCCGGACCCTATTTCATCGCTGGCGCTCCCACTGGGTAAGTATCTAATCGCTGTGTGGCACCTTTTCTTAGCGATTTAGCGGTACTTTTGTACCGCTAAAGTCGTTAAGAAGATCGCTAACGGCGATAGCGTCGTTAACTATATCGCTAAATGTGGCCGCATTTAGCGATATAGAAACAATCCCGCTAGCGATCTCATTAGTATGCAACGCTAACGAGATCGCTAGCGGGATAGCTTAGTGTGGCAGTACCTTAAGTATGTGTGTTTGTAGCCCATTCACTATCTCCATCCATCCCTCACTCCCTCAAAATGGCTGGGACATCATTCTAAATATACCATTGTATATAAACACCTGTCTTTGTATCTCCCCCACATATTTGTAAATTGTAAGCTCTCACGAGCGTGTGCGGATTATATTGCTTTCATTATTGTATTGGTAACGTTGTTAGTTATGACTTGTGTTCGGAAACTGTTAAACTGTAAAGCGCTGCGTAATCTGTTGGCGCTATATAACTAAAGATTCTTATTAAGCGTTCACGGGTCCATGTGGAGGTAGACCGTGACGGCTCCTGCAACGATGTTTCTGAGGAACTGGAGAAGGAGGAGTCAATGTGTACAGACTTGATTCCCTCAATCCTTGTAGTTGCCTGAACACGTACAGCGCCACTCGCAAGATCTGTACCCGGCTCCACAACATTGACCCAATGGGCAGTAAGGGAAAGGTATCATCCCTGGCCATGGGTACTGGTCCACGCAGCGGTGGTCAGGTGGACATTGCTACTGACGGAGTTTAGTAGCGCATGTTTAATTTTAACCTCAACAACATGGTTTTGCAGACCAGGGACGGCTTGCCTGCTGAAGTAAAATCAGCTTGGCACATTGTATTGTGGGACTGCTAATGCCATTAAGTTCCGTAAACTGTCAATCTCCACCAGCCTGAATGACAGCATTTCAAGGGACAGGAGTTTTGCAATGCCAGCATTCAGAGCCTGTGCTCGTGGATGGTTTGCCGAGATTGGGCCTACACCCGATACGCCACAACCTGACACCCACAGATAAACAAGCCATAAAATCTCTGAAAGATAACCCCAACATTATTATTAAACCAGCAGATAAGGGGGGTGCTATCGTTATTATGAATAAGACACAATCTATTGCCGAAATTCATAGACAACTGTGAGTTAACCTAACCTACAGACAACTAAATTGTGACCCTACATTTTACATCTGTCAAAAAATTGATCGTATCCTGACAAAACATCTTTAATTGATCACCATAGACTGTAAGACTATGACATTCCTTAATATTCAATACCCCATCACCCCTGTTTTCTACACACTCACAAAAATCAACAAAAAACTACATTATCCACCCGCATACCCTAGAGGGATAATTCTCCGTGTTCTACAGTATCACCCAAATGTTTAACATGTTGCCTAATTCCTATGTATATATATTCTTCACCCTATGTATATATTGTATATATTATACATTGTCATTGACTGTAAATTTTTCTATCTCTTCCAGCGACTATTTGATAAAGGCCACTGCGTTGCCCAAAACGTCAGTCAGTCGTCTCATAGCTATTTTCTTTTTTCACATCAAGTGTGCAATAAAATTTTCAAATTTAACCATGACATATGCAGTTAAACTTGTGCTGTGATTCTCTATAGACTGTACATCTTCAGTGTGTCTTTGTAACTCAACTATGTGTTTTCTACGCACTATTTTAGACATATTTGTGGTATTGAGGTTACTGACACTTTACCTCTTTTTACTTTTTGATTACACAGCTTGCATTTGAAATAGCAAATATCATCTGCAAGTGTGTTAAAAAAGGACCACGCAGTGCAAGTCCTGGGAGCGTCCGTTTAGACTTTTGGAAGAGAAATCCGAACAGGTGCCAAAATGGAGGCTACAGGCAACAGAGTATGCAGCCTAACTCTCCCTTCTGTTTGTACCGTTGGGGCAATCGCTTCCTCAGAGCTGCTACCACCACCTTCCTGTTCCTCACGCCATGTTGGGTCTTGGACCTCATCATCTCCACTAACTTCTTACAACACCTGCTGCTGTTGGGTGGTCTGGCCACCACCATGCTCAACAGAAACTGGCACCTGAGTCTCATCATCATCAGATGCGTTCTGCGGTGTGCTGACCATCGGCACTGTCTCAACCGCCTCTTCAGATTCAGAGAGACACAGCTGTTGCGCATCACTGCATACTCCCTCTTCTTCACATTCCAGAATGCTGCTTGGCTGGGCCCCTGTTTGCAAACCAACAGATTCTGAGAACAGAAGCAGAAACTCAGCTGGCTCCTGTACAGAACTCTCTGACTGACTGGGCAATTTGGCAGGCGGTGAAGAGACAGATGGTTGCTCAACAGTGCTGTGGTCCTGAGAGGAGGTGGAAGCAATTGAAGTCGATGCATTGGACCCTGGGCTCCAACACCACCAGTTGTTGCCTGTAAGTGCTGTTAGCACAGTCAACACTTGCTCCTGTGTTACTGGTGTTGAGTAATGGCAGCTGTTCCCCTGCTGTGTGTACGACAAAAAGTCATGCTGCCTCCACCCTGTCCTCCTCTCATCCCTGGGCTCCAACACCGCCAGTTGTTGCTCGGAAGTAATTGGCACGGGTACTGACTCATGCCCACCCTGGTTACAGCACGACAGCTGTTTCCTGGCAGTGTCAACGTAAATTAGCCTGAAGTTGTCCTGTCATGTTGCATTCCGGTTATCCGACTCTATGGTGCCTGCAGTTTAGGTGATTCCTATGTGTGCTGTGGGATATGTAAATAAAGGCTCTTTCCGTTGTGAAAATAGGACAAGCACCCACTGTAGGACTGTGTGATTCGGTAACTGCAGACGGCTTGCGGCCTGTCAACTTACATTTTCATGGGTGCCTTATGGTACTCGTCCGTGTTCCAGTACCGTCAGCTGGTTCTCCACAGTGCCTTTGGCCTAGGTGCCTCCATCTCAGTATCCGAGTTCCAGCAACGTCTGCTGGTCCTTGGTAGTGCTTTGGAGCACAGGTACCTCCTGCTTAGTAACCGTGTCCCAGTAACGTCAGCTGGTCCTCGGTTGTGCCATTGGCTCTTTTCCTTCTGCTGCCCCTCCGGGTTCCAGCACAGTCAGCTGGTCCTCGTTACTTGCATTGGCTCTTGTACCTTCTGCTACCCGTCCGGGTTCCAGTACCGTCAGCTGGTTCTCCGCAGTGCCTTTGGCCTAGGTGCCTCCATCTCGGTATCCGAGTTCCAGCAACGTCTGCTGGTCCTTGGTAGTGCTTTGGAGCACAGGTACCTCCTGCTTAGTAACCGTGTCCCAGTAACGTCAGCTGGTCCTCGGTTGTGCCATTGGCTCTTTTCCTTCTGCTGCCCCTCCGGGTTCCAGCACAGTCAGCTGGTCCTCGTTACTTGCATTGGCTCTTGTACCTTATGCTACCCGTCCGGGTTCCAGTAACGTCAACTGGTTCTCGGAAGTTAGACGACCCTAAAGACCACCCCGAAGAAGATGACGACCCCAAGGACGACGAGCATCAAGCCAACCAGCCTGAACACCATCACAAAGAAGAAATATAAGATTACCCAGAAGAAGATCACCAACAGGAAAAATAAGGTTACGACAAACTACAAGATACAGAACAAGAGACAGAAGAACAATAAGCAGAAGATCAAAAAGCAGAAGAACATGAAGTATAAGACCAAAATGAAGAGCAAAATATATGCTCTAAATTCTAAGCAGAAGAAGACTAAGCAGTGTATGGGGGTGAGTCCGTTCCTCCTCGTGGTGCCCCTGGAAACTGCCTGCTGCTGCAGGCTAAACTGAACACGGACAAATACTGTTGTAATTTAAATCTTTTGTGACAGCAAGAACGGAAGGATGAAAAATTCATACTTTTACAGATTACAAGTACAGGAATCTTTGTCACAAATAAGAATATGATGAAGAAGATGAAGAGGAAGAAGATGAAAATGTAGAATATGAAGAAGAATAATAGTTTAATAAGAACAATATGAGTAATGTTAACAAAAAGATGAATAACAAGAAGTTTACGAAGAAGATAAAGAAGGTGAAGATGAAGAATAATTTTATGACAAAGATGATGCTGCTGAAGATTATGAAGGAGAAAGTGTGTCAAAAGTTAAAAAGGTGAAGAGCATGGAAGTTGTGAAACATACATATTTGCCAAAATAGAAAAAAGGTTAACAACATTGTCAATTTGTTAGTCAATCCAAACGTATTTCCAAAAAAAAATTTTAATGCTATTCCATTGGATTGGGTTAAACATGTATGCCTTTAATGTCTCCTCAACCTCCCCCAATACATTCTACATTACTCTTTGTTGTTTTCCTTCATGTACAATTAACCAACAAGGCAAGAATGGGTTTTTTTTAATTCCGATATTTTGTTCCCATAGACTTACATTGGATTTCCGGTATCGGTATCGGGTATCGCCGATATTTTTGGGGTATCGGCGATACCATTCCGATTCCGATACTTTTGAATATCGGAAAGTATCGCTCAACTCTAGTCGCCTGTGGACCCAGAGAGATCGAGTATAATTTGATTTTGTTTCTACATGAGCTATATCACGCAGAACACCAAAGAGAGTAAATAGTCGGCACTGCAATCATATGTAATAATCAATATAGATAATCATATATATCAGCAATAAAGTAGTGCATTGTGCATGCTGACTAATTAGACCAATAGTCACCACCAGGACAGTCGGAAAAATTATCAGTAGCACCACAAAAGAAAAACATCGACCATAAGTCCCAAAGATATAATATAAAGTTTATTAATATAGCAGGCAGATTAATAATGAAGAAAAACAACAATGAAAAAATAAAGAAATCCGTATATGCAGAGAAAAGGGACAATACTATCCAGATAAAAGGTATACCAATATTACAGAGTGCTTGAGAGTCATAAAATAACACAGGTATTCAATGTAACATAATGTGTATAAAAATTATAGCCAGCACAAGTATAAATAACGTGAAAAGTAAGCAATGTACACCGTGACAAAATTAAATAAAGTGCATGTGCTAAAAGACACCAGTAGGTGTCAATGTAAAGGTATACCACACATAAACCAGGGCAATGCTGGGAGACACCAATAGGTGTCAATGTAGAAGCATATTGCACATAGACCAGGACTAGAAGAATTTCTAATGAATAAAAACGGATAAAGCTAGGATTATATAATAACTTACAAAGTAGAAAGCTCCTGGTCTCCTGGATAGGCGCCCTCCCCAAAATAGATAAAAATTCTCCTATAGGTGCAAAATGCAAATCAGAGAAATAAAATGATAGGCAAACATCGAAATAATGAAACAACTAATAGTCAGAGAAATGGGGCAAAACTGTTGCTCTCATTGAGACCAAATGGTTTGAATGTGTTAAGGGGCCAAATCCACTTCGTCTCACATTGTGCAAGCTTACAGTTAATATTACCACCCCTAATATTGGTAGATATCAAATCTATACCACGGATTTTCAGTTGGGTGCTATCACAATTATGGTGAAATTTAAAATGCCTTGGAATAGTCTTTAAGGCGTTAATGTCATTCTCACTTTCTGCTGCTCTTATTTCTAGAACGTGTTCACGGACCCGTACTTTCAGCTGTCTCGTAGTGAGTCCAATGTTAATTTTTGTGATGGGGCAAGTAGAAAAATACACAACTGCTTTAGAATTGCAAGAAATGTGGTATCTGATCTTAAATGTACGGGGAACCTTGCTGATTAAAGAAAGTGTTTGCCCGTTCCACATTAGAACAGGCGATGCAATTACCACATGGAAAACACCCTGTGTCTGTACTGGGAAATTGGTCCAAAAAAATGGACATAGGAGCTGATGTATAGTGACTTTTCACCAAATAGTCACGCAAATTATCTGCCTAACGGAACGTGATTTGTGTTTTTTGGGTAGATAAGTAGCCAACACAGGGTCAGCACATAAGATAGACCATGATTTACTTAGACACTGTCTAATAGATTCAGCCTGAGCATTATACTTGGTGAAGAACCTCACTTTGTTAGTTGCTTCTGGCATTTTGTTAGAATATAACAGTGTATTGCGTGACGAATGTTTAGCTCTCAAATATGCTCGTTTGACCATGTGACGGCTATAGCCTCGAGCATAAAATCTAGATTTAAGATCTTGTGCTTGCTTTTCAAAAACAAATTCTTCTTAGGCGGAGGAACTGGCCAATAGGAACTGACTTGATTACAGATTGAGGATGGGCCGATGTGGCGTGTAACAATGAATTAACAGAAGTTGGTTTACGGAAAATATCAGTTTGTAACATGTTATTAGAGTCACGTCACGTCTGATGGTGATGTCAAGAAAGTCAATAGACTCAAAATGAGCTGAGTAAGTCAAATATATATTCATATCATTGTCATTAAGACCCGAAATGAATAAAACAAGTGCTTCTGATGTCCCCTGCCAGATCAAAATGATGTCGTCGATGTACCATGCCCAAAAAAGGACGTGGTCCACAGACGACAACCGATCCGACAGAAAGAGGTCCCTCTCCCACAGCCCCAAGAACAGATTGGCGTAGGATGGTGCAAAGGCCGCGCCCATTGCTATCCCCTGGAGCTGCAGGTAGAAGGACACCTTAAATGTGAAAAAGTTATGCGTTAACGAAAAATCCAGTAACTGTATGATGAATGATGCCATATCAAGTGTAAAATCAGAGGACTCCAAAAAGAACCATGTAGCCCGTATACCATCTGAATGACGTATATTTGTGTATAACGATTCAATGTCACATGACACTAATAAAATGTCATCGCCAATGTGCAATCCTTCAATTTTTCTCAAGATATCCGAACTATCTTTAACATGAGATGGGAGGCATTCCACCAATGGTTGTACTGTAACTTGGCATCAATAAATCTGTTAACTTGTTCTAAATAATTCCCTGTTCCAGAGACAGTTGGTCTACCTGGTGGTGTGTCTTTGTCCTTATGAATTTTAGGTAACAGATATAATGTTGGAATAATGGGTTCTGGAACATGTAAAGTCAACAACAGTTCCTTTGAAATAACCCATCTTTTTGTGCCTGTGTCAAAAATGTATTAATTTCCGTACAAAAATCAAAGACTGCAACATGTTTGTGAGATGCTGAATTAGAGAAAGCAGATCAGAGTTGGAGGAAAACCAAACAAACTGATGGATGCTCAGGAAAAACTAAATTTAAAGAGGAGTGCACTGTCCGTAACGATCAACACACCTGTGGCACAAGGTTCTTCATCTTCACCCCTACATTACCAATAATATTAAAATGTCACAGCCAAAAATTATTTGTTCTAGTATAATGAATACTGTTAAAGAAATGCCACTAAATGTAGATAACCATGACCCTGGTAAACAGTAACACCACATTTCCTCTTTGCATGATATGGAAGATGATGATGATATTGATGACGATTTTGAACATTACCACATCCCCACCAAGAAAATGAAGATCACAGCTGCAAACAATGTTCAAAGAAGGCCGTGAATGTCTGGAAATTCATTTTCTCTTGGGCAAACTTTCCCTCTTACTAAAGTGGTACCGAATGATGCATAAACAGCTCTCATGTCTACTCAGCATGAGATGGTTGAAAGATGATGTATTCCATTTTGTCCATGTCCACTTTTTGGAAGTGAGCAGAAAAGTAGGATGAAATAGAGGGAAGACGTGGGATTTTGGTCAGTAAGGAGGTGATGTCAGGTGCAGATTGGTAGATCTTTGTGTCATCTGCGTACTGATGATATTGCAAACAGTGCCATTACATGAGCTGTTCCAGGCCAAAGGTGTAGATGGAGAAGAATATGGGTCCTAGAACTTAGCCTTGGAGAACACCGAAAGACAAGGGTCGAGGTGAGGAGGTGGTGTGGGAGATGAAGACACTGAGTGTCCCCGTAATAGTCTGTTTTTCTTTAAAGACTCTGCTGATAACCCCAAAAAGGCCATTTGCACCACCGGCCATGTTCGCATCAGCAGGGGTAGCAAAACTATCAGCCTAACCACCAGCAGCATGATCAGGCACATGGTGGGAAAGCACCCAACTTTGTTAGCCAAACACTATGCTCCATGAACAGTGTCTTCAGGTGACATCACTGCTTCTTCTGCTGTTGTGCATGCAGGCCAATCCCTCGTCTATGGTGCATGCAAAGATTTCTCCTGGCCTGCATCTGTAGTTTCACACAAACAAGCACATCCATGTCCTTGTCCCAGCACAGCGTTTAGTTGTCCATACCCCTGTCCTTGAACACAAGCGTAAATACGCAGCCAATGCCACACAGGCCACAGTACTAAATTCAGACTTTTCTCGTCTGCTTGAGCTCAAAATGTTGCACTTTTGCCTTGTGGGAGATGGAAGTTTTCCACAACCTGATGGCAGTGAACGTCACAATGTACTCGGTCCCCAGCCACCACAATTCCTCATGGTCTACCGGAACGGCATTACACAAGCAAGCATTTGTCCCACAGCAATACCCTGGCCCTCAACAATGCTATTACTGGGAAAATGTACCTAACTACGAACACATGAACAAGTGCTTGTGGGCAGAGACGGTACATCTCGCTGATGGCACACTGGGTTAACGTAGAGGAAGCCATGACCCAGTTGGACATTGGGAGACCATGTGACATGGTCTATGGAGGAGACAGGTTGTAGAAGGCTTTGTATGTCATAGTTAGGGTTTTGAACTGTAGCCTCTGGGCAAGAGGAAGGCAGTGAAGGGCCTGGCAGAGAGGAGAGGCTGGGGAATAACGGAGGGACAGTTGGACGACTCGGGCAGCAGAGTTTTGGATGGATTGGAGTGGTGCAAGAGTGCTAGAGGGGAAGCCAGAGAGTAGAAGGTCGAGGCGGAAGATGATGAGGGTATGCACAAACGTTTTTGCAGTTTCTAGGCATGTACAGATCCAGAAATGTTTTAGAGTTGTAGTGGGCAGTAGGAGGAGGAAAGGGCTTGGATATGTAGCTTGAAAGAGAGGGCTGAGTCGGGGATCACCCCGAGGCCCCGAACATGAGGGACTATTTGTCCCGATGTGCCTTCCTGGCATTACATTGGCACATGTCCCACAACATTACCCGTGCCCTCCACAATGCTGTTACTGGGAAAGTGCACCTAACCACAGACAAGTGGACAAGTGCTTGTGGTCAGGGATGTTACATCTCGCTGACGGCACACTGTTTTAACATAGTGGAAGCCGAGACACAGTCCGACCTTGGAATGGTGCACGGCCTCCCAACCCCGAGTCTTGCGGGCCCTATGTCAATCTGGGTTGCCCCTAGAGTCAACAGCTCCTGTACCTCCTCCTCTGCCTCCTCTTTAGCCTCCATCTCCAAAAGTAGCACATCAATCACAAGCTGGAAGCACTGCAGCACTGCCTCATCCAAGCAGCAACAGGCTGTGCTGAAGCTAATATGCTTAGGTGACAAATCGCACAATGCTGAAGATTTTTGGACAGCTCTGAAAGAGCAGTCAGATTTGTGGCTGACACGGCTGAACCTAGAGCCAGGCATGGTGATGTGTGACAATGGCCGGAACCTGGTAGCTGCTCTGAGGCGAGGCGAGCTCACACACGTGCCATGTCTGGTGTTACAACTCTCCTGTTAGGTTTTTTCTATCTTGCTGGTCACATTACTTTTGTGGCCTATTTAGTCCTGCTCCGCCCTTCTGGCTTTGCTGGACTTCATTGTAATTTCTACTCTTAAGCTAGCCAGGTGCTTTGTTACCTTACTCAAATAGTTTTGCTTGGTCTTCAGACCTCTATGTTCTATGTTGTTTTGTTTTTCTTTTTACTGCTACAACTTCTTTTAGGAGGTGTCCATCTTTTATCCCAGTCCCTAGTGCTTGTAGGGATCCCTTCCTCCCATCTATAGGTCTTCGTTCAGACTAGCTGAGGACTTTAGCGGGTCTGATCGCAGGATCAGGTTCCCCGTTACATCGTAGGGATTGAGCTTAGTTCTATTGTAGGGACAGATATCCCTTTCTTTCCTTAGTACTTGTAGCAGAACATAACAGTAAGTCCAGCCCAAAAATATCTCTAAGGAAAGATTACCAGTTTCCATTATGGTGTCGGTTCAGGAATTGGCTCAACGCCTGCAGGGACTCTCTCTGGAGGTGTCCGAGCTTCAGCAACACGTGAGTAGCTGTTCTGGAGCACATTTCGTGGAGCCAAAGGTGCGTTTGCCTGATTTATTTTTTGGTGAACAACAAGATTTTTTTTCTTTTAAAAATGCTTGCTTGTTGTATTTTCGTTTGAGACCCAGATCCTCTGGTGATGAATCACAGCGCATAGCGTTCATAATGTCACTTTTGCGCAAAGAACCTCAGGAGTGGGCCTTTTCTCTGCAACCTAGTGATCCATGCTTTAGATCAGTGGATAGTTTTTTTCTGCTTTGGGGTTATTGTATGATGATCCTGATCGTGTCTCATCAGCTGAGACAGAATTGAGACGTTTGAGGCAGGGATCAGGTAATGTGGAAAAATATTGTACTCACTTCCGACGGTGGTCTACTCAGGTGGGGTGGAACGATTCAGCTTTGAAAAGTTTGTTTCTTGCAGGGCTAAGTGAAAGGGTTAAAATTTGCTGATTGCTTATCCCATACCTGGTAACTTGCAAGAGGCTATGCAATTAGCTATACGAGTGGATAGGAGACTGCGTACAAGGGTTAATGAGAGTAAATCCTATGTCATGTCAGCCCCAAGTCTTGAGAGGGTCTGTACTGACATTGGAGAGCCCATGGAGATTTGAGCGATGGCACCTCGCTCTCAGGAAAAAGACCGCAGGTTTTCTGAAGGATTGTGCTTTTATTGCGGCAAATCTGACCATTTCATTAGGAACTATGTGCTTCGTATGAACAAAGAAAAAAAAAGGTCAGTTCTGCCCATATAGCCTTTTAAATACTAAGGGCGTCTTTCTTTCTGCCACTACTACTGTGGCTCAGGAAGAATTAATAGATTTTCGGGTATTTGTCGATTGTTGGTCAACTCTGAATGTGATTGATGGGGAATTCTTGGAAAAACTTAAATTAAAACCCAAACCTTTGTCATCCCCTATTGCTGTGGTTTCTGTTGATGGCTCTCCTTGAAGAATGTTACTCACAAGGTCTGTGAATTTCCCCTCACTATTAATGGTGTTCACCAAGAGAATTTGGATTTGGTAGTATTGAATAATTTACCTTCTCCGGTAATTTTGGGGTTACCCTGGCTAAAATTGTACAATCCTGTTCTGGATTGGTCTACTAATGAAATTAAGTCCTGGAGTTCTAAGTGTTATGACAAGTGCTGTAACGGGCGTATTGCTGCTGTGGATAAAGGGGAACTACCTGTACCTATTCAGGATTTTTGGAAAGTTTTTTCTGAGAAGGAGTCGCAGATTTTACCTCCCCATACAGACTATGATTGTACTATTGAATTTGTCCCTGGAGCGACTCTTCCTAAAAGTCGTTTATTTAATCTTACTTTTCCTGAGAGAAAGGCTTTGGAGGAATACATACAGACAAGCTTGGCCGCCGGTCACATTAGGCCTTCTAAGTCTCCTGTGGCTGTTGGTTTTTTTTTGTTAAAAAAAAGGACGGCGGTTTACGTCCTTGTCTGGACTTTCGTGAGATTAATAAAATTACTGTACGCAATCCTTACCCACTGCCATTGATTCCTGATTTGTTTAACCAGTTAGTAGTGTTGAGTGATACTTTCCGATATCCAAAAATATCGGATCGGAATGGTATCGCCGATATCACTAAAATATCGGCGATACCCGATACCGATACCGGAAGTCCCATGTAAGTCTATGGTAACAAAATATCGCAACTAAAAAAAACCTTTCTTTCGTTGTAAACACAAAATATACACACATAGAATACATATATATATATATATACATCATTGTGACATACATATATATACATATATGTATAGTTTATACACTTCTACATAGTAAAATAGCCTCTGATTCAATTGCCGGGTAAAGCCGGCTTCTGTGAAAAGACAGAAGCACCTGACATGAAATGACACTTGGTGTACATAGGGTTAACCATGTCTTTTCATGTCGTTTGCTATCTGATTTGCACAAACAATTACATCAGTCTATGTGTGCAAAATTTCACACCTGTAGGGGTTAATTAAAGTTGTAAATTCGTTGTAAAAAAAACAGACTTTTTTGCTACGAATTTACACCTTTAATTAACTCCTACAGGTGTGAAATTTTGCACACATAGACTGATGTAATTGTTTGTGAAAATCAGATAGCAAAGGACATGGTTAACCCTATGTACACCAAGTGTCATTTCATGTCGGGTTCTGCATTTTCACAAAAGCCGGCAATTGAATTAGCGGCTATTATACTATGTAGAAGTGTATGAACTATAAATATATATATATGTGTCACAAATTCAATGACATGTGTATATATATAATATATATGAGGTGTAAAATTGTTGAAAAAAAATGCGTGGGCTCCCGCCCTATTTTCGCAACCAGACAGACAAAGCCAGCGAATGGGGGCAGATAATAATAGCCCAGAGAGGGACCATTATTTTTGGCCCCCCCCCTGGCTACTAACATCTGCCCCCAGACACCCCAGAAAAGACAAATCTATAATTAGATTCGCCCTTTCTGGCACTTTGCCCGTCTATTCCCATTGCCCTGTAGCGGTGGCGAATGGGTTAATATGGGGTTAAAGCTACCTTGCTATTGAAAGGTGACCTTAAGCCAGGTTAATAATTGAGAGCTGTCAATTAGACAACTATCAATTATTAATCCTATTGCATGAAATAAAAATAAAACACACACACTTTAATTAAAAATCATTTTAATGAAATAAAGACACATGTTTTTGACCATCTTTTATTTGACTGCAAAAACCATTTCCTGTAATAAAAATAAAATAAAAAAGCAAAATTATTCTTACCTATCCCATGCACAGTCAGGTCCCACGGTGTAATCCTTCAAAAAGGGTTAATGTTTACTGCAGGGACCGCAGCTAATGCTGCAGCCTCACAGTAAACCCCCAAATGAATGAGTTCCTCTCCTGGCTGACAGGAGAGGAAGTGGAAAGCTTAATTGATTGCTTTCCACTTTCACTTCAGGTCAGCCAGGGACACAATCAGTGACGTCACAGGGAACTGATTAACAAAATAGGGGTTCCCTTCGAAAAAAAAATGGCGTCGGGTCCCCCCTATTTTTGTTAACCAGCCTGATGAAGCAGACTGCTGAGCAGTGGCGTACCGTGAATGAAGCAGACCAAGCAGCTGCTATGGGGCCCGGACAGGTGAGGGGGCCCTCGACGATCGGGTAGCTGTGCTGACACAGTACTACCAGGGGGTCGGCGGGGGAGGGGGAGCGCAGCTCTTCTATATACTCACCCCTCCTGGTACGGTCTCTGCAGCCCCTGCTCTTCTCCCACGGTCTCCGACGCCTGTGTTCAGCGGTCAGGTGGTACCGCTCATTACAGTCATGAATACGCACATATTCATGACTTTAATGAGCTGTCCCGCGTGACCGCTGAACACTGGCGGCGGAGACCGTGGGAGAAGAGCAGGGGCTGCACAGACCGCGCCGGCGGAAGGGTGAGTATAAGGGATATTTACCTGTCCTGTTCCACCGTTGCTCGCGTCCTCTTGCTGCAATGTTCAGGTCAGAGGGCGCGATGACGTCGTTAGTGCGCGCCGCGCCCTCTGCCTGATCATTCACTGCTGGAGGACCCCGAAGACAGCGGCACTCAGCAGTGGAGAGAGGACAGGTAAATATCTCAGGTGCCGGGGCCCTGAGCGAGCGGTGACATCGGCACCTGGTGTCACCCCCTGCTCAGGACACCGGCACCTGGCCCCCAGTGACGAAAGGTGAGTATGTCTTTTTTTTTTTTTTGGTTGCAGCAGCTGCGGCAGCATAAGGGCCTATACTATGGAGCATCTATGGGGGCACAATCTATGGGGGCATAATACATTTTTTTGTTTAATGTGTCCCCTCACTGTGCCTGCACTTTACATTTACAATGGCTCTGGGTTTTTTTTTTTGGGGGGGGCCCATTCAGACTTTTGCAATGGGGCCCCATGATTTCTATGTACGCCCCTGCTGCTGAGGCATGGTATTTAAGGCTGTTAAGGAGCCAATATCCATGGACCTTGCCAGCAGCGTCGGACTGGAGTACCTTGGGCCCACCAGAGAAAAAATATTCTTGGGGCCACCATCATACTTCCCAACCTTTGAAGAAGGGAAAGAGGGACAAAGGCTGTGGCACGCTGTGCCTGCTGCAGCAAATTTTAGGCCATGCCACGTTGCACCACAGACTGTCCAGGAGTTGGTGGATGCTTTAGTCCAGGTGTGGGAGGAGATCCCTCAGGAGACCATCCGTCGCGCTCATCAGGAGCATGGCCAGAAGTTGTAGTGAGGTCATACAGCATACCTCCCAAATTTTGAAGACAGGAAAGAGGGTTAAAGGCTGCGTCGCGCGTAGGGCGTCGCTGCAAATTTTAGGCCACGCCCCGACCACACTGTTATGATTTGGTAGCTGAGGAGAGCAGGCAAAAAAGGAAATACACCAGAGCAGTTGGAAACTATGAGATTGCAGTACCCTGACTAACCACCACAACTAGAGGCAGCCGTGGAGCGTTCTGTCACCCGGTCTTATGATATGTGTACGATGTCAGTAAACTATTCTTAAAAGAACAACACTCTATACAACATATAGATTAGCAACATCAGCATGTAAATATAGAATAGATTTACCTGACACGATATCCGTTGAACTCAGGGTTAATCTTGAGGACTTGATACACTGTCACAGGAAAGAGGAGGACCGGGGGTCTAACCTGACCCTAAACTGGGTCCTAACTAATCCCTCACCTTGGAGGTACTGATAATGGTTCAGAGGTCCAAGTCTCCAGCCTAACCCTGTCTCCTATCAGTCCCTGAACCCTGTAATCAGTCCTAAGAAGGATTCTGATTACCACCAAAGGGATATGGGCTGATCTCTGCTAAATACACAGATTAGACATATAAGACAGACTGGAGAAAACACAGACTTGCATACACACTCAAACACAGAAGGAACATAAATGATCTGGGATATTAAACTCTAAGCAAGGTGAGCTTAAAACAACTAAGGAGCTCTTTAACTTAAGTCTATACAGATACAATCCTATCTGTGGTCTGCATGAAGAATTTCACTGGCAACTCCCAACACAGACAACCAGAGATTTAAAGGAAACCAATCAACAAATAATTAATTGCAGCCGGGAGAAACTGCACCCAGTCCCAGAACTGAGCACAGACAGAATTAACTCCCTAACTGCCAAACACAAAGAAACAGCAACTCAGCTGTGAGAAGTCAGAATGTGCAACCGCAACGATCTTCGTGGCGATGCACACATGACACGTTCCTACGTTGGTCCTAGACGCCTCGTCACAGCCTGAGAAACTAACTACACCTAAAGATAGAAAGAGGAAAGCTATCTGCCCCGGAGCAGATCCCCAAAGAACATAGAAAGCCCCCAAACATGTAATGGCGGTTAGACAAGAAGAAATACTGACACAGACAGAAAATAGTATGAGCAAACGTTGGGGCCCAAACTTACTAAATAGAAAAGGATAGGAAGGGCACTTACTGCAATCCCAAAAAACCCTGAAAAGCACCAACTCTACTAATTTCAAAAACACCTGAGATCACACGACCTCTACCACCTAAATTAGTTCTCTGGTGTAACCAAAAACAAAACAGTAGCCACTGAAAAAACTGGAAAAAGCAAATGTACAAACAACAGTGGCTGAACTGAACTGAGAGGCAAAAGCCCCCAGAGGGGACCCTGAAGGCCCCCACAGAAGTGCAGGACAAAATGCAAAAATCATGCACAAAAACAAAAAGAAGAAAATGTCTTATCTGTTAGCAGGAGATTCAGACACGACACAGCAGGCTACCAAGGAAACAGGAATCAAGGATTGAGACCAGAACAATTGATCACCGGCAACCCTGATGGGAAGGTGACTCCCTTATATAAGACCAGTCAGTAACACCTGATTCTCAATCCTCACAATCTTCACTGGACAGTCCAGTACCGTTTGTAACCACCAGAGGGAGTTTCTGCTCAGAACTCATTTCCAGCCTATTCACAACACCACACCCATTTAACAGCTAATCACACCCATATCCTGGCCCCAAGCGTACCCATTTAGCACTGCTGATCACACTGACTGGTAATGAGGGCACAGTGGCTGGTACTGAGGAAAAGAAAGAAAGAGCAGCGAGAGAGAAAGAACAAACAGAGAAAGAAAGAGAGGAAAGAAAGAAAAGAGAGAGAGAAAGAAAGAACAGAGAAAAAAGAACAGAGAGCGAGAAAGAAAGAACAGAGAGCGAGAAAGACTAGAGAGAGAAAGAAAGACTAGAGAGAGAGCCAGAGGTGTAGCTAGGGTTTTGGTTTAGTGGGGGCAAAACTTCTGAGTGGGTCCCTAATCAGAGAACCTCAGCAAATGACCGCGCTGTTGCCAAAAATAATCTATACATAAAAAGACCAATATTGATATTACCGCCATATGGTCTGTGGTAAATAATACCAGTCCTACAGAACATATAATAGATTACAGCACAGGTACAGATAATGACTTACCGCTGATGTTCTTTCTAATAGAATTGTTCACTTTTCATTTCTTTTCCATCTGGCCCAGACCGACATGACGACTTCTCCAGCCAGGACTCGACTGCAGAGATTACAACAAAGACACATTTCACTTCTCATATTTTAGCACTGTCTTGGTCACCAATTGGACTATTCTCAACCTGCACAAACTCCTCATCCTGCTGATACCCCAATACTGAGCCGCTGCTGCCATATGTGTCCCTATTTCTGCACCTGATACCCCAATACTGAGCCGCTGCTGCCATATGTGTCCCTATTACTGCACCTGATACCCCAATACTGAGCCGCTGCTGCCGTATGTGTCCCTATTACTGCACGTGATACCCCAATACTGAGCTGCTGCTGCTGCCGTATGTGTCCCTATTACTGCACCTGCTGTGTGGTTCTGTGTGACCTCTAAATTTTAAAGCACCCCTCTAGAATATAGTAATGCCGGGTGCAAGTGCCCTAGAAAACAGTGACCACATTTTGTCCCCTAGACTGTAATAATGCCCTGTGTGCCCCTTTGACAGTCACAGTAACCCGAGTTCCCCTATAACAATAAGTGTCCACTTTACATTTAATAATGTCCCAAGTCTCCCCCTGTACATCTCCCCTATACACAGAATAATGCCCCTCACTGGATATATACTGACCCCTTAATGTCCCCAAACTATTTAATGGGTCCAACACTGTATGATGGCCCCTAGATAGCATCCATACAGCATAATACACCAGATAGTCCTCAATATAGTATAATGCACCCCCATAGGCAGCCTCTATATTATAATAAACCCCCATAGGCAGAGTCTATAATATAATGCACCACCATAGGCAGCCGCTATATTATAATGCACCCCCATAGGCAGCCTCTGTAGTATAATGCATCCCCATAGGGAGTCTCTGTAGTATAATGCACCCCAATATGGAGCCTCTGTAGTATAATGCAGCCCCCATATACAGCCTCTGTAGTATAATGCACCCCCCATATACAGCCTCTGTAGTATAATGCACCCCCATTAAAAAAAAAAAAAAACAATACTCACCTCCCGGCTCCTGTGCTGCTCACTGTTCTCCCTCTCAGCGTCTGACAGCGGGCGCCGGCAGGTGATGTCATCGCGCCCGCTGTCAGACGCTGAGAGGGGGATTATGGGAGAGAAGGAGCGCTCGCTCCTTCTCTCTCTATGCGGTCAGCTGTATCGGCTGGATGCCGATACAGCTGACCCTCCGATGAGGGTGGGGGGCCCACTGCTGGCACCGGGCCCCCCCAACGCCTGTTCAGGCCCCATAGCTTCTGGGCGGCAGAGCAGGAAGATCGATTCTCCCTGCTCTGCCGCAGAATGTAACTGTATCGGCGTGCTGTGCACGCCGATACAGTTACTGTAGCGTAGCTCCGGGTGGGCCCCCTCAGAGCGCGGGGCCCGGGGCCACCGCCCCCTCTGCCCCGCGACCTATCCTTTCAAATCAGAGCCCACCACGCAGGAGCTGGGGCCCACCGGAGGTTTCTCCGGTGGCTCGTCCGACCCTGCTTGCCAGCCTGATAATACCAGGCCACAGCAGTCTGCTTATCTTTGCTGGTTAACAAAATAGGGGATCCCGTCAAAAAAATTTGGCGTGGGGTCCCCCCTATTTTTGTTAACCAGCCAGATTAAGCAGACTGCTGAGGCCTGGTTTTTCAGGCTGGTAAGGAGCCAAGATCCATGGACCTTGCCAGCCTGATAATACCAGGCCACAGCAGTCTGCATATCTTGGCTGGTTAACAAAAATAGGGGATCCCCTCGAAAAAAAATTGGCGTGGGGTCCCCCCTATTTTTGTTAACCAGCCAGATGAAGCAGACTGCTGAGGCCTAGTTTTTCAGGCTGGTAAGGAGCCAAGATCCATGGACCTTGCCAGCCTGATAATACCAGGCCACAGCAGTCTGCATATCTTGGCTGGTTAACAAAATAGGGGATCCCCTCGAAAAAAAATTGGCGTGGGGTCCCCCCTATTTTTGTTAACCAGCCAGATGAAGCAGACTGCTGAGGCCTGGTTTTTCAGGCTGGTAAGGATCCAATATCCATGGACCTTGCCAGCCTGATAATACCAGGCCACAGCAGTCTGCTTAGCTTGGCTGGTTAACAAAAATAGGGGATCCCCTCGAAAAAAAAACGGCGTAGGGGTCCCCCTATTTTTGTTAACCAGCCAAGTAAAATGCAGACTGCTGCGGCCTGGTATTAAAAGACTGTCAAGGCCCATGGATTTTGGCCCTCAACAGCCTGATAATACCAGGCTACAGCAGCCCCACATTTGGCGCATCAAAAGATGTGCCAATTGTGGCACTTTACCTGGCTCTTCCCACTGCCCTGTAGCGGTGGCAAGTGGGGTAATAAGGGGTTAATGTCACCGTTGATTGCACGGTGACAATAAGCCCGGTTAATAATGAATAGGCGTCAATAAGACATCGATCCATTATTAATCCCAAAGTTTTTAAATGTATAAAAAAAAGACAAAGCAAGAAAAAAGTCTTTTAATGAAATAAAAGAGACAACACAGTTTTCATTAATTTTATTACTCTCTCATTCCTGCGACGCCATCGATCTCCTGTAAAAAAAGGAAAAAAACAAACCAACAGTATACCACCTGTCCGACGCAGTCCATAGTAACGAGTGTCCCACGACGATCCAGCTCTGCTACATCGCAATGACAGTCAGAGCCTGTCATCGCGACGCAGCACAGCTGATTACCTGCTTCCCCGGTGGTGACGTCATCGGACTGACTGCTTTACGGCCGGGATTACCCAGCAGTTACTGCAGTTATCGCGAGAAACTGCATGTGACCGCCGGGGAAAGATGATGGCGGCCATCAAGCAGTCCAGGCCGTGACCGCCAGAGATCTTCTGCCAGGTAAGTGCCGCTGACTCCTGACAGACCCGACCGACGGACACTGACAGTGACAGTGACAATTCCGATTCCGGTATCCGATAAGACGACAATATCGGAACTCGGAATCGAAAGTCCGATACAGCTAATATCGGCCGATACCCGATATTTGCAGTATCGTATCGCTCAACACTACCAGTTAGTGGAGGCCAAGTGGTTCTCTAAAATTGATCTTTGGGTGGCATTCAATTTGTTGCGCATGAAGGAGGGTGACAAATGGAAGACTGCTTTTAACACTCCTGTGGGTCATTTTGAGAATCTGGTTATGCCTTTTGGCCTTACCAATGCTCCTGCATTTTTTCAGAATCTTATTAATGACATCCTTAGACCTTTGATCGGCAAAAATGTGGTTGTGTATTTGGATGACATTTTGATTTATTCGCCGGATCTGGAGTCTCATTGGCGGAGCGTTGGTGAGGTATTACAGTTATTGAGTGACAATTCGCTTTTTGCTAAGCTGGAGAAATGTGAGTTCGCTGTACAGAGAATTAGTTTTTTGGGCTACATTATCTCCAGCGAAGGTTTTGAGATGGACCCGGTGAAAGTTCAAGCTGTGCAGGAATGGCCTAGGCCTATTGGTTTGAAATCGTTACAGAGGTTTTTGGGTTTCGCCAATTATTATAGAAAATTCATAAAAAAAATGTTCTATTATTGTCAAACCACTGACCGATCTTACCAGGAAAGGTGCTAATGCGGTTCAGTGGACTACTGAGGCCATTGAAGCTTTTGTGTTTTTAAAGGAGAGGTTCAGCTCTGCTCCCATCCTTATGCAGCCTGATGTGACTAAACCGTTTTTGGTTGAGGTTGATGCTCCTTCTGTGGGGGTTGGCGCGGTGTTGTCTCAGGAAAACACGGATGGAGTACATCCTTGTGCATTTTATTCAAAAAAATTTTCTGAGACCGAACTGAATTATGATATTGGTAATCGGGAATTGTTGACCATTAAACTCGCATTTGAACACTGGCGGCATCTCTTGGAAGGTGCTGAATTTCCCGTTCAGGTTTTCACCGATCATAAAAATCTGATCTACCTTGATGCTGCCAAACGCTTGAATGCCTGTCAGGCTAGATGGGCACTGTTTTTCTCACGGTTTAATTTTTCCGTTACTTACATCCCAGGTACTAAGAATGTGAAAGCCGATGCTTTGTCTCGCAGCTTTTCTCCCATGGTTGGTGTTGAGGAGGAGGAGAACATCAAGGTTGTGTTGTGTTGGAAGATGAGATTCTTAAAGCACAGGAGAATGCCCCTTCTAACACTACCCATGGGAGGTTGTTTGTGCCTGGGACCTTTATGAGAGATTTGTTTGTTGAGTGTCATGAGTCTCGGTTGGCAGGTCATCCTGGAATCTCTGAGACCAAGAGACTTGTGGGTCGCAGTTTTTGGTGGCCTGGATGGCAGAAGGAAGTCATTAAGTGGGTGCGTCAATGTACTGTGTGTGCTAGATCTAAGTCTTCACATACTCCTGCTGCGGGGTTGCTTTGCCCTCTGGAGGTTCCTAGTGCTCCTTGGACACATTTGGCTATGGACTTTATTACTGACCTTCCCCCGTTTGAGGGTTTCACTGTCATCTGGGTGGTCATGGATTGTTTTAGCAAGATGTGTCACTTGGTTCCTTTAATCAAACTGCCCTGCGCTAAGACTCTCGCTAAGGCCTTTGTCAAGGAGATTGTCAGACTACATGACATTCCTACTGACATTGTTTCTGATAGGGGACGTCAGTTCATGGCTCGTTTTTGGCTCGCCTTTTGTGACAGGCTGGGAGTTCATTTGTCATTTTCATCTGGATATCATCCTGAGTCTAATGGCCAGACAGAAAGGAAAAATCAGGATGTTGATCAGTTCTTGCATTGTTTTGTTGCAGACAATCAAGAGGGGTGGTCTAAGTTTCTGCCACTTGCTGAATTCGCTCTTAACAACCATACATCCTCTTCTGCTGGTTGTTCGCCTTTTTTTTGTTGTACTGGGAGACATCCGTCATTTGGGTCATTCTCCAAATTGGTATCGGCCGTGCCTGATGAGGAGAATTTTTCCCGTGATTTGGAGAGAGTTTGGACGGATGTGCGTGGTAATCTTCAGGAGGCTAACAGAAAATCTAAAAGGTACTTTGATAGGAAACGGCAAGAGGTTTTGTTTGCTATTGGTGACATGGTTTGGTTATCCTCTAAGAATCTGAGGTTGAGGATTCCTTCTAAAAAATTGGGTCCCAAGTTTGTAGGGCCCTTTAAGGTGCTTCAGGTTGTTAACCAATCGGCTGTTAGGTTGGAGGTTCCTACCGCCTGGAAGATTAATTCCGTGTTTCATATTTCCCTGTTGAAAAGACCTGATGTGTCGGATGGAGACGCCTCTGCCACTGTCCCCCGGTGGTGGAGGACGGGGAATATGAAATTTCCTGCATCCTAAATTCTAGACTGTATAGAGGGAGTTTGCAGTATCTCGTCGCTTGGAAGGGTTTTGGAACCGAGGATAACTCATGGGTGAGGCCGGATGATGTTTCTGCGTCCAGACTTGTCAGAGCGTTTCACAAGAGGTTTCCGGATAGGCCTGGGCCTAGGGATCCGGAGGATCCTCTTAGAAGGGGGGTACTGTTAGAACTCTCATGTTAGGTTTTTTCTATCTTGCTGGTCACATGACCTTTGTGGCCTATTTAGTCCTGCTCCGCCCTTCTGGCTTTGCTGGACTTCATTTTAATTTCTACTCTTAAGCTAGCCGGGTGCTTTGTTACCTTACTCAAATAGTTGTGCTTGGTCTTCAGATCTCTATGTTCTATGTTGTTTTTGTTTTTCTTTTTACTGCTACAACTTCTGTTAGGAGGTGTCCATCTTTTATCCCAGTTCCTAGTACTTGTAGGGATCCCTTCCTCGCATCTATAGGTCTTCGTTCAGACTAGCTGAGGACTTTAGCGGGTCTGATCGCAGGATCAAGTTCCCCATTACATCGTAGGGATTGAGCTTAGTTCTATTGTAGGGACAGATATCCCTTTATTTCCTTAGTGCTTGTAGCAGAACATAACACCTGGACCATGTGCTTAACCTCATTGTCCAATGGTTTATGAAAAGCGACATGGAGCTACTGGATCTGCTAGGGAAAGTACCACGCCCTGCATACCCATGTTAGAAAGTCAGCTAGAGCTTCTTCCGTGCTTCACCAGCGTTTGCAGCTTCTTGGTCACCAACTGGTGTGTGATGTTCCCACACGTTGGAACTCTACACTGCTGATGTTGGACAGGATTTGTGAGCAGAAGAGGGTGGTTTGTGACTACCATCATCAACAAGGCCGTCAGTATTCAGTTCTGACTTCACGCATAAGATCTCAATAGTGGACATGGATGTCAGACATATGTACCATCCTCCAAAACTTTGAGGAATCCACCAAGATGCTGAGTGGCAATGATGTCATAATTAACATCTCCATCCTGCTTCTCTGTGTTCTAATAATAATATTCATATTTATTTATATAGCGTCAACATATTTTCAGTTTAACAATTTCAAACACAACAGTCCTAAGTAACAATGATAACAACATACAATAATTAAACAAAAATAAAACCACTCTGCTTGGGACAGCTTACAATCTACACTGTTGTGAATGTTTTAGAAATGAATTCTGAGCAGAAGCTCCCTCTGGTGGTTACAAACAATACTGAACCATTCAATGAGGATTGGCAATCAGGAATCACAGACTGGCTGGATATAAGGGAGGTTCCCTCCCATCATGGTTGCCGGTGATCAATTGTTCTTGTCTCAACGTTGTTTCCTGGTTCACTTGGAAGCTTGCTGAGTCTTGCCTCTTCTCCTGCTCTCAGATAAGATATTTTCTGTTTTTTGTTTTTGTGCTTACCATTTGCATATTTCTCTGCATTTCTGTGAGGTTAGCCAGGTTTCCCCCCTCCCCGGGGGCTTGGGCTCCTCTCAGTTCCTCTGAAGCCATTGTTATTTGTTCATTTGCCTTTTCCAGTTTTTTCAGTGGCTGCGGCTTAGTTTTGTTACACCAGAGAACTAATTTAGGTGGTGGAGGTCGTGTGATCTCAGGTGATTTTGCAATTAGTAGTGTTGGCATTTTTTAGGGTTTTTGTGGATTGCAGGAGTATCCTTCCTATCCTTTTCTGTCTAGGCAGATTGGGTCCCAACGTTTGCTCATACTATTTTCTGTCTGTGTCTGTATTTCCTCTTGTCTAACTGCCATTACATGTTTGGGGGCTTCCTATGTTCTTGGGGGATCTGCTCCGGGGCAGATAGCTTTCCTCTTTCTATCTTTAGGTGTAGTTAACCTCTCAGGCTGTGACGAGGCGTCTAGGACCAACGAAGGAACGCTCCACGGCTGCCTTTAGTTGTGGTGGTTAGTCGGGGTACTGCGGTCCGGTAGATTCCAACCTCTCTGGTGTATTGCCGTTTTTGCCTGCTCTCCTCAGCTACCAAATCATAACACTACACTAACCCTTGACTCTGCTCTGTCCTTCAAACCGCACATCCAAGCTCTTTCTACCTCCTGTCGCCTTCAGCTCAAAATATTTCCAGAAGCTGTCCTTTCCTCAATCCTCAATCTACTAAAATGATTGTGCATGCCCTCATCATCTCCCGCCTTGACTACTGCAACATTCTTTTCTCTGGCCTCCCTGCTAACACCCTCGCACCCCTCCAGTCCATCCTTAACTCTGCTGCCCGACTAATTCATCTCTCTCCTCGCTACTCCTCCGCTTCTCCTCTCTGCAAATCTCTTCACTGGCTCCCATTCCCTCAGCGCATCCAGTTCAAATTACTAATACTGACCTACAAAGCCATCTATGACATGTCTCCTCCATATATCTCTGAACTAATCTCCCGATATCTTCCCTCACGTAATCTCTGATCCTCCCAAGACCTCCTCTCCTCCACACTTATTCGCTCTTCAACCAACCGCCTCCAAGACTTCTCCTGAATATCCCCATCATCTGGAATTCTTTGCCACAACACGTCCGACTATCAACCACAGTCGGATCCTTCAGACGGAAACTGAAAAAACACCTCTTCAGGAAAGCTTACAGCCTGCAATGACCCTGCTACCTCCTCACCATTACCGGAGATATCACCTCAACCAACACCGGAACTGCTGCATCCCACCAACCTGTTGTCTCCTTCCCACCATCCTGTAGAAAGTAAGCCCGAAAGGGCAGGGTCCTCTCCCCTCTGTATCAGTCTGTCATTGTTAGTTTGTTTACTGTAAGTTATACCTGTAATTTGTATGTAACCCCTTCTCAAGTACAGCACCATGGAATCAATGGTGCTATAGAAATAAATAATAATACTAAGTAACAATGATAACAATAAAAAAATGAAAAAAACGATCCTGCTCATGACAAATTACTATCTACAATGAAGTGGGGAGATAAAAACTACAGGGTGTATTTACAATGATGTATTTACAATGATGTATTTACAATAATAGCACTGAGGTTAGTCGAAAGTTATGTAGGCCTGAGGACAAGGAGGAGGAGGAGAGCATGGTCAGTTGTCCTCTTGGTGAGGACACGGAAGTGTTGACTGTCTGTTACCAGTATTGCACGCATGGCTAACATTATGTTACGCAGCCTTTCCCTTCACCTGCGTCTCAATAGGTGACAGCACTGATGTGAACTTCTACCCACAACAAGAAACTTATTCTATCCAGAGACAGACAGTGACTAAGGTAGTTTCCACGGTCAAACCTGCGTGTTGGCTGTCGCTGCGCAGCGCAACACCGCGTCAGAGTTACAGCTAGTGAGGTTCAAGAATCGCTCCACTATGCTACATCCATGCAAACCTGCGTAAACGACATGCGCGGTCTTTTCAGACGCAGCATGTCTCGGTATTCGGCGACGTGCGTCGCGCAATATTAAAAGGCTTGTCCTGCGCTCTTTCGAGTGTCGAGGTGCTAACACTGAAGAGCGGAGAAGGGCGGCTAGACGAGCGATTCCGCTCGTAAAGCGCTATGTACCGACCGGGGACTAGCTAAAGCCCTTCTTGCAGAATTATTACAAACATTCCCATCTGAAAACGCTGGCAGCAGAGGTCACAGACAAAGTTTGTTGGCAAAGCACGGAGTACAGGTGAGAGAGACACAACTCCAATCCAGCAGAGTCAGTGGGACACTCGCAAAGTTCTGGGAGAGTTTTTTCAGACCCTCCCATCACCCTGGCCCTGAGGCGTGGGTGACTCTCACAAGGAGTGCAAAGTTTGGGAAGATGCTGAAGGAGTATCTTCCTGACCGTACCAACGTCCTCTGTCATTCCTCTGTCCCTTATAATTTTTGCTTAGCAAAGCTGAACACGTGGCATGAACTGGCTCTCTCTACTGCGCACATGCGCTGTACTCACAGTCATGGAGTGCACGTCGCCTCGCTATGTGGTGGTCACTGGGCACACGGCGCCTCGCTTTCTGGCAGTACCGCTTTCAATGGCGTGAGCCAACAGGAACAGTCCTTTGAGGTGCCAGTGCTCTAAGGATAGAGCACGCTGCTCAGCCTCCTATGTGCTGCTTTTCCATGCCAAAAATCTCTGCTGTCTTGCCCGCTTTCTCTTAAGCTGGCCCACATGCCTCTAGGTCATAGGGTCTGTCTGATGCAGTTCATCGCAGAGCAGGCCATTCGGTAGCATAGTGCACTGCCCCCCTTGCTGCTCACACGCTGATAGCTGGGGACTCATTCCTGCTTTGCATGTGTTTTCACTCAGCTTCCAGCCAGGTTCCCTGCTGAAACACGCCACCTCTTCCTGGGTAATGGGCCTGTCAGTTCCTCTATTCCTTCCCCGGGAAACAGGGGGCACAGCCTTGACATTCCCGGACCGGCGCAGCACAGGTACCCGCCCCCATCCTGAGTACGTACATATGTGGCCAATCAGTTCTTTATTGCAAGCATCATAGAAGGCATGTTCTAATTTTCACGAGCAAATTGTACGTTCCATCTACAACAGTTTCACTTTCAAGGACTTTGTGGCACATATTAATCCACAAGATGACACTAGGATCATACTTCAAAATTTTGGTGGTAAATCATTTCCCCACAGATAGGTTATGTATGTTCTGACTTCTATAACATAATTTTGGTGATAATTATTCATACTTGTTTGCTTCACAATTAGTGTTGAGCGATACTGCTCGATATCTAAAAATATCGTATCGAAATGGTATCGCCGATATCACTAAATATCGTCGATATCCGATTCTGATACCGGAAGTCCCATGTAAGTCTATGGGAACAAAATATCGCAACAAAAAAAACCCTTTCTTTCGTTGTAAACACAAAATATACACACATAGAATACATATATATATACATATATACATGTCATTGTGACATATATATATACATATATTTATAGTTTATACACTTCTACATAGTAAAATAGACTGTGATTCAATTGCCGGGTAAAGCCGTGACATACCCCATAGAAGTCGACGGGCTCGGTGCCGAGTACCCCCAAAACCTCTGGCTCTGTGCGACTCAACTTGGGCGTCACGAACAGGATTCTGTAGCTCGCTATAAGCGAGTCCTGTGTGCCTGAATTGAGCTGGTTTTGTGCTTGAGAATTGCTAAAATCATCAGAGAATGTATTTGCCATTTTTCAGCCATATCTGCGTCACGACGAGGCACTGGTGAAGAAGAAGGGCGTGTTCTTCGGGGGTGTACACTCACTCAGTGGCGCGAAAACGATGGCCGACCACTGTAAATGGTACTGCAATGTAACATCGTGCCCCACAGCTCTTCAGTTCCGCCTCCTCATCCTCCTCAGTGTGCGGAAACTAACACGAAGGTCCCGCCTCCCTACAAAAGAGGGGCTCTCTCCAGATGCTAATGACACATGTGACTTGGCAGAGATGGCTAATGGACACGAGCAGAAGTGTGAAGGGATGGAGCAGTCAGAGCTCTCCCCCCACGGAAGCAACCCGATCGCCACGGAACCACCGTTGGGCACCCGGCCTGGAAACCCTCCTACGCTGCAAGAAGCGGAGGATACCCTAAGAGGCCTGGCCCGGCACCGGGAGGAGGTCGCCAGGATGGAAGCCAGCTGGCGTGCCCTAAAACTAAACTTGGAGCGGCGCCAATCCCTCTTACCTGAAGTGTCTGTACCGGAAGGTGAGGCACCCGTTCTAGTAGAGGAGCCCTTGCAATGTGATCCGGTTGACGTTGTCGCAGTGGAGGCACCCGTTCCTGCAAAAAACTCTGCACCGGCAGCACCCCAGATCCCGTCGCTGAGACAGAAGAAGCGACACCCGTCCTCATGGAGGAGGCTGCGCAGGCACCAGAGGTCTACCTGCCTGTACCGGAGCCCCGACTGTCATCTGTTCCAGAGCCGGCTGCTTCCTCCGCAGGTGAGCGCCACCAGGACTGGGGGGCGCCAGGAGAGCTGCCGCAAACCGGACACTGTAAGCTGCAGTTTGATGGTGGAGACATGGAGCAGCTGGTGGAGGAGAATTACAACCGGCGTCAGGAGGAAGAGTGGAGACGTTGGGAGCGGGAAGCAGAGCGACAAAGGGAGCAGCGAGAAACCCAAAAGCTTCGCCAACGTCAGCTGGAGAAGGACCGGGCAGATAAGGACCGGATGAGAAAAGATAAAGGAACCCTGTGGGAGCCGCGGCGTAAGGGTGCAGTACGGAGCTTTAAATTGAAAGATGGTTGGGGCTTCATCCAGGAGCCTGGACTTTATTTAGAAGTTTTTGTGAACCGGCGGGACGTGGAGGCTCACCTCCCAGAAGGACACCCGGGGAGGGACCTGTTGCCAGGAGACTTGGTGACTTACACCCGACACTGGGGTTACAATGGATGGTACGCCCTAAATGTTACCAGGTGCGACCCCTACTCCCCAGTGTGTCAGGAACCTGTGAGACCCTCGGAGCCTTCAGCCTCCCACATCCAGGCCTCTGCAAAAGTGCCCACCCCACGCCGTAAATCTCCCCAGCCTCCCTCAGTGGTCTCCTCAGCAGCCCAGCTATGGACATGATAAGTATAGCTGGCCCGTACCCGGCGCCTGTTAGGCCCCCTGGGGTTCGTTCAGTCCGGGACATAGGGTTCCAGACCCGGAGGGAGATGAAAGAGGTGGCCACACAGACCCAGATAGCGGGTCATGACTTGACTGTACAGGCCACACGACGTCATCAGGTCCTGGTGGTCCTTGGTGCCTCGGATGTTTGGCAAGCATCAGAAGAGTACCAGGTGGTACCTGGAACACCCCTGCCAAAGAATTATAAATAACCCGGACAGGGTCCCTGTATGTAAATAGTTAAATTGTTGATGTACCCGGACGGGTGAATGTTCATAAAAAAGTTTTTAATTTAATAAAAAAAAAAAAAACACAGTTTTCATTACTTTTATTACAGTCTCATCCTGCGACGCCATCGATCTCTTGTAAAAAATGAAAAAAAAAAAAAAAAAGGATACCACCTGACCGACGCAGTCCATAGTAACGAGTGTCCCACGACGATCCAGCTCTGCTACATCAGAATGACAGGCAGAGCCCGTCATCCCGGCGCAGCACAGCTGATTACCTGCTTCCCCGGTGGTGACGTCATCGGACTGGTTTACGGCTGGGATTACCCTGCAGTCACTGCAGTTATCGCGAAAAACTGCATGTGACCGCCAGGGAGAAGATAATGGCGGCCATCAAGCAGTCCAGGACGTGACCGCCGGAGATCTTCTGCCAGGTAAGTGCCGCTGACTCCTGACAGACCCGACCGACGGACACTCACAGTGACAGTGACAAATCCGATTCCGGTATTCGATATGACGAAAATATCGGTATTCGGAATCGAAAGGCCAATACAGCTAATATCGGCCGATACCCGATATTTGCAGCATCGTATCGCTCAACACTATTCACAATATATACATCTTCTTCTTCAAGGCTTCGGAATATAATGTTGTAAAAGTGAAATCAAGTTGGTGAAATGTGTGTTAACTGAAATGTGAAAGTAATTGTCATCTTTACTATTTCTATATTGAGTGTGCGGCTAACCACTTCATTGATCTTATTTTTTTTCTTTGGCAAGAAAACAAACCTTCCATCAATACCACTTGCTTTTCCTATTAATTCACCATGCTGGTAAAGTAGAGGTGAGATTGGGGATCTACATAACATCTGTGGACTGTAGTCAACATGACACTTTGACAAGACCCACTGGGGTCTAGCTACCAATTTGACATAACACAGCTGAACAGATTTGCGAGAAAATAAAGATTTTTATTCAATAACATGTTGGATGGATTGTCTAGTTGAAACACCCATATAGTAGAAGTCACATCTACAAACACCACACTCTAAAATTGACGTCTCTTTAACAACAGCCGAAATGTCAAAATCTCTAGCTTCTGTTATAGAAACTGCAGGGGCTCCTTTTTTACGTCCTCGTCCAACAAGTTCCGAATTAGTAGGTGATAGATTGTCATAATCAGGCCCAGGAACACAAGGCTTCAGTAGTTGTGAGTCCTGGCTCTGTGCTCTTCCACATGCTCTTGCTCTGGCTCTTACAGTCCTGATTTAAGTTGTCGCCTTTGTAATCCGGAGACAGAGTATAACTCCGCCCAAGCATACACCCTCTGCTCTTCAGACTTTCTATCTGTGCAGTGACTGGCTCTAGGCAGAAGATGATGATGGTTGTAGTAGTTGGTGCATTTAAGACACTGCCCTGAAGCAGCCATAACAACTTGAAACAGAAGTATTTTTACCGAGATACTGTTCAATATGTGGCCATTGTTTTTATTTTTTCCCAAAAAATAGTGTATAGACCTAGGGTAACAGACAGCAAATACAGTGGAATGTAGGCCTGAATTGCCACAATTTGTAGGCCACAAATAGCTCAACCGTCTGACAGAGATACCACACTGTTCAGTATGTGGGCAGTATTTTTAAAATTTTTAGCCATAAATAGTGTTTACAGCTAGGGTAACACACAGCAAGTAAAGGTCAATGGAAGCCTTCAAAGCACACTTTGTAGCCCTCAGATACATGAGGCGTGTCACAGAGATACTGGACTGTTCAATATGTTGCCGGTCTTTTTGTATTTTTTACACAAAAAAAATCATTTTGAGCTACGGTAACACACAGCAAAAAAAAAGCTGAAGGGAAGCCTCTAAAGCAAACTTTCTAGCCATAGATAGATGAGTCGTGCCACTGAGATACCAGACTGTTCAATATGAGGCTGGTATTTTTTAATTTTTTAGGCCAAATAGTGTATACTAGACGTAGGGTAGCAGACAGAAAAAAAAGGGCAAGGTAGGCCTGAAGAGCAACTATTTGTAGAGCACAGATACAACTGTCGTCTGACAGAGATATCAGACTGTTCTATATGTGCCCTAGAGTTTTTTAAAATATTTTGTACCCAAAATGACTGTCTAGAAATAGGGTAAGACACAGCAAAAATCGGTAATGCTTCCCTGATATGCCACAATTTTTTGCACACAAAGAGATAGGAGTCTGACACAGATACCACACTGTTCACTCTATGTAGCCTGTATTTTTTTAGTTTATACCCCAAAATATTGTACGGAACTAGGGTAACAGACAGCAAATACAGTGGAATATAGTCCGGAAATTCCACAATTTGTAGACCACAGATCTGGCGTCTGACAGAGATACAACACTGTTACATATGTGGGCTGGAATTTTTTTTGGACCACCAAAATTGTGTCAATAAGTAGGCTGTGACACAAAAAACTGTTGGAGTACTAAAATTATAAAATAGTTATTGCACTGATATGCGATGCCTGTGGCGTTAAAAATGCAGTTCTAAATATCAGAACTGTAGATAAATATTTTTTGGCCACCTGAAGATTTTTTGGTCAGCAAAATGGTGACCAAAAAAGTTGTAAGACACTCCAGAAAATACTATGGTAACAAAAAAAAAACAGAATTTTCTGCGCACTCACATCTGATGCCTGGGACAAAAAAGCAGTTTTAAATTGCCAAATGTTCATTCTGTTGTATTAAAATTACCTGGCTGTAGTCTGCAGTGTGACCAAGCAACTAATTGTAGAAAAAAATGGGGTCTCTGGATTGCTTTGTAATAAAATTATAACGATTCAGGTACAAAAAAAATAATCCTAGCCACGGATACCTGCAGCTAGGTATATATATATATATATATAATATGCAGCACCAGCCAGTAATGGACTCTTTTGAAGTATGCAGTCACATCTATACACTCACATACAGTGCCTGCATGTCTTGCACTAATGTGGATATGAGCACATAGACTCCACAGCCTACCTAGCACTGCAATCTATATACCCCCTAATTAGCCCTTAAAAGGACTGTTGGTTTAGCTGGATTTGTGGATTGAACAATGGTAGACCCACACTAACTAATAAAATCCCAAATCTCTCCCTATCTCAGCAGCAACTCTCCCTACACTGTCTGAATCCGGAGCTGAATGCGTCGAGTAGGGCGGCTCTTAGGGTATGTTTCCACGATCCGGAAACATTCAGGATTTACTGCGGATTGGATGCTGTGTACAGCCGTAGTGTCCAATCCGCAGAGTCCAGATGTTACAGCATAGTGGAGGAGATTTTATGAAATCCCGTCTCCACTATGCGTGCAGGGCCACATCCGACAGACCTGCATATTCGGACGTGTTGCTCGTCTTTCCAGACCACAGCATGTCTATTTATCTTGAGGAGACTCTCCTTCTCTGCAAGATAAATAACCTTGTCTATGGATAGGATGCGGTGATTCCGCATGTGTTCAATGAACACATGCGGTATCACCGTGCGTACAACAGGGGGCAGCTCTTTAGGTGGAGCGGGTTTCTGTTGCATCCAAAGCGCTACATATCTGGACCATGGAAACATACCCTTATAGACCTGATGACGCTGTGCGGACAGCCAATCACTGTAATACCACAACAAAGATGGCTGTGGCATTACAGTGCATGGCAGACAATCCCTGCATATTCATTGGCGCCAAAATTGAAGGGCGTAGACCCAAGCTCCCGCCGAATAATACCGGAAATGCTTGGTGCTCGCTGAGTACACCGAGTACAGTGATATTCGGTCAAGTAACGAGTAGTGGCGAGCACGTTCGCTCATCACTAATGTATATGTTTTATATTTTTTTATTGTTTTATTTTGAATAGAGCAAAAAGGGGTGATTTGAACTTTTGATTTTTAAACTTTTTTTTCACTTTTTACATGTTTCAATAGTCTCCATAGCTCTGCTCTGTGTAGCAGAAATGCTCATCTGCTATGAATGCCGGCCACTGGGTGGCACTCATAGCAGATAGGCTATTACAACCATAGGGGTCTCCTGCAGACCCTAGGTTGTCATGCTAACCCATCGGCGCTCTGCGATCATGTGACGGGGCGCCGATGGGAGTGGCTTGTAACGCATTTCTGATGCATGCATGCTAAATGCCACTGTCAACGATTGACAGTGGAATTTAACATGTTAACAGATACGAGTGGATCATGACTATGGAATGTGTCCATTAACCTCTTCATTACCATAAAAATAACTCCTTTACTACCTTTACTACATGGAATATTTCCTAGCTATTGACATGGCATGAAGAATCAATTTATTGTCAAGGGAACTAGTAACATCCAATTCTTAATTTGATTTAAACATTTGCCTTTGAAATAATAACACACACAAATGGTTAAGAAGGAACATTGTATGGAATTTCCCTAAAACACACATATAAGGAGAGCTGACAAGTTTTCATTCATAGTTTCATAGTTTTTAAGGTGAAAAGTAGACAAGTGCATTCCTAACTTTCTTTAATGGTTCTTTTATATTTTGACATTGGATTTTTTGGGTGTTCCATAGATGAATAAAGAAACCATTAAAAAAAATCACTCTGCTTTTATCTAATATTGCATTTTGTTAAAGATTAGAAACTACACAATGTGACAAATACACAATAAATAGTGGGTGACCCTTTTCATTGCACGTATTTATTATACTATTCTAAAATGATTTGTGCAAAGCATATCAATAAAACTGACAATAATGACAGTGACCTTGAAGTGACATTGAAGGAGGACATTCATCATTATCATCTGACATAGACAAGCATTATCACTTATACAATAGCATTACATTACACACATCAGGATTGGTATAACAAACACAATAATGACTCTTTTATGAGTAGACATATTGTGATGAGAAACAATTTATAACAATTTCATTAACATCATAAGAATCTGTAGTAGGACATTTAAACTACTTGATATGCAAAGGTGAAGCTACATGATACATTACTTATAGCAAAAGATTGTGCTTTTCCTATAATACATTTTCCCGGCAAGACAAATGAATTTAGACAAGTGCACGTATAATGCAGACCTATCAGTCTGAAGGGACTAACCTTTTTCTCATGCAGACATACAGCATCATTAGACAGGGATAACGGGAGACAAAGAAATGCACAGCAAGCTTGCTGTGTTTGAGCACATTGTAAAATCTCAATAAATGCTTCAAAGCAGAGCCTTCTAGCAGAGCACATTATTCCACCAGTACTGATTATCCCTTAAGGAATTAGTGATAATTCATATAATTTTTTAGGCTGTTAATCACAAAGATATTATCTGCCTTATATGACAAGTAAAATTGGGTCCGACTCCGGACACATTAATAGAAAATTTTCAACCAAATGAACACAATACATGCTGTCAATACATATGACCATATTACACCTCACGGCTGCCATACTGGAGATATCCGTAATCTTTCTGTTGTATCTCCAGTTCCACAATTAAAGGGGTTATCTAGCACTTTGTAAAAAGAATGTGCCTAAGCACTAACAGGCAAGTAGTTACTACCTACATGCCTATTGTCTCTGGAGCCATTCGCTGCCAGGCGTAACTTGGAACATCATGCTGATTGACATCTGGCTCCTCCAGTTAAGCAGCAGGATGCCAGCTGTCAATCAGAATGACGTCTAAAGTCCGCCCTGTCAGCAAAGCAGAGCGGAAAAGAAGCTGGTGGTCTGTCAACGTGATGTCAGCAGAAGCAGCTGACTCCCTGGCAGGAGTGGTATGTGCCAGCGAAGAATAGCACTGAGCACAAAAGGTAAAATATTACCTTTAAGGTGTAGGCAACTGATAGAAAAGAAAATTGTGGCATGTTTTGAATAGTTCTGCATGTACAAATATACTCTTCCATATACTTCTTGATGAAGATACAGCTCTGGCAAAAATTAAGAGACCACAACCTTGTCGTGGGCAGCCCAATCTCCAGACCTGAACCCCATTGAAAACCTCTGGAATGTAATCAAGAGGATGATGAATAGTTGCAAGCCATCAAACAAAGAAGAACGGCTTAAATTTTTGCGTCAGGAGCAGTGTCAAAGACTGGTGGAAAGAATGCCAAGACACATGAGAGCTGTGATTAAAAATCATGGTTATTCCACAAAATATTGATTTCTGAACTCTTCCTGAGATAAAACATTGGTATTGTTGTTTCTAAATGATTATGAACTTGTTTTCTTAGCATTATTTGACATTATTATTTTATTATTATTATTATTCATTTTTATAGCGCCATTTATTCCATGGCGCTTTACATGTGAGAGGGGGCGAGTATAGACAAGTACAACAAATATGAGCAATACAGGACACACAAAAGTACAGAAGGAGAGAGGACCCTGCCTGCAAAGGCTCACAATCTATAGGGGATGGGTGAGGATACACTAGGAGAGGGTAGAACTGGTCGTGCGGCGGTTCAGTAGACTGAGGATCACTGCTGGTTGTAAGCTTGTCAGAAGAGGTAGGTCTTCAGGTTCTTTTTGAAGATTTCCATGGTAGGCGAGAGTCTGATGTGTTGGGGTAGAGAATTCCAGAGTATAGGGGAGGCACGGGAGAAGTCTTGTATGCGGTTGTGGAAAGAAGAGATAAGGGGAGAGTAGAGAAGGAGATCTTGAGAGGATCGAAGGTTGCCCGAGGGTTAGTAGCGGAAGACCATGTCACAGATGTATGCAGGAGACAGATTGTGTATGGCTTTGTATGTCATAGTTAGGGTTTTGAACTGGTGACTCTGGACGATAGGAAGCCAATGAAGGGCTTGGCATAGGGGAGAGGCTGGGGAATAATGGGGAGACAGGTGGATTAGTCGGGCAGCAGAATGTAGGATGGATTGGAGTGGTACCAGAGTGCTAGAGGGGAGGCCAGAGAGCAGGAGGTTGCAGTAGTCAAGGTGGGAGATGATAAGGACATGCACTAGTGTTTTTGTGGTGTCGTGGTCAAGGAATGCACGGATCGGGGAAATATTTTTGAGTTTGAGATGGCAGGAGTAGGCTAGGGTTTGGATATGTGGCTTGAAAGAAAGGGCAGAGTCGAGGATCACCCCGAGGCACCGAGCATGCGGGACCGGGGAAAGTTAGCAGCCGTTGACATTGAGTGATAGGTCTGGTGGAGGGGTAGAGTGAGATGGGGGGAAGATTATGAATTCTGTTTTGTCCATGTTCAGTTTTAGAAAGCGAGCAGAAAAGAAAGCTGAAATAGCGGACAGACAGTGTGGGATTTGTGTCAGTAAGGAGGTGAGGTCTGTTCCAGATAGGTAGATCTGCGTGTCATCGGCGTAGAGGTGATACTGCAAACCATGTGATTCTATGAGATGTCCCAGGCCGAAGGTGTAGATGGAGAAAAGTAGGGGTCCTAGAACTGAGCCTTGAGGAACACCGACAGAGAGGGAGCGAGGTGAGGTGGTGGTGTGGGAGAGGGAGACACTGAATGTTCGATCTGTTAGATATGATGAGATCCAGGATAGGGCCAAGCCTGTGGTGCCCAGAGATGAGAGAATCTGGAGCAGGAGGGAGTGGTCAACAGTGTCGAAGGCAGAAGACAGGTCCAGGAGAAGGAGAACAGAGTAGTGTCGCTTGCTCTTGGCGGTTAGTAGGACGTTGGTGACTTTAGTTAGGGCAGTTTCAGTTGAGTGATGCAGTCGGAAGCCTGATTTCAAGCAGTCAAAGAGCGAGCAAGAGGAGAGGTGGGAGGACAGTTCAAGATGGACATGCTGTTCCGGTAGTTTTGAGGCATAAGGGAGAAGAGATATCGGGCGATAGCTAGACGCAGAGGATGGGTCAAGGCAGGACTTTTTGAGGATGGGTGTGATTGAGGCATGTTTGAAGGATGAGGGGAACACACCATTTGTAAGTGAGAGGTTGAAGAGGTGTGTTAGGGTAGGGATGAAGACTGTGGCGAGGTTAGGGATGAGGTGGGACGAGGTGGGACGGGAGCGGGTCAAGTGTGCAAGTGGTGAGGTGTGATCTTGATAGGAGGGTGGAGAGCTGATCTTCTGTCATGGTGGAGAAGTTGGTTTTGGAGGAACAGGGCTGAGCAGCTAAGAGGGGCAGTGGGGGCTGTGGGCCAAAGCTTTCCCTGATCGTATCAATCTTTGGCTTGAAAAAGGAGGCAAAATCTTCAGCAGTAATGAGATGAGAGGGGGGAGGTGGTGGGGGATGGAGTAAAGAATTGAAAGTGTTGAAGAGCTGTTTAGGGTTGTGAGACAGGGAGGATATGAGAGATGAGAAGTAAGTTTGCTTTGCGGCAGTGAGTGTGGACTTGAAGCTGGTGAGGGACTGCTTGTATGCGGTTAAGTGCTCAGCAGAGCGGAATTTCTTCCATCTCCGCTCAGCAACCCTGGAAACCCGTCTCAGTTCTTTGGTGAGGCTGGTCAGCCAGGGCTGCCTGTTGATTGTGCGAGTTTTGCTATGTGCGATGGGGGCGGCCGAATCAAGTGCTGCTGTTATTGTGGCGTTATAAAAGGTGGCAGCAGCATCTGTGTCATGAAGTGAGGCTATGTCTGTAAGAGGGAGGAGGGACTCAGAGAGCGATTGTAAATTGAGGTGTTTGAGATTTCTGCGAGGATGAGCGAGTTTGTGGAGCAGGGGTTGCGTACTAGGAGAGCAGAGGGAAGAAAATGTCAGTTGGTTGTGGTCAGACAGGGGTAAGGGTGAGTTAGTGAGATTAGTAAGGGAGCAGAGGCGGGTGAAGATAAGGTCCAGTGTGTGACCATATTTGTGAGTGGCCGCAGAGGACCATTGAGTGAGGCCGAAGGAGGCAGTGAGGGATAAAAGTTTGGAGGCAGCGGAGGTGGAAGTGTCAATGGAGATGTTAAAGTCCCATGATGATAGTGGGGATGTCAGCAGAGAGGAAATGAAGCAGCCAGGTGGTGAAGTGATCGAGAAAGGTGGAGATGGCTAGTTCTGGGGGGCAGAAGATGACAGCTAGCTGGAGGTTGGAAGGGGAGCAGATGCGGACGGAGTGCACCTCAAATGAGGGAAGAGTAGCGGAGGGTGGGATAAGAAGTGGGGTAAAGGAGCAGGAATTGGAGATGAGCAAGCCAACTCCTCCACCACGTTTCTTGCTGGGGCGGGGGGTGTGAGAGAGATGGAATCCGCCATAAGAGAGTGCAGATGGAGAGGCTGTGTCAGAGGGGGTGAGCCAGGTTTCAGTGATAGCAAGAAAGGAGAGTTTGTTGGTGATGAAGAGGTCGTGGATAAATGACAGTTTATTGTAGACTGAGCGTGCGTTCCATAGTGCTCCAGGTAGGGGGACCGGGGGAGTGGGGGCTGGATGTATGGGTATGAGGTTATCATGGTTGCAGAAACGTATAGAGGATCGTGGCAGGGTGTTAGAAATGAGTGTGGGGATGTGCTGAGGAGGACCAGGATTTGGGGAAACTTTGCTAGCTATGAGGAGTAACAGACAGAGTGTTAGAAGGTGGGAGCAGGATAAGCCATGGTGTGGCCGTGTGTGTCTGGACAGAGGGGCTTGTATGTAGAGGAACAGTTCTGAGGGGAAGGTGAGGTGGCTGAGGAGTATGGAGGGAGAAATGACTAGTTCCTTACTAGGTGGGGGGATTAATGGAGAGCGGGCAAAATAGAGAATTATGGGGGTGAAAGTGAGAAGTCAAAACATTGTTGTGGGGTTATAGTCTATTACCTTACAGTCAAATTCCAGTCCAATTCTAGTCTAATTCAGAATGTTGTAATTAGAAATCTGTAATTTGAAATATGGGATTTGAAATCAGTCTGTGCATACTATGTCTTTGCAGACCCATGGCCCTGAATATATCTGGAACTGAGGTGGATCAGCTGTGAGAGGGGATGTGGGCGTGATTAGCTGCACCACATGTTCAGAGTTACCCAAAGGTGACAAAATGCGGGGGATGGACTGCACAATCAGAAATAGGCATGGAAAACGCAGTACGAGTGGAGTACATTATGGATGGAAGAGGTAGGGTAAGTAATGCATGCCAAGGAGAGCTAAAGCAGTTCACAAAATACATTCAGGAGTTGGGAAAAGCTGGGGTAATTCTGTGCATACCATGCAGAGTTAATGCAGTTCACAAAATACATTCAGGAGTTGGGAAAAGCTGGGGAAATTCTGTGTATACCATGCAGAGTTAATGCAGTTCACAAAATACATTCAGGAGTTGGGAAAAGCTGGGGAAATTCTGTGCATACCATGCAGAGTTAATGCAGTTCACAAAATACATTCAGGGGTTGGGAAAAGCTGGGGAAATTCTGTGCATACCTGTGGGAAGAGGAGAAACAGCTTGAATAGAGTGGTACAGATGATATTGCAGGAGCGATGAGTGGCCAAATGCATTCTAGAATTCTAGTCTAATTCAGAATGTTGTAATTAGAAATCTATAATTTGAAATATGGGATTTGAAATCAGCCTGTGCAGACTACGTCTGTGCAGACCCATGGCCCTGAATAATTATTTGACATTATTAGAATGCACTGGTTCTTTAATTTAATTTTGACAATTTCTCATTTTTAGAAAGAAATACAACATTTTTGGCTTGGAAATTAGGAGATATGTTGTCAGTAGTGTTGAGCATTCCGATACTGCAAATATCGGGTATCGGCCGATATTAGCTGTATCGGAATTCCGATTCCGAGTTCCGATATTTTCGTCTTATCGGATACCGGAATCGGGATTGTCACTGTCACTGTCAGTGTCCGTCTGTCGGGTCTGTCAGGAGTCAGCGGCACTTACCCGGCAGAAGATCTCCGGCGGTCACGTCCTGGACTGCTTCATGGCCGCCATCCTCTTCTCCCTGGCGGTCACATGCAGTTTCTCGCGATAACTGCAGTGACTGCTGGGTAATCCCGGCCGTAAAGCAGTCAGTCCGATGACGTCACCGCCGGGGAAGCAGGTAATCAGCTGTGCTGCGTTGCAATGACAGGCTCTGCCTGTCATTGCGATGTAGCAGAGCTGGATCGTCGTGGGACTATCGTTATGGACTGCGTCGGACAGGTGGTATACTGTTGGTTTGTTTTTTTTCTTTTTTTACAGGAGATCGATGGCGTCGCAGGAATGAGAGTATAATAAAAGAAATGAAAACTGTGTTGTCTCTTTTATTTCATTAAAATACTTTTTTCTTGCTTTGTCTTTTTTTTACACATTTAATAACTTTGGGATTAATAATGGATCGGTGTCTTATTGACACCTCTCCATTATTAACCGGGCTTATTGTCACCGTGCAATCAACGGTGACAATAACCCCTTATTACCCCGCTTGCCACCGCTACAGGGCAGTGGGAAGAGCCGGGTAAAGTGCCACAATTGGCACATCTTTTGATGCGCCAAATGTGGGGCTGCTGTAGCCTGGTATTATCAGGCTGTTGAGGGCCAAAATCCATGGGCCTTGACAGTCTTTTAATACCAGGACGCAGCAGTCTGCATTTTACTTGGCTGGTTAACAAAAATAGGGGGGATCCCCACGCCGTTTTTTTTTCGAGGGGATCCCCTATTTTTGTTAACCAGCCAAGCTAAGCAGACTGCTGTGGCCTGGTATTATCAGGCTTGCAAGGTCCATGGATATTGGATCCTTACCAGCCTGAAAAACCAGGCCTCAGCGGTCTGCTTCATCTGGCTGGTTAACAAAAATAGGGGGGACCCCACGCTAATTTTTTTCGAGGGGATCCCCTATTTTTGTTAATCAGCCAAGATATGCAGACTGCTGTGGCCTGGTATTATCAGGCTGGCAAGGTCCATGGATCTTGGCTCCTTAACAGCCTGAAAATCCAGGCCTCAGCGGTCTGCTTCATCTGGCTGGTTAACAAAAATAGGGGGGACCCCACGCCAATTTTTTTCGAGGGGATCCCCTATTTTTGTTAATCAGCCAAGATATGCAGACTGCTGTGGCCTGGTATTATCAGGCTGGCAAGGTCCATGGATCTTGGCTCCTTAACAGCCTGAAAATCCAGGCCTCAGCGGTCTGCTTCATCTGGCTGGTTAACAAAAATAGGGGGGACCCCACGCCATTTTTTTTTCGAAGGGAACCCCTATTTTTGTTAATCAGTTCCCTCTGACGTCACTGATTGTGTCCCTGGCTGACCTGAAGTGAAAGTGGAAAGCAATCAATTAAGCTTTCCACTTAAGGGCCCGTCTCACATAGCGATATCGCTACCGAGATCGCTGCTGAGTCACTAGTTTTGTGACGCAGCAGCGAGCTCACCAGCGATATCGCTGTGTGTGACATTCAGCGACGATCAGCCCCCTGCCGGGTATCGCTGATCGTCGCTGAAATGTCAGGACCTTTGATCGCTGGTTTCCCGCCTGTCACACGCAGCGATGCGTGCCTGTCAGAGGGAAACCAGCGATCAAAAAAAGGTCCTGACATTTCTGCGACGATCAGCGATACCGGCAGGGGGGCTGATCGTCGCTGAATGTCACACACAGCGATATCGCTGGTGAGCTCGCTGCTGCGTCACAAAACTAGTGACTCAGCAGCGATCTCGGTAGCGATATCGCTATGTGAGACGGGCCCTTAAGCGATGTTACCCGCAGTGTCGCTGTCCCAGATCGCTGCCTGAGCTGCCTGTTTGGCAGCTCAGCAGCGATCATGTAGCGATACACCAGCGATCCTGACAAGTGCATATCGTTGTCGGGATCGCTGGTGTATCGTTATGTGACACCCAGCCTTTACTCTCCTGTCAGGCAGGAGAGGAACTCATTCATTTGGGGTTTACTGTGAGGCTGCAGCATTAGCTGCGGTCCCTGCAGTAAACATTAACCCTTTCTGAAGGATTACACCGTGGGACCTGACTGTGCATGGGATAGGTAAGAATAATTTTGCTTTTTTATTTTATTTTTATTACAGGAAATGGTTTTTGCAGTAAAATAAAAGATGGTCAAAAACATGTGTCTTTATTTCATTAAAATGATTTTTAATTAAAGTGTGTGTGTTTTATTTTTATTTCATGCAATAGGATTAATAATTGATAGTTGTCTAATTGACAGCTCTCAATTATTAACCTGGCTTAAGGTCACCTTTCAATAGCAAGGTGGCTTTAACCCCATATTAACCCATTCGCCACCGCTACAGGGCAATGGGAATAGACGGGCAAAGTGCCAGAAAGGGCGAATCTAATTATAGATTTGTCTTTCCTGGGGTGTCTGGGGGCAGATGTTAGTAGCCGGGGGGGGGCAAAAATAATGGTCCCTCTCTGGGCTATTATTATCTGCCCCCACTCACTGGCTTTGTCTGTCTGGTTGCGAAAATAGGGCGGGAGCCCACGCATTTTTTTTCAGCAATTTTACACCTCATATATATATATACATGTCATTGAATTTGTGACACATATATATATATTTATATTTGTAGTTCATACACTTCTACATAGTATAATAGCCGCTAATTCAATTGCCGGCTTTTGTGAAAATGCAGAACCCGACATGAAATGACACTTGGTGTACATAGGGTTAACCATGTCTTTTCATGTCCTTTGCTATCTAATTTGCACAAACAATTAAATCAGACTATGTGTGCAAAATTTCACACCTCTAGGGGTTAATTAAAGGTGTAAATTCGTAGCAAAAAAGTCCGTTTTTTTTACAACGAATTTACACCTTTAATTAACCCCTACAGGTGTGAAATTTTGCACACATAGTCTGATTTAATTGTTTGTGCAAATTAGATAGCAAAGGACATGAAAAGAAATGTTTAACCCTATGTACACCAATGTCATTTCATGTCGGGTGACCCGACATGAAATGACACTTGGTGTACATAGGGTTAACCATGTCTTTTCATGTCCTTTGCTATCTAATTTGCACAAACAATTAAATCAGACTATGTGTGCAAAATTTCACACCTCTAGGGGTTAATTAAAGGTGTAAATTCGTAGCAAAAAAGTCCGTTTTTTTTACAACGAATTTACACCTTTAATTAACCCCTACAGGTGTGAAATTTTGCACACATAGTCTGATTTAATTGTTTGTGCAAATTAGATAGCAAAGGACATGAAAAGAAATGTTTAACCCTATGTACACCAAGTGTCATTTCATGTCGGGTGCTTCTGTCTTTTCACTGAAGCCGGCTTTACCCGGCAATTGAATCAAAGGATATTTTACTATGTAGAAGTGTATAAACTATACATATATGTATATATATATGTCACAATGACATGTATATATATATATATGTATTCTATGTGTGTATATTTAGTGTTTACAAGGAAAGAATGGGGTTTTTTTAGTTGCGATATTTTGTTCCCATAGACTTACATGGGACTTCCGGTATCGGTATCGGGTATCGCCGATATTTTAGTGATATCGGCGATACCATTCCGATTCCGATACTTTAGCATATCGGAAAGTATCGCTCAACTCTAGTTGTCAGTAGTTTATAGAAAAAAAGAACAATTTACATTTTACTCAAAAATATATCTATAAAGAGAAAAATCAGACAAACTGAAAAATTTGCAGTAGTCTCTTGATTTTTGCCAGAGCTGTATCTCTGTACAAAAGTTGACAGAGCCTGTATTAAGTGTTGTCAACCTGACTTTTTACTTTTTCTGGACAGCTTATCAAAAATTCAAAGACAGACAATGTATTTTACGGACACATTGGAAAACCATAATAAATCATTATGATAGGTGATACATATTTACAGCTCATAGTTCTGATAAGAAAACATTAACTGTTATGTTTAGGTAGCTGAGGAGGCAGGAGCAACTAAACTAAATAGGTTGCAGACCTCTAAACTAACCGCACAACTAGAAGTAGCCGTGGGACGTTCCTACGGTGCCCTAGACGCCTCGTCACAGCCGGAGAGATTAGCTATCCCTGAAGATGGAAAGAGGAAAGCTAACTGCCCCGGAGTAGACCCCAAAAGAATAGGAAGCCCCCAGACATATAATGGCGGTTAGACAAGATGAAAATACGAACACAGACAGAAAATAGATTGAGCAAACACTGGGGCCCAAAACTGTCTAGATAGGACAGCAAAGGAGAGAATAATGTCTGCAACCCAAAAAACCCTAGAAAAAACTCCAACACTTCTAAATCCAAAAATACCGAGACCACACGGTCTCGACCACCTATATCAGATCTCTGGTGTGGACACGTAGCAACCCAGCAGTAAAATATCACAAGAACTGAGCAAATGAACAAATACAAAAAACGAACAGAGACCATCCAAAGCCCCCAAAGGGGACCCGGCTGAGGACAAAAAGCAATGCAGCAAAAAGCAAGGAATTCAAACCACAGCAAAAACCTGAAAGAGACTTATCTGAATGCAAGCAGGAGACAGCAGAAAAGCAAGCTGAATTCCAACCTAGACCAGGAAGAACAATTGATCACCGGCGAGGATCATGGGAGGTCAGCTCACTTATATCAGGCCAGTCAGTATCACCTGACAACCACTCATCAACTGCAGATGTAGGACTCTTGGTGTTCAACATAGGTTCAAAACCCTCAGCAACCACCAGAGGGAGCTTCAGCTCCAAAGTCATCTCCAATACGTTCACAATTAACTGCATTTTACATTTAAACTAATCTGTAGAAGTTTCCTCAGCTTTAAAAAAATCATGAATGACTTAACTTCTTTTTATTGCAAGGGAAAAAATTCCTAATTTTTAGTAACTGTCCTAGAATTTTCGGACAGTTGACAACTATAACGGTATTGCAGTGCACGGAGCCTGTGACACTCTACACTAAGGCCGGGGTCACACATGCGAGAAATTCGGCATGATTCTTGTTTGAGTCTCTCGCATGAACACCCGGCACTGCCGCCGGCATTAGGACCGGAGCATGCGGCTGCATGTAATTCTAGGCAGCGGCACACTCCAGTCCAAGTGCTGGCGGCAGTGCCCGGGTGTTCATGTGAGAGACTCGCACGAGAATCATGCAAGTTTCTCGCATGTGTGACCCCAGCCTAAGGAGTAGAGGAGTAGGGGATTTCCTCACTAAGTGACAATGCACATAGCTGTATTATGGGTCTGCGTGCGATCAGACAAAACATTGGATCGCACTCAGACTTTTTCTATGGGGCTGTGCAAGAGACAGAATTTTTTCTTGGATCAAGCCAGTTAGAGAAAAAAATTACTGCATGACCAAGTTGGGTCCAATATTCAGATCACACCTGGCCACGCAAGTCAGTGAGCCCATGGAAACTATCAGAATGCATTCGGATGTCATGTGAGAGCAGTCCGATTTTCACTATCAGAATGATGAAAATGGGGGATTTTTTTCTCCATCTTCTCATCTGCGAGTATCGGCTCACGTTATGATCACACTTTGATCAAAATTCTGATCAGAATTTAATCAGAGTGTGATTTGTACAATTGAGCCAATTCTCTCGGATGAGAGAATACAGGGTCATCTACAACTAGCCTATGGAGCAGTATAAGGTTTGTGTACTATACTGCTGTGTACACTTTTATATATACATCCTATCCAGGAGAAAATTAATATACTGTATATACTTGAGTATATGCCAAACCGAATATAAGCCGAGACACTTAATTTTGCCACGGAAAACTGTGTAAGCTTATTGACTCGAGTATAAGCCAGGTATGCATTGTCCCCTCATCCCTGTCCTGCTATGCGTGGCTCCCCCCATCCTGTCCTGGTATGTCGCTCCCCCATCCTGTCCTGCTATGTATGGCTCCCCCAGTCCTGTCCTGCTATGTGTGTCTACCCTTGTTGTATGCATGGCTCCACGGTCCTGCATGGCTCACCCACCCCTGCATGGCTCACAACCCCCCGCTGGCACACAACCCCCCTGCATGTCTCACAACCCCCCTGCATGTCTCACAACCCCCCTCATGGCTCACACCCTCGCATGGCTCAAAAAAATCCCACATGACTCACAACCCCCCTGCATTGCTCACACCTCAGTCCTACTCACCCTCTTCGCGTGTCCCTGCATCTCTGTCCCAGTGCTGGCAGCTTCTTCCTGTGTTCAGCGGTCACGTGGTACTGCTCATTAAGGTAATGAATATGCACTACATGCCTATGGGAGTGGAGACGCGTGCATATTCATTACCTTAATGAGCGGTACCATGTGACCGCTGAACACAGGAAGAAGCTGCCGGTGCTCGGACAGAGATGCGGGAAAGGAGATCCAGGGATGGAGAGTGAGCATTGATGTCTTCTGGAAACCCCCTCCCCGCCGGCTTTCTGCACAATGACTCGTGTATAAGCCGAGGGGGGCGTTTTCAGCACAAAAAAATGTCCTGAAAATCTTGTCTTATACACAAGTATATACGGCAAGTCTAGAAATATAATCTGTAGTGAATCCACATAAATACTTTTGTATTTTTTATTTGTAAGGTTACCTGTAAATCTAGTCAGTTTTTATGGTTAATGTGTCAGTAGGGTTTGTAAAATAACATTTCATTGCTAGAGTTGAGCGATACTTTCCGATATCCAAAAGTATCGGAATCGGAATGGTATCGCCGATACCCAAAAAATATCGGCGATACCCGATACCGATACCAGAAGTCCAATGTAAGTCTATGGGAACAAAATATCGAATTAAAAAAAACCCATTCTTGCCTTGTAGGTTAATTGTACATGAAGGAAAACAACAAAGAGTAATGTAGAATATATTGGGGGAGGTTGAGGAGACATTAAAGGCATAGATGTTTAACCCAATCTAATGGAATAGCATTAATTTTTTTTTTTAGGAAATACGTTCGGATTGACGAAGAAATTGACAATGTTGTTAACCTTTTTTCTATTTTGGCAAATATGTATGTTTCACAACTTCCATGCTCTTCACCTTTTTAACTTTTGCCACACTTTCTCCTTCATAATCTTCAGCAGCATCATCTTTGTCATCAAATTATTCTTCATCTTCACCTTCTTTATCTTCTTCTAAAACTTCTTGCTTTTCATTTTTTTGTTAACATTACTCATATTGTTCTTTTTAAACTATTATTCTTCTTCATATTATAGTCCTTCATCTTCTTCATCATATTCTTATTTGTGACATAGATTCCTGTACTTGTAATCTGTAAAAGTATGATTTTTTCATCGTTCCGTTCTTGCTGCCACAAAAGATTTAAATTACAACAGTATTTGTCCGTGTTCAGTTTAGCCTGCAGCATCAGGCATTTACCAGGGGCACCACGAGGAGGAACGGACTCACCCCCATACACTGCTTAGTCTTCTTCTGCTTATAATTTAGAGCATATATTTTGCTCTTCATTTTGGTCTTATACTTCATGTTCTTCTGCTTTTAGATCTTCTGCTTATTGTTCTTGTGTGTCTTGTTCTGTATCTTGTATTTGTAGCACAACCTTGTACCAGCTGATGTTACTGGGACACGGTTACTAAGCAGGAGGTACCTGTGCTCCAAAGCACTACCAAAGACCAGCAGACGTTGCTGGAACTCGGATACCGAGATGGAGGCACCTAGGCCAAAGGCACTGCGGAGAACCAGTTGACGGTACTGGAACCCGGACGGGTAGCAGAAGGTACAAGAGCCAATGCAAGTAACGAGGACCAGCTGACTGTGCTGGAACCCGGAGGGGCAGCAGAAGGAAAAGAGCCAATGGCACAACCGAGGACCAGCTGACGTTACTGGGACACGGTTACTAAGCAGGAGGTACCTGTGCTCCAAAGCACTACCAAGGACAAGCAGACATTGCAGGAACTCGGATACCGAGATGGAGGCACCTAGGCCAAAGGCACTGCGGAGAACCAGTTGACGGCACTGGAACCCCGACGGGTAGCAGAATGTAATGTATGTAGTTCAGTTCATATAGCGTCTTGTGCTTGGGTGCGATGAAAATACATGAGACACAGGTTTGATATAGAAGGTCTTGTATTACTTCATACAAGTGGCAAAAATAGTCACACAGTTTGCAGATACAGAAGCAGGAGACACAGCAGGCCAGAGTAACTTAAGCTCAGCAATCACTCTCCACAACAGGTTCAGGATCTTCTTCTCTGTTACCGTAAGTCCATGCAAACGTGGATCTTTCAAAGAGCAGGGTTCCAGAGTCCACAAGTGTTCAGAGTTCCTCAGTAGGAATAGCTGGAGTACATAGTCCAAGGCTTCCAGGAGTCAGGTCACAGGTTCACTGCAGGCTAGATTCTGAAGCACTGATTGCTCAGCTGTGGCTGCTTAAGAAGCAAGAGGGAGAGAATCAGGGCGGGAACATGAAAGCTGAAAACTCCATATTGACTGAGGGCAAGATAGCTGCAGCAAGAAAGAAAGCAAAATGGCTGACGGAAAACTGAGTTTCAAGAACATGTACAAAGAACCTACATTACTCCCCCCTTAGGGACAACCTCCGGATGGCCTCAGACCAGGCTTGTCTGGGTACCTCTGATGAAACTGGCGGAGCAAACGAGGAGCATTAACGTTATTGACTGGTTCCCATGAGTTGTCCTCCACTGGGTAACCCTGCCATTTAATCAAATATTGTAACTGATTTCTGTATAACCTGGAATCTAGAATCCTTTCCACCACAAATTCTTCCTGACCATCGACTAGCACTGGGTCAGGGCAAGGAGAAGAACGTCCAGGAAACGTATTGGGTGTTGCAGCCTTTAGTAGGGATACATGAAAGACAGGGTGGATTCTCACAGTTCTAGGCAGTTGAAGACGACAAGCAACGGCACTTATAATTTTACTGATTTTATAGGGTCCAATGTACTTATGTCCCAACTTAGACGATGGAATCCTTAACTTAAGATTTCTGATTGACAGCCAGACCAGGTCTCCTACCTTGAAAAACTGGTACAGGTTTACGAAATTTATCTGCTGCTTTCTTGTACCTTTCCTGAGCCAATTCCAGATTCTCCTTTAGAAGATCCATATTCTTCTGTAAAGACGTGATTCTTTCGGCCACTGCTGGTAAAGGCATTTCTATGGGAAATCGTGGAAGAATGTTAGGATGATAACCTAGATTGGAGTAAAAAGGAGACTGCTTAGTGGAGGCGCTCTGAGAGTTGTTATAAGAGAACTCAGCCAATGGAAGTAGATCCACCCAATCATCCTGTAGGTGGCAGATAAAGCAGCGGAGATACTGCTCCAGAGTTTGATTGGTTCGTTCGGTCTGTCCATTAGTCTGGGGATGAAAAGCAGAAGAAAGGTTTACTTTAATGTCCAATGCTGCACAGAAATTTTGCCAAAACCTTGAAGTGAATTGCACCCCTCGATCCGAAATAACCTCATCCGGTACTCCATGTAAGCGAAACACATCTTTAATCATCAAATCTGATGTCTGTTTTGCAGTGGGTAAGCCGACACAAGGAATAAAATGAGCTGCCTTTGTTAAACGATCAACACCACATAGAATGGTGTTTTTCCCTTGAGAGGTTGGTAACTCCACAATGAAGTCCATAGAAATGGATCCCCACGGGCGGGACTGGGTGGGAAGAGGTTGTAACAGACCAGTTGGTGAGGAGCGAGGTGTTTTGCATCTTGCACAGACTTCACATGAAGTGACATAGTTTAAAACATCCTTCCTGCAAGTGGGCCACCAAAAGAAACGAGAAAGAAATTCCTGTGTCTTTAGAATTCCTCTATGCCCAGCTATCTTGGAATCGTGAATGAGTTGCAATACTCTCAATCTGACTGTTTCAGGAATTATACAGACGTTGTCCCAGAATCCACACACCATTCTTAAAGACAAGACTTACGTCCCTTGGGGGTTGTGCCAACAAGGAATCCGCATGGTATGCTTCCTTGATGTCCTTAAGTAGGTCTTGATTATGAATCACTCCCAGGAATCTAGAGTCAGGAAGAATAGTCTTAGGAGGAGCAAGTGGACGGGTCTCTGCTGAATGAATCCTAGAGAGTGCATCAGCCTTTCCATTGCGCGATCCTGGTCTATAAGAAATGACAAAATTAAATTGGTTTAAGAAAAGATTCCAGCGAGCCTGGCGAGGAGTCAGGCACTTAGCCAACCTGATAAATTCAAAGGTTACGATGGTCTGTCAGGACGACTATTTGCTGTGCAGGTCCCTGAAGAGGTGTCTCCATTCTTTGAAGGCGGCAATAATGGCCAACAACTCTCTATTGCCCACATCGTAGTTCCTCTCAGCCGAAGACAACTGCTGGGAAAAGAAGGCACAGGGATGCAAGACATTCTTCTCACCTGTTCTCTGAGAGAGTATAGCTCCAACGGCACAATCTGAAGCATCCACCTCTATTATGAAGGCAATTCGGGGTTGGGATGTACCAAGATAGGTGTGGTGGTAAATTTATCCTTTAGACGAGGAAAATGCTTCCTGGGCTTGGGGAGTCCAGGAGAACCTAGACTCTTTTCCGGGTAAGTTGGGTGATAGGTGAAACTACCTCAGAGAAATTCCTAATGAAACGTCTATAGAAATTGGCAAACCCATGAAGCGCTGCACCTCTATTCACATTTCTAGGACTTGGCCAATCCTTGATGGCTTGGGTCTTACTTCCATCCATACTAATTCCTTGTGTAGACAGTACATACCCCAGAAATTGAATTTCGGTCCTATGGAATTCACACTTTTTCAAGTTTGATGTAAAGATGGTTTTGTCTTAGACGTTCCAAGACCATTCTCACATGTCCATGATGTTCCTCTGTGGAGTTAGAAAAAATTAGAATATCATCCAAATAAATCACCACGAATGTATCTAGGAGATCCCTGAAGATGTCATTCACCAAGTGTTGGAAAGTGGCTGGGGCGGTACTCAGACCAAAAGGCATAACTAGATATTCAAAGTGTCCATAGCGTGACCTGAATGCAGTCTTCCATTCATCCCCAGGTCTAATACGGACCAAGTTATAGGCCCCACGGAGATCCAATTTAGAGAAAATTTTGGCATGCCGCACTCTCCAATAACTCAGGGATTAAAGGAAATGGATAACGGTTTCTAATAGTCACCTTATTGAGTTCCCTATAGTCTACGCAGGGTCTCAGAGATCCATCTTTCTTCTTCACAAAGAAGATGGGTGCACCTGCAGGAGATGAAGAGGGGCGTTTTGAAGCCCTTGGCTAGATTTTCGTTTTATGTAATCCTTTAAAGCCTTTGCTCAGGCCCGCCAGGGGTAGATCTTACCAAAAGGTATCTCTGCTCCAGGCAATAATTCAATTGGCAATCATATGGACGGTGAGGGGGAAGCTGGTCAGGTTTTCTTGTACAAAATCCACATAGTCCGGTATACAGCTGGTAGTTTTAGGGATTTACATGGTTTTTTAGGAAAGAGCAAGCTGAAATTCGGACTCATCTGTTTCTCTGGAAAGTTTAATTCCTTGGTTCCCAGTTAAAGGTAGGGTTTGAGCCTGGCCATGGTAGCCCTTTGAAAATGGGGGGAAAATGGGGGAAGAGTAAGCAAAAGGACCCGTTTTCTTTATGATCTTTACCCTAAGGCCCTCAAAGGCTCCGTTTCCCGATCCCACTGGTTCCCGGGTCAGCGGGAGCCATCCACCAAATTTCCATCTGTAATGGAGTAGCCTTTTCACTGAACGTATCCCCTGTTTCAGAGCAAAGGAGACATCTAAAATTCCCATTGCCCCTGAGTCGATCATAGCAGAGCTAGACACCCAGGGCGGGGTTCCCAGAGTTTGATGGAAAGGAAGAATGAGAATTGTTTTTCCTACAACTCAGGCTGGGGGCACCGCTGAGGAAATTGAAAATTGCAGCGTTTACACGTCACGTTTTCCGAAGTAACGGAGTTTAAGTCGGAAATCAAGATTGTTGCTGCAGATTCTCTGGAGCCTGAGGTCGGACCTGACAGATCTCCTCTCGCAACCACTCCCAAATGAATGAGTGCTGCAGTAGTCTTAAAGAGAAGGCTGGGGCAGGTTTTTTAATGAAGTGCCCTGACTTTTCCACAATAGAAACATAGATTTTCCTTTTTAAAAAGATGTTCCTTGCGGCATCCCCTAAAACCCGTCTTTGTAAAGAGTTACCTGATGGGTTCGGTTCAGGTTTCCCGTGTGATCCTACTCAAAGGTTCCTTAGTGGGGAAGGAAGGTAGGAAAAGGTTGTGCGATTGCTTTCGAACCCCTCTCTTCTTGCCTGCGTTCAGTCCCGGCGAGCATAAACGGTGCAGTAGTTAATAAAGTCACCTAAGCAGTGGGGGGGTGGGGGAAAGAGCAAGTTCCCCCCAAATTGTGGGGACAACCCCTTTTTAAAAAAAAAATAAAAAAAATTTTTTTTGGGGAACTCCCCGGGGGGATAAAGGGGCCCCTCCCCCGAAATCCGGAAATTGGGGGCCCCCCAGTGTTTTTCCTTGGCGCAAAGTTAACGGGGTACTTCAGCTTTTTCACCCCGATTGGGGTATAAAACCCCCTCCCCCCTGGCTGAAATGAAAAAAACAAAATGATCCTTTTTTTTTCCCCCTCAGTCTCAACCCCGAGGGTTTGCCAAAATCAAAGCCTTTTTGGTAAGAAAAAATTTAATTTTAGTAAGCATTTTTGATCGTTAGGGGGGGAAAAGTGAAGCATGTGCGGGAAAAAAAAAGATTGAAGGGGTTAAAAAATCCCCTGAAATTTTTCCGTTCACCCCCAAAAAAAAAAAGGGGGGGGGAACTTGGGAACCCCCAAAAATTGGGGCTAGGCGGGCTGGACTCGCCTCTAGAACCTAAATTTTCCGGCTCCCCAAATCCTGGGCAGTCTGTCCAAAAACTTGCAAATTTGATTAGTGGGGGCCTGTGGGGGTTTTAAAAAAGGGTTTTTTTGGGGGCTGAAAAACTGAAAAGGTATTATCAGTCACCCCGCAAAGTTCCTTTTTGGGGGGGCCCTTTTCCCCGTTTTTTAAGCCGGGTACTGGGAAGGGAGGAGAAAAAAAAAAAAAAAAAAAAATTTTTGTGTTTACCTGTGAAAAAATCCCAAAAGAAAAAAAAAAATTAAGGGAATGCTCCCCCGGGAAAAGGTTGTGGGGGAATAAAAACCCTATATCACAGAAATTTTAACCCCGGACTTTGTATCCCCCGTTACAAGGGAAAAAAAGGGGAAAAGAAGAAAAAAAAAACTTTTGTGTTTACCTGTGGTAAACTGAAAAAAAAAAATTAAAGGAAAATTGCTACCGGGAAAAGTTTGTGAGAAGTCACACCACTGTCATAAAAAAAAAACCCCAATTGGACGTTTTGATACCACAGTTCCCGCAGAACCCCTTTCCCCCGCCCCAAAACAGCCCTTTACGTTTTGGCTTCAAATTTTGAAATTTTATTTGTACATTTTCATAAGCGCTTGTGCTTGGGTGCGAGGGGAAATTCATGAGACAAGGTTTGAAAATAGAAGGTTTTTGTATTACTTCATAAAAGGGGCCCAAAAAAAAAAAGTACACGTTTGCAGATACGAAGCGGGGAGACACCCCCCCGGGCCAGGGGGAATTTTAACTCAGCAACATCCCCCACAACGGGTTTTTAGGATCTTCTTCTCTGTTACCTTTTAATCCATGCAAACGTGGATCTTTCAAAGAGCGGGTTTTTCCAAAAGGGCCACAAGTGTTTAAAATTCCTCAGTAGGAATACGGGGGTACATAGTCCAAGGTTCCCCCGGGGTCAGGTCACAGGTTCACGGAGGCTAGATTTGAAGTACTGAATTTTCAGCTGTGGCCCCCTTAAAAAACAAGAAAAAAGGGAGAGAAAAAGGGCGGGAACATGAAAACCCCAAAAACTCCATATTGACCCCCCAGGGCAAGTAGTTTTAGCCAAAAAGAAAAAAAAAATTGGGGGACGGAAAAAAAAATTTCAAGAACATGTACAAAGAACCTTTTACAGAAGGTACAAAAACCAATGGAAAGTAACGAGGACCAGCTGACTGGTGGGAACCGGGGCGGGGCAGCAGAAAGGGGAAAAAACCCCAAGGGGCCAACCGGGGGGCCCCCCTGACGTTACTGGGACCGGTTACTTTTAAAGGAGGTACCTGTGCTCCAAAGCACTACCCCAAAACAAGCAGAATTGCGGAATCGGATATGAGATGGAGGCACCCCGGCCAAAGGCATGCGGGGGGAACCGGGTTTTGGGGTGGAACCTAAGGAAAACCCCACCGGGTTTGCAGAAGGTACAAGAGCCCCAAGCAAGTAACGAGGACCAGCCCCACTGTGCTGGAACCCGGGGGGGCAGCAGAAGGAAAAGAGCCTGGGGGCAAACCCCGGGGGAGCTGACGTTTTTTGCGGACCCCCGGGTTTCTAAGCAGGCCGGTTTTCCCTTTCTCCAAAAAACTACCAAGGACAAGCAGGGGATTTTCAGGAACTGGATTTTCCGGGGGGGGCACCTAAAAGGCCAAAGGACTGTGGGGGGGAACCAGCTGACGGTACTGGAAAAAATTTGGGCGGGGAAAAAAGGCACCCCGAAAAAATCAGTTAAAGGCCGCCCCAAAACCCCCTTTTAGGTTTTTCCCAAAACAACAGTTCCCCCAGTGGGTTTTTTTTCCCCTTTTTTCCCCAAGGAAAGAGCCTTTAAAATTTAAATACCCCAAAGCCCAAAGGTCACCTAAAAACAGGGGCCCAAGAAACGGATAAAGGAAAGGAACCCCGACAGGACAAAATTTTGGAGGTAAAATTTCGGTTGGGGACTTTCCCCGGGAAACCCCCTGTGGTGCTTTTTAAACCAAAAGGGTGGGCATGAGGGGAGTACCGTGCCCCAATTTTTTCCGAGGGAACAAATGGCGGTTTTTTGGGAGCCAGGGTTGGAGGGGGACCGGGGGAGGCAGCTGACTTTTTTGTCGTACACACAGCAGGGGAAAAGCTGCCATTTTTCCCCAACCCCCCCGTAAAACAGGAGCAAGTGTTGACTGTGCTCCCCGCATTTAAAGGAAAAAAAATGGCGGTTTTGGCCCCCCGGGCCAATGAAAACGATTTCCCCAATTTTCCACCTCCCCTCGGGGGAAACAGCACTTTTTTTAAAAAAACCCTTTGTCTCTTCACCCCCTTTTCCAAATTGCCCAGTCGGGGCAGAGGGGGTTTGTACAGGGGGCCAGCTGGGGTCTCTCCCCTTTGTTTCAGAATTGTTGGTTTGAAAAAAAAAGGGGCCCCCCAACGCATTTGGAATGGGGGAAAAAAAGAGGGAGTATGAGTAATGCGCAACGCTGTGTCTCTCTAAATTTTAAAAGGGCGGGGTGAGACAGCCCCCGATGGTCAGCAACCGAAAAACAAAATTGATGTTGATGGTTTTCAGGTGCCAATTTTTGTTGGGGCTGGGGGGGGGCCAGCCCCCCCAACAGAAAAAAAGGTTTGGGGAAGAGGTTAGTGGAGATGATGGGCCCAAAAACCCCCCAACATGGTTTTGGGAAAACAGGAAAGGTGGGGGGTTAGCGCTATGGGAAAAGCGATTGCCCCAGGTTTTCAAAAAGGGGGGGGAGAGTTAGGTGCTTCTTTTTTGCCTGTACCTTTTCCTTTTGGGGGCACCTGTTGGATTTCTTTCCCCAAAACCCCAAAAGGGGGACCTCCCCAGGACTTGCACTGCGGGCCCCTTTTTTAACACCCCCAGTTGATTTTTGCTTGTCAAATAAAAGCTGTGTAAAAAAAAAGTAAAAAGAGGTAAAGGGTCTTTAACCCAAATTCCCAAAAAATATGTGTAAACATGTGGGGGAAAAAAAAAATCCGTAGTTGAGTTAAAAGGGGACACACAAAAGTTTTTCCAGTTTTTGGGGGAATTTTTCCCCCGGGTTTAACTGCATATGTCGGTTTAAAAAATTAAAAAATTTTTATTGCCCACTTGAGGGGAAAAAAAGAAAATAGTGGGGAGACTAGGGGACTGTTTTTTTGGGAAAACCCAGTGGTCTTTTCAAATAGTCGCGGAAAAAGGATAGAAAAATTTACAGTCAACCCCCTGTAAAATTTTTAAAATTTTAAACCCCAAATATACATAGGGTGAAGAATATATATAATGGGAAAATTGGCAAAAATGTTAAAAAAATTTGGGGATACTGTTAGAACACGGAAAAAAAAATTTCCCTCTGGGGGGATGCGGGGGGGGATAATGTATTTTTTTGTTGATTTTGGGGGAAAATGTTTTAGAAACAGGGGTTTTATGGGGTTTTGGGGAAATTTTAAAGGGGAAGTCTAGTTTTTCAGCCCCATGGGATAAATTTTTAAAAAGGGGGTTTGTCAGGTACGATAAATTTTTTTTTTAAAAGAAAAAAATTTTGGGTAAAAATTGGTTGTCTGAAAAGGTTGGTTTAACTGACGTTTTTTATAAATTTTTGGGCAATAGTTTGGGGGTTTTTTCATAATAACGATAGCCCCCCTTTTTCTGCTGGTTTAATAATTTGTTGGGGTTATCTTTCGAGATTTTATTTTGGTTGTTTATCTGTGGGTTTTTAGGTTTTTAAAAGGGGTCGGGTGTAGGCCCCCAACTCGGCAAACCCCCCCCCGGCAAAGGTCTGAATTTTTGGCCCCTTTCAAACTCCTGTCCCTTTTAAAAGTGTCATTCAGGGGGGTGGAGAATGACAGTTTACGGGGAATTAATTTTGGTTGGGGGTCCACAATTCAATGTGCCAAATGATTTATTTTTGCAGGCCAAAACCCTTTTTTTGGCCCCCAAAAAAATGTTTTTTGGGGGGTTTAAAAATTAAAAAAAGCGCTTTAAATCCCTTTTGTAGCAATTTTTCCCCCCGCCACCCCCGCGTGGACCAGTACCCATGGCCAGGGGCCCCCCCCCCCTTTCCCCCCTGCCCCCCTTTGGGGCAATTTTTTTGAAACCGGGGAAAGTCTTGCGGGTGGCGCTGGGGCGTGTTTTTGGCAACTACAAGGATTGGGGAATAAGACTGTTTTACATTGACTCCTCCCCTTTCCAGTTCCCCAGAAACTTTGCCCGGGGGCCCCGGCACGGGGGTAAAACCCCAATGGACCCCGTGAACGCTTTAAAAGAATCCTTTTGGGGTTTTTTTGGGGCCCCAAAAAAATTTCGCAGCGCTTTACAGTTTTAAAGTTTCCCCAAAACAAGGGCTTTTAATAAAAAAAGTTTTTCCCAAAACAAAAAAGAAAAAAAATATAAACCGCACATGCTCGTGGAAAATTACAATTTTTTAAATGGGGGGGGGAGAAAAAAATTACGGTTTTTTAAAAAATTTTGGGGTTTTTTTAGAATGAGGGGGCCCCGCCTTTTGAGGGGGGGTGGGGAGGGAAAAGGGATAGTAATTTTGGGTTTCACCCACACTTAACATAAAAGGGGCTTTGATTGTGAATGGGGATGGCCCCCTATGAAGAAATGTGTTTTTAAAAGGGGGCGCCCCAAAAAATTCAAATTTTGGATAGTTCTAATTCTTGGGGTACAGCATTCCACATTTGGGGGCGCAGCCGGGGGAAAATTTTTTGGAAAATTCGGGAAAAAGATGTTCTTTTAGGTGTGGGGCCGGAAATAGCGGGGCAACAGATTTTTTTGGGAGGTGAAGGAGTTTTTGGGGTTTAAAAAAACAAAACCCCCCCAGACGGGCCCCCCTTTTCCCCCGATATGAGCAAGCCGTGGAAAAAGTCAACAGGCCGCCCAAAAAATTTTAATTTTTTCCGGGGGGGAAAATTTAAAAGGACAAAAGCGCTGGAGCGGGGGAAACCCCCAAAAAAGCAAGGGGGGCTGTGTTTTTTTCCCCAAAAAACCCCCCCCCCAGGCTTGGTGTTTTGGGGAAAGGCCGAAATCTGGTGGCGGGTTTTTGGGCTTTAGGGCAACGTCATACATACCATGTCTGGACATGTAAAAAAATTTGGGTTTTTTCCAGATTTTTTTTGGGGGGGACTACCCGGATCTTGATGCACTGCTGCACAAGGTCCGTTTTACAGTGCCTAACTTGCGTTTTTCCCCCACCATGGCCAGATGCGCATTGCAGCTCTTGAACGAGTTTTCCCCCTTTTCCCTGAACATCGCATATATGTGACGTACCAAAAGGGGGAAAATTCCCCACGTTAAATATGTTGGAGGGTTGTGTGAGCAGCCCCAGCAGTAATGGAGTACCCTTTTGCATCAGTCGCAATCAACTCGCAATTTGCCCCGTTTTTTTTCCCCAACTTTTTGGTGGGCCTCTATAATAATAATCTTTATTTATATAGCGCCAAAAGATTCCCCCCGCGCTGTACAGTTTTCCCCGGTTTTTAAAAAAAAAGTCAAAAGGGGGAAAACTTTAAAAAAATACAAAAATTTTTAAAAGCAATATAAGCCCCCCCGCTGTGAGATTTTTCCAAAATTTAAAAAGAGGAGGGGGAGCTACAAAGGGACAGTTGTTTTTTACAATGGTGTATTTAAAATTTTAGGGGCCGCCATTTTCAGGGGTGGGGTTTTTGGGTGGGATTTGTAAATGGGCTACCCCACCCACAGTTACATTTAAAAATGACCTTTGATTTTTTTGAATGTGTTTGGGCCCGCTCTGAAAAAAAAGTTTTTTGGGTTTTGGAAGTAGGGTTTTTTAAAGGGGATGTTGAAGTCCCCAAAGGGGAAAAGGGGTTTTTTTACTTTGAGGATTTTAAGTGGGCAGCCAGGCGAGAATTTTGGGCAAGGAACTTTTTTGGGCGGCCGGGGGTTTTCCCATATATTACCGTACTTGGGGTGGAGGGGGCAAAAGGGGGCCTTTTGGGTGGGGGGCCTAAAAAATTTTTCCCCAAAAACTTAATATAAAATTTAAAAATTGTTACATATTTAAAAACTAGTATAAAACATTTAACATTAAGCCCCTTAAAGAACAAGGAAAAAATTTAAAAAAAAAAATTGTGCTTAAAAAAAAAAGTGAAAATAAAATGTGAGAAAGGGGGTTTTAACAAATAATTTAGGAAAAAGATTTTAAAATAAAAACAAGTGCTGTGTGCTGTGAAAAAGCAAGACCCCCTTAACATTTTTAAAAAAAAAAATGGAAAGGGTTTATTTTTTTTCCCCAAAAAGTTTTAAAAATTTTGGGGGGGAGGGGTGTAGAGGGCAACGATCACAACTAGTTCGGTTTGATCAAATACCTGAAAAAAAAAAAATTTTTTCTTCAATTTTGTTTTTTTTTTTTTTAAAAAAATTTTTTTACTTCATAAAAATTTTTTTGTTTTTTTTTAAAAAAGTTTTTTTAAATTTTTTAAAAATTTAAAATTTTTTTTTAAAAAATTTTTTAAAAAATTTTAAAAAAAAAGCTGGAAATTTTTTTAAAAACCGGCTTAACCCCCTTAAACCCCCTTTTCCTTTTTTAAAAATTTAAAAACGTTGGCCCAAAGGGTTTTCCCAGGGGGGGTGGAGGCTCTTGAAACGGCAAACTCCTTAAAGTTGGGAGGCCAAAACCCTTTTCCCTTTCTTTTTTGGGGGGTTTTCGTGGGAAATTTTGGGGGGTTCCAAAGCCCCCAATTTCAATTTTTATGGGACCAAAAATTTGGTTTTTTGGGGGTTTTTCAAAACCCCCACCAAAAGTGGAAAAAACCCCAGTTCCCCCCTTTTTGAACTTTTTTTTTATATTTGGTGGCCCCAAATTTTTTTTTTTTAAAAGGAGTGAAGAAACCCCCCGGGGGCAGTAGGTGGGAAAAAACTCTCCCGCCCTGACCTGTTTGTTTGTTTTTTTCCCTCTACACCCCCAAAAAACTTTAGAAACCCCCCTTTTTTCACCATGGAAAAAAAAAAAACCCCCTGTTGCATTGATCCATCCGGGGGGGGACTGCAAAGCTTTTTTTGGCCCCCTTTTTGACTATCCCCCCCCCAGCCATCCTTTTTAAAGAGAGCCCCCGGGAAACCCCTGGTAATT
>JARQOD010000006.1:84892540-84921584 GCA_033576555.1 Oophaga sylvatica
CCAAACTTTAATCCCAAAAAAACCCTAGGGGTCGCTTTTTTTTCCCTTTTTTTAAAATTTTTTTCTATCACCTTTCGTGGGTTCCAAATGTCAAGGCAAATCCCTTACTCGCAATTGGATCCGATGCACCTCCCGAACCTCCTTCCTCCATTTTTCACCGGAGGGGGTTGTGGCAGGGGTGTCCTCAGTCTCTTCTCCTCCATCATTCCCTGCCAACAAGCTCTTTGTGGGGGTTTCCCCCACCTTAGGGTGCCCCAGGAGTTCCACAATTGGGCCTCTTATGGGCACCCTGGGTCTGGGCCACTGGTAGAGCTACTGCTAGGCTGTTTTAGGGGTCCTCTATGGACTCTAAAGTCATGGGGTTTTTTGTTTTCCCCTGTGATACTGTGCCCATGCTTAAAGCTCTCAAAACCCGGCCCGGGCCCGGGGGAAATTGGTGCCATTGCCAATTCCAAATAGCCCTTTTATCATTTCCCCCAAAATGGACTTTATCACTGTTCTCCCTCCTTCAAATGGCAAAACGGGTGGACTGGGGGTGGTGGACAGATTCAGTAAACAGGCAATTTTTCCCTTTCGGCGGAGGGCAAATTTCCCAAAAACACTATCGAGGTTTTTTTTTGAACATGTGGAAACGGTTGTTTTGGTGTGCGTTTGAGTGTTTTTCAATAGGGGGGTTAGTTTGCTTTCAAATTCTGGAGAGCTTTTTTAAAAGGTTGGGTATTTTTTTGGGGTTTTTTTTCCGGGGCCAACCCTCCCGAAACTAATGGGCAACGGAAAAGGACCAATCAGGCCCTTGAACAAAATTTTTTGGTGTCCCTTTTCATGTCCCACAGGATGATTGGTGTTTTTCCTTTCCTGTTTTCTGATTTTTTTTTTTAAAAATCGTATTAATCCGTACCGGGCACCTCCCCTGTTCTTTTGTAATTACAGCTTTTAAACCCGCATTTTTTGGGGATTTTCTAGGGTGGACCCCGGGATGTCCCCGGGGGTTTATTTGGCCATTCAGCGGTTTGGGGGGCTATGGAGAGAGGGCCGGAGGAACATTAGAGAGGGTCAGGGCCCCAAAAAAAAACATTTTGCGAATATGCGACATAAAAACAGGGGGTGTAAATTTCCCGATGGGAGATAAAGTAGGTTTTCTCCAGGAAAAATTTGGCTGAAAAAATTTTTTCTACTAAGCTGGGTTTCCCAAATTTATAGGGCCTTAAAAAAATAAGAATTTTCAACCACTTTCCCTGCTTACCCTGCCTCCGTCGCTTCGGGTTCCCCCAATGTGTTACATAAGTCTTTCCTGAAGTCATTTGTATCTTCCTCTGCTGGGTCTCCATCCCCTCTGCCTCCAGTCTCTGTGGATGGCCAGATTGAGTATGAGGTTGAACAGATTGTGGATTCATGCATGGTCCGCAGTTAACTTCAATACTTGGTCCATTGGAGGGGTTACAATCCAGAAGATCGATCCTGGGTCCTGGCGCGATCTGTTCATGCTAAACGATTGGTTCGGGCATTTCATGCGTGGTATCCTGGGAAACCTGGGGTCCGGTGGCCCCTTGAGAGGAGGCTTCTGTCATGATCCAGACCAGGGTTTGAGTTCTGTTTTCCCTTTTCCCCAGTCTGGTCATGTCAGGGGTTATTCTTGCTCAGCCTCAGTCTTGGTTCAGGTTGGCTATTTATCGCCGCTGCTTCCTGCAGGCAGTGTTGGTTATGGTTTTTGCCTGGGGCTGCTGTAGCTGACTCTGATTGCTCTAATTTGTCTAATTTGCTGTCTGAACCCGTGTCATTTTGACTCAGTGTTCCCATTAAGTGTATTGATCTCCTGGTTCTGACTTGGCTTGTATTCTGACCTGCTTCTGTCTTTTGGCTTATCCACTCCTGACCACTACAGACCTTCTCAGCTTGCCTCTGACCCTGAGCTTGTTTGTTCCATTTTGTACTGCACTACAGTGTGTTGCTTGACTCGGCCTGTTTGACTAATCTGCTGCCACCTGTGGTAGCCTGGCTGCTGCATTGCAAGCCTGCTCTGTTTAGGTGCAGTTCTGTGTTCACTCTACTGCCATCTACTGGAGCCTGCACCTATCTGCATTGTAGCAGCCTGACACATAGCCTTAGTAATTTCAAAGTAACCTTGCCATAAATGGATATTGTCCTGTGCCAAGCAATAGACATTTTAATGACAAACTGCACTGACAGATTTTTTCATGCTTTTTAAAATGCAAAAGGTTTAAAAGTTATTCACTTTTTGGGACAGATGACTGATATGCCAGTGTTCCTACAAAGACGGTGTACATGGAAGAAGACATGGCTTTTTGACAAGTGGTGGACTAAAAAATATTTCTGTTTGTGGACAAGCAACTGTTTTTATTTGATGAATTACAAAGCCATAGCTTTTAACAAGCCTTCCAAAAATTATCCGTTTTTGTGGAGCGGTAATAAGTTTTGTTTGGAAAATGAAGAAGCAATGGATTTTTATCACACCATCCAAAAATTATCCCTTTCTTGTGACAGCAGGAACAGGTTTGTTGTTTGAAAAGTGAAGAAGCAATAGCCTCTTTAAAAAGCTATGCAAAAATAATTTATTTTTATGAGCAGTTTCAGGTTTATTTATCCTGTATAGGATAAGTTTCCCTCCAGCAGTGCAGTATAGCCATTGAGCACAGTGGTCAAGGAGACCTATGTTATCTCTGCATACTAAACAACCTAAATTATAAAACTGTCATATTATTTAACCCGTATGGTAAACACCATGAATAGAAAAAAACACTGCAAAAATGCTGTTATTTCATCATACTGCAAAAAAGGGAATAAAACGCAATTAGAAAGTCATATATAGTGAACATTTTATCACTGAAAACAAACCCGCATTCAACTTTTGTAGTCTAAAAAAAGTTTCAGCTCTCAAAATTTGCTGACGCAAAAACAAATTATTTTTTGCAAAAAAAATCTAAAACATAAGCATAAGAAATATTATTTATGGTATTTAAGGATTTGCTCACACTGGCGAGTAGCCAGCATATAACTCAGCCAAGTGCTATCTGATGTTTCATTGAATAGCACTCGCTCGAATGCCAATGTTATACTATGGGTCAGTGCAGACCAGCGTTTTTTTTTTTCATTCCGAGTTGATATGAGAAAAAAAAATTGTTGCATGCTGCGATTGGCAGCGCATATCAGATGGTGTTCACCCATAGAGTCTGTGGGTGAATTCAAAGCATTTGGCTGCACTTGGATTCCATCAAAGTGCAGTCCGATAAACACCGAATCACACAATGGAGAAGATGGAGAAATTAAGTTCTCCATCTTCTCTGCACTTGAATTCTGATTCTCGCATGTGAATGAATTGGATCACAGAAAATTTACTTTGGTTCACTCTCACAGTGCAGATTGAGCCAAGGGTCATTTGCATTTAGCATCTGATTTTCTCACATGAGAGAATCATCGGATGCTATACGCTAGTGTGAGCAAACTCTAAATGTCACTGTATTTTACAAATGTCACTATGATAACACTGTAATCATACTGACTTGAGGAGTAATGGTGTCTTAACATATTTATAGCACAGTGAACAGAGTTAAAAAAAAAGTTTATAAAAAAAATGTGAATTGCTGGCTTTTGTTCATTTGTTTATGCTGTTTTGATACTTTTGTGGGTCTGCAAATGTGACATGGTGTCAACAAACCAATCCAGTCAAAACTGTGCACCAAAAGTCAACTAGCGCTCTTTTGCTTTCATGCCATGCCGTGTGCCCAAACAGTAGTTTCTGAACACATATGGGGCATTGGCATGGTTAAGAATAATTGCACAAGAAATTATGTTGTCTATTTTGTCCTGTCACCCTTGTTAAAAGGAAAAATTTTGGCTAAAACAACATTTTTGTGGAAAAAAAATAAAAAATTTAATTTTTACATCCAAATGGAAAAGCTTTTGTGAAGCTCTTGTTGATCCAAAATAATCTCTACTCCTTAGATTATTTCATTAAGGCCGGAGTCAGACACAACATATAAAAATACGTTCCGTATTTTACTGTCGTCATACGCAGAAATGTTCCCTGAACAGTGATCCGTATGTCATCCAAAGGTAACGCGAGAAAGCGATTTTCTCTCATCTAAGCATCCGTGTGACATCCGTTTTACATCTGTATGGCGAGATTTTCTCGCCGGCTTGCAAAACGGACATACAATGGACCCCAATGACAGGTTTTAAAACACAAACGAATGAATAGATATATACTGTACACATAGAATACACATATATATATATATATATATATATATATATAGCTGTCATTGAGACACATATATATATATATATATATATACATATCTATATTTATAGTTCATAGAGTTCTACATAGCATAGTAGCCGCTAAATCAATTGCCGGCTTCTGTAAAATCATTATAGAACTCGACACAAAATGACACATGGTTTACATACAGTAAACCATTTCATTTAGATTTATATATGTTTTTGATTAATAATTAGATTAGTGTATGCGTGAAAAGTTTGGGACATGTAGGTGTTAAATTAACGGCTAAATTCGTTGACAAAAAATGCGTGAGCTCCCGCGGTATTTTTTCCGCCAGAGAGGGAAAGCTAGTGACTTAGGACAGATATTCATAGCCTAGAGACCATGGTTTGTGGTCCCCCCCTGGCTACAAACATCTGGCCCCAGTCACCCCAGAAAAGTCAGATCTATAAGATGCGCCTTTTTCTGGCACTTAGCCTCTCTATTCCCATTGCCTTTAGTGTGGCTTATGGGTTAATAAGGGGTTAATGTCACCTTGCTATTGAAAGGTGATATTAATCTGGGTTAATAATGGAGAGGTGTCAATAAGACAACCATTCATTATTAATCTTATAGTTGTAAAGGGTAAAAAGACACACACACATTCATTAAAAATTATTTTAATGAAATAATTACACAAAATTTTTTGACCAAACTTATTATTCTGCTAATCCAACTGAATACCTTGTTCTCCTGTGAAAAATAATAAAATAAAAAACCAACAACATCCATTCCTCTCTGCCATTCAGTCAAGTCCCCCGCTGCAATCCATCACAAGGAGTTAACTAGTTTACAACAGGAACCGGTGCTAATGCTACCAGTCCGGCTGTAAACCACTGCAGAATGAATGAAATCATGTCGGTGCAGGCTCCCCGCCTGACCAGGGATGAACTGATTAGCGTGGGAAAGTTTCTGAACTTTTTCCCAGAAGGTAACAGAAAGTAATTGGATACAGTCATTGTAAGCAATGTTTCTGATCACTTTCACTCTGACCCCTATAATCCTTCACTTTCTGCTAACCCCCCTAATCCCTACACCAAAAAAAGAACTGTTCATCTCTTCTTCAATCCTTCCCATCCATCTCACATCTTCCTCAGATCTGTTTCTCAACATACATTTCTCTGTCTCCAAACACAGACAGCCCCTTCATGCCCTCTCCTGCTCCCACCTACTAACACTTTCTCTGCTCCTTCTCACTGCTGGTGATATCTCTACAAATCCTGGTCCTCCTCACCACATCCCCACAGTCATTTTTACCTCCCATCCACGCTCTATCACACATTTCCGTAACCTCTCCAACCTTATACCCATTCGCCCGGCCCCAGCTTCCCCAGTCCCACTAACAGGAGCTCTGTGGAACGCTCGCTCTGTCTGCAATAAACTTTCCTTCATCCATGATCTTTTTATTACTAACAAACTTTCCTTCCTCGCCATCACTGAAACCTGGCTCACCCCCTCTGACACAGCCTCTCCTGCTGCACTCTCCTATGATGTATTCCATCTTTCCCACATCCCCCGCCCCAGCAGCAAGCATAGTGGAGGAGTTGGTTTTCTCACGTCAGATAACTGCTCCTTCACACCAATCCCACTGCCTCCCTCTGTTACCCTCCCTTCCTTTGAGGTGCACTCTGTGCGCATCTACTCCCCCTCCAACCTTCAACTAGCTGTCATTTACCGCCCCCCAGGACCAACCACCACCTTCTTTGACCACTTCACCAACTGGCTTCATCATTTCCTTTCCACTGACATCCCCACTATCATCTTGGGCGACTTCAACATCCCCATCGACACTTCCCTCTGAGCTGCCACTAAACTTCTATCCCTCACTTCCTCCTTCAGCCTCACTCAGTGGTCTTCTGCAGCCACTCACAAAGATAGCCACACACTAGACTTCATCTTCACCCGCCTCTGCTCCCTATCTAACCTCTCTAACTCACCTCTTCCTCTTTCTGACCACAACCTACTTACATTCTCTTCCCTCTCCTCTCCAGGTCCACAATCCCCACCCCACAAACTTGCACACCCTCGCAGAAACCTTAAACACCTCGATCTACACTCACTGTCTGAATCCCTCCTCCCTCTTACAGACATAAGTTCCATACACAATGCGGATGCCGCTGCCGCTCTATATAACACCACAATAGCTGGAGCTCTGGAATCTGTTGCCCCTCTCACACATACCAAAGCTCGCAAAATCAACAGACAGCCCTGGCACACCAGCCTGACCAAAGAACTGAGGCGAGCTTCCAGAGCTGCTGAGCGGAGATGGAAAGATCCCACTCCAATGAGGACTTCATCACATTCAAACAGTCCCTCTCTACTTTCAAGACCACACTTGCTGCAGCAAAACAAACCTACTTCTCATCTCTCATATCCTCCCTGTCTCACAACCCTAAACAGTTATTCAACACCTTCAATTCTCTCCTCCGCCCCCCAGGACCTCCTCCCTCCCCCCTCATCTCAGCCGAAGACTTTGCCTAATTTTTCAAGTAAAAGATTGATAACATCAGACACAGTTTTGGTCGACAACCCCCAGAGCCCTTCCTCCTAACTGCCCTGCCCTTCTCCTCCAAAACCAACTTCTCCACCATTACAGAAGATCGACTCTCTACCCTACTCTCAAGATCACATCTCACTACCTGTGCACTTGACCCAATCCCATCCCACTTCATCCCAAACCTCACCACAGTGTTTATCCCAACCCTAACCCATCTCTTCAACCTACTGTATCACTAACAACTGGTGTTTTCCCCTCAAGCTTTAAACATGCCTCAATCACACCTATCATCAAAAAGCCCTCTCTTGACCCATCCTCTCTATCTAGCTATCGCCCTATATCACTTCTCCCCTATGCCTCAAAACTACTGGAACAACACGTCCATCTTGAACAGTCCTTCCACCTCTCATCTTGCTCCCTCCTCGACTACCTACAATCTGGCTTCTGGCCACACCACTCCACTGAAACTGCTCTAACTAAGGTCACCAATGACCTATTATCTGCCAAGGCCAAGCGACACTACTCAGTCCTCCTCCTTCTGGACCTGTCCTCTGCCTTTGACACAGTGGACCATTCCCTATTACTACAAACCCTCTCATCTCTTGGTATCACAGGCTTGGCCCTATCTTGGATCGCGTCATACCTAACAGACCGGACATTCAGCGTCTCCCACTCACACACCACCTCCTCACCGCACCCTCTATCTGTCGGAGTCCCGCAAGGTTCAGTCCTAGGGCACCTGCTCTTCTCCATCTACACCTTCGGCCTCGGACAGCTCATAGAATCTCACGGCTTTGAATATCACCTCTATGCTGATGACACACAGATCTACATCTCTGGACCAGATATCACCTCCCTACTAAATAGAATCCCTCAATGCCTGTCCGCTATTTCTTCCTTTTTCTCCGCTAGATTCCTAAAACTTAATATGGACAAAACAGAATTCATCATCTTTCCCCCATCTCACACAACCCCTCCAATGGACCTATCATTTAATGTAAACGACTGCCCACTCTCTCCAGTCCCACAAGCTCGCTGCCTCGGGGTTATCCTTGACACTGATCTCGCTTTCAAACCACATATCCAAGCCCTCTCCACCTCCTGCCGACTTCAACTCAAAAATATCTCACAGATCCGTACATTCCTCAACCAAGAATCTGCAAAAACCCTAGTCCATGCCCTCATCTCCCGCCTCGACTACTGCAACTTCCTGCTCTGTGGCTTCCCCTCCAACACTCTCGCACCCCTCCAATCTATTCTAAACTCTGCTGCCCGACTAATCCACCTGTCCCCCTGCTATTCCCCAGCCTCTCCCCTCTGTCAATCCCTGCACTGGCTCCCCATTACACAAAGACTCCAGTTCAAAACCCTAATTATGACATACAAAGCCATCCACAACCTGTGTCCTCCATACATCTGTGACCTCGTCTCCCGGTACCTACCTACCTGCACGCAACCTCCGATCCTCAAAGGATCTCCTCCTCTCCTCCCCTCTCATCTCCTCTTCCCACAATCGCATACAAGATTTCTCCCGCGCATCCCTACTACTCTGGAACTCTCTACCACAACATATCAGACTCTCGCCTACCATGGAAACCTTCAAAAAGAACCTGAAGACCTACCTCTTCCGACAAGCCTACAACCTGCAGTAACCACTGATCCACCAAACTGCTGCACGACCAGCTCTACCCTCACCTACTATATCCTCACCCATCCCTTGTAGATTGTGAGCCCTCGTGGGCAGGCTCCCCTCTCCTACTGTACCAGTCATAACTTGTATTGTCTAAGATTACTGTACTTGTATTTATTATGTATACCCCACCTCACATGTAAAGTGCCTAGGAATAAATGGCGCTATAATAATAAATAATAATAATATATATATATATAGTCTTTCGATTCTTTATTAAACACTAGAAGGTGGCTGATTCTAACGCATCGGGTATTCTAGAATATGTATGTAGCATATTTATGAAGATTTAAGAATAATGCAATGAATACACAGGATTTTCCAGGTAAAATATATACATTATCATTAAATGTTATTGCTCATAGAACTTAATACAACTGAACGAAATGATTAAACAGATAATCAAAATATATAAACTATTACATGAATAACTGTATTTAAATAAAACAGTACATCGGCACTATAATATGTTTGTTAACAATATCAACCCAAAATATTTTTGTACACCACATTTCTTGTCAATACCTTTTGACTATCTATAAGCAACTTTCCTTGTACAGGGGTATCAAAAACTTGCACCTTGACGTTGGATCTCATTTTAACTCTTGAAAATGCAACGTAGAGTTGTCCATGATGAAAAAACGGGCTCCGATAGATATATGCCAACACGCTGTATAGTTTGACCTTGTGACTTGTTTATTGTCATGGCAAATGCTGTGTTATGTTTAGGTAGCTGAGGAGAAATAGCAAAAACGGTAATACATCAGAGAGGCTGGAACCTATTGGATTGCAGTAACCTGAACTAACCACACAACTAGAGGTAGCCGTGGAGCGTTCCTACATTGATCCTAGACGCCTCGTCACAGCCTGAGAGATAACTACACCTAAAGGCAGAAAGATGAAAGCTATCTGCCACGGAGCAGATCCCCAAAGAAAATAGGAAGCCCCCAAACATGTAATGGCGGTTAGACAAGAAGAAAGCACTGACACAGACAGAAAATAGAATGAGCAAACGCTGGGGCCCAATCTGTCTAGACAGAAAAGTACAGGAAAGAATTCTGACTGCAATCCAAAAAAACCCTAAAAGATACCAACACTTCTGATTGCAAAAAACCTGAGATCACACGATCTCCTCCACCTAAATCAGATCTCTGGTGTAACAAAGCCAAGCCGCAGCCACTGAAAAAACAGGAAAAAGCAAATGAACAAATAACAGTGGCTACAGATAAACTGAGAGGAGCACAGGTCCCAGGAGGGGACCCGGCTGAACTCCAAAAGTGCAGAAAACTATGCAAAAAGCAAGCACAAAAAAAAAAAGCAAAATATCTTATCTGAAAGCAGCAGACGCAGGCAAGACTCCAGCAAACTTCCAAATGAACCAGGAACCACAATTGAGACAATTGATCACCGGCGACCATCATGGGAAGGAACCTCCCTTATATCAGTTCAGTCAGTGATCCCAGATTGCCATTCCTCGCTGGAAGGTTCAGTACTGTCTGTAACCACCAGAGGGAGCCTCTGCTCAGAAACCATATCTAGCACATTCACAACATGCTGGTTTTACTGGAAACAGTTGACGCCGAAGCCTAAATGGAAGACCGATGTCCAAAGGAAATAATCAATGCATAGAATGAACAATTCATCTCCTTTTGCTGATCCAGTAATCACTCTTGCTTGATTTACGTGGGAATGGAGTCCAGTAACAATAAAGTGAGTTCCATTACATAGACCATTTCTTGTATTTAGATTCCGCAGCAACATTACGATTGTTCCAACTTTAAGTTGTAGTCTGTGGGATGGCATTCCTGATGGCGTAAGACTATGTTAGGGTCTGCGGAACGCACCAAATATATGATGTAAAGAGGTGCGTTCGCAGCCCAGGGTCCACCGTGCAGGCGGAGCCTGCTGCTAGTAAAATGGCGCAAGAAGCGAACTCTGTTATCCCGCAGAGTCGTCAAAATAAACGCCGTAACGCGCTGTGGCAATATGTGCGAAATCTGTTATTCCACAGAGCTGCTAGAAGGAGTGCCACAGCGCTATATGGCGATGTGTGCGAACTCACTTAACACCACTGAGTTGCAAAATAAACATGCTAGGGCGCTGTCTAGCGTTGAAAGCAAACCCTGTTACGTCACAGAGCCACTGAGACAAACTTCTGTGTCCTGTCAGGCACCCAGGTACACAGTTGACTGCTAAGCGAACATAGAACGTGATCATGCGCTAATGTCCTCGCGGGAGACACCCGCAATCTATGGCGTCTGAACGCCAGGCCCTGAATATGGCAATCAAACTCCTCACCGGTTATGCCGGTAATCTAGGGCATCTAGGACACCGACCTGACCAGCTAGCATACCAAACTCCTCACCGATTAAGTCGGTATTCTAGGGGCTTATTTCATCCGGGCCCTAAACACCACATGCATGACCACACTGGCGCAAAGCATATGACGATTGATATTAGCGCATGGCGGCCCAGCCATGCCACCCTTTTATAGTAACAGCTACAGGACCTGCCAGAAACAAGGACCAATGAAACTTGTTCCAGAACACCAGTAGTCACAGGTAGTGTTGAGCGATTCGATACTGCAAGTATCGGGTATCGGCCGATATTAGCTCTAACGGCCTTTCGATAATTAGTTTCGATATTTTCCATATATCGTATACCGGAATCGGAAGTTCCCATAATTCTTTGAGAGGCAATGTGATTTTAGTCAGCCAATGAGGAATCCTAAGAAGTGTGGGCACATCCTGTACTGCTGCGGTCATGTTAACTAATGGCATGGCTGTGATTGGATGCTGAAATGATGTCAGAATGCACTATAAAAGGCGCCGCCGCCATTTTAGCGTCACTGTGCTGTGAATTCAGTAAGGGACAGAACGCTGCTATGCTGACTCTGAGGGACAGTTAGAGATTGCGATTTAGTGTACTGTGCTGTAGGCAGGCTAGCACCAACCGCTGTGTAAAGCTTCCTTTTGCCTGCAGTGTTGTTTTAACAGCTCTGCAAGGTGTGTGTGAGTGCAGGTGACGCTGCAGTTTGCTCTGCATGCAACGCTGTCTGTAGGCATCTGCACGTGTCACTCACAGACTCTTTTTTTTTTCTTCAGTGTAATTCTTGCAGCTCCATGCAATTTAACTATTAGTGTGACGCGCTTCCATCCGTATCCAATACATTGGTTGCAAACACTATAGAAGTAGACAAAGGAGTAGCCTTTCACAGATTGTGAACAGTTGTGTTTCAGTGTTCACTTCAGTCTGTGTTTTTTATTTTTTGAGTGCACATCACGCTCCAGTTACTTGTTCAAGCACTGCTGCTTGTACTCTGCTGAGCGTGTCTCAGTGCCTCATCCTTTTCATTTATCTCCAATTGGTTCTGCTCCATTCCATTTAAAATATAATCTATTAGTGTGACGCGCTTCCATCCGTATCCAATACATTGGTTGCAAACACTATAGAAGTAGACAAAGGAGTAGCCTTTCACAGATTGTGAACAGTTGTGTTTCAGTGTTCACTTCAGTCTGTGTTTTTTATTTTTTGAGTGCACATCACGCTCCAGTTACTTGTTCAAGCACTGCTGCTTGTACTCTGCTGAGCGTGTCTCAGTGCCTCATCCTTTTCATTTATCTCCAATTGGTTCTGCTCCATTCCATTTAAAATATAATCTATTAGTGTGACGCGCTTCCATCCGTATCCAATACATTGGTTGCAAACACTATAGAAGTAGACAAAGGAGTAGCCTTTCACAGATTATGAACAGTTGTGTTTCAGTGTTCACTGCAGTCTCTGCGTAATAACCACACTTAGGCCTTATAACTTTTCTGACTTTCTTTATCAATCTACCAAGATGAAGAAGTCAGTGAGTAAGGCACGTGGTCGTGGCCGTGGAGTTTCAGCAGGGAGAGGACGTGGGGATTCTGTGGCTGCTGCCGCCCTCAGTGACACAGCATCCACCAGTTTTACCCATGAGCGTTCCTTTATGCGCACTTTGGTAGGAGCTCGGCGTGCCCCCCTGCTGCGGGAAGAACAAATTGAAGCCGTTGTTGGTTGGATGGCAGCCAATGCATCGACTTCAATTCCTTCCACCTCCTCTCAGGAACACAACACTGTTGAGCAACCATCTGTCTGTTCACCGCCTGTCAAATTGCCCAGGCAGTCAGAGAGTTCTGTACAGGAGCCAACTGAGTCTCTGCTTCTGTTCTCAGAATCTGTTGGCTCGCAAACATGGGCACAGGCAAGCAGCATTCTGCAATTTGAAGAAGAGGGAGTATGCAGTGATGCGCAACAGCTGTGTCTCTCTCAAACTGAAGAGGCGGGTGAGCCAGTGCCGATGGACAGCACACCGCAGAACGCATCTTATGATGATGATGAGACTCAGGTGCCAGGTTTTGTGGAGCATGGTGCTGCCCAGACCATCCAACAGCAGCAGGTGTTGGAAGAGGGTAGTGGAGATGATGAAGTCCGAGACCAAACATGGCGTGAGCAACAGGAAGGTGGTGGGAGCAGCTCTGAGGAAGAGATTGTCCCAACGGTACAAAGAGGAGGGAGAGGTAGGCTGCAGACTTGCTTGCCTGTAGCCTCCAGTTTGGCACCTGTTGGGAGCAGTTCTCTTAGAAATGTGAAAATTGGCGCTCCCATGACTTGCACTGCGTGGTCCTTTTTTGACAGACTTGTAGATGATATTTGCTATGTTCAATGCAAGCTGTGTAAGCAAAAAGTTAAAAGAGGTAAAAATATCAGTGACCTGAATACCACAAATATGTGGAAACATGTACGGACAAAGCACGTAGCTGAGTTACAAAGACACACTGTAGATGTAGGCCAACCTACAGCAGCACCTACATCTTCAGGTCGTGTTCGAGCCTCTACCTCCAGCTCACACACACCTGGTTCGGCTTCCTCACAGGATCTCCATGGAAGAACCTCGGTCACTGTTGTCCATAGACAAACTGTTATTCCACCCACAGCAGCAAGTTCACAGTCATCGTCACACTCCCAGAACAAAAAACAGCCATCAGTACCACAGGCATGGGATAAAAGACGGCCATACTCGGCAAACCATCCACGAGCACAGGCTCTGAATGCTGGCATTGCAAAACTCCTGTCCCTTGAAATGCTGTCATTCAGGCTGGTGGAGACTGACAGTTTCAGGAACTTTATGGCATTGGCAGTCCCACAATATAATGTGCCAAGCCGATTTTATTTCAGCAGGCAAGCTGTCCCTGCTCTGCAAAAACATGTCGAGGGAAACATTAAACATGCGCTACTAAACGCCGTCAGTAGCAGGGTCCACCTGACCACCGATGCGTGGACCAGTACCCATGGCCAGGGACGATACCTTTCCCTCACTGCCCATTGGGTCAATGTTGTGGAGCCGGGTACAGATCTTGCCAGTGGCGCTGTACGTGTTCTGCCAACTCCAAGGATTGCAGGAATCCAGTCTGTACACATTGATTCCTCCTCCTACTCCAGTTCCTCAGAATCATCGCTGCACGAGCCGTCACGGTATACCTCCATATGGACCCGTGAACGCTTACCTGTTGCGACCGATATGAGCACAGCCGTGGCCAAACGTCAACAGGCCGTCCTGAAATGAATTTCCATGGGGAATCAAAGCCACACAGTGCAGGAGCTCTGGGATGTCATCAAGCAGGAGAGCGACGTGTGGTTTTTGTCAGCTAATCTCCAGCCAGGCTTGGTAGTGTGTGACAATGGCCGAAATCTGGTGGCAGCTCTGGGCCTTGGCAACCTCACTCACATACCATGTCTGGCACATGTGCTCAACTTGGTCGTGCAGAGTTTTTTGAGGGACTATCCGGATCTTGATGCACTGCTGCACAAGGTCCGCCTAGAGTGCGCTCACTTGCGACGTTCCAGCATGGCCAGATCGCGCATTGCAGCTCTGCAAGTCAGATTTCGCCTTCCTGAACATCGCATCATATGTGACGCACCCACCAGGTGGAATTCCACGTTACATATGTTGGAGCGGTTGTGTGAGCAGTAGCCAGCAGTAATGGAGTATCAGCTGCAACAGGCGCAATCAACTCGCAATTTGCGCCGTTCACACTTCACCACTACTGAGTGGGCCTCTATGAAGGACATCTGCGACGTTTTGCGTGCGTTTGATGTCTCAACGCGGATGGCGAGTGCAGATGATGCACTAGTCAGCATGACTGTCCCCCTTATCTGCCTGCTTCAGAAATCACTGAAAGCACTAAAGGAAGAGGTTTTGGAAGAGGTGGAGGATGAGGAGTCACAAATTCAATTACCTTCAGGACAGTCAGCGCAACGTGGTTCCTCACAAAGGGCTGGGCAGGGCTCACTTTGTGAGGAGGATGAGGAGGAGGAGGAGTCAATGGAGGAGGAAGAAATCCCTACAGAGGGAGGTACACAACGCTCTAGTCAGTATGTGGAGCGAGGGTGGGGTGATGCAGAGGAGGCAGAGATGACGCCTCTTCCAGAGGACAGCCTTTGTTGGCCAGTTGGGAGTCTGCAGCACATGGTTGATTTCATGCTTCAGTGCCTGAGAAACGACCGCCGCATCGCCCACATTCTCAGCACGTCAGATTATTGGGTGTACACCCTCCTAGACCCTCGCTACCAGGACAACTTACAAACCCTCATCACACCGGTGAACCGGGACCGTAAAATGCAGGAGTACCAAGACACACTGGTGCAATCCATACTGTTGTACATTCCAGCCGAGAGAGCTGCTGCTGCTGCTACTGCTTTACAAAGCAGCTCTGTGCGTCGAGGCAGTGTAGACACCTCTACAACAAGAGGGAGCAGAAGCAGCGCCTCTGCACAGGGCAAGAGCTGTATATTACAAATGTGGCAAAGTTTTGTGACAGCGCCAGCAAGGTCTACACCATCCGAGACGGCTCCAGTCACCAGGAAGAAACGTTTCCGTAAGATGGTGACAGACTACTTGGCTTTCCCTCTAAGTGTACTCCCAGATGCCTCTTCCCCTTTCAAATTTTGGGTCTCTAAGTTGAATACATGGCCAGAGCTTAGCCAGTATGCATTGGAGGTGCTGGCTTGCCCTGCTGCCAGTGTATTATCTGAGCGTGTCTTTAGTGCTGCAGGTGGTGTAGTAACAGACCGTCGCATTCAACTATCCTCAGAGAATGTAGACCGGCTTTCTTTTCTGAAAATGAACAGGCATGGATCTCACCTGAATTTGCCTGTCCGTTTTCAGATTAAATAACTGTTTGGCAACGTTTTCCATGTCTCCTGTTATGTTCATCTTTCTACCACCTGAACTCTACTCCCTGGGCTACAACACCGCCATTTGTTGCTCGAAAGTAATTGGCAGGGGTACTGACTCATGGCCAGCCTGGTTACAGCACGGCAGCTGTTTCCTGGCAGTGTGAACGTCAATTATCCTCCAATAAGTTGTGCTGTCGTGTTGCATTCTGGTTAGCCGACTCTATGGTGCCTGCAGTTTAGGTGATTCCTATGTGTGCTGTGGGATATGTAAATAAAGGCGGTTTCCATTGTGACAATAGGACAAGCACCCACTGTAGGACTGTGTGATTTGGTAACTGCGGACGGCTTGCGTCCTGTCAACTTACATTTTCATGGGTGCGTTCTTCTACCCGTCCGGGGTCCAGTACCGTCAACTGGTTCTCCCCAATGCCTTTGGCCTAGGTGCCTCCATCTCCGTATCCGAGTTCCACCAATGTCTGCTGGTCCTTGGTAGTGCTTTGGAGCACAGGTACCTCCTGCTTAGTAACCGTGTCACAGTAACGTCAGCTGGTACTCGGTTGTGACATTGCCTCTTTTCCTTCTGCTACCCGTCCGGGGTCCAGTACCGTCAACTGGTTCTCCCCAGTGCCTTTGGCCTAGGTGCCTCCATCTCCGTATCCGAGTTCCACCAACGTCTGATGGTCCTTGGTAGTGCTTTGGAGCACAGGTACCTCCTGCTTAGTAACCGTGTCACAGTAACGTCAGCTGGTACTCGGTTGTGACATTGCCTCTTTTCCTTCTGCTACCCGTCCGGGTTCCAGCACAGTCAGCTGGTCCTCGTTACTTCCATTGTCTCTTGCTCCATCTGATACCCGTCAGGGTTCCAGTAACGTCAGCTGTTTCTCGGAAATTAGACGACCTTAAAGACCACCCAGAAGAAGATGACGACAACAAGGACGACGAGCATGAAGCCAACCAGCCTGAACACCATCACAAAGAAAAAATAAAAGATTACCCAGAAGAAGATCACCAACAGGACAAAGAAGGTTAAGACAAACTACAAGATACAGAACAAGAGACAGAAGAACAATAAGCAGAAGATCAAAAAGCTGAAGAACATGAAGTATAAGACCAAAATGAAGAGCAAAATATATGCTCTAAATTCTAAGCAGAAGAAGACTAAGCAGTGTATGGGGGTGAGTCCGTTCCTCCTCGTGGTGCCCCTGGAAAATGCCTGCTGCTGCAGGCTAAACTGAACACGGACAAATACTGTTGTAATTTAAATCTTTTGTGACAGCAAGAACGGAAGGATGAACAATTCATACTTTTACAGATTACAAGTACAGGAATCTCTGTCACAAATAAGAATATGATGAAGAAGATGAAGAGGAAGAAGATGAAGAATTTGAATATGAAGAAGATTAATTAGTTTAATAATAACAATATGAGTAATGTAAACAAAAACATGAATAGCAAGAAGTTTAAGAAGAAGATTAAGAAGTTGAAGATGAAGAATAATTTGATGAGAAAGATGATGCTGCTGCTGAAGATTATGAAGGAGAAAGTGTGGCACTGGCAAAAGTTAAAAAAGTGAAGAGCATGGAAGTTGTGAAACATACATATTTGCCAAAATAGAAAAAAGGTTAACAACATTGTCAATTTGTTAGTCAATCCAAACGTATTTCCAAAAAAATATATATTAATGCTATTCCAATGCATTGGGTTAAACATGTATGCCTTTATTGTCTCCTCAACCTCCCCCAATACATTCTACATTAGTCTTTGTTGTTTTCCTTCATGTACAATTAACCAACAAGGCAAGAATGGTTTTTTTTAATGTCGATATTTTGTTCCCATAGACTTACATGGGACTTCCGGTATCGGAATCGGATATCGACGATATTCAGTGATATCGGCGATACCATTCCGATCCGATATTTTTAGATATCGAGCAGTATCGCTCAACACTAGTCACAGGACCTTCCTGGCGGACCAATAGGAGCTGCTGCAGTACCTGAATATTTGACCCCTGATCTCCAATGAGAGATCTCACTCTTGGCATGCTCAGAAGGGGAAAACAAGGACTTTGTCCTAAAGACGTCTGCTCGCCGCTAACCAGTACTGGCCACAATAGCAGTGCCTGGAGGAGCAGCAGTAATCCTCTGCACACTGTTAGACTGGGCGAGATGCTGGGACCGACATCTAAGCTGAGCAGGCTCCACTGCGGATGGAGATGAATGGGGGACCGCAGCGGGACTGGTTTGAGACTCCCCTTGTGCAGCAGCGGGAACTCAAACCCTAACATTACCCCCCCTCCTAGGTCCCCCCTTCTTTGGGCCTCGCTGCGAGCTGCAGAGCATGAACATGCTTGGCAGGCTCCCAGGACCTATCCTCAGGCCCATAACCCCTCCAATCCACCAAATAAAATTTTTGGCCTCATACCACCTTGCACCCAACAATGGCGTTCACCTCATGATCATCGGTAGATGAACCCGACGTCCCGGCAGATGACTCGGAAAACCGGGAAATGGCCACGGGTTTCAGGAGGGACACGTGAAAGGTGTCAGTGATACCAAGGAGAGGCGGAAGGGCTAGGCGTAAACCACCGGGTTCACCAGCTCAAGAACTTTAAAGGGACCCAAAAAGCGAGGTGGTAACTTGGTGGACTCTACACGTAGCCTGATGTTTCGGACAGAGAGCCACACTAGGTCACCCGGAGCAAATGTAGGAGCGGGGCGCCCATGGGCATCGGCCGAAGACCTCATCCTCTCTTTGGAGGCCTGAATGGCATCCTGGGTGCGGTCCCAAATGTCCCGTGCCTCCACAGCCCAGTCTGCCACCCTGGAATCGGCGGAAGACACTGGCATGCGCACAGGTACCCGTGTATGCTGACTTTAGTTCAGGAGGAATGGGGTCTGTCCGGTGGAGTCAGCCACAGCATTATTTAGAGCGAACTCAGCCCACGGTAGCAATGATGCCCAGTCATCCTGCCTGACAGAGACAAAATATCTCAAGTATGTGACCAAGGTCTGGTTGGCCCTCTCTACCAACCCATTCGTCTCGGGATGGTATGCAGAGGAGAGATTCAACTCAATGCTGAGTAAACGACACAGCTCTCTCCAGAACCGAGACGCAAACTGGGGACCTCGATCACTGACAATTTTGTCTGGCATACCGTGTAGGCGGAAAATATGCCTAATGAACAATGCTGCCAAGGCCCGTGCAGACGTTAACCGTGGTAACGGCATCAAGTGCACCATTTTGGAGAAGTGGTCGGTTATCACCCAGATGATGGTGCAGCCCCGAGACTTGGGTAAGCCCACCACAAAATCCATCCCGACCATCTCCCAGGGCCTGTCTGCCACCGGTAAAGGAAAAAGTAACCCAGCTGGCCGTTGTCGAGGGGACTTATTCTTGGCGCAGGAGACGCACGCCTGAACGTATTCCCTGATGTCACGGACCATATGTGACCACCAGTATGTCCTCGCCAGCAACTCAGATGTCCTCTTTGCCCCAAAATGTCCACCCACCCTGGATGAGTGTGCCCAAGAGAGTACCTCCGGTCGCAAATTGATGGGCACAAAATTTTGCCCGGAGGCACAGACTCAAGCGAAACCGGGGCCACAGTTCTTAGGCTCTCTGTGGGGACAATCAGCCGAGGCTCCTCCTCCACCTCCTCAGAGGACACTACAGAGTGAGACAGAGCATCAGCACGAATGTTCTTCTCCCCTGAGAGAAAATGGAGGGTGAAATGGAACCGGGAGAAGAACAGGGACCATCTGGCCTGACGGGAATTTAGCCGCTGGGCGGTCTGTAAATAGAGCAAATTTTTGTGGTCAGTGAACACTTGAAAGGGAAAGCGAGCCCCCTCCAGGAGATGTCTAGACTCGGAAAAGGCCAACATCATGGCTAGCAACTCCCTATCCCCAATGGAATAATTCCTCTCCGCTGGTGTGAAGGTCTTGGAGAAGAAGAAGCAAGGATGTTTACAACCTTGAGCATCTTTTTGAAAAAGGACTACTCCAGCACCAACGGATGAGGCATCTACCTCCAATATAAAAGGCTTATCAACCTCGGGACGATGTAGGATGGGAGCACTAGCAAAATGGGACTTGATTGAAGTAAAGGCCTTGGAGACCTCCTCTGACCACAATTTGGGATTGGCTCCTTTCTTGGTGAGGGCTACCAAGGAAGCAACCAAAGTAGAGAAGTTGGGAATGAATTGGAGAAAGTAATTAATGAACCCCATAAAGCGCTGCACCGCTTTAAGAGAGTGGGGTTCTTGCCAATCCATTACAGCTGTAGTTTGGCAGGATCCATAGCCAATCCCTGAGTGGAGATGATATAGCCCAGGAATGGCAAAGACTCCTGCTCAAACACACACTTCTCCAACTTCGCATATAAGGAATTAGCCCCCAAGAGGTTGAAGACCCTGCAAACATCTCTCCGGTGGGTGTCCATATCTGGAGAAAAGATGAGAATGTCATCCAGATAGACTACCACAGAGGTGGCAAGCATGTCCCGGAAGATGTAATTTACGAAATCTTGGAAGACGGCTGGAGCATTACAGAGCCCGAAGGGCATCACAAGATATTCGTAATGTCCATCTCTGGTATTGAATGCCGTATTCCATTCGTCCCCCTCACGGATGCGGATCAGGTTATAGGCACCACGAAGATCCAGCTTAGTAAATACCCTTGCTCCCCGGAGCCTATCAAAGAGCTCAGATATTAGGGGCAAAGGATATTTGTTCTTAATGGTAATGGCTATACACGGTCGTAATTCTCCATTCTTCTTCTGCACAAAGAAAAATCCCACCCCTGCTGGTGACACTGACTTCCTAATAAACCCTCTTGCCAGATTTTCCTGTATGTATTGTGACATGGCCTCCGTCTCAGGGAGAGAGAGAGGATACACTCTTCCCCGAGGGGGCTCCTTTCCAGGCAAGAGGTCTATAGGACAGTCATAGGGGCGATGAGGCGGAAGAGTCTCCACTGCCTTTTTGGAGAATACGTCCGCGTATGACCGATAAACCTTGGGAAAAGAATCAAGATCTATGGGTATCTCCGTTGTGGAAACCTGAACTTCCTCTCTGAGACATCTGTCTCTGCAATGATTACCCCAACCCAGTATTCTCCCAGAGGACCACTCAATATTGTAACGCTGGTATTCTGTACTTTGTTTTCCAGCGTTACTCTGCATGTCTTTTGCATTAACCCTTTTGCTCTCTTCCCCCTAACCAGCTGGGATACTGTTTTCTGTTACCTGTATGGATGCTGCTCAGTTCCCGGCTCTGCTGCGTACCCGTACTTGCGTGAGTGGCTCCGCTGCTTTGCATGACCGCCCGCATGTGCGGTCCCTGACCTGCTGTAAAAGCCGTCCGTAGCTTGCAAAGTCCTCTGCAGTGGTGCATGACTTACTACGTGTGTGGCAGCAGCCATTGTTGGGTTCCCTCTGTGTTGAGCTGTCTGGCTCTGCATAGGGGGCGCGGCCCACACCTGTCCTGCTTTTATGTGGATTGGGTGTTTACTAGAATTACTGCTCCAGCCTATCGCTGTGAAGCAGCTCATATATAAAGTTCCCCAGCCCTAGTGGGCGTTGCCAGAGCTTCACATTGAATCCACATTGAATCCCTGAACCTAGCCGTATGTGGTGGTGTGTTCATCTCCTGCTCTGAATTTGATCAGCTCTGGAGAGCTGATTCCCTGTTCCTGCTGTGTCTTGTTCCCTGATCCTGGATCTAACCCGGTACCTGAATGTCTGAACTGTGTCTTGTGTTTCCGCCTATGCTGGGGGCTGATTACCCAGATCGCCGTTTCTGGAGGCTGTATATCCAGGCCTGTTCCTGCTGTGTCTAATTACCTGAACCCCTGATCCTGGATCGCATCCTATACCTGAATGTCTGAACTGTGTCTTGTGTTTCCGCCTATGCTGGGGGCTGATTACCCAGATCGCCGTTCCTGGAGGCTGTATATCCAGGCCTGTTCCTGCTGTGTCTAATTACCTGAACCCCTGATCCTGGATCGCATCCTATACCTGAATGTCTGAACTGTGTCTTGTGTTTCCGCCTATGCTGGGGGCTGATTACCCAGATCGCCGTTCCTGGAGGCTGTATATCCAGGCCTGTTCCTGCTGTGTCTAATTACCTGAATCCCTGATCTTGGATCGCATCCTGTACCTGACTGTCTGAGCTGTGTCCTCTGTGTTATGTTCCTGAAATCCTGCGGTGTCCAGAACCTGTGCCAGTGACTGTGAATCCTTGCTATATAACCTGAGTTCATCTTGGAAGGAGGAGTTCGGTGTGTGCTGAGTTTCTTTTACTCTTTGCTCAGCTTCTGTGCAATCCCGGCCAGCTCCCGTTGAGCCTGGCGGGGCTTGCACCAGACCGCTGGGGTTCCTTTTCAGGTCGCTGCCAGATGTCCGGATCCTATCCTTCCTGCCTGATGTCCGGGTCCTGCCGATTGTTGCCAGATGTCCGGAGCCTGCTGATCGGTGTCAGATGTCCGGATCCTATGCCTGATGACCATGGCCTGATGTCCGATGTCCGACGACCACTTCCAGATGTCCGGATCCTATGCCTGATGACCATGGCCTGATGTCCGATGTCCGACGACCACTTCCAGATGTCCGGATCCTATCCTCCCTGCCTGATGTCCGGGTCCTGCCAATTGTTGCCAGATGTCCGAAGCCTGCTGATCGGTGCCAGATGTCCGGAGTCCAATGCCTGTGTTCCAGTCCGTGTTCCTGATGTTCCAGTCCGTGTTCCTGACTCCCTGAGATCCAATCCGTGTTCCTGATGTTCCTGTCCGTGTCCTCCCTGATGACCACTGCCTGATATCCGATGTCCGATGACCACTTCCAGATGTCCGGATCCTATCCATCGCTACCTGATGTCCGGAGCCTGCCGATCGGTGCCAGATGTCCGGAGTCCGATGCCTGTGTTCCAGTCCGTGTTCCTGTCTGTGTTCCTGATTCCCTGAGATCCAATCCGTGTTCCTGATTTCCTGTCCGTGTTCCTGTGTCCCTGAGATCCAGTCCGTGTTCCTGATGTTCCGATGTCCTGCCGGTTCCTCCTTGGTCTACCCTGTGATGACGTCTGTCCTGGGTCGGTGTCTGATGTTCTCCTGCTGAGCCTGTGCTACGCCTGAGGCCTGAGAGAGAGGCCATCCTAGTATGCCCGTGCCAGATGACCCTGGACTTCATCAACCCGTGATGACCCCGCCATCGTCTGACGTTCGTCCTGGGTCGGTGTCTGATGTTCTCCTGCTGAGCCTGTGCTACGCCCGAGGCCTGAGAGTGAGGCCATACTAGTATGCCCGTGCCAGATGATCCTGGACTTCATCAACCCGTGATGACCCCGCCATCGTCTGAAGTCTGTCTGAGGTCGGTGTCTGATGTTCTCCTGCTGAGCCTGTGCTACGCCTAAGGCCTGAGAGAGAGGCCGTCCAAGTATGCCCGTGCCAGATAACCCTGGACTGCATCTACCCGTGATGTCCTCCAGCACTCGTCTGTGATCCTGAGTCGTGTACCCTTCTCTGATGTGCGGAATCGGGAGCCCGGTCTTATGTTCTGTTTATGTACTGTTTTTCTTTAAGTAAACTTTATGTTTCTTCTTACCTGAAGTTGTGCGGTGTTGTCTAGTCCTGCAGGTCGTCACCTTGCCCACATGCTCAGCTGCCACGGATCCCGGTCGCTGCCCTTCCGTAGTCGGGCAGGCCCGGGTCTCCCTCCGTGGTCCAGTGGGTCCACATTCTCTTATCATCTGGGACCCATGCCTCACGTCGTCGTGGACTGGCGGCGTGGGAGCATTGGCTAGCTAGGCAAGCTATGCCATGTCCCGACGCCCCACAGCCGTGGGAAGCGCCACAAATATGGGGAGAGTGGTGGCGAAGCCAGGGTAATCCCAACAAAACCTCATCTATTCCCTCAGGAAGAACAAAAAGGGATATATTCTCCTGATGTGAAGGGGACATAGACAGAGGTAGAGAGACAGTCTGGTGGGTGATTTGTGAGGGCAGGATTGCTCCATTCAACACTCTCACCGATATTGGCTCGGTGAGCGTCACCAGCGGTATGGAATGGCGAGAGGCAAAGGAGGACATCAAATTCCCCTCTGCCCCAGAGTCCACACAAAGCTTGGCGGGAAGGGTGGATGAACCTAGAGAGATTAACCCTTTAAGGAGCACTTTCAGAGCAAAATCCCTCGCGTCTAATGACTCTGCACCCATGGTCACGGAACATGACCGTTTACTCATTCGCTGGGGACATCGGTTGGCATAATGTCCTGGCTGCTGACACACTCTACAGACCACGGATACTCGAGTGGTCCGAGACTTAGATCCCACTCGAGTATTCTCCACGGTCTCTGGGGAGTCTGACGCCCAAATGGGAAATTCCAGAGGTTTGGCAAAGGTGGGTGCCAGCCAAAACCTCTGCCTACACTGGGTCCGCTCTAACCTCCGCTCGTGAAAACGGAGGTCAATGCGGGTAGATATAGAAATGAGTTTCTCCAGCGTGGCAGGAATCTCCCTGGTAGCCAAAGCGTCCTTTACATGGTCTGCCAGTCCTCTCCAGAACACTGGAATAAGAACTTTATCTGGCCACGCTAATTCAGAGGCCAAAGTCCGAAATTGGACTGAGAACTGGCTGACCATGGACAAGCCCTGTGACATTGCCAGCAGTTGGAGTGCCATATCGTGCGTGACCTGAGGTCCTAAAAAGACCTTTTTCAGAGCCTCCAAAAACCGAGGAGCACTCCGCACCACACGATCGTCGCGCTCCCACAGCGTGTTGCCCACTGCCCAAAGCTCTGCCCGAGAGTAGAGACAGTAAAAAACCCACTTGTGCCCGATCCGTGGGGAAACGTGCAGCCAGAAGCTCGAGCTGTATAGAGCACTGACTCACAAATCCCCGACATTGCTTGCTGTCACCGGCAAACTTGTCAGGAAGCGGGAGGTGGGATAATGTAGGGGCAGAGGTGGCAGAGGACAAACTGGCTGCAGCCACGCTAGCAGCCTGAACAGCGACTGCGGTAACATCCACAGCTGAGGTTGTGCGCTCAAGAGCCGCCATCCTACCCTCCAGCTGCTGGATGTACTGCAGCAGACGCTGGTCATCCGCCATTTTACTAGCCAGACCCTGGCGCTAATATTATGTTAGGGTCTGCGGAACGCACCAAATATATGATGTAAAGAGGTGGGTTCGCAGCCCGGGGTCCACCGTGCAGGCGGAGCCTGCTGCTAGTAAAATGGCGCGCAAACTCTGTTATCCCACAGAGTCGCCAAAATAAACGCCGTAACGCGCTGTGGCAATATGTGCGAACTCTGTTATTCCACAGAGCCGCTAGAAGGAGTGCCCCAGCGCTATATGGCGATGTGTGCGAACTCACTTAATACCACTGAGTCGCAAGATAAACACGCTAGGGCTCTGTCTAGCGTTGAAAGCGAAAACTGTTACATCACAGAGCCGCTGAGACAAACTTCTGTGTCCTGTCAGGCACCCAGGTACACAGTTGACTGCTAAGCGAACATAGAACGTGATAACGTGCTAATGTCCTCGCGGGAGACACCCGCAATCTATGGCGTCTGAATGCCAGGCCCTGAATACAGCAATCAAACTCCTCACCGGTTATGCCGGTAATCTAGGGCATCTAGGACACCGACCCTGACCAGCTAGCATACCAAACTCCTCACCGATTAAGTCGGTATTCTAGGGGCTTATTTCAGCCGGGCCCTAACCACACACACGCATGACCACACTGGCGCAAAGCATATGACGATTGATATTAGCGCATGGCGGCCCAGCCATGCCACCCTTTTATAGTAACAGCTACAGGACCTGCCAGAAACAAGGACCAATGAAACTTGTTCCAGAACACCAGTAGTCACAGGACCTTCCTGGTGGACCAATAGGAGCTACTGCAGTACCTGAGCATGTGACCCCTGATCTCCAATGAGAGATCTCACTCTGGGCATGCTCAGAAGGGGAAAACAAGGACTTTGTCCTAAAGACGTCTGCTCGCCGCTAACCAATACTGGCCACAATAGCAGAGCCTGGAGGAGCAGCAGTAATCCTCTGCACACTGTTAGACTGGGCGAGACGCTGGGACCGACGTCTAAGTTGAGCAGGCTCCACTGTGGAAGGAGATGAATGGGGGACCGCAGCGGGACTGGTTTGAGACTCCTCTTGTGCAGCAGCGGGAACTTGAACCCTAACAGACTATTTAAAAATTCAACTGGATAATGCTCTCGTTCATCTTCATTGTCTACATCCACCGAATCATCACTTTTGTACAACTTATACTGTCCAGGCATTCTAGAGGCTGCTGATCTGTATATGGAGGCTGGTGAGGTGTATATAGAGGCTGCTGGGCTGTATATAGAGGGTTCTGGGGTATATATAGAGGCTTCTGGGGTGTATGTAAAGGCTGCTGCTGGGGTGTATATAGAAGCTTCTGGGGTGTATATAGAGGATGCTGGGGTGTATATAGAGGCTGATGGGGTGTATATAGAGGCTGCAGGGGTATATATAGAGGCTGCTGGGGTGTATATAGAGGCTTCTGGGGTGCTCCAATCTCAAGATATTTGATCCTGTCAGCACCTCTTTTGCATTTTTTTGACACAAGAAACAACTTCATCCCCATGTATAGAGCCAGACGTCAATTTTATCCCCATGTATAGCGCCGAACCCTTTCACACACTGATGGTAGCCTAACACACAAAATACGGTCCTATCGCAAACACAAGCTATAGGTTGATCTGCCAAAGCCCAGGACTGGTGTTGATATCTTGAGATAAGAACACCTTTTTTAATTCTAGTATGTTAGTAAGTTTTACAAATATTTCTATTTTGAACACATCCTAAAGTTTTTTTCTAATTTGTCAATCCCTAAAAAAGGAAAAAGATATTAAAGCTCCTCTGAAAGTTATTGGATTGCTACTTCACATATTCAAACAATCATTAAAAAAATGTTAATTTTCTTTAGTAATATATTATATAAAGATAAGTATTATATATGGCAGATTTAGAGTCTGTATTAAAGGAAGTCATTAATGCATGTTGAGGAGACAATATTTATTTTTATATTTTTTTGAGCTCTCTCAGTGAGTATAATGGGGAGTTTTGTGGAAATTGAAAACTTTATATCTACGAACTAGTTGTAACATTTTCTAAAAGCTAATTGCACAAAGAACTTAAGATTTATACATGCCCCATTTATATTTACGGCACTTGAGATTGTCACTATGGTGCCATTATTGATGCCTTATCTTGTACATGAAAAGGCTGTAGGGATCCATTGATAGATTGCATTGCAGGCTCTCAGTCTTTGTATGTATAGTACAGTACATTATATTCTTGTTCCAAAAGTACCGAGTAGTTAAAAATCTGTAAGCCCCTCTTTGACCTTATCGCGTTTCATTTCCCTTCATCTTATTTCTTCTCTATTGAATTTACACTTATAGCACTTTAAAGCACCTTTAGGGATGCATTCATCCAATATGTGGTTGAATTATTAATGCTGCAGAGTAGCCTACCTTGTTGTTTTGTTTGATCACATTCAAATCCAATGCATGTATTGTTCTCTCTACATAGCATAAACCTTTGATACTAAAAAGATTTGAATTGAATAGCAAAATAGATAATTTCCAGTCTCACAAATTTAATGTTTTGCTTTATTAATTTCAGTTTCTATCTAAATGATTAAGAATATGCTTGTTAAATGTAAATACCTTCAATTTGTGTATTTCAAATTTTCTCTAACTATAGGCATTATACAATTATAATAATTTTTATATACTGCAGCGCTTTGCAGTTTAACAGTTCATATTCAAGTCATAAAGTAACAACGTTAAAAATAATACAATAATTAAAGCAAAATAAGACAACCCTGCTTGTGAAAGCTTACAATCTACAATGAGGTGGGGAGAGACAAAGTACAGGGGCTTATTTACATTGATGGTCCAGTCATCTTGAGGAAGTAGGGGATAGATAAAGGCTGCATGAGCTAGTCATCAGCCAGTATATTTGGTGCTATTGAATGCTGTGGAGATTAGATGGAGGATTATTCTCAGACAGTGAATGATATACACACACACACACATACCTACACATACATACACAAAAGGACTTTAATTAGGGAACATAATAGGCTGCCCTAAACAGATGTGTTTTAGGGAGCACCTAAAACTGTGTACGATGTGAATAGTCCTAAATTCTTGGGGTAGAGCATTCAAGAGGATTGGTGCAACCAAGGAGAAGTTTTGGAGCCGGAAAGTGGGAGGTATGGATTACTGCAGATGTTAGTCGAAAGTCTAGGTAGGTTGATAAACAGAAATGAGGGAGGAGATGTAGGGGGGTGCCACACTGTGGAGAGCTTTGTGAGTGAGAACAAGCAGTTTAATTTGGATCCTATAATGAGTGGGCAGCTAGTGCAATGACTGGTGAAGAGCGGACGCGTCCGAGTACCGATTAGCCTGATGGAAGACCCTGGCTGCAGCATTAAGGATGGACTGGAGAGGGAAAAGTCAAGCCAATTAATACAGCATTACAGTAATCCAGGCGGTACCGGATCAGGGCAACAGTGAGAGTCTTTGTTGTTTCAATGGTGAAAAGGGGCATATTCTAGAGATGTTCTTAAGGTGCAAGTGGCAAGAGCGGGCAAGAGATTGTATATGGGAGGTGAAGGAAAGATTGGTGTCAAACGTAATACAAAGACAGTGCACCTGCAGCTTAGGTGTCATAATGGTGCCACCCACAGAGAGGGAGAGGTCAGATTTAGGGAGGTTAGCAGACAGCGGGAGCAGAAGAAGTTCAGTTTTGGAAAGGTTGAGTTTCAGATAGAGAGCGGACATGATCTTGGAGACTGCGGACAGACACTCACTGGTGTTCTTTAGTACAGCTGGGGTAAGATCAGGTGATGATGTGTATAGTTGTGTGTCACCAGCATAAAAATGGTACGGAAAAGCCAAATCTGCTGAGCGGGCAGTGAGAGGTAGAGGAGACAAAGTGGAGTCAGAAAACAAAACACTGAAGGAGCAGTCAGAAAGATAGGAAGAGAACCAGGAGAGGGCAGTGTCCTTTATGCCTATTGATTGGAGCATACAGAGTAGGAGATGGTGGTCAACAGTGTCGAAAGCTACAGAAATGTTGAGAAGAATGAGTAGAGAGTGGTCACCATTACATTTTGCTGTCAGAAGATCGTTGGTCACTTTGAGTGTGTGGTTTCAGTAGAATGTAGGGGGCGGAAGCTGGATTGTGATGGATCTAGGAGAGAGCGAGTGAAGAGGTAACGGGTAAGGCAGGAATAGACCAGGTGCTCCAAGAGTTTAGAGATGAAAGGGAGATTGGAGACTGGTCTGTAGTTATTTGTGCAGGATGAATCGAGAGAGTTTTTTTT
>JARQOD010000006.1:84921684-84969338 GCA_033576555.1 Oophaga sylvatica
TCTGATTTGCACAAACAATTAAATCAGACTATGTGTGCAAAATTTCACACCTGTAGGGGTTAATTAAAGGTGTAAATTCGTTGTAAAAAAAACCTCAGGCTCCAGAGAGATCTGCAGCAAACAGATCTTGATTTCTCGGACTTAAACTCCGTTACCTCTGAGGACGTTGACTGTGTAAACGCTGCCATTTTTCAAGTTTCCTCAGCGGTGTCCCAGCTGAGTTGTAAGAAAAACAATTCTCATTGCTTTCTTTCCATCAAACTCTGGGTTGATTCAGCTTGGGTGTCTAGCTCTGCTATGATCGACTCAGGGGCAAGTGGAAATTTTATGGATGTCTCCTTTGCTCTGAAACAGAGGATACGTTCAGTGAAGAAGGCTACTCCAGTACAGATGGAAACTGTGGATGGCTCCCTGCTGACCTCTGGACCAGTGGATCAGGAAACAGAGCCTTTGAGGGTTCTTATGGGTAAAGATCATCAAGAGAAACTGTCCTTTATGCTTATCTCTTCTCCCCACTTTCCCATTATTCTAGGGCTACCATGGCTGCAGGCTCAGAATCCTACCATTAACTGGGAGACCAAGGAATTACACTTTCCAGAGAAACAGATGAGTCCAAAAGTTTCAGCTTGCTCTGTTCCTAAAGGAACCATGTCAGTCCCTGAGCTACCAGCTGTATACCAGGACTATGTGGATTTATGTGACAAGAAGAACGCTGACCAGCTTCCTCCTCACCGTCCATATGATTGTCCAATTGAATTATTGCCTGGAGCAGAGATACCTTTTGGTAAGATCTACCCCCTGGCGGGGCCCGAGCTAAAGGCTTTAAAGGATTACATAGACGAAAATCTAGCCAAGGGCTTCATACGCCCCTCTTCATCTCCTGCAGGTGCACCCATCTTCTTTGTAAAGAAGAAAGATGGATCTCTGAGACCATGCGAGACTATAGGGAACTCAATAAGGTTACTATTAGAAACCGTTATCCATTGCCTTTAATCCCTGAGTTACTGGAGAGAGTGCGACATGCCAAAATTTTCTCTAAACTAGATCTTCGTGGGGCCTATAACTTAGTCCGTATTAGACCTGGGGATGAATGGAAGACTGCATTCAGGTCACGCTATGGACACTTTGAATATCTAGTTATGCCTTTTGGTCTGAGTACCGCCCCAGCCACTTTCCAACACTTGGTGAATGACATCTTCAGGGATCTCCTAGATACATTTGTGGTAATTTATTTGGATGATATTCTAATTTTTTCTAACTCCACAGAGGAACATCATGGACATGTGAGAATGGTCTAAGACAAAATCATCTTTACATCAAACTTGAAAAGTGTGAATTCCATAGGACTGAAATTCAATTTCTGGGGTATGTACTGTCTACACAAGGAATTAGTATGGATGGAAGCAAAACCCAAGCCATCAAGGATTGGCCAAGTCCTAGAAATGTGAAGGAGGTACAGCGCTTCATCGGGTTTGCCAACTTCTATAGACGTTTCATTAGAAATTTCTCTGAGGTAGTGTCACCTATCACCCAACTTACCCGGAAAGAGTCTAGGTTCTCCTGGACTCCCCAAGCCCAGGAAGCATTTTCCCGTCTAAAAGATAAATTTACCACTGCACCTATCCTAGTACATCCCAACCCGAGCTTGCCTTCATAATAGAGGTGGATGCTTCAGACTGTGCCGTTGGAGCTATACTCTCTCAGAGAACAGGTGAGAAGAATGTCTTGCATCCCTGTGCCTTCTTTTCCCAGCAGTTGTCTTCGGCTGAGAGGAACTACGATGTGGGCAATAGAGAGTTGTTGGCCATTATTGCCGCCTTCAAAGAATGGAGACACCTTCTTCAGGGAGCTGCACAGCAAATAGTCGTCCTGACAGACCATCGTAACCTTGAGTTTATCAGGTCGGCTAAGTGCCTAACTCCTCGCCAGGCTCGCTGGAATCTTTTCTTAAACCAATTTAATTTTATCATTTCTTATAGACCAGGATCGCGCAATGGAAAGGCTGATGCACTCTCTAGGATTTACTCAGCAGAGACACGTCCAATTACTCCTCCTAAGACTATTCTTCCTGACTCTAGATTCCTAGGAGTAATTCATAATCAAGACCTACTTAAGGACATCAAGGAAGCATACCATGCGGATTCCTTTTTGGCACAACCCCCAAGGGACGTAAGTCTTGTCTTTAAGAATGGTGTTAGGATTCAGGGACAACGCCTGTATATTCTGAAACAGTCAGATTGAGAGTATTGCAACTCATTCACGATTCCAAGATGGCTGGGCATAGAGGAATTCTAAAGACACAGGAATTTCTCTCTCGTTTCTTTTGGTGGCCCACTTGCAGGAAGGATGTTTTAAACTATGTCACTTCATGTGAAGTCTGTGCAAGATGCAAAACACCTCGCTCCTCACCAACTGGTCTGTTACAGCCTCTTCCCACCCCGTCCCGCCCGTGGGGATCCATTTCTATGGACTTCATTGTGGAGTTACCAACCTCTCAAGGGAAGAACACCATTCTAGTGGTGGTTGACCGTCTAACAAAGGCAGCTCATTTTATCCCTTGTGTCGGCTTACCCACTGCAAAACAGACATCAGATTTGATGATTAAAGATGTGTTTCGCTTACATGGAGTACCGGATGAGGTTATTTCGGATCGAGGGGTGCAATTCACTTCTAGGTTTTGGCAAAATTTCTGTGCAGCATTGGACATTAAAGTAAACCTTTCTTCTGCTTTTCATCCCCAGACTAATGGACAGACCGAACGAACCAATCAAACCCTGGAGCAGTATCTCCGCTGCTTTATCTGCCACCTACAGGATGATTGGGTGGATCTACTTCCATTAGCTGAGTTCTCGTATAACAACTCTCAGAGTGCCTCCACTAAGCAGTCTCCTTTTTACTCTAATCTAGGTTATCATCCTAACATTCTACCACGATTTCCCATAGAAACGCCTTTACCAGCAGTGGCTGAAAGAATCACGTCTTTACAGAAGAATATGGATCTTCTAAAGGAGAATCTGGAATCGGCTCAGGAAAGGTACAAGAAAGCAGCAGATAAATTTCGTAAACCTGCACCAGCTTTCAAGGTAGGAGACTTGGTCTGGCTGTCAACCAGAAATCTTAAGTTAAGGATTCCATCGTCTAAGTTGGGACATAAGTACATTGGACCCTATAAAATCAGTAAAATTATAAGTGCCGTTGCTTGTCGTCTTCAACTGCCCAGAACTATGAGAATTCACCCTGTCTTTCATGTATCCCTACTAAAGGCTGCGACACCCAATACGTTTCCTGGACGTTCTTCTCCTTGCCCTGACCCAGTGCTAGTCGATGGTCAGGAAGAATTTGTGGTGGAAAGAATTTTAGATTCCAGGTTGTATAGAAATCAGTTACAATATCTGATTAAATGGCAGGGCTACCCAGTGGAGGACAACTCATGGGAACCAGTCAATAACGTTAATGCTCCTCGCTTGCTCCGTCAGTTTCATCAGAGGTACCCACACAAGCCTGGCCTGAGGTCATCCGGAGGTTGTCCCTAAGGGGGGAGTAATGTAAGGTTCTGTGTACATGTTCCTGAAACTCAGTTTGTTCGTCAGCCATTTTACTTTCTGTCTTGCTGCAGCTATCTTGCCCTCAGTCAAAATGGAGTTTCCAGCTTGCATGTTCCCGCCCTGATTCTCTCCTTTTGCTTCTTAAGCAGCCACAGCTGAGCAATCAGTGCTTCAGAATCTAGCCTGCAGTGAACCTGTGACCTGACTCCTAAAGCCTTGGACCTTGTACTCCAGCTATTCCTACTGAGGAACTCTGAAGCACTTGTGGACTCTGAACCCTGCTCTTTGAAAGACCCACATTTGCATGGACTTACGGTAACAGAGAAGAAGATCCTGAACCTGTTGTGGAGAGTGATTGCTGAGCTTAGATTACTCTGGCCTGCTGTGTCTCCTGCTTCTGTGTCTGCAAACTGTGTGACTATTTTTGCCAACTTGTATGAAGTAATACAAGACTTTCTATATCAAACCTGTGTCTCATGTATTTTCATCGCACCCAAGCACAAGACGCTATATGAACTGTACTACATACATTACACATTGTTTGGGCGCACGGCAGAGCTCGGAATGGAAGGAGCACCATTTGGCTTTTTCCAACCAAAATTGGCTGGAATTGAGATTGGACGCCATGTTGCATTTGGAGAGCCACTGATGTGCCTAAACAGTGGAAACCCCCCACATGTGACCCCATTTTGGAAACTAGACCCCCTAAGGAACTTATCTAGATCTTTGGTGAGCAATTTGAACCCCCAAGTGCTTCACACAAGTTTATAACGTAGAGCCGTAAAATTAAAAAATCATATTTTTTCCACAAAAATGATCTTTTCACCCCAATTTTTATTTTCCCAAGGGTAACAAGACTCCAAAAGTTATTGTGCAATTTGTCCTGAGTACGCTGATACCCCATATGTGGGGGTAAACCACTGTTTGGGTGCATGGCAGAGTTTGGAAGGGAAGGAGTGCCGTTTGACTTTTTCAATGCAGAATTGGCTGGATGCCATGTCGTGTTTGGAGAGCTCCTGATCTGCCTAAACAGTGGAAACCCCCCACAAATGACACCATTTTGGAAACTAGACCCCTCAAGGAACTTATCTAGATGTGTGGTGAGCACTTTGAACCCCCAGGTGTTTCACTAAAGTTTAGGAGAAATTGGACCCCAAAAGTGATTGTCCAATTTGTCCTGAGTACGCTGATACCCAATATGTGGGAGAAAACTACTGTATGGGTACACGTTGGGGCTCGGAAGGGAAGTAGTGACGTTTTGGATTGTAGACTTTGATGGAATGGTCTGGGGGCGTCATGTCACATTTGGAGAGCCCCTGATGCGCCTAAACAGTGGAAACCCCCACAAGTGACCCCATTTTGGAAAATAGACCCCACAAGGAACTTATCTAGATGTGTGGTGAGCGCTATGAAGCCCCAAGTGCTTCGCAGAAGTTTAGAACGTACAGCCGTAAAAACAAAAAAATTTTTTTTTTTTACAAAAATTATTTTTTTCGCCCCCAATATTTTATTTTCACAAGGGTAACAGGAGAAATTTGACCCCAAAAGTTGTTGACCAATTTGTCCTGAGTACGCTGATACCCAATATGTGGGAGAAAACTACTGTATGGGTACACGTTGGGGCTCGAAAGGGAAGTAGTGACGTTTTGGATTGCAGACTTTGATGGAATGCTCTGGGGGCGTCATGTCGCATTTGGAGAGCCCCTGATGCACCTAAACAGTGGAAACCCCCACAAGTGACCCCATTTTGGAAAATAGACCCCACAAGGAACTTATCTAGATGTGTGGTGAGCACTTTGAACCCCTAAGTGCTTCACAGAAGTTTATAACGAACAGCCGTTCAGGGGGACGAAGGAATCAAATTCCGAAATGCGCGTCGGGGCGCGTTCTCTCCAGGCTGTCAGCGTCACCCTTTGACTCCCAGGTAGCGTCAGTTCTCTTTAGGTCATTTTTTGCTTCCTATCACGGTTTTTGTATTCACTTTATAATCAGGACTCATTTTATGCACCAGCTTATTTTACACTGCATGCTGATTGTTTATCTGAATATGCACTGAATATGCGTTAACACTTTCAGCACTTTGTGGTCAGTGGAGTTAGGTCTCTGACACTGGCACATACACATCTTGATTTAGCACACATGCTGTTTTATTATTACTTATTTTTCGGTGAATGACCTTTTCTGTGGACTGTTTATTTTTGATTATTCACGTATTACCCATTCATCTCCTGGTTGAATTAACATTGAGCCCAAACTATAGGGCTCATTATTGTTCGCTGTCAGCCGTTTTATATACATTTTTAGGTTTTTTTATTGTTATCTATACCTTGTACAACACTGCTTAATAAAGATTGTATACATTTTTTGCACATTGTTGTCCGTATTCAGTTTATTAGTGATCTATTACAATTTATTAAGTCCTCAGTCTGGGGACTCCTGCCTTTATCCACTTCTGGTGTATGGTGTAATTTTCAGTTTCCGGGTGGTCTGCCATCTTCATTTTTCAGGAATTGTGGTATCACTTATTAAGTAAACACATATAATTGTGGTATTGAGGTGATTATTTAGGTGTGCATTGTTCCATTTTTCCTGCTCATTTTATCCCTTAGTGCTTGCAGTGTTTTTTGAAGCAGGCAGATAAGGGGGACACTCAGGCTGACTAGTGCATCATCTGCACTCGCCATCCGCGTTGACTCATCAAACGCACGCAAAACGTAGCAGATGTCCTTCATAGAGGCCCACTCAGTAGTGGTGAAGTGTGAACGGCGCAAATTGCGAGTTGATTGCGCCTGATGCAGCTGATACTCCATTACTGCTGGCTGCTGCTCACACAACCGCTCCAACATATGTAACGTGGAATTCCACCTGGTGGCTACTTCACATATGATGCGATGTTCAGGAAGGCGAAATCTGCATTGCAGAGCTGCAATGCGCGATCTGGCCATGCTGGAACGTCGCAAGTGAGCGCACTCTAGGCGGACCTTGTGCAGCAGTGCATCAACATCCGGATAGTCCCTCAAAAAACTCTGCACGACCAAGTTGAGCACATGTGCCAGACATGGTATGTGAGTGAGGTTGCCAAGGCCCAGAGCTGCCACCAGATTTCGGCCATTGTCACACACTACCAAGCCTGGCTGGAGATTCGCTGGCAAAAACCACACGTCGCTCTCCTGCTTGATGGCATTCCAGAGCTCCTGCGCTGTGTGGCTTCGATTCCCCATGGAAATTAATTTCAGGACGGCCTGTTGACGTTTGGCCACAGCTGTGCTCATATCGGTCGCAACAGGTAAGCGTTCACGGGTCCATGTGGAGGTAGACCGTGACGGCTCCTGCAGCGATGATTCTGAGGAACTGGAGTAGGAGGAGGAGTCAATGTGTACAGACTTGATTCCTGCAATCCTTGGAGTTGGCAGAACACGTACAGCGCCACTCGCAAGATCTGTACCCGGCTCCACAACATTGACCCAATGGGCAGTGAGGGAAAGGTATCGTCCCTGGCCATGGGTACTGGTCCACGCATCGGTGGTCAGGTGGACCTTGCTACTGACGGCGTTTAGTAGCGCATGTTTAATTTTTCCCTCAACATGCTTTTGCAGACCAGGGACGGCTTGCCTGCTGAAATAAAATCGGCTTGGCACATTGTATTGTGGGACTGCCAATGCCATTAAGTTACGGAAACTGTCAGTCTCCACCAGCCTGAATGACAGCATTTCAAGGGACAGGAGTTTTGCAATGCCAGCATTCAGAGCCTGTGCTCGTGGATGGTTTCCCGAGTATGGCCGTCTTTTATCCCATTCCTGTGCTACCGATGGCTGTTTTGTGGCCTGGGAGTGTGAGGATGACAGGGAACTTGCTGCTGTGGGTGGAATAGCACTTTGTCTCTGGACAACAGTGACCAAGGTTCTTCCATGGCGATCCTGTGAGGAAGCCGAACCAGCTGTGTGTGAGCTGGAGGAAGAGGCTCCAACACGACCTGAAGATGTAGGTGGTGCTGTAGGTTGGCCTACATCCCCAGTGTGTCTTTGTAACTCAACTACGTGCTTTGTCCGCACATGTTTCCACATATTTGTGGTATTGAGGTTACTGACACTTTTACCTCTTTTTACTTTTTGATTACACAGCTTGCATTTGACATAGCAAATATCATCTGCAAGTGTGACAAAAAAGAACCACGCAGTGCAAGTCCTGGGAGCGCCCGTTTTGACTTTTGGAAGAGAACTGCTCCGAACAGGTGCCAAACTGGAGGCTACAGGCAACCGAGTCTGCAGCCTACCTCTCCCTCCTGTTTGGACCGTTGGGGCAATCTCTTCCTCAGAGCTGCTCCCACCACCTTCCTGTTCCTCACGCCATGTTGGGTCTTGGACCTCATCATCTCCACTACCCTCTTCCAACACCTGCTGCTGTTGGGTGGTCTGGCCAGCACCATGCTCAACAGAAACTGGCACCTGAGTCTCATCATCATCAGATGCGTTCTGCGGTGTGCTGACCATCGGCACTGGCTCACCCGCCTCTTCTGATTCAGAGAGACACAGCTGTTGCGCATCACTGCATACTCCCTCTTCTTCACATTCCAGAATGCTGCTTGGCTGGGCCCCTGTTTGCAAGCCAACAGATTCTGAGAACAGAAGCAGAGACTCAGCTGGCTCCTGTACAGAACTCTCTGACTGCCTGGGCAATTTGGCAGGCGGTGAAGAGACAGATGGTTGCTCAACAGTGCTGTGGTCCTGAGAGGAGGTGGAAGCAATTGAAGTCGATGCATTGGCTGCCATCCAACCAACAACGGCTTCAATTTGTTCTTCCCGCAGCAGGGGGGTACGCCGAGCTCCTACAAAAGTGCGCATAAAGGAACGCTCACGGGGAAAACTGGTGGATGCTGCGTCACTGGGGGCGGCAGCAGCCACAGAATCCCCACGTCCTCTCCCTGCTGAAACTCCACGGCCACGACCACGTGCCTTACTCCCTGCCTTCTTCATCTTGGTAAATTGATAAAGAAAGTCAGAAAAGTTATAAGGCCTAAGTGTGGTTATTCCTCAGAGACTGCAGTGAACACTGCAGACAACTGTTCACTAGCTGTGAAAGGCCCCTTTGTGTACTTCTATAGTGTTTGCAACCAATGTATTGTATACGGATGGAAGCGCGTCACACTAATAGATTTGAGTTATTTGAAATAGAATGGAGCAGCACCAATTAGAGAAAAATGTCAAGGATGAGGCAGTGACACACGCTCAGCAGACTACAACCAGCAGTGGTTGAAGAAGTAACTGGAGCGTGATCTGCACTCAAAAAATAAAAACCTCAGACAGCAGTGAACACTGCACACAACTGTTCAATAGCTGTGAAAGGCTCCTTTGTGTACTTCTATAGTGTTTGCAACCAATGTATTGTATACGGATGGAAGCGCGTCACACTAATAGATTTGAGTTATTTGAAATAGAATGGAGCAGCACCAATTAGAGAAAAATGTCAAGGATGAGGCAGTGACACACGCTCAGCAGACTACAACCAGCAGTGGTTGAAGAACTAACTGGAGCGTGATCTGCACTCCAAAAATGAAAACCTCAGACTACAGTGAACACTGCACACAACTGTTCACTAGCTGTGAAAGGCTCCTTTGTGTACTTCTATAGTGTTTGCAACCAATGTATTGTATACGGATGGAAGCGCGTCACACTAATAGATTTGAGTTATTTGAAATAGAATGGAGCAGCACCAATTAGAGAAAAATGTCAAGGATGAGGCAGTGACACACGCTCAGCAGACTACAACCAGCAGTGGTTGAAGAACTAACTGGAGCGTGATCTGCACTCCAAAAATGAAAACCTCAGACTACAGTGAACACTGCACACAACTGTTCATTAGCTGTGAAAGGCTCCTTTGTGTACTTCTATAGTGTTTGCAACCAATGTATTGTATACGGATGGAAGCGCGTCACACTAATAGATTTGAGTTATTTGAAATAGAATGGAGCAGCACCAATTAGAGAAAAATGTCAAGGATGAGGCAGTGACACACGCTCAGCAGACTACAACCAGCAGTGGTTGAAGAACTAACTGGAGCGTGATCTGCACTCCAAAAATGAAAACCTCAGACTACAGTGAACACTGCACACAACTGTTCACTAGCTGTGAAAGGCTCCTTTGTGTACTTCTATAGTGTTTGCAACCAATGTATTGTATACGGATGGAAGCGCGTCACACTAATAGATTTGAGTTATTTGAAATAGAATGGAGCAGCACCAATTTGAGAAAAATGTCAAGGATGAGGCAGTGACACACGCTCAGCAGACTACAACCAGCAGTGATTGAAGAACTAACTGGAGCGTGATCTGCACTCCAAAAATGAAAACCTCACACTACAGTGAACACTGCACACAACTGTTCACTAGCTGTGAAAGGCCCCTTTGTGTACTTCTATAGTGTTTGCAACCAATGTATTGGATACGGATGGAAGTACGTCACACTAATAGATCACTGTTAATTTCAATTGAATGGAGCAGCACCAATTCCACAAAATAAAAAAAAAAGAGTCAGTGAGTGACACGTGCAGATGACTACAAACAGCGTTGGATGCAGAGCGAACTGCAGCGTCACCTGCACTCACACACACACCTTGCACAGAGCTGTGAAAACAACACTGCAAGGAAAAAGGATGATTTACAGAGCGGTTTCTCAAATAGCCTGCCTACACAGCAATTCACAAAAACGCTATCTGTAACTGTCCCTCAGAGTCAGCAGAGCAGCGTTCTGTCCCTAACTGAATTCACAGCACAGTGACGCTAAAATGGCGGCGGCGCCTTTTATAGTGCATTCTGACATCATTTCAGCATCCAATCACAGCCATGCCTTTAGTTAACATGACCGCAGCATTACAGGATGTGCCCACACTTCCTAGGATTCCTCATTGGCTGTCTAAAATCACATTGCCTCTCAAAGAATTATGGGAATTTCCGATTCCGGTATACGATATATGAAAAATATCGGAACTAAGTATCGGCCGATACCCGGAATCAACTCTAATAGTGAGCACTTTGAACCCCCAGGTGCTTCACAAATTGAACCGTAAAAAAAAGAAAGTACTTTTTTTTCACAAAAATTTTCTTTTAGCCTCAGTTGTTTTAATTTTCACATGGGCAACAGTATAAATTGGATCCTAAAATTTGTTGGGCAATTTCTCCTGAGTACACAGATACCTCATATGTGGTCATAAACCACTGGTTGGGCGCACGGCAGGGCTCAGAAGGGAAGGAGCGCCATTTGACTTTTTGAATAGAAAATATGCTGGAATATTTAGCGGTTGCCATGTCGCATTTGGAGAGTTCCTGTGTGCCTAAACATTGGAGCTCCCCCACAAGTGACCCCATTTTGGAAACTAGACCCCTAAGGAACTTATCTAGATGCATAGTGATCACTTTGAACCCCCAGGTGCTTCACAAATTGATCCGTAAATAAAAGAAAGTACTTTTTTTTCACAAAAATTTTCTTTTAGCCTCAGTTTTTTTTCATTTTCACGTGGGCAACAGTATCAATTTGATCCTAAAATTTGTTGGGCAATTTCTCCTGAGTACACAGATACCTCATATGTGGTCATAAACCACTGTTTGGGCACACGGCAGGGCTCAGAAGGGAAGGAGCGCCATTTGACTTTTTGAATAGAAAATATGCTGGAATATTTAGCGGTTGCCATGTCGCATTTGGAGAGTTCCTGTGTGCCTAAACAATGGAGCTCCCCCACAAGTGACCCCATTTTGGAAACTAGACCCCCTAAGGAACTTATCTAGATGCATAGTGATCACTTTGAACCCCCAGGTGCTTCACAAATTGATCCGTAAATGAAAGAAAGTACTTTTTTTCACAAAAATTTTCTTTTAGCCTCAGTTTTTTTCATTTTCACGTGGGCAACAGTATAAATTGGATCCTAAAATTTGTTGGGCAATTTCTCCTGAGTACACAGATACCTCATATGTGGTCATAAACCACTGTTTGGGCGCACGGCAGGGCTCCGAAGGGAAGGAGCGCCATTTGACTTTTTGAATAGAAAATATGCTGGAATATTTAGAGGTTGCCATGTCGCATTTGGAGAGTTCCTGTGTGCCTAAACATTGGAGCTCCCCACAAGTGACCCCATTTTGGAAACTAGACGCCCTAAGGAACTTATCTAGATGCATAGTGAGCACTTTGAACCCCCAGGTGCTTCACAGAAGTTTATAACGCAGAGCCGTGAAAATAAAAAATCATATTTTTTCCTCAAAAAATGATTTTTTATCCCACTATTTTTCATTTTCACAATGGTTACAGGAGAAATTGGACCCCAAAAGTTGTTGTCCAGTTTGTCCTGAGTATGCTAGTACCCCATATGTGGGGGGGAACCACTGTTTGGACACACGTCAGGGCTCGGAAGGGATGTAGTGACGCTTTGAAATGCCGACTTGATGGAATGGTCTGCGGGCATCTTGTTACGTTTGCAGAGCCCCTGATGTGCCTAAACAGTAGAAACTCCCCACAAGTGACCCCATTTTGGAAACTAGACCCCGCAAAGAACTTATCTAGATGTGTGGTGAGCACTTTGAACCCCCAAGAGCTACACAGAAGTTTATAACGCCCGGGCATCAAATAAAAAAATCATATTTTTTCCACAATCAGGATCTTTTAGTCCCCAATTTTTTTATTTTCCCAAGGGTAACATGAGAAATTAGACCCCAAAAGTTGTTGTCCACTTTGTCCTGAGTACGCTGATATGTGGGAGAAAACTACTGTATGGGCACACGTCGGGGCTCGGATGGGAAGTAGTGACGTTTTGAAATGCCCACTTGATGGAATGGTCTACGGGCGTCATGTTACGTTTGCAGAGTCCCTGATGTGCCTAAGTAGAAACTCCCCACAAGTGACCCCATTTTGAAAACTAGATCCCAAAAGGAACTCCTATAGATGTGTGGTAAGCACTTTGAATCTCCAAGTCCTTCACAGAAGTTTATAACACAGAGCCGTGAAAATATAAAATCATTTTTTTTCCACAAAAATAAATTTTTAGTCCCCAATTATTTTTCCCAATGTTAACAGGAGAAATTAGAACCCCCAAAGTTGTTGTGCAATTTTTCCCAAGTACGCTGATACCCCATATGTGGGGATAAACCACTGTTTGGGCATACGTCGGGGCTTGGAATAAAGGGAGCACTGTTTGACTTTTTGAACGCAAAGATTGCAGGAATCAATGGTGGCGTCATGTCGCGTATGGAGACCCCCTGATGTGCCTAAATAGTGCAAACCCCTCAATTCTAACTCCAACCCTAACCCCAACACACCCTTAACCCCAACCCTAACCCCTACACACACCTAACCCTAATACAAACCCTAACCATAACCCTAACCCCAACACACCCTAACCCTAATCCCAACTCTAACCATAAACCTAACCACAAGCCTAACCCTAATTCCAACCCTAACCCTAATTCCAACCCTAACCCAAATTCCAACCCTAACCCTAATTCTAACCTTAACCTTAACCCTAATGCTAACCCTAACCCTAGTTCTAACCCTAAGGCTGGGTTCATATTGCGTTTTATCAGCCCGTTCAACATGTAGCGTTGACCGGCTGGTAACGGTATAGCATAATACGATAGCGCTGTGCTATACCCGTTAGCGCAGATGAATCAGCAGACGATTCATCTGTGCTAGCGGTGATGGAGCCCAGACACTGCAGTCCGTGTCCGAGGCTCCGTCACTGAATGACGGCACGTCGCGAATGCATGCCGCTTTACGGCATGCGTTGCGATGCGCACACAAATGGGGTGAATGGCAGCGTTAACGGACTGCGTTACACCGCGGTGAAACGCAGTCCATCTAACGGACTGCCATAATGCAATATGAACCCAGCCTAACCCTGAGGCCCCGTGCACACGTTGCGGATTCACTTGCGGATTTTTCTTAAATCCGCAGGTAAAATGACCTGCGTTTTACCTGCGAATTTAGCGCGGATTTGCTGCGGTTTTTCCATGCGGTTTTAAACCTATAATGGAATAGGTGTAAAACCTCTGCGGAATCTGCACAAAGAATTGACATGCTGCGGATTTAAAATCGCAGCAAATCCGCATGTGCACAGCGTTTTTTTTAACCATTTATTTGCATTGTACTGTACATGGTTTCTGGATCTGCTGTGGATCCGCAGCGCCAAATCCGCCGCGGATCCCAGCAAATCCGCCGCGGATCCCCAGCAAAATCCGTCGCGGATCCCCACAAAATCCGCCGCGGATCCCCAGCAAAATCCGCCGCGGATCCCCAGCAAAATCCGCCGCGGATCCCCAGCAAAATCCGCCGCGGATCCGCAGCAAAATCCGCCGCGGATCAGCAGCAAAATCCGCCGCGGATCAGCAGCAAAATCCGCCGCGGATCAGCAGCAAAATCCGCCGCGGATCAGCAGCAATATCCGCCGCGGATCAGCAGCAATATCTGCCGCTGATCCGCAGCAATATCCGTGGATCCGCAGTAAAATCAGCCGCGGATCCGCAGCAATATCCGCCGCGGATCCGCAGCAAAATCCGCCGCGGATCAGCAGCAATATCCGCCGCGGATCAGCAGCAATATCCGCCGCGGATCAGCAGCAATATCCGCCGCGGATCCGCAGCAAAATCCGCCGCGGATCAGCAGCAAAATCCGCCGCGGATCAGCAGCAAAATCCGCCGCGGATCAGCAGCAAAATCAGCCGCGGATCCGCAGCAAAATCAGCCGCGTATCCCCAGCAAAATCTGCTGCGGATCCGCAGCAAAATCAGCCGCGGATCAGCAGCAATATCCGCCGCGGATCAGCAGCAATATCCGCCTCGGATCCGCAGCAAAATCCGCCACGGATCCACAGCAAAATCAGCTGTGGATCAGCAGCAAAATCCGCTAGGAAAAAAAAAAAAAATTATTTATTTTATTATTTGTCCCTACCTATGACAGGGGGGGGGGGTTCATTTTCCTTTTTTTTATTTTGATCACTGTGACAGTTTATCACAGTGATCAAAATAAATTTTTGTACACTGGAGGGCGCACTGCGCATGAGCCGGCCGGCGGGCGCACTGCGCATGCGCCCACCATTTTCCAAGATGGCGGCGCCCATGAAGAATCCCGGGCAGCCGCCGGGATGGATCCAGGGACGTCGGTGGACCGGGAGAGGTGAGTAGGGGGGGTTGGATGATGACGGGGGGATCGGAAGGTGGGGGCAGCGGATCGCAGGAGCAGGGGAGCAGATAGTGACGGCGGTGACCGATCACCTCCATCTTTCGTTGGCAGCGGCCGATCACCGCCGTGACTCGATGTGGGGGGTCAGATCGCGGTCTCCAGCCATGGCAGATGCTATTGCAGCATCGGCCATGGCTGGATTGTAATATTTCACCAGTTTCATTGGTGAAATATTACAAATCGCTCTGATTGGCTGTTTCACTTTTAACAGCCAATCAGAGCGTTCGTAGCCACGTGGGGGTTAAGCCAACCCCCCTGTGGTGATGCACTAAGGGTCCTGTGCCTGCGGGTCAGGTGACCTTTCAGTGACCCCGGTCACCCGGCCCGCAGGAACATGATTTATAGCATGACGCCTACGTTGGCGTCATGGGTCGGGATGGCACAGGTTTTCATGACCCCAACGTAGGCGTCATGGGTCGGGAAGGGGTTAAAAAGCACTCTGCACAGCAGTGTACACACAGCAATACAGTTAGCTGGCAGCCTAATAATCAGCTCTGCTGCTGCACACAAGAAATTCCTCCCCTCTCACTGGCAGGCAGCCTAATAATCAGCTCTGCTGCTGCACACAAACAATTCCTCCCCTGTCACTGGCAGGCAGCCTAATAACCAGCGCTGCTGCACACAAGAAAATCCTCCCCTGTCACTGCACACTAACTGTACAACTAATCGCTATCAGCACAAGCACAGAATCACTTATTTTTTCCTGCCTAACTCTCTCCCTACTGAGAAACAGCGGCAGCAATCTCTCCCTATGCTAAGATCGGCAGAAGTAAAATGGAGGTCGGCGGTGAGGGCTTTTATAGGCACTGTGACGCCACACAAAGCAAGCCAATCACTGCAATGCCCTTCTCTAAGATGGTGGTGGCCGCTGTCCATGTCATCTCGTTGCCCACAGTGTGCGTCCTTGCTCATTGGCTGAGAAAAGGCGCCTGCAAGCATTATGGGAAAACCAACTTTGGCGCTCGGGTCGACGACCACATGGCCGACTTCACGCTATGGTCGGGTTTCGCTCGGGAAACCCGAATTTGGCGATAGTCAGTCAATTTTTGAATCTGACCCACCTGTTTTGGTCAACTCTAATTCACACTTTTCTAATATATTGCCCTTTTTCAAATGGTGGCTTTTCAAACATATATCTAACTATCATTTCTTGTTACATCCTGTTTGCGGAAGTAGGATTGAATGTTTTAAACTAAAACAATTTTTTTTTTAAATGTACACTTTTATATATCTAACCAGTCCAATTTGTCTATGGTGTACACCACAGCATGCCACATTTTGTAGCCCACAGATATTGCTGAGGCGTTTGACAGAGATAACACACTGTTCAATATGTGACCTCTATTTTTTTTACCCTAAAATAGTGTATAGAAACACTGTAACAGACAGCAAAAACAGTTGAATTGAGGCCTGAAATGCCACAATTTGTAGCCCACAGATAGATGAGGCGTATGAAGGAGATACCACACTCTTCAATATGTGGCCTGTATTTTTATTTTTTACCCCAAAATAGTGTATTGAACTAGGGTAACAGACTGCAAATACAGTGGAATTTAGGCCTTAAATGCCACAATGTTTAGTCCAGAGATACATGAGGCGTCCGACAGAGATTGCCCACTTTCAAATATCAGGCCTGTATTTTTTGTTTTGTTTGCCCAGCTAAATTGTGTCAACAAGTAGGCTAAGACACATCAGACACAAATTTGAGTGCAATGATATGTGATCCATGTGGTGGCAAAATCCAGTGTAAAATATCTGCACTGTAGCTAAATATTTTTTGGGCAGTTAATATTTTTTGGGCAGCAAAATGGTGTCAAGAAATTATATAAGACACTCCAAAAAAATTTAACAGTACCACAAAAATGTCAGAAATTTCTGCGCACCCAGATGTGATGGCTGGGACGGGCAAAACCATTTAAAAAAGCTGGATTTTCACGCTGTACTATAAAAAGGATCTGGCTGTATTCTACAGTGTCAACAAGCAAATGGAGAAAAAAAAGGGGGCTCTGGATTGCTTTGGAATAAAATAATCAGGATTAAGATGCAAAAAAAATTTACTGCCCACTAAGACTTAGGGCTATGTACTGTAGATACGGTCATATATGTAATAGGCAGCAGCAGCAGACAGTAATGGAATGGACCCTCTTAATGTATGCAATGAAGTATGCCACATACATACATAGTAACATAGTTATTAAGATTGAAGGAAGACTTTAAGTCCATCTAGTTCAACCCATATCCTGTCCTAACCTGCCCTAACATGTTGATCCAGAAGAATGCAAAAAAAACCCAAGTGGCAAACAGTAAGCTTCACATTGGGGAAAAAAATTCCTTCCCGACTCCACATACGGCAATCAGACTTGCTCCCTGGATCAACGCAATATCTAGGAAACTAGTGAATATAGCCTGTAATATTATACTTTTCAAGAAAGGCATCCAGTCCCTTCTTAAATTTTAGTAGGGAATCACTCATTACAACATTAGACGGCAGAGAGTTCCATAGTCTCACTGCTCTTACAGTAAAGAAATCTGCGTCTGTGATTATGACTAAACCTTCTTTCCTCCAGACGTAGAGGAAGCCCCCTTGTCCCCGTCACAGGTCTAAGAGTTAAAAGATCATTAGAAAGGTCTTTGTACTATCCCCTCATATATTTATACATTGTAATAAGATCACCACTAAGCCTTCGTTTTTCCAAACTAAATAACCCCAAGTGTAATAACCTGTCTTGGTATTGCAGACATCCCAGTTCTCTAATAACCTTGGTCGCTCTTCTCTGCACCTGCTCCAGTTCAGCTATGTCTTTCTTACACACCGGAGACCAGATCTGTACACAGTATTCTAAGTGTGGTCGCACCAATGACTAGTATAGAGGTAAAATTATGTTCTCCTCATGAGCATCTATGCCTCTTTTAATGCATCCCATTATTTGGTTTGCCTTTGCAGCAGCTGCCTGACATTGGCCACTAAATGTGAGTTTGTCATCCACCCATACATCCAGGTCTTTTTCAGTGACAGTTTTGCCCAGTGTTTTACAATTAAGCACATAATTATACATCTTGTTTGTTCTATCCAAGTGTATGACCTTACATTTATCCCCATTAAAGCTCATTTGCCATTTATCAGCCCAAGCTTCTAGTTTACATAAATCCTCCTGTAATATAAAATTGTCCTCATCTGTATTTATTACCCTGCAGAGTTTAGTGTCATCTGCAAATATTGAAATACTACTCTGTATGTCCCCTACAAGGTCATTAATAAATATGTTAAAGAGAAGCGGCCCCAATACTGACCCCTGTGGTACCCCACTGCTAACCGTGACCCAGTCCGAGTGTGCTCCATTAATAACCACCCTTTGTTTCCTATCCATGAGCCAGTTCTTAACCCATTTACACATATTTTCCCCTATCCCCATTGTTCTCATTTTATGTATCAACCTTTTGTGTGGCATGGTATCAAAAGCTTTTGAGAAGTCCATGAACACCACGTCCACTGCGTTCCCTTGGTCCAGTCTGGAATTTACCCCTTCATAAAAGCTTATCAGATTAGTCTGACAGGAACGGTCCCTCGTAAACCCATGCTGATACTGTGTCATGAGGTTATTCAGCCTCAGATACTCCAATATAGTATCCCTTAAAAAACCCTCCAGGATTTTACCCACAGTAGATGTTAAGCTCACTGGCCTATAATTTCCAGGTTCAGTTTTTGCCCCCTTTTTGAATATTGGCACTACGTTTGCTATACGCCAGTCCTGTGGTACAGACCCCGTTATTATGGAATCTTTAAAGATTAAAAATAATGGTCTATCTATGACTGTACTTAATTCCTGCAGTATTTGGGGGTGTATCGCATCCGGGCATGGGGATTTGTCAATTTTAGTGATTTTTAGATGCCGCCGTACTTCCTGCTGGGTTAAGCAGGTGACATTTAATGGTGAAATTTTTTTTTATCACTGATCATGTTACCTGTCATGTTATTTTCTTGTGTAAATACTGTTGAAAAAAAGTAATTTAGCATATTGGCTCTTTCCTCATCCTCATCCACCATTTCACCCAGTCTATATTTAAGGGGACCAACACTATCATTTTTTAGTTTCTTGCTATTTATGTAGTTAAAAGAATATTTTGGGATTATTTTTACTTTCTCTGGCAATGAGTCTCTGTCTCAATCTTAGCTGTCTTGATTTGCTTTTTACAGAATTTATTCAATCTTCTGTATTTATTTAATGCCTCATCACTACCTACTTGCTTTAATTCCCTAAACACTTTCTTTTTGCCACTTATTGCACCTCTTACAGCTCTATTTAGCCATAGTGGTTTCCTCCTAATTCTAGCATGTTTATTCCCATAGGGTATACACTTCGCACAGGTCCTATTCAGGATGCTAATAAACGTCTCACATTTTCTTTGTGTATTTTTATGTCTCAGGATATCGTCCCAGTTTATTGCACTAAGATCATCTCTCATCCGTTGTAAATTTGCCTTCCTGAAGTTTAGTGTCCTTGTAACCTCTCTACTACACATCTTATTAAAGGATACATGAAAGCTGATTATTTTGTAAACACTATTACCCAAGTGACCCTCAACCCTTATATTTGATATGCTGTTGGTTAATATTAGGTCTAGCAGTGCCCCCCTCTTGTTGGGTTCTGAACTAGTTGTGAAAGGTAATTATCTCTCAAAGTTGTCAAAAACCTATTACCTTTGCTGGAACTACAGATTTCTGTTCTGTTCCCCAATGTATTTCAGGGTAGTTGAAGTCCCCCATAATAATGACTTATCCTTGAGTCACTGCTTCATCTATTTGCTTTACGAGGATATTCTCTGTTGCTTATTATTATTATTATTATTATTATTTTAAGAGACTTATAACAAACCCCTATCAGTAATTTATTATTTTTCCCCCCTCCCCTAATCTCCACACACAGAGACTCTACATCTTGATTAGATTCACAGATGTCAAACAGGATGGGTTTTAAGGATGATTTTACATATAAACACACCCCCCCACCTCGCTTATTTTTACGGTAATTTCTAAACAGACTGTAGCCCTGTAAATAAACCGCCCAGTCGTGGCTCTCATCCAGCCAAGTCTCAGATATCCCCACCATCTCATAATTATGTTCCAACAAAATTAATTCTAATTCCGCCATTTTAAGGTTGAGGCTTCTGACATTCATATACATGCACATTATGTATCTCTCTGTACCTCTATCCTTTCTTAAATTATTAACTGTTTTAACCCCACTCCCCATACCTCCCCCACCCCAATTTCATTATTTGTGCCCAGGTCTCTATCTGCACTGCCATCCCCTCCTGTAAAATGAATACCCTCCCCCCTAGTCCCTAGTTTAAAGACTCCTCCAACCTTCTAGCCATTTTCTCCCCCAGCACAGCTGCACCCATCCCATGGAGGTGCAGCCTATCCCTAGCATAGAACCTGTAGCCAACTGAGAAGTCAGCCCAGTTCTCCAGGAACCCAAACCCCTCCTTCCTACACCAATTCTTGAGCCACTTATTAACCTCCCTAATCTCCCGTTGCCTCTCTGGTGTGGCACGTGGTACAGACAGTATTTCTGAAAATACTACATACAATGCCTGCATGCTACTGATATCTGTATACCCACATACAGTGCCTGCATGCCTTGCACTGATATGTATATACGCACATACACTCCCTGCCTATCCAGCACTGCAATCTATATTCCCCGTAATTAGTCCTTAGAAAGACTGTTGAATTAGCTGGATTTATGTGTTCTATTATGGTATACCCACACTACCTTATAAACCCCCAAATCTGACCCTATCTTGGGAGCAGCTCTCCCTACACTAGCTGATTCCAGAGCAGACAGTGACGAGCATGGCGGTGCCAGGTCTCTTATACACCTGATTACATATCAAAAAACTGACCGGCACATACAAACATAGATTCAGTGTGAACAGGTGCTAAACCTAGAGTCACCAACTCATATATATACAAGAGAAAAAGGTAGCACACTGTAGCGCTATAGCTTGCAAACACGAAATATGAAAAATATGAAAAATGAATTGCATCATTACCTTAGAAATATGAAAAATTGAGAAGTCTTAGCGCATAAGATGGCCAAATTATGTGAGCCTGATAGCCACGTCAAGGCTCTTCTCGTATATCAGGTCCTAACTAATGCCTATCCTCGCTTAGAAAAGTCTGTCTGCATGGGAACGTATGAATCCTCTCTTCAGACTAAAATCTACATCTCTGTGGAGGGGTGATGAACCTGTTGTAATTAAAAAGCCTGTGACCACCAGGTGGAGTGCTCAGGTAGAAGGTAAATGAATACATATCAAAAAACTGACCGGCACATCCAAACATAGATTCAGTGTGAACAGGTGCTAAACCTAGAGTCACCAACTCATATACATACAAGAGAAAAAGGTAGCACACTGTAGCGCTATAGCTTGCAAACACGAAATATGAAAAATATGAAAAATGAATTGCATCATTACCTTAGAAATATCAAAAATTGAGAAGTCTTAGCGCATAAGATGGCCAAATTATGTGAGCCTGATAGCCACGTCAAGGCTCTTCTCGTATAGCAGGTCCTAACTAATGCCTATCCTCGCTTAGAAAAGTCTGTCTGCATGGGAACGTATGAATCCTCTCTTCAGACTAAAATCTACATCTCTGTGGAGGGGTGATGAACCTGTTGTAATTAAGAGAGGATTCATACGTTCCCATGCAGACAGACTTTTCTAAGCGAGGATAGGCATTAGTTACGACCTGCTATACGAGAAGAGCCTTGACGTGGCTATCAGGCTCACATAATTTGGCCATCTTATGCGCTAAGACTTCTCAATTTTTCATATTTCTAAGGTAATGATGCAATTAATTTTTCATATTTTTCATATTTCGTGTTTGCAAGCTATAGCGCTACAGTGTGCTACCTTTTTCTCTTGTATGTCTTATACACCTGATGACGCTGTGCGGCCAGCCAATCACTGTAATGCCACAACCAAGATGGCTGCGGCATTACAGTGTGTGGCAGACATTCCCTGCATGTTGATTGGTGCATTCCCTGCATGATGAAGGGCGTGGACCAGAACTCCCACAGAGAAATCCTGGAAATACTCGGCACTCACCGAGTACCATGAGTACAGCGATGTTCGGGCGAATACAGAGCATAACCGAATATGCTCGCTCATCACTAGTACTAATATTTCTGTTTCTGCACATAGCACTTTAGTATAGAATTATGGCCAGTTCTAGCTTTCAGTAGACTGTTTATCATGGTTCAATGCCAAAAAATCAAACAGCAACTAGCTATGTTCTAATAAATGCCTGTACATTGCCAACCTGCCTACCCCATTTTATTGGCTCCCAGCCACCATTCACATGCCCTACATTTTTATCATTCTGTATCCAAAAATTTTATTAATTGATTTTTGGTTGTGCATCTAGTTCTGTGTGCGCTTCTCCAATATCTGCTCTAAATCATATTATTATATTGACATACAGTCAGGGCCAGAAATATTTGGACAGTGACACAATTTTCGCGAGTTGGGCTCTGCATGCCACCACATTGGATTTGAAATGAAACCTCTACAACAGAATTCAAGTGCAGATTGTAACGTTTAATTTGAAGGGTTGAACAAAAATATGTGTTAGAAAATGTAGGAATTGTACACATTTCTTTACAAACACTCCACATTTTAGGAGGTCAAAAGTAATTGGACAAATAAACATAACCCAAACAAAATATTTTTATTTTCAAAATTTTGTGGCGAATCCTTTGGAGGCAATCACTGCCTTAAGTCTGGAACCCATGGACATCACCAAACGCTGGGTTTCCTCCTTCTTAATGCTTTGCCAGGCCTTTACAGCCGCAGCCTTCAGGTCTTGCTTGTTTGTGGGTCTTTCCCTCTTAAGTCTGGATTTGAGCAAGTGAAATGCATGCTCAATTGGGTTAAGATCTGGTGATTGACTTGGCCATTGAAGAATGTTCCACTTTTTTGCACTCATGAACTCCTGTGTAGCTTTGGCTGTATGCTTGGGGTCATTATCCATCTGTACTATGAAGCGCCGTCCAATCAAGTTTGCAGCATTTGGCTGAATCTGGGCTGAAAGTATATCCCGGTACACTTCAGAATTCATCCGGCTACTCTTGTCTGCTGTTATGTCATCAATAAACACAAGTGACCCAGTGCCATTGAAAGCCATGCATGGCCATGCCATCACGTTGCCTCCACCATGTTTTACAGAGGATGTGGTGTGCCTTGGATCATGTGCCGTTCCCTTTCTTCTCCAAACTTTTGGCTTCCCATCATTCTGGTACAGGTTGATCTTTGTCTCATCTGTCCATAGAATACTTTTCCAGAACTGAGCTGGCTTCTGGAGGTGTTTTTCAGCAAATTTAACTCTGGCCTGTCTATTTTTGGAATTGATGAATGGTTTGCATCTAGATGTGAACCCTTTGTATTTACTTTCATGGAGTCTTCTCTTTACTGTTGACTTAGAGACAGATACACCTACTTCACTGAGAGTGTTCTGGACTTCAGTTGATGTTGTGAACGGGTTCTTCTTCACCAAAGAAAGTATGCGGCGATCATCCACCACTGTTGTCTTCCGTGGGCTCCCAGGTCTTTTTGGATTGATGAGTTCACCAGTGCTTTCTTTCTTTCTCAGGATGTACCAAATTGTAGATTTTGCCACTTCTAATGTTGTAGCAATTTCTTGGATGGTTTTTTTTCTGTTCTTGCAGCTTAAGGATGGCTTGTTTCACCTGCATGGAGAGCTCCTGTGACCACATGTTTCCTTCACAGCAAAACCTTCCAAATGCAAACACCACACCTCAAATCAACTCCGGCCCTTTCATCTGCTTAATTGAGAATGACATAACAAAGGGATTGCCCACACCTGTCCATGAAATAGCCTTGGAGTCATTTGTCCAATTACTTTTGGTCCCTTTAAAAACAGGGTGGCACATGTTAAGGAGCTGAAACTCCTAAACCCTTCATCCAATTTTAATGTGGATACCCTCAAATGAAAGCTGAAAGTCTGAACTTCAACTGCATCTGATTTGTTTTGTTTCAAATTCATTGTGGTAATGTCTAGAACCAAAATTAGATAAATGTTGCCTCTGTCCAAATATTTATGGACCTAACTGTATAATGTACTGTAAATGTAACAAAAGATTATAATCTCTGCATGGGGAATCTATCTATACATGTGGCCAAAATTGTTGGTACCCCTCGTTTAATGACAGAAAAACCCTGAGTCTGACAAAATAAATAATAAATCAAAAATCTATGAAAATGAACAAATGAAAGCCAGACATTGCTTTTCAACCATGCTTCCACAGAATAAAACAAAAAATTAAAACCTCATGAAATAGGCCTGGACAGAAATGATGATACCCTTAACTTAATATTTTGTTGCACAACCTTTTGAGGCAATCACTGCAATCAAACGATTGCTGTAACTGTCAATGAGACTTCTGCACCTCTTGACAGGTATTTTGGCCCACTCCTCAAGAGCAAAATGCTCCAGTTGTCTTGTGTTTGAAGGTTGCCTTTTTCAGACAGCATGTTTCAGGTCTTTCCAAAGATGCTCAATAGGATTAGGTCATTGCTCATAGAAGACCACTTCAGAATAGCCCAATGTTTTCCTCTTAGCTATTCTTAGCTCACTATCCTGGTGCAATACCCATGACTTGCGACTGAGACCAAGCTTTCTAACAGTGGGCAAAACATTTCTCTCTAGAATCCCTTGATAGTCTTGAGATTTCATTGTACCTTTCACAGATTCTAGACACCCTGTGCCAGATGCAGCAAAGCAGCCCCAGAACATAAGAGCCTCCTCCGTGTTTCACAGTAGGGACAGTGTTCTTTTCTTGATATGCTTCATTTTTCTGTCTGTGAACATAGAGCAGATGTGCCTTGCCAAAAAGTTCCATTTTTGTTTCATCTATCCACAGGACAATCTCCCAGAAGCTTTATGACTTGTCAACATGTAGTTTTTCAAATTCCAGTCTGGCTTTTTTATGATTTTTTTCAACAATGGTGTCCTCCTTGGTTGTCTCCCATGAAGTCCACTTTGGCTCATACAACTATGGATGGTGCGATCTGACACTGATGTTCCTTGAGCTTGAAGTTCACCTTTAATCTGTTTAGAAGTTTTTCTGGGCTCTTTTGTTACCATTCGTATTATCCGTCTCTTTGATTTGTCATCAATTTTCCTCCTGCTGCCACATTCAGGGAGGTTGAATACTGTGTACAGTTCTGGTCTCCGGTGTATAAGAAAGACATAGCTGAACTGGAGTGGGTGCAGAGAAGAGCGACCAAGGTTATTAGAGAACTGGGGGGTCTGCAATACCAGGACAGGTTATTACACATGGGGTTATTTAGTTTGCAAAAATGAAGGCTTAGGGGTGATCTTATTACAATGTATAAATATATGAGGGGACAGTACAAAGACCTTTCTAATGATCTTTTTACTCTTAGACCTGTGACGGGGACAAGGGGGCATCCTCTATGTCTGGAGGAAAGAAGGTTTAGCCATAATCACAGACGCAGATTCTTTCCTGTAAGAGCAGTGAGACTATGGAACTCTCTGCCGTATAATGTTGTAATGAGTGACTCCCAACTAAAATTTAAGAAGGGACTGGATGCCTTTCTTGAAAAGTATAATATTACAGGCTATATTCACTAGTTTCCTAGATATTGCATTGATCCAGAGAGCTAGTCTGATTGCCGTATGTGGAGTCGGGAAGGAATTTTTTTCCCCAATGTGAAGCTTACTGTTTGCCACTTGGGTTTTTTTGCCTTCCTCTGGATCAACATGTTAGGGCGGGTTAGGATAGGATATGTGTTGAACTAGATGGACTTAAAGTCTTCCTTCAACCTTAATGTTACTATGTTACTATGTCTATAGTCCCATGGAGCTGAAATTTCTGAATAATATGTGCAACTGTAGTCACAGGAACATCAAGCTGCTTGGAGATGGTCTTAAACAACGTAACTTTTACGATTTAACATGTTTGTCTATGATTTTCTTTCTAATCTCCTCTTTCCTTTGCTTCTTCTTGTTCATGTTGAGTGTGATACACAGCATGACACCAAACAGTACAGTGAGTATCTTTAGCCCTCTATACAGGCCCACTCACTGATTCCAAGATTGTAGACATACAGGTCCTTCTCAAAAAATTAGCATATAGTGCTAAATTTCATTATTTTCCATAATGTAATGATTACAATTAAACTTTCATATATTTTAGATTCATTACACACCAACTGAAATTTGTCAGGTCTTTTATTGTTTTAATACTGATGATTTTGGCATACAACTCCTGATAACCCAAAAAACCTGTCTCAAAAAATTAACATATTTCAACCATCCAATAAAATAAAGGTGTTTCTTAAAAACAAACAAAAAAACCATCAAATAATAAAGTTCAGTTATGCACTCAATACTTGGTCGGGAATCCTTTTGCAGAAATGACTGCTTCAATGCGGCGTGGCATGGAGGCAATCAGCCTGTGACACTGCTGAGGTGTTATGGAGGCCCAGGATGCTTCGATAGCGGCCTTAAGCTCATCCAGAGTGTTGGGTCTTGCGTCTCTCAACTTTCTCTTCACAATATCCCACAGATTCTCTATGGGGTTCAGGTCAGGAGAGTTGGCAGGCCAATTGAGCACAGTAATACCATGGTCAGTAAACCATTTACCAGTGGTTTTGGCACTGTGAGCAGGTGCCAGGTCGTGCTGAAAAATGAAATCTTCATCTCCATAAAGCATTTCAGCCGATGGAAGCATGAAGTGCTCCAAAATCTCCTGATAGCTAGCTGCATTGACCCTGCCCTTGATGAAACACAGTGGACCAACACCAGCAGCTGACATGGCACCCCACACCATCACTGACTGTGGGTACTTGACACTGGACTTCAGGCATTTTGGCATTTCCTTCTCCCCAGTCTTCCTCCAGACTCTGGCACCTTGATTTCCGAATGACATGCAAAATTTCATCAGAAAAAAGTACTTGGGACCACTTAGCAACAGTCCAGTGCTGCTTCTCTGTAGCCCAGGTCAGGCCTTCTGCCGCTGTTTATGGTTCAAAAGTGGCTTTACCTGGGGAATGCGGCACCTTTAGCCCATTTCCTGCACACGCCTGTGCACGGTGGCTCTGGATGTTTCTACACCAGACTCAATCCACTGCTTCCTCAGGTCCCCCAAGGTCTGGAATCGGTCCTTCTCCACAATCTTCCTCAGGGTCCGGTCACCTCTTCTCGTTGTACAGCGTTTTCTGCCACATTGTTTCCTTCCAACAGACTTCCCATTGAGGTGCCTTGATACAGCACTCTGGGAACAGCCTATTTGTTGAGAAATTTCTTTCTGGGTCTTACCCTCTTGCTTGAGGGTGTCAATGATGGCCTTCTTGACATCAGTCAGGTCGCTAGTCTTACCCATGATGGGGGTTTTGAGTAATGAACCAAGCAGGGAGTTTTTAAAAGCCTCAGGAATCTTTTGCATGTGTTTAGAGTTAATTAGTTGATTCAGAAGATTAGGGTAATAGATCGTTTAGAGAACCTTTTCTTGATATGCTAATTTTTTGAGACAGGTTTTTTGGGTTATCAGGAGTTGTATGCCAAAATCATCAGTATTAAAACAATAAAAGACCTGACAAATTTCAGTTGGTGTGTAATGAATCTAAAATATATGAAAGTTTAGTTGTAATCATTACATTATGAAAAATAATGAAATTTAGCACTATATGCTAATTTTTTGAGAAGGACCTGTATGTGATGCTAATTAGTTGACACACCTTGATTTAACATGTCCCTTTTGTCACATTATTTTCAGGGATACCATCATTTCTGTCCAGGCCTATTTCATGAGTTTTATTTTTTTAAATTCTGTGGAAGCATGGTTGAAAGCAATGTCTGACTTTCATTTGTTCAATTTCATAGATTTTTGATTTATTATTACTTTTGTTAGATTCAAGTTATTTCTGTGACCATTGTGGGCTTTTCTGTCATTAAATGAGGGGTACCAACAATTTTGACCACGTGTGTATCTATCTATGTTTCTTTCAGTCATTCAGTCATCTTTTATTGAATCAGCTTTATGTTAGGTCTTACAGGAAAATTGCTTACAGTTTAAATACAGTAAACCTGTGTTAGCTGAAAGGAAGGTCTACAGAGGTTTCATGATCCTTCACAGTATGAATTTCACCTCTCCTCCTGCCAGTCATAATGGTATTATTATCTCCCAGTTCGCAGCAAGCATAAAGGTAGTTATTGGCTTTTTTCTTCAGCCTCTGCCTTGTTGAATCATTTTCCAGAAATGCAATGTGTGCTGTTGTGCACTCTATACTGTATAGACAGACATCTTTTTATATTCAGTTAATCCATTAGTTTTCCTCCCCTGAGTAATACTATACTGTACTCCTTTCTATATCCAATAACAATGCCATGTTTCCCTTTCCTCACAATTACCTACAAATCATTGGAAAGCAAAGACTGCACCAAATCTTTTAATAGAATAGGTAAACTTCTAGAGATCCCTACAGTTTGCAATCTTAATACAGTTTCCACATAGTAACTTGCATTGTAATAAAAAAAAAATTATATCCTGAATAAGGAAATACTTGTAAGAACTATAGGGGTAAAGAATTCTGTCCCATTGAAAAGACAGTAGTTCACACCATTATTCACAAAATTTTCAAGAATTGTTAATAAAGAAGCATAAATCAATTTAATATTATTTAAATTTATGTAAAATGCTAGGAATTGTCTGAAACCAGCAGATTTGTGATTCACTTTGCACAAATTGCCTATAATGGTTTATAGAATGTTATACTTTTCAGAAGATTACATGATTCTGTAAAGTCTTGCATGATCTAGAATATGGTCAGGTGGGCTTCCCCTTAATACTTTGTGGCTATCATATCACATAGTAAATCACATATAGCACAATGACTCAGAATTGACTGTTGTAGTCTGTATAAAATCGAAAAGCAGGTAATGCATCAGCCATTATGCGGTGAATCAGGATAGTGAGAAGGCAACAAAGTCACAACTTAAAAAAACAAATTGTCTGACTAGGTACTGCCTATTTTGTGATATTGCAAAATGATGAAGATTGCATAAAGGTTTAATCATCATTATAATTGTTATTTGTTACTGCACGAGCAATAAGATTATTGAACTCTGCCACAACTTGTTGGAATGGATCATTGACTAAAAAAAATTGAAGCAGGGCTTGGTGTCACGCTGTCTAGCAGATGTATAAATATATAATGTCAGTAATCTATCAAGTGGGACAACATTCTATATAACAATAAATAGGTAACATTAACATGTATATATAGCATAGTATTACCTGACATAATATCCTGTGGGTCAATACTGAATCCTTTTCACGCTGTCTCTGGCTAGAGGTGGACCGGGGTCTATGCTGACCCTAAACTGGGGTCCTGACTAGTCCCTCTACCTGGAGGTACTGTTAATGGTACAGAGGTCCAGGCCACCAGCGTAAACCCTGTCTCCTATAAATCCCTGACCACTGTAATCTAGTCCTTAGAAGGACCCTGATTACCACCATAGGGAATGGACAGGTAAAGGTTAACAAACAGTATAGACAAACGAGACAGACAGGGATAAAGTAAATACTGTCTTGCATACAACATTAAAACACAGAGGGAACACCAAAGGTCTAGGAGATAAACTATAAGCAAGGTGAGGAGAAACAACAAAAGAGCTCTTAGCTTAAGTCTTCTCAGAACCGATCCTATCTGCAGTCTGTATGAATGCTTTCACCGGCATCTAACCAGCAGACTGGCAGCTATATAAAGGAAGCTAATTAGAACATAATCAAAAGCAGCCGGGCGAGGCTGGACCTAGTCTTAGCAAAGAGCTAGGTAAAATTAACTCCCTCATTACCAAACACAAAGAAACAGCAACTCAGCTGCGAGAAGTCAGAATGTGCAATCGCGACAATCTTCGTGGCGATGCACCCATGACAGTACCCCCCCTTCTACGAGGGGCCTCCGGACCCTCAGGGCCAGGTCTGTCCGGGTAAGTCGTGTGGAAGGTCCGAACCAATCGATCTGCGTTAATCTCAGACGCAGAGACCCACGTCCTCTCCTCAGGACCATATCCCTTCCAATGAACCAAATACTGAAGGGACCGGCGATTCAGACGTGAGTCAATGATCTTCAACACTTGAAATTCTAAGTTACCATTGACCACCACTGGAGGAGGAGGTAGAAGTGACGGTATAACTGGCGCCACGTACCTCTTAAGCAACGATTTGTGGAATACATTATGGATTTTAAACGTAGGAGGGAGGTCCAGACGAAATGCCACAGGATTAATTATAGAACTGATCCTGTATGGACCGATGAACCTGGGACCCAGTTTCCAGGAGGGAACTTTGCGTTTTATATTCTTGGTAGACCACCACACCAGATCGTTCACACCTAGGTCCGGACAAGACACTCTCCTCCTATCAGACCTCCGCTTGAAACAGTTCCCCATAGCACTCAGACCATTCAGCACTCCTCTCCAAACTGAAGCAAGTGACGACGAGAATCGTTCCTCCTCAAGAACCCCAGATGGACGGGTATGTGGGGTCTTAGAGCGAGCACAAACTCCACAGGACGCGACAAAAGTTATTACCTCTTTATTTAAGTTAGGCCACCAAAACCGGCGAGAAAGGAGATCCACAGTTGCTTTACTCCCTGGATGTCCTGCTAAAGCAGAACTATGATGTGCCTCGATAACTTTTTGTCTTAACTGATTAGGAACAAACAGTTTCCCTGGAGGTCCTACAGGGGCGTCCCCCTGAGCCTCCAACACCTCCTCCTCAAGCTCAGAGCACACAGCCGACACCACCACCCCTTCCTGAAGGATAGGAACCGGGTCGTCCGTCTTTCCGGCCCCTGGGAAACTACGAGATAAGGCATCAGGAAGCAATTTTATTGAGCAGTCATACGTGCGATGAGGAGGTAACTTTTGACACCCCTCCTCTGAGAACATCTCCCCAAAGTCCTCCAGAAAAGGAGGCAAAGTCCTAGGCACGACCGCACCGATGACCGTGTTCATGCAGTTATTCTTGCAAAATTCACCCCACTGGCTTATCTTTCTGGATTGCCAATCAATCACTGGGTTATGTTTAGCCAACCAGGGAAGTCCCAACACAATAGGAGTAGGAAGACCCTCCAACACATAACAAGACAACTGTTCTTTATGTATTGCCCCTACTCGAAGGTCTATGTTATGAACAGCTTGTACAAAGCTACCTTGACCGAGAGGTCTGGCGTCAATAGAAAGTATAGGGATCGGTTTGGCCAATACACTCAGTTGCATACCTTGCACCTGGGCAAACCGAGCGTCCACCATATTAGCCCCAGACCCACTATCAAGAAGAACAGAAATCCTCTCAACTCTCGCACCAACCACCACCTCCGCAGGCACGAGAAATTGAGACGGACCTGGGGACGAAATACCTACTCCCAGGTTGTCGTCCACCACACAACCTGGGATTAACAGTTTTTCGGTGACTTTTTTGCTCAATGAGGCACGGGAGGGACACCCCCAACAAAATGTCCCTCTCTCCCGCAGAAGAAACACCTTCTTGTCTTGTGGCGCACCGCCGATTCCCTCCTACAAAATATGTCCCACCCAACTGCATAGGTTCCTCAGAACAAACCAGGGGAACCTCCATATAAGGGACTTTAGTAGTGGGTGGAGTAATAACAGGGGGCGGAGTTACCTCGCACCTCCCCCGAAGCCGTCTATCAATACGAATAGCAAGGGCCATAGCAGCCTCCAGTGACGGAGGAGAATCATACTGAGCCAAAACATCTTTTAATTTGTCAGATAACCCTTGACAAAACTGGCTCCTAAGAGCTGGGTCATTCCACTGAGTATCTGTGGCCCATCTACGGAACTCAGAAGAAAATTCCTCCGCCGGACGATCTCCCTGCTGTATCCTACGTAACTTCGTTTCAGCAAGGGAGACCCAATCTGGGTCATCATACACCAGCCCCAGGGCAGCAAAAAATCGATCTACTGACTGGAGGGCCGGGGAGCCCGGAGGAAGAGAGAACGCCCAGGATTGAGGGTCCCCTTGTAAGAGCGAGATGACAATTCCCACCCTCTGCTCCTCACTCCCCGATGACCGAGGCCGTAGCCGAAAGTACAATTTACATGCCTCCCGGAAGGTAAAAAATTTGTCCCGCCCACCAGTGAACCTGTCCGGGAGAGCAACCTTAGGTTCAGATCTGGTTTCCTCCGGGGGGGACAAAACCTTGGACTTAATGTCCGTAAACTCCATGGACAATTTCTGCAACTGCAGGGCAAGCTGGGCTACTGGATCCATGGTAGCTGGGGAGAATCTATAGTTTGGCCGGTGAAAATGTCACGCTGTCTAGCAGATGTATAAATATATAATGTCAGTAATCTATCAAGTGGGACAACATTCTATATAACATATAAATAGGTAACATTAACATGTATATATAGCATAGTATTACCTGACATAATATCCTGTGGGTCAATACTGAATCCTTTTCACGCTGTCTCTGGCTAGAGGTGGACCGGGGTCTATGCTGACCCTAAACTGGGGTCCTGACTAGTCCCTCTACCTGGAGGTACTGTTAATGGTACAGAGGTCCAGGCCACCAGCGTAAACCCTGTCTCCTAAAAATCCCTGACCACTGTAATCTAGTCCTTAGAAGGACCCTGATTACCACCATAGGGAATGGACAGGTAAAGGTTAACAAACAGTATAGACAAACGAGACAGACAGGGGATAAAGTAAATACTGTCTTGCATACAACATTAAAACACAGAGGGAACACCAAAGGTCTAGGAGATAAACTATAAGCAAGGTGAGAGAAACAACAAAAGAGCTCTTAGCTTAAGTCTTCTCAGAACCGATCCTATCTGCAGTCTGTATGAATGCTTTCACCGGCATCTAACCAGCAGACTGGCAGCTATATAAAGGAAGCTAATTAGAACATAATCAAAAGCAGCCGGGCGAGGCTGGACCTAGTCTTAGCAAAGAGCTAGGTAAAATTAACTCCCTCATTACCAAACACAAAGAAACAGCAACTCAGCTGCGAGAAGTCAGATTGTGCAATCGCGACAATCTTCGTGGCAATGCACCCATGACACTTGGTTGACTTTCTTAAAAAATATATTACAGGTTATGGGTAGAGTTGAGCGAAACAGGTCGGACAGATTCAAAAGTCGCCAGTTTTCGCCAAAGTCGGGTTTCGCTAGCCGAAACCCGACCATATCGTGCAGTCGGCCATGCGGTGGCAAAACGAGCGCCAAAGTCGAATTTCCCAGAATGCTTACAGGCACCTTTTTTCAGCCAATGAACAAGGACGTACACTGTGGGTGTTAGTGTCTGCGGAACGCACCTGTTAGATAATGTAGAGAGGTGCGTTCGCAGCCCGGGGTCCACCGTGCAGGCAGAGCCCGCTGCTAGTAAGATGGCGTAAGTAGCGAACTCTGTTGTCCCGCAGAGTCGCTAAAATAAACGCCGTAGCGCGCTGTGGCAGTTAGTGCGAACTCTGTTAATCCCCAGAGCCACTAGCGGGAAAGCCACAGCGCTATATGGCGATAAGTGCGAACTCACTTAGCTTCAGTGAGCCGCAAAGTAAAACGCTGGGCACTGACCAGCATTATAAAGTGAACCCTGTTGCGTCACAGAGCCGCTGAGAAAAAGACTGTGTCCTGTTAGACTCACAGGGAGCACAGATGACTGCTAAGCGGATTGCAGTCTGTGGTCATGCAGTCAGAACACAAGCAATAATCTCCTCACCGGAGTAGCCGGTATTCTAATGGTGTTTTCAGCCGAGCCCTGAACACGTGCGTACAGTACAATCTCCTCTTCGGAGGTGCCGGTATTCTGGTTGCTTATTTCAGCCAGACCTAACCACATGCATACATGACCACACTGGCACAAGCACGTAACAGATTTGATACTAGCGCATGGCGGCCCGGCCATGCCACCCTTTTATAGTAGCAACTGCTGGACCTACCAGAAAAGGACCAATGCGAAACCATCCCAGAACACATGTAGTTTCAGGACCTTCCTGGTGGACCAATGGGAGTCGCTGCTGTAACCAAGCATGTGACCCCTGATCTCCAATGGGAGATCTTGCCCTGGGCATGCTCAGATGGGAAAGCAGGGACTTAGTTCCCGAACTGCCTGCTCCAGCACTGGTTATAATAGAGGAACCAGGAAAGACCGCAACAAGCCTCTGCACAGTGTTAAACTGGGCGAGACACTGGGACCGACGTCTCTGCTGAGCAGGCTCCGCTGCGGCTGGAGATGGATGGGGGACCGCAGCGGGTCTGGCTCGAGATTCCCCTTGTGCAGCAGAAGGGCGTTGCAGTGATTGGCTTGCTTTTGGGGCGTCATAGTGTCTATAAAAGCCCTGAGCGCCGACCTCCATTTTACTTCTGCCGATTTTAACAGTAGGGAGAGGTTGCTGAAGCTGTTTATCAATAGGGAGAGAGTTAAGGCTGGAAAGAGCAGTTCTTCTGTGCTTGGCTGATAGCAATTGTGCTGTACAGTTAGTGTGCAGTGACAGGGGAGGATTTTCTTTTGTGCAGCAGCAGTGCTGGTTATTAGGCTGCCTGATAGCTGTGTTGCTGTGTTTACACTGCTGTGCAGACTGCTTTTTACAAAGCACTAATACTTTTATTCTTTTTTTCTGCACAGTTACCTACCGTTCATTTTTTCCCACACCGTATAGAGCTGTACGCTACTCACACACTACCGTGTACCGGCTGGTATCACGGACAAATACATGCTGACTATCTGTGTGTGACTCTGGAAATATATACGGAGATTGAAATTTTCCCCTACAACGTATACAGCTGTACACTTCTGAGATAGTACATACGGTATATCTGCTCTTTGTATTACGGTGAAATCCATACTGAGAGAGAGTCTGTGTGTGACTCTGGAAATATATACAGAGTTTGAAATTTTTTCCCTACACCATATACAGCTGTCCGCTTCTGATACAGTACCGTATATCTGCTCTTTGTATTACGGTGAAATCCATACTGAGAGAGAGTCTGTGTGTGACTCAGGAAATATATACGGAGATTTAAATTTTTCCCTACACCGTATAGAGCTGTACGCTCCTCATACAGTACCATATATCTGCTGGTATTTTTGGTACATTTTCCCAAACATGAGGAAGTATGGTGGAAGAGGCCGCGGACGTGGGTGGGGGGGCCAGCTGGGACTGATGGTGGTGGTGGTGCATCTGCTGGTAGTGCCAAAAGCACAATAGCACCTAAGGCAGGAGGTGTAGAGCCTGCGTCATCGTCTGGCTCCAGAAGGCCTGGAAGGCTCCCTTTTCTGGGAGTAGGTAAACCGCTTTTAAAGCCGGATCATCAGGAACAGGTTTTGGCTTACATTGCCGAAACAGCCTCCAGCTCTATCGCCTCCTCGTCTGAACTTTCAAAAACTGCAAGCACTGAGTCGTCAGTGCAGGCTCCTGGTCAGGAACAACACCTTTCCTTGTGTCCTTCACCCCCACCACAAGTGAAGGATGCGGCAGGCCACACTTCAGATTACTCTCTGGAGATCTTTTCACATACCATGCCTGGGTTATCAAGTGAAATCCTGAATTCCCCAGTACAAGATGAATCTGACATGGAGTGCACTGATGCACAGCCACTGCTATATAATTCTGCTGGTACATTCACCCAGAGCACTGCATTGCCCTCTCAGTCTACTGAGCCAGAATCTGACCCTGATGAAACTCAGGTGCCCCTTCCCGCATACTCTAACACCTTACACGGTGACACAGAGGAAGGTGCAGATGAAATTGAAGAGGAAGTGATGGATGACCCAGTTGTTGACCTGGATTGGCATCCATTGGGGGAAGACGGTGCCACTGGCCATAGCTCAAAACAGGAGGAGGATCAGCAGCAGGCATCGACATTGCAGCTGCGGTTATCTGGCAGGCCCGTAGCAGTCCAAAAACGTGTTAAAAAAACAAAAAGAGTTGCAGGACAGCTTGGCCAGACAGTCAAATTAGCACAGCGTGCAAGCCCTGAAAATTTATCCCATAGTAGGAAGAATGCAGTGTGGCACTTTTTTGACCAAAATCCTATTGATGAAGCAAAGGTTATCTTTTAGAAGTGCGGAAGGACCTTTAGCCGAGGGAAAAATCTCCGAAAATTGAATACCAGTTGCATGCTTAGACATTTAAACACCATGCACTTGCGAGCGTAGATGGACTACAAAACCTCTCTGGCTTTGAACGGCCACATTGCCAAACTGATTTCATTAGAGATGATGCCCTTCCGTTTGGTTGAAAGCGCAGCGTTCTGAGAGCTCATGGCCTACACTGTCCCACACTGCGACCTACCCAGTCGGCACTTCTTTTCTAGAAAAGCCATCCCTGCCCTCCACTTGCCTGTGAAAGACCGCATTGTCCATGCACTCAAACAATCAGTGAGTGGAAAGGTGCACCTCACAACAGATGCATGGGCCAGTAGGCATGGCTAGGGCCGTTACGTGTCTATCACTGCGCACTGGGTTAATGTGGTGGATGCAGGGTCCACAGGAGACAGTGGCGGTGGGACAGTGCTGCCCAGCCCACGGTATAGGTAACAGTTCGCTGTAGGCGTTCGACACTCCTCCTCCAGAAGCAAAAGCTCATCGACAGAGCGTAGTTGCATGTGCACTCCATCAGCAGCTGCCAGTGTTGCACACGAGGTGTCCCACTATCGAACAGCTAGTGGTAAGCATCAGCAGGCTGTTTTAAAGATGATGTCTTTGGGCGACAACAGACACACTGCGGAGGTACTGGCCGACTACTTGCAGCGAGAAACTGAGTCATTGATGGGCAGTCTACATCTTGAGCCAGGCAAGGTAGTCAGTGATAACGGACGTAATTTTGTGGCGGCCATAACCCTGGCAAAACTCAGACACATACCTTGCCTGGCTCACACCTTGAACCTGGTCGTGCAGTGCTTCATAAATAATTAACCGGAGTTACCAGCCCTGCTCCATAAGGTGCGAAGACTGTGCTCGCACATTCGTCGCTTGCCCGTAGACTCCAGTCGTATGCAGAGGCTGCAGCAATCTCTCCACCTCCCTAAGCACCGCCTAATCATAGATGTTGCAACAAGATGGAACTCCACCATGCACAAGGTTGGGAGGCTGTGCGAACAGAGGCAGGCTGAAATGCATTTGTCGGAGGATACATGGGCAGGCAGTTTGAGGGAGACATCGAGTTGTTGGGTGTGCAGTGGTCAAAGCTGAAAGACCTCTGTAAAGTCCTTCAGTGTTTTGACGAATGCACACTGCTGGTAAGCGCAGGCGACGCCATCATAAGCATGAGCATCCCTCTTATGCGTCTGCTCATGCAAACTTTGACGCACATTAAGGATCAGGCTTCTGCAGCGGAAGAGGAGGAGGAAGAGGGAAGCCTTCATGACAGTCAGGCATTGTCTGCTCAGGGAACTGTCCTGGATGAGGTGGAGGAAGAAGAGGAAGAGGAGGAGGATAAAGGGGATGATTATTTTGGGGAGGAGGATGCTTCTCACGGGGCAAGAGAAAATGTTGGCTTGCCAAGGTCAGGTACAGGGTTTGTGCGTGACTAGAGGGATGTGGATTTGGCAGAAAGTGCTCCTCCACTCACCACTGGAAGTGCATCATTGACACCAGGAACATTGGCCCACATGTGTGATTATGTCTTGCGGATCCTAAAAAGGGACCCCCGCATTGGCAAAATTATGAAGGATGACGACCATTGGTTGGCTACCATCCTCGATCCACGCTATAAAGGCAAATTACAGAAAATCATGCAACAGGAGAACCTAGAGCTAATATTGGCGAACAAACAAGCAACTCTGGTAAACCGTTTGTTAGAGGCATTCACAGCACACTGCAGCGGTACAGGTTCTACCACGAGCCTTACTGGGCCAAATGGAAGAGGTGTTCGTGGTGCACACAGCTGAAGTGGTGTTGGAGACAGGGGTTTCTTGACCATGTTGTGGTCTGATTTCTCGAGTACCGCTCACAAAACTGTTAATACTGAAACGATTTCAACTGACAGAAGACAGCAGTTGTCAGCTATGGTTCAAAATTACCTCTCCTCTCCTATCGATGTTCTCCCTCACAGTTCATTCCCCTTTGACTACTGGGCCTGTAAACTGGACACCTGGCCTGAATAGGCACAATATGCCTTAGAGGAGCTCGCTTGCCCTGCTGGTAGTGTGCTACCAAAAAGAGTGTTCAGTGCAGCTGGATCAATCCTGACAGAGAGAAGGACCCGGCTGTCGACCCAAAATGTAGGTGATCTCACCTTCATTAAAATGAACCATGCCTGAGTTTCAAAGGATTTTGTACCACCTTCCCCTGATGATACATAGGTTGTCAGCAAAATGTCTCGCTTTGTCCTCCTCTTCCTCTGACTTCTCCAATTCCTCCATTTGCAGCAGCTGAACGTCCAGCCTACACCTCAACATATGCCAGTTTTTCCACCTCCCTAACTGGGCTGTACCTCCCCCCAGGGCCAGTGTCAGCACCTGGAGCACACGAGCAAGTGCGGGGGCCCAGAGCAGGTGGGGGGCCCACTTGCCGTCAGAGACACCAGCATACTATGAGGGGCCCTGTGCCAGTTTGCAGCACCCATGAGTGTGCCCCCCTGCTTGCTCAGTGCCCCAGCACTTGCAATACTTACCACTCCCTGCTCCACTGCTGTGACGTCTTCCGCGTTTCCTGACAGTGACATTCAGGTCAGAGAGCGCGATGATGTCACGTCTGTGCGCCCTCTGCCTGAACAGTCACAGTGCCGAGAGCTGGAAGATGGCGATGCTGAGGAGTCCAGTGTAGAGCAGTGCCTAGCGAGGAGAGGTATTTCATTTTTTTTAATGGTTGGAGCAATATATGGGGAGCATTATACACTGGAGAATTATATATGGGGCCCATTATACACTTGAGCATCATAGATAGGGCCCATTATACACTGGAGCATTATATATGGGGCCTATCATACACTGGAGCATCATATGGGGCCCATTATATATGGAGCATTATATAGGCCCATCATACACTGGAGAATCACCCAAGGGGTCAATGATATACTGGAGCATCATATGGGGCGCATTATATATGGAGCATTATATAGGCCCATCATACACTGGAGCATCATCCATGGGGCACATCATATACTGGAGCATCATATTGGACCCATTATATATGGCGCATCATTTGTGGCACATTATATATGGAGCATCACATGGAGCCCATTACATATGGAGCATTATATATGGGGCTCATCACACACTGGAGCATCATATATGGGGCTCATCATATACTAGAGCATCATATGGGGTTCATTATTTATGGGGCATCATATAGGGGCCTTTATATATGGAGCATCATATGGAGCACATATGGGGCCTATTCTGTATGGAGCGTTATATGGAGCCCATTCTGTATGGCGCACTATGTGGTGCCCATAATACTGTATGGAGGACTATACTGTCCGGTTTTTGAGCTATTGTAGAATTTACAATAGATATCACTCATGTGATATCGCTCTTCGCCAGTCCTTACACTGGCTGCCCATTCATTATAGGATCCAATTCAAAGTACTGGTTCTCACCCACAAAGCTCTCCACAGTGCAGCACCCCCCTACATCTCCCCCCTCATTTCTATCTATCGACTGCTGGCTCTGCAAACGACTTTCGACTAACCTCTGCACTAATCCGTACCTCTCACTCCCGACTCCAAGACTTCTCCCACGCTGTGCCAATCCTCTGGAATGCTCTACCCCAAGAAATTAGGACTATCTACAAAATGCATGGTTTCAGGCGCTCCCAGCATGTAGATTGTAAGCTCTCACGAGCAGGGGCAGCTTATTTTGCTTTAATTATTGTATTGTTAACGTTGTTACTTATGACTTGTGTTTTGAAACTGTTAAACTGTAAAGCGCTGTGGAATATGTTGGCCCTATATAAATAAAGATTATTATTATTATTATTATTAATGTAAGAAGTGAAGTATTTGGCATTGTACTATACCTATATTTCTCTGCCGTATCGGAGCATCATGAATTGTGATATGTGTTAAAGGGGCCCACTGAGACTCTTTCTCCCGTGGCCCACGAAAACCTGGAGTCAGCCCTGCCCCCCACAACTTTAGCCAAATAACCCCCAGTTTTCAATGCATAACTATTATTATACAGTAAATTAAGGTTGACAAGCTAAAGTATTAAGAATTGATGTCTTTGGCATTGAAATGGACACTGTAGGTGTGTTTACTGTCCTCCACTCACTGCCGACTTTCATTCCCCATTGACTTGCATTGGGGTCGGATTTTCGACACCGACTCGACCTTTTCCGTTAGTCGACCGACTTAGTTCGACTCGACTTTTGGGAAAGTCGGGTGGTCCGAAACCCGACTCGACCCTTCCGGTGCCAAAGTCGCTCATCTCTAGTTATGGGTACTAGATTTTGTGATGGGACGTTGATCCATGGAATTAGTCTGTTTGCCGCATGGGGAGTTGGGAAGGAATTCTTCCTCCAATATGGGGCAGGTAGCATATTCCTCATGGGATCTTTAATAGAGTTGAGCGATACTTTCCGATATCCAAAAGTATCGGAATCTGAATGGTATCGCCGATACCATTAAAATATCGGCAATACCCAATACCGATACCGGAAGTCCATGTAAGTCTATGGGAACAAAATATCGTAACTAAAAAAACCTCTTTCTTTCCTTGTAAACACTAAATATACACACATAATACATATATTATTATATAATTATATATATATACATGTCATTGTGACATATATATATACATATATGTATAGTTTATACACTTCTACATAGTAAAATATCCTCTGATTCAATTGCCGGGTAAAGCCGGCTTCTGTGAAAAGACAGAAGACCCGACATGAAATGACACTTGGTGTACATAGGGTTAACCATGTCTTTTCATGTCCTTTGCTATCTGATTTGCACAAACAATTACATCAGTCTATGTGTGCAAAATTTCACACCTGTAGGGGTTAATTAAAGGTGTAAATTCGTTGTAAAAAAAACTGACTTTTTTGCTACGAATTTACACCTTTAATTAACCCCTACAGGTGTGAAATTTTGCACACTTACACTCATGTAATTGTTTGTGCAAATCAGATATCAAACTACATGAAAAGACATGGTTAACCCTATGTACAACAAGTGTCATTTCATGTCGGGTTCTGCATTTTCACAAAAGCCGGCAATTGAATTAGCGGCTATTATACTATGTAGAAGTGTATGAACTATAAATATAAATAAATATATATATGTGTCACAAATTCAATGACATGTATATATATATATGAGGTGTAAAATTGCTGAAAAAAAATGCGTGGGCTCCCGCCCTATTTTCGCAACCAGACAGACAAAGCCAGTGAGTGGGGGCAGATAATAATAGCCCAGAGAGGGACCATTTTTTTTGGCCCCCCCCGGCTACTTAACATCTGCCCCCAGACACCCCAGAAAGGGCAAATCTCTAATTAGATTTACCCTTTCTGGCACTTTGCCCGTCTATTCCCATTGCCCTGTAGCGGTGGCGAATGGGTTAATAAGGGGTTAAAATGACCTTGCAATTGAAAGGTCACTTTAAGCCAGGTTAATAATTGAGAGCTGTCAATTAGACAACTATCAATTATTAATCCTATTGTATGAAAGAAAAATCAAACACACACACTTTAATAAAAAAGAAGTTTAATGAAATAATCACACAGTTTTTGACCATATTTTATTTACCTGCTAAAACCATTTCCTGTAATAAAAATAAAATAATAAAGCAAAATTATTCTTACCAATCCGATGCACAGTCAGGTCCCACGGTGTAATCCTTCAGAAAGGGTTAATGTTTACTGCAGGGACCGCAGCTAATGCTGCAGCCTCACAGTAAACACCCAAATGAATGAGCTCCTCTCCTGGCTGACAGGAGAGGAAGTGGAAAGCTTAATTGATTGCTTTCCACTTTCACTTCAGGTCAGCCAGGGACACCATCAGTGACGTCAGAGGGAACTGATTAACAAAAATAGGGGTTCCCTTCGAAAAAAAAATGGCGTGGGGTCCCCCCTATTTTTGTTAACCAGCCAGATGAAGCAGACCGCTGAGGCCTGGATTTTCAGGCTGTTAAGGAGCCAAGATCCATGGACCTTGCCAGCCTGATAATACCAGGCCACAGCAGTCTGCATATCTTGGCTGATTAACAAAAATAGGGGATCCCCTCGAAAAAAATTGGCGTGGGGTCCCCCTATTTTTTGTTAACCAGCCAGATGAAGCAGACCGCTGAGGCCTGGTTTTTCAGGCTGGTAAGGATCCAATATCCATGGACCTTGCAAGCCTGATAATACCAGGCCACAGCAGTCTGCTTAGCTTGGCTGGTTAACAAAAATAGGGGATCCCCTCGAAAAAAAAACGGCGTAGGGGTCCCCCTATTTTTGTTAACCAGCCAAGTAAAATGCAGACTGCTGCGGCCTGGTATTAAAAGACTGTCAAGGCCCATGGATTTTGGCCCTCAATAGCCTGATAATACCAGGCTACAGCAGCCCCACATTTGGCGCATCAAAAGATGTGCCAATTGTGGCACTTTACCCGGCTCTTCCCACTTGCCCTGTAGCGGTGGCAAGCGGGGTAATAAGGGGTTAATGTCACCATTGATTGCACGGTGACAATAAGCCCGGTTAATAATGGAGAGGCGTCAATAAGACACCGATCCATTATTAATCCCAAAGTTTTTAAATGTGTAAAAAAAAGACACAGCAAGAAAAAAGTTTTTAATGAAATAAAAGAGACAACACAGTTTTCATTTTTTTTATTACTCTCTCATTCCTGCAACGCCATCGATCTCCTGTAAAAAAATAAAAAAAACAAACCAACATTATACCACCTGTCCGACGCAGTCCATAGTAACGACAGTCCCACGACGATCCAGCTCTGCTACATCGGAATGACAAGCAGAGCCTGACATCCCGGCGCAGCACAGCTGCTTACCAGCTTCCCCGGCGGTGACGTCATCGGACTGCTTTACGGCCGCGATTACCCAGCAGTCACTGCTGTTATCGCGAGAAACTGCATGTGACCGCCGGGGAGAAGAGGATGGCGGCCATTAAGCAGTCCGGGATGTGACCGCCGGAGATCTTATGCCGGGTAAGTGCCGCTGACTCCTGACAGACCCGACCGACGGACACTGACAGTGACAATTCCGATTCCGGTATCCGATATGACGAAAATATCGGTACTCGGAATCGGAATTCCGATACAGCCAATATCGGCCGATACCCGATATTTGCAGTATCGGAATGCTCAACCCTAATCTTTACTTTTCTATGGTTTAACTTTCAAATTTAACACTATGATACTATGATTCTATTGATGTCAATGGACATACAGGTAGTAACCAATACCCTGTTGTTAACATACTGCACTGTTGGATTTTTTATGTGTGATAGACCTAATGGAAAATACAAGAAATAACTTTGTAGAAGGGCAAAATGAACAACTGTAAGTACACAGTGCTATACAATATGATGACTGGCAATGGGGAGTAGCAGAGCAGATTTTTGGAAGTGCATTTGAGCAGCAGGGTGATTTGCTGCTGAAGGAGAGAAAAAAAAAGAAAAAAAAATCTCTTTAAATCTTCTGCTTCAGCGAGTGTGAGCGAGCTGAGTGTGACCGGTGCGCAAGTGCGAACGGTGGTAAGTGTGACTTGAGATTCAGTGACTTTGGATTCAGGGAGTTTCCAAGGGAGGATTTACTGAATTGCTGTTATATTTTATTAATACTGTTTTTTATTTTTACTTATCTTTGCTGTCTGGTGAAATCCCCATTAGATATGTGCTCCACTATTGCCAATGCCATCCAGTGTACATCTTGCCACATTTATACAGTCCTTGAACAGCCGGTCGAGGGTGCATACTGCTGTGCGAGATGTGAGCACGTTGAGCATTTGGAAGCCCAAATCCTGGATCTTCCATTGACTTCCATTGAAGGAGAATTTACCACTTCTCGTGGCAGCCTGTTCCACTCCTTGATCACCCTAACTGTCAAAAAGTTTTTTCTAATATCTAATCTGTGTCTCCTCCCATTCAGTTTCATCCCATTGCTTCTAGTCTTTCCTTGTGCAAATGAGAATAAAGATGATCCTTCTACAATGTGACAGCCTTGAGATATTTGTAGACAGCTATTAAGTCTCCTCTCAGTCTTCTTTTTTGCAAGCTAAACATTCCCAAATCCTGCAACCGTTCCTCATAGGACATGGTTTGCAGACCGGTCACCATTCTGGTGGCTCTTCTCTGAACTTGCTCCAGTTTGTTGATGTCTTTTTTAAAATGTGGTGCCCAAAACTGGACACAGTATTCCAGATGAGGTCTGACCAAAGAGGAGTAGAGGGCAATAATGACCTCACGTGATCTAGACTGTATGCTTCTGTTGATACATCCTAGAATTGTATTTGCCTTTTTTGCTGCTGCATCACACTGTTGACTCATGTTCAGTCTGTGATCAATTAGTATACCCAAGTCTTTTTCACATGTGCTGTTACTTAGCCCTATTCCTCCCATTTTGTATATGCTTTTTTCATTTTTATTGCCCAGATGTAGTACTTTGCATTTTTCCCTGTTAAAAACCATTCTGTTAGTTGCTGCCCACTGCTCCAGTTTATTTATATCTTTTTGAATCCTCTCTCTCTCTTCTCTAGTATTAGCTACCCCTCCTAGCTTTGTGTCATCAGCAAATTTGATCAGTTTACCCTCAATTCCTTTATCTAAATCATTGATAAAGATGTTGAACAATACAGGGCCCAAAACAGAGCCTTGTGGTACCCCACTTGAGACATTCTTCCAACTGGATGTGCAGCCATTTACAACCACTCTTTGAGTCCGATCACTAAGCCAGTTATGAATCCACCTAACAGTTGCCTTGTCCATTCCATACTTAGTCATTTTTTCAATAAGGATTGTGTGAGATACTTTGTCAAATGCTTTGCTGAAGTCAAGATATACTATATCTACAGCATTTCCCTGATCCACCCAGTCAGTGATTCTGTCATAGAAGGAAATTAAGTTAGTCTGACATGACTTATTAGTTACAAACCCATGCTGACTCTGTTTAATCACTTCATTCTTATGCAGGTACTTACATACATGTTCTTTAATAATTTGTTCAAAGATCTTTCCTGGTATAGAAGTCAGACTCACCGGCCTGTAGTTCCCTGGGTCCACCTTCTTCCCCTTTTTGAAGATAGGAACAACATTTGCTCTTCTCCAGTCTTCTGGGACTTCACCTGTTCTCCAAGAATTTTCAAAGATTATGGACAGTGGTTCAAGAATTTCTTCTGCTATCTCCTTCAGTATTCTGGGGTGTAATTCATCTGGGCCTGGAGACTTGAATTCATTTAGGTTAGCTAAGTGTTTCCTCACTGTCTTTCTGTTTATAGATATCCTGGATTCTTCTATTCCTTTAATAGGACAGTGAAGATCAGTTGATGTTACATTTCCTTTCTGAGAGAAAACAGATGCAAAATAGGAATTTAAAAGTTCAGCCTTCTCAACATCCTTTCTTACCATTTCATCATTTTCATCCTGTAAAAATCCTATAGCATCTTTGACTTTTCTTTTACTTTTGATGTATCCCCAAAATCCTTTTTTGTTGCTTTTGACATCTTTTGCAAGCCTTAATTCATTGTCAGCTTTAGATAATCTGATTTGTGCCCTGCAGGTTCTGCAGATGGCATTATATTCTTCTTTAGATATGCCTCCCTCTTTCCATTTGATAAACATTTCTTTCTTCCTTTTTAGCATGTGTTTAAGGTCTGTGTTCATCCATCCTGGTTTCCTTAAATGCTTCCCATTCTTCCGTCTTTTTGGAATTGTTGACAATTGTGCTTTGAGAATCTCATTTTTCAAGATGTCCCATCCTTCCTGGACATTTTTGTCCTTAAGGATATCCTGCCATTGGATCCCTCCAATTCTCTTTCTGAGTCCCTTAAAATCTGCCTTTCTGAAATCTAATCTTGACGTCTGAGTCTTCACAGGTCTTCCTCCTCTTGTTATCCAAAATTCTAAAATAGCATGGTCACTACCTCCTAGGGTCCCAGCCACTCTTACCTCCTCAACCATTTCCTCCCTATTTATAAGGATTAGATCCAAGGTAGCAGTTCCTCTTGTTTTCTCCCTACCTTTTGAAAGATAAAGTTGTCAGCAAGAGAGGATAAGAATTTCCTTGACCTGTTAGTTTTGCCTGAGAGCGATTCCCAACAAATGTCTGGATAGTTGAAATCTCCCATGACCACTATGTCATATTTTTTGGAGAACTTGGCCATTTGATGCATAAAGAGTTCATCCATATCTTCAGCTTGCATAGGTGGCCTGTAGTAAATGCCTTACAATGGTGTCCTTTCCATTGTTCTGTCCTTGTATTCTTACCCAAACAGTTTCCACAGAACTACCAGTCTCTGAAGCATCAATCTCTGTGCAAATATACGCTTTTCTAACATACAATGCAACACCTCCTCCTCGTTTATCAAGTCTGTTTCTTGCAAATAAGTTGTATCCTTCTAGCCTTGTATTCCAATCATGTGTATCGTCCCACCAAGTTTCAGTGATTCCAATGACATCATACTTCTTCTCCTGCGTTAGTAGTTCCAATTTCCTTGTTTGTTGCCCATGCTTTGTGCATTTGTATAAAAACATTTTAGTTTGTGATTGGTTTCTCTTCCTCCAATATTTTTATTATTTAGATTGTTTTGTCTTCGTTCTTCCTTTCCACTTCTAATAGCCGAGTTCTCAATAGCATTTGTCAGGTGTATGGCTTTTTCTGGCGTTTTGCTTCCCTTCCCACATTGTTCTAGTTTAAAGCTCTCCTGATGAGTGTAGCAAGGCGACTTCCAAATACATGTTTTCCAGTCTTCGTAAGGTGCACCCCATCTCTAGCAAGTAGTCCATCGTATAGGTAATTCACTCCGTGATCCAAAAATCCAAATCCTTGCTGACGGCACCATCGACGTAGCCAGTTGTTCACCTGCAGAATCTTATTCCACCTCCTTGTTCCATGGCCATCCACTGGGAGGATGGAAGAGAAGACCACCTGCGCACCCAGTTCTTTCACTTTCTTGCCTAAGTTTTCAAAGTCACTGCAGATGGTTTCCAGGTCACTTCTTGTGGTGTCATTTGTCCCCACATGTATTAGGAGGAATGGGTAGTCATCTTTAGGTCTGAAGAGTCCTGATATCCTGTCAGACACATCTTTAATTTTTGCACCTGGAAGACAGCACATTTCTCTTGAGGTTATATCCGGTCTGCAGATAGCAGCCTCTGTTCCTCTCAACAGGGAATCCCCCACGACCACAACTCTCCGTTTCTTCTTCACAACATTTTTCTTTCTCCATTCAGGAGGACTCTGAGGGCTTACAAGGTTGCTCTTTGTGGGCAAAGTCTTATCCTGATGTATTTCTTCTTCATTCTCCTGTGTGAGAGCCTGGTACTGGTTCCTGAGCAGTATGGGTGCTGACTGCCTCACGATTCTCCTGCTTCTTTGGGTCACATGCTTCCATTCCTCTGCTTCTTCAGGTGCTCTTCGAATTTCTTCTCTTTCCGCACCATGAAGAGATAATTCTGCTCTGTCTAAGAACTCTTCATCTTCCTTAATGATCTTCAAAGTAGATAACCTCTCTTCCAGATTCCGCAACTTTTCCTCCAACATGGACACAAGCTTGCATTTGTGGCATGTGAAATTTGGCTTTTCCACTGGTAAATCTGTGAACATGTAGCAAGAAATGCAACTCACCACATGGCTCCTGGCCTCTTCCATCTCTTATTGTTAAAGAGATATCACAGCGGTGAAAAAAGTACCAAAATTCG
>JARQOD010000006.1:84969438-85024727 GCA_033576555.1 Oophaga sylvatica
CTTTAGTGTTTCATCCTGTCTACATGTTCTATTATCTTGATAAATAAAATTGATTGTTTTATACTCTACCCTGGACTCCTTGGTCGCATTTTTCTCTTTGTCTTTATCTAGTTCCACCAAATGCAACTCTCAAGTCCAGCTCACCCTAGCAGAAACTCTGAGTAGGACAAGAAAGTACTCATCCTCTCATCCGCGTACACTGGCTTTGAACGCCTACATTGCCAAACTGATCTCATTAGAGATGATGCCCTTCCGTTTGGTTGAAAGCGCAGAGTTCCGAGAGCTTATGGCCTACGCTGTCCCACGCTATGACCTACCCAGTCGGCACTCCTTTTCTAGAAAAACCATCACTGCCCTCCACCTGCATGTGAAAGACCGCACTGTCCATGCACTCAAACAATCAGAAAGTGGAAAGGTGCACCTCACAACAGATGTATGGGCCAGTAGGCATGGCCAGGGCCGTTACATGTCCATCACTGCACACTGGGTTAATGTGGTGGATGCAGGGTCCACCGGAGACAGCGGCTGTGGGACAGTGCTGCCTATCCCACGGTATAGTCAACAGTTGGCTGCAGGCGTTCGACACTCCTCCTCCTCCTCCTCCTCCAGAAGCAAAAGCTCGTCAACAGAGCCCAGTTGCATGAGCACTCCATCCGCAGCTGCCAGTGTTGCACACGAGGTGTCCCACTATCGAACAGCTAGTGGTAAGCGTCAGAAGGTTGTTTTAAAGATGATGTCTTTGGGCGACAACAGACACATTGCGGAGGTACTGGCCAACTATTTGCAGCAAAAACTGATTCATGGCTTTGCAGTCTACATCTTGAGCCAGGCAAGGTAGTCAGTGATAACGGATGTAATTTTGTGGCTGCCATAGCCCTGGCAAAACTCAGACACATACCTTGCGTGGCTCACACCTTGAACCTGGTCGTGCAGTGCTTCCTAAATAATTATCCGGAGCCCTGTTCCATAAGGTGTGAAGACTGTGCTCGCACAACCATCGCTCGCCCGTAGACTCCAGTCGTATGTAGAGGCTGCAGTAATCGCTCCACCTCCCCAAGCACCGCCTAATCATAGACGTTGCAACAAGGTGGAACTCCACCATACACATGGTTGAGAGGCTGTGCGAACAGAGGCAGGCTGTAATGCATTTGTGGGAGGATACAAGAGCAGGCAGTTTGAGGGCAGACATCGAGTTGTCGGGTATGCAGTGGTCGAAGCTGAAAGACCTCTGTAAAGTCCTTCAGTGTTTTGAGGAATGCACACGGCTGGTAAGCACAGATGACGCCATCATAAGCATGAGCATCCCACTTATGCGTCTGCTCATGCAAACTTTGACGCACATTAAGAAGTGGTCTGCAGCGGAGGAGGAGGAGGAGGGAAGCCTTGATTACAGTCAGGCATTGTCTGCTCAATGAACTGTCCTGGACGAGGTGGAGGAAGAAGATGAAGAGGAGGATGAGGGGGTTGATTATTTTGGTGAGAAGGATGCTTCTCAGGGGGCAAGAGAAAATGTTGGCTTGCCAAGGTCAGGTACAGGGTTTGTGCATGACTGGAGGGATGTGGATTTGGCAGAAAGTGCTCCTCCACCCACCACTGGCAGTGCATCATTGACACCTGGAACATTGGCCCACATGTGTGATTATGTCTTGCGGATGCCTTGTTAGAGGCATTCCCAGCACACAGCAGTGGTGCAGGTTCTACCTTGAGCCGTACTTGGCCAAATGGAAGAGGTGTTTGTGGTGCACACAGCCGAAGTGGCATTGGAGACAGGGGATTCATGACCATACTGTGGTCTGATTTCTCGAGTACCGCTCACACGACTGGTAATACTGAATCGATTGCAACAGACAGGAGACAGCAGTTGTCAACTATGGTTCAAAATTACCTCTCCTCCCCTATCGATGTTCTCCCTCACAGTTCATTCCCCTTTGACTACTGGGTCTGTAAACTGGACACCTGGCCTGAATTGGCACAATATGCCTTACAGGAGCTCGCTTGCCCTGCTGGTAGTGTGCTATCAGAAAGAGTCTTCAGTGCTGCGGAATCAATCCAGACAGAAAGAAGGACCGGCTGTCGACCCAAAATGTAGGTGATCTCACCTTCATTAAAATGAACCATGCCTGGGTTTCAAAGGATTTTGTACCACCTTCCCCTGATGACACATAGGTTGCCAGCAAAATGGCTCGCTTTGTCCTCCTCTTCCTCCGACTTCTCCAATTCCTCCATTTGCAGCTGCTGAACGTCCAGCCTACACCTCAACATATGCCAGTTTTTCCACCTCCCTAACTGGGAGGAACCCCCCCAGGGCCGGCGTCAGCACCTGGCAAACACGGGCAAGTGCCGGGACCCTGAGCAGGTGGGTAGGCCCACTCGCCGTCAGAGACACCGGCGTACTATGAGGGGCCCTGTGCCAGTGCTGGCGCACACGAGTGGGCCCCCCCTGCATGCTCAGGGCCCCAGCACTTGCAATACTTACCTCTCCCTGCTCCACCGCTGTGATGTCTTCCGCGTTTCCTGACAGTGACAATCAGGTCAGAGAGCGCGATGACGTCATGTCTGTGCACCCTCTGCCTGAACAGTCACAGTACAGAGAGATGGAAGATGGCAACGCTGAGGAGTCCAGAGTAGAGCAGTGCCCAGCGAGTTGAGGTATGTCATTTTTTTTAATGTTTGGAGCAATACATGGGGAGCATTATACACTGGAGAATTATATATGGGGCCCATCATATACTTGAGCATCATAGATAGAGCCCATTATACACTGGAGCATTATATATGGGGCCCATCATACACTGGAGCATTATAAATGGGTCCCATCATACACTGGAGCATCATATATGGGGCCCATTATACACTGGAGCATCATATATGGGGCCCATTATACACTGGAACAACATATATCATGCCCATTATATACTGGAGCATCACATGGAGCCCATTATATATGGAGCATTATATATGGGGACCATTATATTTGGAGCATTATATGGGGCTCATCATACACTGGAGCATCATATATGGGGCCCATCATATATTAGAGCATCATATGGGGTTCATTATTTATGGGGCATCATATAGGACCCTTTATATATGGAGCATCATATGGAGCACATATGGGGCCTATTCTGTATGGAGCATTATATGGAGCCCATTCTGTATGGAGCAATATATGTGGCTCATTATTCTGTATAGAGCAATATATGGGGCTCATTATTCTGTATGGGTCACTATGTGGTGCCCATAATACTGTATGGATGACTATACTGTCCGGTTTTTGAGCTATTGTAGAATTTACAATAGATATCACTCATGTAATGTAAGAAGTGAAGTATTTGGCATTGTATTATACCTATATTTCTCTGCCGTATCGGAGCATCATGAATTGTGGTATGTGTTAAAGGGGCCCACTGAGACTCTTTCGCCTGGGGCCCACGAAAACCGGGAGCCAGCACTGCATCCCCCCCAACTTTAGCCAAATAACCCCCAGTTTTCAATGCGTTACTATTATTATAAAGTAAATTAAGGTTGACAAGCTTAAGTATTAAGAATTGAGGTCATTGGCATTGAAATGGGCACTGTAGGTGTGTTTACTGTCCTCCACTCACTGGCGACTGTTATTCACCATTGACTTGCATTGGGGTCGGGTTTCGTTTTAGGCATAACTTCAACTTTTGCCATGAGCTAGTCGGCCAATCTCATTCGACTCGACTTTTGATAGAGTCGGATGGTCCGAAACCCGACTCAACCCTCCCGGAGGCAAAGTCACTCATCTCTACTGCCCATCATTAGAAAGAGAATAGACCAAATTTGCAGAGTGAGTAATGAGACTTAAAAGGGTGAAATTACACTGGAGAGTGGTGTTTTGTATTGAAAGTGTTATATCTCTAATATGCATATTGCAGAGATTCAAAGATTTTATTTGCAGTGAGTGTGATAAATGCTTCAACTTTTCCCAAATATATTGTGTACAATGAAGGTCATGTGCAGGTGTATAGAGTAGGCATACATGGGAGATTTCAACAGCCAGAAAATACCTTTAACAGCTAGCTCTAATCACTGCTGCATGATGCTGTAAATGTTGCATGATGTTGTAAATCTCTAACATCTGTGGTCCCTATATTTTCAAAGCCCATTCAGGGACCCATTACTGTCATTGGGTTACTGTGTCTGCCTACTGCCTTAAGCCTACCTAAAGCCCCTGTCACTATGAAAATATGAAAATAACTAAGCTATAATGCTATAATGCTATATTAAAAATATATATTTTAACCCCTTAACCCCCAAGGGTGGTTTGCACGTTAATGACCAGGCCAATTTTTACAATTCTGACCACTGTCTATTTATGAGGCTATAAACCTGGAACGCTTCAATGGATCTTAGCGATTCTGAGATTTTTTTTCTTGTGACATATTGTACTTCATGACAATGGTAAAATGTCTTCGATATAACTTGCGTTTATTTTTTTAAAAATGGAAATATGGCGAAAATTTTGAAAATTTTTGTAATTTTCAAACTTTGAATTTTTATTCCCTTAAAACAGAGATATATGTCACACAAAATAGTTACTAAATAACATTTCCCACATGTCTACTTTACATCAACACAATTTTGGAACCAAAATTTTTTTTGGTTACGAATTTATAAGGGTTAAAAGTTGACCAGCGATTTCTAATTTTTACAACAAATTGTACAAAACCATTTTTTTTAGGGACCACCTCACATTTGAAGTCACTTTGAGGGGTCTATATGGCAGAAAATACCCAAAAGTGACACCATTCTAAAAAGTGCACCCCTAAAGGTACTCAAAACCACATTCAAGAAGTTTATTAACCCTTCACAGGAGCTGAAGCAACTTGGAAGGAAGAAATGAACATTTAACTTTTTAGTCACAAAAATGATCTTTTACAAACAATTTTTTATTTTAACAATTGTAAAAGGTGAAAATGGACAGAAAAAGTTGTTGTGCAATTTCTCCTGAGTATGCCGATACCCCATATGTGGGGGAAAAACCACTGTCTGAGCGCTCAGAAGGGAAGGAGCGCTGCTTGACTTTTTCAAACCAAAATTGGCTGGAATTGAGATCGGACGCCATGTCGCATTTGGAGAGCCCCTGATGTGCCTAAACAGTGGAAACCCCCCACAAGTGACACCATTTTGGAAACTAGATCTGTTGTGAGCACTTTGAACCCCCAAGTGTTTCATTAAAGTTTATAATGCCTGGGTGTGAAAAAAATTTTTGATTTTTGATTTTTCCCAAGGAAATTGGACCCCAAAAGTTGTTGTCCAATTTGTCCTAAGTACGCTGATACCCCATATATGGGGAGGAAATACTGTTTGGGAGCACGGCAGGGCTCGGAAAGGAGGTAATGACATTTTGGAATGCAGATTTTGATGGGTGTCATGTTCCATTTGCAGAGCCCCTGATGTGCCTACGCAGTGGAAACCCCCACAAGAGACCCCATTTGTAAACTAGACCCCCTAAGGAACTTATCTAGATCTGTCGTGAGCACTTTGAACCTCCAAGTGCTAATGCCCGGGCATGAAAATAAAAAATCCTATTTTTTTCCTACAAAATTATCTTTTAGTCACCAATTTTTTATTTACCCAAGGGTAACAGGAAAAATTGGACCAAAAATTGTTGTTCAATTTGTCCTGAGTGTGCTGATACCCTATATGTGGGAGAAAACTACTGTGTGGGCACACGCCGGGGCTCGGAATAGAAGTAGTGACGTTTAGTAATGCAGACTTTGATGGAATTGTCTGCGGGTGTCATGTCGCGTTTGGAGAGCCCGTGATGTGCCTAAACAGTGGAAACCCCCACAAGTGACCCCATTTTGGAAACTAGAGCCCCAAAGGAACTTATCTAGATGTGTGGTGAGAACTTTGAACCTCCAAGTGCTTCACAGAAGTTTATAACGTAGAGCCATAAAAATAAAAAATCATATTTTTTTCCACAAAAATTATATTTTCACAACAAATTTTTTATTTTCCCAAGGGTAACAGAAGAAATTGTACTCCAAGAGTTATTGTGCAATTTGTCCTGAGTACGCTGATACACCATAATGTGGGGGTAAACTACTGTTTGGGTGCATGGCAGAGCTAAGAAGGAAAGGACCACCATTTAATATTTTTCAACGCAGAATTGGCTGGAATTGAGATCAGACACCATGTCACGCCATGTCACATTTGGAGAGCCCCTGATGTGCCTAAACAGTGGAACCCCCCAATTTTAACTCCAAACCTAACCTCCACACACCCCTAACAATAATCCCATCCCTAACCATAACCCTAACCACAAACCTAACCCTAACACACCTCTAACCCTAATCCCAACCCTAATCCTAACTTTAGCCCCAACCCTAATCCTAACCCCAACCCAAATGGGAAAATGGAAATAAATACACTTTTTTAATTTTATTATTTTTCCCTAACTAAGGGGGTGATAAAGAGGGGTTTAATTTACTATTTATAGCGGGTTTTTATGTTTTCAGCTGTCACATGCTAAAAGACTCTTTTTATTGCAAAAAATAGTTTTTACATCAACACATTTTGAGAGCTATAATTTTTTATTATTTTGGCCCACAGAGTCATGTGAGGTCTTATTTTTTGCGGGACGAGTTGACATTTTTATTGGTTCCATTTTTGGGCACATGACATTTTTGATCGCTTCTTATTACAATTTTTGGAGACAGAATGAGCAAAACCAGCAATTTATGAATTTCTTTTGGGGGGGCGTTTATACCGTTCCGCGTTTGGTAAAATTGATAAATGGTTTTATTCTTCGGGTTAGTACGATTACCTCATTTTTATAATTTTTTAATGTTTTGGTGCTTTTATACAAGAAAAATATATATATAAAAAATAATTATTTTTGCATCGCTTTATTCTGCAAGCTATAACTTTTTTATTTTTTCGCTGCTGATGCTATATGGTGGCTCATTTTTTGCGGGACAAGATGACATTTTCAGCAGTACCATGATTATTTATATCCATCTTTTTGATCGCGTGTTATTCCACTTTTTGTTCGGCGGTATGATGATAAATCATTATTTTTTTGCCTTGTTTTTTTTTTTAAGGTGTTCACTAAAGGGGTTAACTAGTGGGACAGTTTTATACGGCGGGTCATTTCAGATGCGGCAATACTAAATATGTGTACTTTTATTGTTTTTTATTATTTACATAAAGAAATGAATTTTTTGGGGAATATTTTTTTTTCCTTTATTTAGGATTTTTTTTTTACCAGTTATTTTTATTTTTTACTTTTTTACTTTGTCCCAGGAGTGGACATCACTGTATAGTGTCAGATCGCCGATCTGACATTGTGCACAGCACTATGCCAGATCGGCGATTTGACAATCAATTCAGGAGGCTTTCTTAGCGCCTGCTCTCAGGAGGCACTGAGGAAGTCACCTATCTGCAGGACCCGGAAGGACACGGTGGCCATCTTGGATCTGGGGTCCTGCAGGGAGGGCCCTCGGAAAAGCTCGATCACATCGCTCTGCTCTGATGGTCTCAGGGATGCTTCCCTGTACCGCTGGAACACTGCGATCATCTTTGATCGCAGTGTACCGGGGGTTAATGTGCTGGGAGCGGTCTGTGACCGCTCCTGGCACACAGTGCCGGGTGTCAGCTGTGATAATCAGCTGACATTCGGCTGCGATCAGCTGCGCTCCCCCCAGGAGCGCAGCTGATCGCATATGACGTACTATTCCGTCCCTGGGAATTAAGTCCGAGGGCACATGAACGGAATAGTACGTCTGATGGCAGAAAGGGGTTAAAATACCTAAATTGATGCTTTTTAGTCATCTCAAATACCAAAAAGGTGAGAGAAAAGCTTTAAAAATCATATGCACCCTAACATTATGCCAATAAAAACTAAAGCTCACCACACAAATTAAAGCTTTTAAATAGCTCCATCAACAGCAAAATAATACAATTCTTAAAAAATGGTTACATGAACCAAGTTGTTTTTTTTTTTTTTTTTACATTGGCTCAGCACCCTTATCTACACATCCTTTCCAGACCAAGTTTTAATTGCGGGCTAAGCCTGTTTTTTTCTCACTCCCTTAATCCAATGAGACCTGGTTCGACACACGTAGAGGTAAGACATTAGTAATATGGATTATTCATATTTAGGGAATACCTTCACGTGGTTGGATTGTTTTTACGCTATGTGATCAAAAAACGCTAAGTACCTTACGTTTTTAACATTTACAGCAATGTTGTAGTTTATGTATTCATTAATCGTAGTGTGCTGATGCATCAAGTATATACAGTATATGAAGAATCATGTTGCTAACTCATTTACAAAGCACAAAAAATGAGACCTCTTAAGAACAACATTTCACTGCTCCAGGATTTGTTTCAAAATTTTCAGCACAATATAAGGTACAATGAAAAGTCTCATTCAAAATGACAACTTATGATGCAAAAAGCAAACCCGTATATTGTTTGTGAAAAAAAAATCTTTGGCTTTTGAAAAAAGGAGAGGAAAACTTGAAATTGCAAAAAATGGAAATTCAGCTTATCAATGGGGAATTAAAATTATAATAACATGTCCATAATATGCAGTTTGTGCCACTGAAGCAAGCTTACAACGAGGGACCGGAAGCAATTAAAGTTTATAAATTTGTGTTTTACTTTACAACTTACATCTCTTACGTGAGTTTTTCTAAATTCTTGGATTTAGTTTCTATAAATCCATCACTTATTACAAGTACAGTTCACAATCCACAGTACTACAAAAAAATCAATTCTCTAATATGTTGCTGATGTCTGGGGATTCTATCAGGAAGTTGGTAAGACTACAATAGAAGTTGTGGAAAAGAAGATCATCTGCATTTGCAGAGAGCCTCCAGCTAAATATGTTATAATGCACTGTTGTATCAGATGAAAAAGAGAACTTAAATGCACTCTATAAAAATAACATGATACAGTTCAACAGAAATCCTGGCTTTTCCACTAGAAATGATTTTGTATCTTCGAAAGGTCAGAAGTGTTCATGTTACTTTACCTACTCCAGAAATGCAATCAAACAAGTGGACTGTCTGTAATAGGATGTCAAAGATGTATTCTGCAGGGATTATATCTTAAACATGTCAGATTTGCAGCTGACATGCAGGGAAATGGAAAATTAACAAGACTGAACAAATGACAGTTGAAAAAAGAGGTTAATTTAAAACTCCTTGTATTGGTTTGACAAATGAAAATAGGATGCAGATGAGCATAAGGCTAAATAGCTCTAAATTGTTGTTGACATCCTTTTCTGTGTGAATTACCAAATTTTATATCATAACCAAATAACACTAAACATGAAATTAAAGGGAATCTGTCAGCAGGTTTTGGCATGTAATCCTGGAGCAGCATAATTTAGAAGCAGAGAGTCTGATTCCAGTGATGCATCACTTACAGGGCTGCTTGATGGATTTTTGTTTTATAGAATCCCTGTTTTCTCTTCTGTAGATGTAGTAGTGGGCAGAATGCTGAGCTGTGTATAATGTCTCACAAACCACTGATTTGTTGTTTCCTATGTACATTGTACATTATCTGCAAGCTTTGAATCAGTGGTGGGTGTGGGGTTACACATATTAGCTGGACTGTCAGGCACATTATACTTAGTCCTACAGTGATAATATCCTACTGATAAAATACTCATTGTATTGAAACTACAACATACATCTTAACAAGTGACACAACCCTGGAATCAGGCTATCATGCTCTATGTTATGCTTCTCTCATATTAAACAACAAAAACATGCTGACAGATTCCCTTTAACACTGTGGGAGACCATTGAGTGGTTAGAATAAAGTGTCGCTATTATAAGAGTAAATTTGTAACATCATATAGCAGTGTCCTGAATTGTTTAGTTATGCTATTGTTTCTTTAGTACATGTCGTGACAGGGTCACTGGCACAGTATATGAGTAGAGATATGTGTCACTGCGCATAACGCCGTCAGTGATGTGAAATCAGGATATTTCCATCAGCACTACGTGATGGGAGGGCTAAATTAAAGTTGCAGACATGGGCTGGTTTTAGGTTGACACCTATAGAGTGGGTGGGAAGGTGTCCACCATATCTCCACCTGGGATGATGTCACAGTCATGGGATCATCACATGGTCTGGTTTAAATAGCTTGACTTGAGAGACAGTGGGGGTGTTGTAGTTTGGAGAGCAAAACTCCAAAGGACAGCTGGAGATGGAGCTGAAGACACCTGGTGGGCTGAGCAGAGGAACCCCCTCAGACAATTGAAATTTGCCATTTGTTATTTTTTGTCTGTCATTATGCCATAAAGGCTCTGTTTACTTTGCTGATTCCTGCTGTGGTTTATGCTGTTCTGCTGTTCATAATAAACCAGCAGTTGATTTACTACAAGAAGCGTTCCAGTGTCTACTTTGGAAAGCAGCTGAGAGAGTCAACCCCTCACAATGTATAAACCATTTTTCAAGTATTGTCTAAATTTACAGTACGGATTGACATTGTTCTATGGAAGAGATTGAATTTCATTATAGGCTTCTCACTGTTGAGTATTGTAAAGGTATTGGATGAATGGACGACTCAATAAATGAATTGGCATCTCAGATAGTTATGCATCCAACAGCTGCAATAAATGATGAACCATAATACCAAGTTGTGTAAAGCCGCTGCTGCTTTACATTCTGAGTAACAAAAGTGGTTCACATAATCATATTTGCTCCAGCAATAAAAGAAACATCCATCTTTCCCTTTTTCTCGCTGGTGTTATAAGTACATACAAATGTGTTGTGTCAGTGGAGAATGTAAGAGATTGCTACATATTTGAAATCAGGATGTGTTGTCTGCTAGATGCGGCTTGAATTGTTAATTAATTACTTCACCATTTTTAGAGGTGGTCTGAGAAATAATCCAAGATGGACACTGTCACCTATTTCAGACTGCAAGCTGTCTTAGGCCGGGATCACACATGCAGGAATACGTCCGAGTCTCGCATGTTAATACCTGGCACTGCCGCCAGCCTCGGGAGCGGAGCGTGCCGCTCAATGTATTGCTATGCAGCCACTCGCTCCGCTCCCGAGGCCGGCGGCAGTGCCAGGTATTAACATGCGTGAATCGGACGTATTCCTCACATGTGTGATCCCGGCCTTACGCACACCTGAGGACAGATAGCTTGAAGAAGTGCTGTCAGAGACATATGTCTTTGAGCTACTGTATAGTTCCTATCAGGCTGAGGAGCATCATCATAAAGTAGCATAACTTATCTACTCAGTCAGCCTTATAGGTTAACAACAGGAAATGGAGCTGGAGAAAAAATGCAGCTTTTTATAGGCTGTGCAATGCTTCTCTGGGAAATTAAATATGCAAATTGCCTCCTCAGACAGGAGGAGGACTTGTACTCTAGTGACCACTATTGGGAGTAGCAATCCCAAAACTCAATATTGACCCTTAACTAGCCTTGCCTTAAAGCACACACGTTAAACTCTGGCCCATGAGCCAAATCTAGCCCGCCAGGTGATTATATTTGGCCCGTGACGCTGGCACCGCCTCCATTTTTGCTATATGGAAGAATATCTGGGGCCGTTATACTGTATGGAGGACTATGTTGGGCCCATTATTCTGTATGAAGGACTATGTGTAGCCTATTATTCCGTATGGAGGACTATGCGGGGCCCATTACACTGTGTGAAGGACTATGTGGGGTACATTCTACTGTGAGCAGGGTTGTGTTGGGATCACAGTTGGGGCATCATACTGTGTTGAGATAATTTGTAATTACCATATATACTCGTGCATAAGCCGACCCGTGTATAAGCCGACCCCCCTAATTTTGCCACAAAAAACTGGGAAAACGTATTGACTCGTGTATAAGCCGGGTGTATAAACTGCCCTCCTGCTCTGTGCTGCCCCCATCCTGCTCCTTGCTCCCCCATCCAGCTCTGTGCTCCCCCATTCTCCTCTGTACTCCCCCCTCCTGCTCCGTCCTCCGCTGTGCTCCCCCATTCCTTCTCCGTCCTCCTGTGCCCCCCCGTCCTGCTCAGTGCTCTTCTGTGCCCTCCATCCTCCCCCCATCCTGCTCCGTGCTCATTGTCCTCCTCCATGCTTCCCCCGTCCTCCGTTCTCCCCCGTCCTCCTCCATGCTTCCCCGTCCTCCCCCCGTCCTGCTCCATGCTTCCCCCATCCTCCATTCTCCCCCCCGTCCTGCTCCATGCTTCCCCGTCCTCCGTTCTCCCCCCGTCCTCCTCCATGCTTCCCCCGTCCACCGTTCTATCCCCCGTCCAGCTCCGTGCTCCTTGTCCTCTCCTCCATCATACTCACCCCTCCCCATGCCATCGCTGAGGGTCCCTGCAATCCTGCCTCCCCGGCTTCCTGCAGCTCTCCAGCACTGAGCGGTGACGTAATACCGCTCATTAAGGCTATGAATATGGAGGCCACGCCCATGGGAGTGGCGTCGCGTCCATATTACATACATCAGCCAAGCAGCGCAAGTAATGCTGCCTGCTCAGCTGAAAGCTCCTGAATGAATAACTTCCTTTCCCGGCGACAGGAGAGGATGTGATTACTGTGGGAAGCTTAATTGATTGCGTCCCACTTTCACTTTAGGTCAGGTCAAGGTGACCTGACCTGAAGTGAAAGTGGCAATAAATCAATTAAGCTCCACTCATTAATCACTTCCTCTCCTGTCGCCGGGAGAGGAACTGATTCATTCAGGGGGTAACAGCTCAGCAGGCAGCATTAGCTCCCTGCTAGCTGTAACCTGTTAACTCTTTCTGATGGATTACAGCGTGGGACCTGACTTTGCATCGGATAGGTAAGAATAATTTTGGTTTTTTATTTTATTTTTATTACAGGAAATGGTTTTAGCAGGAAAATAAAATATGGTCAAAAACTGATTATTTCATTAAACTTCTTTTTTATTAAAGTGTGTGTGTTTGATTTTTCTTTCATACAATAGGATTAATAATTGATAGTTGTCTAATTGACAGCTCTCAATTATTAACCTGGCTTAAAGTCACCTTTCAATTGCAAGGTGGCTTTAACCCCTTATTAACCCATTCGCCACCGCTACAGGGCAATGGGAATAGATGGGCAAAGTGCCAGAAAGGGCTAATCTAATTAGAGATTTGCCTTTTCTGGGGTGTCTGGGGGCAGATGTAGGTAGCCAGGGGGGCACAAAAAAATGTACCCTCCCTAGGCTATTATTATCTGCCCCCCACTCGCTGGCTTTGTCTGTCTGGTGGAGAAAATACAGCGGGAGCCCACGCATTTTTTTTCAACAAATTTATACCTTTAATTAACCCCTACATGTCTGCAATTTTGCACACATATACTCATGTAATTGTAAGTTTAAACCATATATAAAAATACCTGAAATTACATGGTTAACTGTATGTAAACCATGTGTCATTTCATGTCGGATTCTGTATTTTCACAAAAGCCGGCAATTGAATTAGCGGCTATTACAGTATGTAGAAGTGGATGAACTATAAATTTATGTATATATATATATGTCACAATGACATGTATATATATATAAATATATGTATTCTATGTGTGTATATGTATTGATTCTATTCTTTATTAAAGCTGTCAGTGTGCTTTTACAGTACAGCCGGGGATGAATTGCCGGCTTTTCTAAAGGACACCGGTGTGATTTAATCGCAAGTCACACGTGCGGTCCGTTTGTAATCAGATTTTTCAGCGCTCCCATTGACTTGCATTGGCGATAGTCGACCCACAATCGGTGACAATCGCAACATGCTGCGATTGCACTCGGACGTTTAAAACGGACCACAAAAAATCTGATACTGGGAGCTGCTCCATAGATTAACATAGGTCCGACTGCAATGCGATATTTCATCGCATTGCAGTCGTCCGATTTTGTCGCTAGTGTGACCTCAGCCTTAGATGAATTGTAGCCTGAGATAGGTGATGGCAAGCATTTTAGTTACTTCTTGATGTACCCCTGTAATCTGCAGTGTTGCACACATCAAGACCAAATAGCTTGTTAAAGAATCTGCAGTCCTTTAAATAAAGGGGACATGTTTTCATAAAAATGTTGTGTAATCTACTTGCAGCATGTTTTATAGCAAATGGATTTGTTTAACTTGATATAAAGTTATATGAAAAAAGATTATAGTGTGCAACTTTCAATATCAGTTTCAGCTTCATTTTTTAAGAGCTCTGTGGATAGGATCTGTATGGAGCTGAAGCCAGAGAGGAGCTTTCAGTATACAGTTTTATTACTTTATTTAACACAAAAATAGAATGCCATTATTAAAGGGAATCTGTCACCCTAAATTGGCGAGATATTTAAATAAATGATGGCAGTCAGGTCAGATGGGCGGTGTTTTGGGTACTTGCCTTAACATGTTGTTCGCCGCTGTCTCCATTATTTCTGGGAATTGTAGTCGCTGCCCTGCATATAACGCGCCTTCGCATTGCAATCTGCGGGCAAAGCATACTGCGCGTGCGCATTTCAAGATTGCAATGCTCAGGTGCGTTATATGGAGGGCAACGACTACAATTCCCAGAAATAATGGAGACAGCGGCGAACAACATGTTAAGGCAAGTACCCAAAACACCGCCCATCTGACCTGACTGCCATCATTTAAATATCCCGCCAATTTAGGGTGACAGATTCCCTTTAAGGCCTTATAGTGTGGCGTCCAGCAATCAATTGCATTTAAGTTAAATCATCCCATGATTGTTGCTTCCTAGGCAGCATGACTCAGAAACCAGCTCCTGGACTTCAAGCATGCATGCTTTGCTCTGAAATGCTGGAATGAGAAGTAAAGTCAGATACTCATCCATCATACAATTCCAACAATGAAGTATATGAGTGGATCCAAATATATTCTGCAGCAGGAAAATGAAGCCAAACACATAGCTAATGTCATTAAGAACTATGTTCAGCGAAAAGAACAAGACGTAATGAAAGAGAGCTATGATCTTAACATCATCGGGTCTGTTTGTGATTACATGAAGAGACAGAAGGATTTTCCCAAACCTACATCTACAAAAGATTTGTGGTTCTCCAAGATGTTTGGAACAACCACCCTGCTGAGTTTCTTCAAAAACTGTGTGCAAGAATCGATGCTGCTTTGAAGGCAAAGAGTTTTCACACTGTATCTTCATATGATTTAGAGTTATATGTTCTCATTTATTTGTCATTTTGCTAATTGCTAAAAATATACTATTAACATTTCTATTATTGATACTTTGCAGCAGCATTTTTGTTTCACACTTGCATAAAATTTTGCACAATATTGTATACATATATGAAAAGATGTTTTAGAATTGTTATTTTGTGGGAACTACAATTATTTTTTAAAACAGATAAGTCAAAAAAGTTCACAGTACATATTTAAATTCATTCTTATCTTTTCAATTACAGCAAAATGTACTTCTGTGGAAACTTTTCTTCAAATGTTACCTCTACAATAAAGCACAAAAAAGACTAGACAGAGAGGATGGAGATGCAGATGCAGTCTTTTACTTTGTGTTTCTGTAAACAACATGAGGCGCGGAGACTGGCTGCCTCAGAGTTTATGTGTCTTGCTCAGTGATGGTTAGGTTTCAGCCTTTCTTACCTTGGCCATGTCTCTGAGCACCTGGTACTTCTGGGCACTCCAAGGAGGTTGCACTTCTGGAATATGACAGCACTGGAGGATAATGGAATCCTGGTCACTTCACTTTACTTCTTCTCAAATTTTTTACAGTTAGAATCGTAAAATGTTAGAGATGGAAGGGACCTCAAGAATCATCGTGTCCAACCCAACTGCTTAATGCAAAATTCACTAAATCATCTCAGACAGATGTCTGTCCAGCCTCTGTTTGAAGACTTCCATTGAAGTAGAAATCACCACATTTTGTAGCAGCCTGTTCCACTCATTGATCACCCTCGCTGTCAAAAAGTTTTTTCTAATATTTAATCTGTATCTTCTCCCGTTCAGTTTCATTGTGCTGCTAATCTTCTCAACATGTTTTTTATGACCCTGTTGACTATTTGCAACAAAACAACGGATGGCTCTGTGATTACGCCCCAATATCTTACCAATTTGAAGAGTGCTCTATCCCTCTGTAAGACTTTTAATATTTTTTTTTACTTTTTAGAGTCAGTTAATCTCTTTTTTGGCTCATTTGGCCTAGGGAATACAGGATGCCTAATGATTCTGCACACCTTGATAAATATTGTTGATATCCTTTGGCCTTACTCTCCCTCTTTACACAAATACACTTTGTTTGGGTTTGCGGATTGCACCTAATATAAATTAAGAGAAGGTGCGATCGCAACCCGGGGTCCACCGTGCGGTGATGGAAGAACCACAGCTAGAAACAATGGCGGAGCGATGCTGCTTGCAAGCACCGAACACACTCAGAGTTAAAGGTCACTCCATGTGGAAAGAGTGCAAAGTACCTGCTTGGTTGCTCCACAGAGCAGTACAAAGAAAGAGCACTCGGAGCTATACCCTGTTAGACGTCACAGGAGTATGAGCAGATAATGACGCTAGTTAGGGTCTCTAACCTTATGCCCTACTATGCTGGTGATTGAGCCTGCCCTGTCACATGGTCTGTGAAACATGCACATGCGACGCTGTCGCCTGGTGCAGGTGCTAGGCTCAAGAAAGAGTTCCCACCCTACTCTGCCTGATGAGAACTAAACTTGCAGTGCCAATAGCAGCACACTTACATCCAGGGTGGTATCTCTCCCACCTACACACACACAGCAACATTAGTGATCTTAGTACACTGACAGGCGCCCAAAAGATCCTGTTATAGACTGCGCCTAAGTCCAGTCAGATAGGACCTTGCTCGCAGACCAATCCGGAGCTGGTGCGGGACCTGGGCAGCTGATAACCAGCCACCAATGAGAGGTTGCCACCTCACGAGCATGCTCAGTAGAGCGACTCTTGGACTTAGCGTCAGGAATGGGTGCTCGCCGCTGTCTATTGCTAGTTACTATAGCTGAAGCTGGAGAGGCAGCAGTAATGGCGCATTCAGCACAAGTCTGAGCAAGATGCTGGGACCAACGTCTTTGCTGAGCAGCATCCATTGCGGTTGAGACCAAATGGGAGACACATAACCTGTTATTCATCCAATAATCATTAAAGTTTATACAGCTTGATTTGTAAAATCTGCATAAAAAATTATAATATTGTTAAAATACTCTCTTTTAAAATATATGTATTGTACAAATGTTTAAAGAGTGATTTCTTTTTGACTTTTTATGTGACCCTTACTATGTGTATCGATGATATATAAAGTCACCAGTTCAATAGCAAAAGTAGGCTGGATTTGTAAATGTATGTTGTTACTTTGTCAGGAACACTAGCAAATGAAGGGTACTCAGTGATTGGCCCACAAACGATGAAAAAGTTTATCTCTATTCTGTGAAAAACTAATAAATTGTTTAAAGAAAAAATATGCCTGAAAAATGACTCGTGATGCTTGACAACAGTCAAAAATAGATCAATATTATACGAATTCTAGATACAGAAAAAATTTCAATTAAGTCTGGCTCAGATATTTTCAAGCTCAGAAATTTCTATCACCAAATCCTAATGAGGCTTGTAATAGCATTTTTTTGTACTTTATATGTATTCTAAACTTATTATAGGATTTATACACTCTTCAATATTGAAAGTACAACATCAAAAAGAAAAAGTCCTGGAATTATAGAAATCACTGCTTTGCTATACATGTCAATGATATGCAAATAATTAAAAACTTGAAACAAAATTTTCAATACATCTTGGTTTATTCCGTGTTGCATATGAGCTCCAAGTGCATAAATACTTACACACCTTAGCATGGTATAAATTAGGTCATTCATGGTTATCAGAGAAATTTGCTGCCACCCTGAATGAACTTGGACATGCAAATCATTAAGATCAGCTTCTGTCAGCTCCCTTTGCTATTGATCAATGATGTCCTGGATGTACAGTACAGACCAAAAGTTTGGACACAGCTTTTCATTCAAAGATTTTTCTGTATTTTCATGACTATGAAAATTGTAGAATCACACTGAAGGCATCAAAACTATGAATTAACACATGTGGAATTATACATTACACTTTACAAAAAAGTGTGAAACAACTGAAAATATGTCTTATATTCTAGGTTCTTCAAAGTAGCCACCTTTTGCTTTGATTACTGCTTTGCATGCAGAACAGGTGAATGGATGGACTCTACATGCCTGGTTCCCACCGTGAAGCATGGATGAGATGGTGTGATGGTGTGGGGGTGCTTTGCTGGTGACACTTTTGGGGATTTATTCAAAATTGAAGGCATACTAAACCAGCATGGCTACCACAGCATCTTGCAGCGGCATGCTATTCCATCCGGTTTGCGTTTAGTTGGACCATAATTTATTTTTCAACAGGAAAATGACCCCAAACACACCTCCAGGCTGTGTAAGGGCTATTTGACCAAGAAGGAGAGTGTTGGGGTGCTACGCCAGATGACCTGGCCTCCACAGTCACCAGACCTGAACCCAATCGAGATGGTTTGGGGTAAGCTGGACCACTCACCGCTTCAATTTTGAATAAATCCTCAACATTGTCACCAGCAAAGCACCCCCACACCATCACACCACCTCCTCCATGCTTCACGGTGGGAACCAGGCATGTAGTGTCCATCCGTTCACCTTTTCTGCATGCAAAGCAGTAATCAAAGCAAAAGGTGGCTATTTTGAAGAACCTAGAATATAAGACATATTTTCAGTTGTTTACACACTTTTTTTGTAAAGTGTAATGTATAATTCCACATGTGTTAATTCATAGTTTTGATGCCTTCAGTGTGATTCTACAATTTTCATAGTCATGAAAATACAGAAAAATCTTTGAATGAGAAGATGTGTCCAAACTTTTGGTCGGTACTGTATAGAAATATATATATATATATGTATATATATATATATATACATATATATATATATATATAGTTTCCATTGCTCGATTCCAGCCTCTGGTTAACTTCTGTACACCATTTGGAAGGCCTTTACTTGACAATGGCAAAGGGAGCTGCCAGCAGCGGATCTTGATGATTTGCGTGCCCAAGTACATTCAGGGTGGCACAACATTCCTTCACTACAAATAGCTAGAGATGAGTGGATCGATCCATGGAGGATCAAGTTTGACTTTAATTTGCTGAAATCCGCAGTCTCACGCAAATTTGGAAAATCTGTGATGAGATTCAAGGTTCTCAATTTAAAAATATGCCCAGCACCATTTCACACATACTCACACTCAGCGAGCTGACTTCTGGTGTCTGGCATAGTAGCGTGGGCTTCCCCATAATGCCATGCAGCAATCCGCGATCACATGGTGTAGCACAGCTAATTGGGGGGCTATCACATGCAGTATAAAACAAAGAGGCCAGCCAACGAATGCAATTTAATCTTGTACTGTGTAGAGATTAGAGTGTTTAGAGCACATGTTAGTGATAGATAAAGGCCTTATGCGATTGTGGTATACTATTTCAGTGCTGATGCACCATATTGAAAATGGGAGTGATAGCCTCAGTCTGTGAATAGAAATCCAAGGTTTAAACGATATACAGTGAACTGTGGTAGCAGTCTGACCATCACCACTCACACACCGGTGTGACTGTAAATTAATAAATCTGTAATAAACAGCAGCATCAATTAATATCTGTTTTTTTTATTTTCACACAGTGACTGCAAGCAAGGGTAGTATTAAACCACTCATTGCATATTTTGCAACTGTATTTGAATTCTAGTGTTACTTTTGTCTGTAATTGAAAGTGTGATCACTGTGTTTAGAGAATTATTTATTTTAGATGAGAAACCTCCCAAATTCTGTAGCATAAACACAAGTATTCATCTGCTATACATAAGAAAAATGGATAGCACTCACCGATCTTGCAATTCCAGTCTATATTCGACACAAAAGAATGTCATGGTCGGGAGGGTGAAATAGGGAGTGTGCAGCGCTGTGAGCGGCCGTCGTCTGCTACTGCACACTCCCTATTTCACCCTCCCGACCATGACATTCTTTTGTGTTGAATAAAGACTGGAATTGCAAGATCGGTGAGTGCTATCCGTTTTTCTTATCTACAGCATTTGTGACACTGTATTTCATGGATAAGCACCCAGTATCTTGAGGTTTCCCTGCATGAACACGCAGCAATTGGTAATCAGCGGTGCTGTCAACTGTTTTCTTCTCAAGAGCACACAAGTATTCAACTACCAAAGTGATGATTGAAGTAATTTTGCCAACCCACCATGTTTGGATTTACAATACAGACCAAAAGTTTGGACACACCTTCTCATTTAAGGATTTTTCTGTATTTTCATGACTATGAAAATTGTAAATTCACACTGAAGGCATCAAAACTATGAATTAACACATGTGGAATTATTTACTTAACAAAAAAGTGTGTAACAACTTAAATTAGGTCTTATATTCTACGTAGGTTCTTCAAAATAGCCACCTTTTGCTTTGATTACTGCTTTGCACACTCTTGGCATTCTCTTGATGAGCTTCATGAGGAAGTCAACGGAAATGGTTTTCACTTCACAGGTGTGCCCTGTCAGGTTTAATAAGTGGGATTTCTGGCCTTGTAAATGGGGTTGGGACCATCAGTTGTGTTGTGCAGAAATCTGGTGGATACACAGCTGATAGTCCTACTGAATAGACTGTTAGAATTTGTATTATGGCAAGAAAAAAGCAGCTAAGTAAAGAAAAACGAGTGGCCATCATTACTTTAAGAAATGAAGGTCAGTCAGTCCGAAAAATTGGGAAAACTTTGAATGTGTCCCCAAGTGCAGTTGCAAAAACCATCAAGCGCTACAAAGAAACTGGCTCACATGAGGACCACCTCAGGAAGGGAAGACCAAGAGTCACCTCTGCTTCTGAGGATAAATTTATCCGAGTCACCAGCCTCAGAAATCGCAGGTTTGCAGCAGCTCAGATTAGAGACCAGGTGTTAGGGTTCGATTTCCCGCGGCTGCACAAGGGGAGTCTCGAACCTGTCCCGCTGCGGTCTCCCATTCATCTCCGGCCGCAGTGGAGCCTGCTCAGCAGAGACGTCGGTCCAGGCGTCTTGCCCACTCCTCTACTGTGCAGTGACTTGTTGCTGCCTTTCCTGGATCTGCTATTATAGCCAGTGCTGGAGCAGTCGTCTTTGAGACAAAGTCCTGCGTTTTCCCATCTGAGCATGCCCAGAGTGAGATCTCTCATTGGAGATCAGGGGTCACATGTTCAGGTGCTGCAGCGGCTCCTATTGGTCCGCCAGGAAGGTCATGTAGCTACGTTTGTTTGTAACAGCTTCTCATTGGTCCTTGTTCCTGGAAGGTCCTGTAGCTGTTGCTATAAAAGGGTAGCATGGCTGGGCCACCATGCACTAATATCAACCATTGTATGCTATGCACCAGTGTGGTCATGTGTATGTGTGGATAGGGACCCGGCTGAAATAATTTTTTGTATTTTTGTTTTGTGTGTGATAAGAGAAAGAGGGGGGAGGAGGACGCAGAGGGAATTTGGAAAGTTAAAAAGTGGAAACATCTTGTTAATGTTTTTTTGTGCTTGTAAATAAAGTTGGTTTTCCGATGATGATGGGAACAGCTGCTGCATTATGTAAGTGTACACGCTGTTTGGGAGTCGAGTTCCTTATAGTTTTGGTTATCTGACTGTGGAACTTCCCATCTGAGGGGAAAAAAAAAAAAAAAAATGTGTATGTGTGGATAGGGACCCGGCTGAAATAAGCCACTAGAATACCGACTTAATCGGTGAGGAGTTTGGTATGGTAGCTGGTCAGGGTCGGTGTCCTAGATGCCCTAGATTACCGGCATAACCGGTGAGGAGTTTTGATTGCCGTATTCAGGGTCTGGCGTTCAGACGCCATAGATTGCGGGTGACTCCCGCGAGGACTATAGCACATGATCACGCTTTATGTACGCTTAGCACTGAACTGTGTACCTGAGAGCTTGACAGGACACAGTGCTTTTTCTCAGTGGCCCTGTGACGTAACATGGTTCGCTTTCAACGCTAGACAGCGCCCTAGCGTGTTTTCTTTGCGACTCAGTTGTATTTAGTGAGTTCGCACACATCGCCATATAGCGCTGCGGCTCTCCTTCTAGCGGCTCTGTGGAGTAACAGAGTTCGCACTTATTGCCACAGCGCGTTACGGCGTTTATGGTTGCGACTCTGCGGGATAACAGAGTTTGCTTCTTACGCCATTTTTACTAGCAGCAGGCACCGCTTGCATGGTGGACCCCGGGCTGCGAACGCACCTCTTTACATCATATATTTGGTGTGTTCCGCAGACCCTTAACACCAGGTCAATGACACACAGAGTTCTAGCAGCAGACACGTCTCTACAACAGCTGTTAAGAGGAGACTTTGTGCAGCAGGCCCTCATGGTAAAATAGCTGCTAGGAAACCACTGCTAAGGACAGGCAACAAGCAGAAGAGATTTGTTTGGGCTAAAGGACACAAGGAATGGACATTAGACCAGTGGAAATTGGTGCTTTGGTCTGATGAGTCCAAATTTGAGATCTTTGGTTCCAACCACCATGTGTCTTTGTGCGATGCAGAAAAGGTGAACGGATGGACTCTACATTAGAGTTGAGCGAAACAGGTCGGTCACATTCAAAAGTCATCGACTTTTGCCAAAGTCGGGTTTCGTTGGCTGACACCCGACCATAGCGTGCAGTCGGCCATGCGGTCGGCAAAGCAAGCGCCAAAGTAGAATTTCCCAGAATGCTTTCAGGGCCTTTTTTCATCCAATGAGCAAGGACGTACACTGTGGGCAATAAGATGACATGAGCAGCGTCTTACAGAAGGGCATTGCAGTGATTGGCTTGCTTTGGGGGGCGTCATAGTGTCTATAAAAGCTCTGAGCGCTGACCTCCATTTTTCTGCTGCCGATATTAACAGTAGGGAGATGTTGCTGATGCTGTTTATCAGTAGGGAGAGAGTTAGGGCTGGAAAGAGAAGTTCTTCTGTGCTTGTGCTGATAGCAATTGTGCTGTACAGTTAGTGTGCAGTGACAGGGGAGGATTTCCTTGTGTGCAGCAGCGCTGGTTATTAGGCTGCCTGATAGCTGTATTGCTGTGTGTACAATATATACGAAGATTGAAATTTTCCCCTACACCGTATACAGCTGTACGCTTCTGAGACAATACCGTATATCTGTTCTTTGTATCATGGTCAAATCCATACTGAGTGAGTGTCTGTATTTGACTCCGGAAATATGTACGGAGATTGCAATTTTCCCCTACACCGTATAGAGCTGTACACTTCTGAAACAGTACCGTATATCTGCTCTTTGTATTAAGGTGAAATCCACACTGAGTGAGCGTCTGTGTGTGACTCTGGAAATATATACGGAGATTGCAATTTTCCCCTACACCGTATACAGCTGTATGCTTCAGATACAGTATCGTTTTTCTGCTTTTTGTGTTACGGTCAAATCCACACTGAGTGAGCGTCTGTGTGTGACTCAGGAAATATATAGGGAGATTTAAATTTTTCCCTACACCGTATACAGCTGTACGCTCCTCATACAGTACCATATATCTGCTGGTATTTTTGGTACATTTTCCCAAACATGAGAAAGAATGGTGGAAGAGATTGGGGACATGGGTGGGGGGGGCCAGCTGGGATAGATGGTGGTGTTGGTGGTGCATCTTCTGGTAAGGCTCCCTTTTCTGGTAGTTGGCAAACCGCTTTTAAAGCCGGAGCATCAGGAACAGGTTTTGGCTTACATTGCCGTAACAGCCTCCAGCTCTATTGCCTCCTCTTCTGAAGTTTCAAAAAATGCAGGCACTGAGTCGTCAGTGCAGGCTCCTGGTCAGGAACAACACCTTTCCTTGTGTCCTTCACCCCCATCATAAGTGAAGGATGCGGCAGGCCACACTTCAGATTACTCCCTGTAGCTCGTTTCACATACCATGCCTAGGTTATCAAGTGAAATCCTGAATTCCCCAGTCAAAGATGAATATGACATGGAGTGCACTGATGCACAGCCACTGCTATCTGATTTTGCTGGTACATTCGCCCAGAGCACTGCATTGCCCTCACAGTCTACTGAGCCAGAATCTGACCCTGATGAAACTCAGTTGCCCCTTCCCTCATACTCTAACACCTTACACGGAGACATAGAGGAAGGTGCAGATGAAATTGAAGAGGAGGTGATGGATGACCCAGTTGTTGACCCGGATTGGCATCCATTAGGGGAAGAGGGTGCCGCTGGCAATAGCTCAGAAGAGGAGGAGGATCTGCAGCAGGCATCGACATCGCAGCTGCGGTTATCTGCGTAAGGTTCTATGTATATATTCCTGAAACTCAGTTTGTTCGTCAGCCATTTTACTTTCTGTCTTGCTGCAGCTATCTTGCCCTCAGTCAAAATGGAGTTTCCAGCTTGCATGTTCCCGCCCTGATTCTCTCCTTTGCTTCTTAAGCAGCCACAGCTGAGCAATCAGTGCTTCAGAATCTAGCCTGCAGTGAACCTGTGACTTGACTCCTGTAAGCCTTGGACCTTGTACTCCAGCTATTCCTACTGAGGAACTCTGAAGCACTTGTGGACTCTGAACCCTGCTCTTTGAAAGACCCACGTTTGCATGGACTTACGGTAACAGAGAAGAAGATCCTGAATCTGTATTGGAGAGTGATTGCTGAGCTTGGATTACTCTGGCCTGCTGTGTCTCCTGTTTCTGTGTCTGCAAACTGTGTGACTATTTCTGCCAACTTGTATGAGGTAATACAGGACTTTTCTATATCAAACCTGTGACTCCTGTGTTTTCATCGCACCCAAGCACAAGACGCTATATGAACTGTACTACATACATTACAAGATTCTGAAGCCAAAACGTTAGTGTCTGCTGGGTCTGGAAGGCTGTGTCTGCTGTACTGTGGATATCAGACGTCCGGTTGTACTTTCTGTGATGACAGTGGTTGTGACTTCTCACAACCATTCCAGGTGAGCAATTCCCTTAAGTTTTTTCTTTTTGCAGTGTTACCACAGGTAAACACTATTGTTTTTTTTTTTTTTTTTTTTTTTCCTTTCTTTTCTCTTTTTTGTCTGCTGTAACTCTGGATATCAGATGTCTGGTTGAAACTTTCTGTGATGATAGTGGTTGTGACTTCTCACAACCATTCCAGGTGAGCAGTTCCCTTAATTTTTTTTCTCTCTGCAGTGTTGCCACAGGTGAACACTATTGTTTTTTTTCTCTCCTCTTCTTCCAGTAATCCTGTCTTAAAAGATCTGGAAAATGGAGGCCCGCATAAAGGAACTTTGCGGAGTGACTGATAATATCCTTGCAGATTTGCAGAATATAAAGACCCGTTTTACAAATCTACAGGACCTCAATAATCACAATTTGCAAGTGGTTGGACAGACTACCCAGGATTTGCGAGCCAGGATTGAGGTTCTAGAGGGGCGAGTCCAGGCTCCTGCCGTAGCCCCGAGTGCTGGGATTCCCAAGTTGCCCCCTTTTCGTTTTGGCGGTGAACGTGAGAAATTCAGGGGATTTATTAATCAATGCAATCTTTTTTTTTCTGCACATGCTTCACAATTTCCCACTGAACGATCTAAGGTGCTTACTATAATTATGTTGCTTACCAACAAGGCTTTAATGTGGGCAAACCCTCTGATTGAGACTGAGGATGATTGTTTGAATCACCTTGATGATTTTATTTCAGCCATGGGGCAGGTGTTTGATGACCCCAATCGAGGTGCAACAGCTGAAGCAGCCATGTTAGCTTTGCGCCAAGGTAAGCACTCGGTAGCTGAATATGCCTTGGATTTCAGGAGATGGGCCCTTGATACCACCTGGGACAGTTCCGCCAAAAAATCTATTTTTCGAAAGGGGTTATCTCCACTGATTAAGGATGAACTTGCTCGTGCCGACCCTCCCACTGCGTTAGGTGACTTTATTAACTACTGCATCCGTATTGATACTCGTCTGACTGAACGCAGGCAAGAGAGATGGTTCGAAAGCAATCGTACTAACCTTTTCCTACCTTCCTCTCCAGCTAAGGAACCTTTGAGTAGGATTACACGGGAACCTGAACCTGAACCCATGCAGGTAGACTCTTTACAACGACGGGTTAGTGATGCACGCAAGGAACATCGTTTTAAGGAGAATCTATGTTTCTATTGTGGTAAGTCAGGGCACTTCATTATAAACTGCCCCAGCCGTTCTCGTAAGACTACTGCAGCACTCATTCATTGTGAGTGTTGCGAGAGGGGATCTGTCAGGTCCGAGCCTCAGGCTCCAGAGAGATCTGCAGCAACAGATCTTGATTTCTCGGACTTAAACTCCGTTACCTCTGAGGACGTTGACTGTGTAAACGCTGCCATTTTTCAAGTTTCCTCAGCGGTGTCCCAGCTGAGTTGTAAGAAAAACAATTCTCATTGCTTTCTTTCCATCAAACTCTGGGTTGACTCAGCTTGGGTGTCTAGCTCTGCTATGATCGACTCAGGGGCAAGTGGAAATTTTATGGATGTCTCCTTTGCTCTGAAACAGGGAATACGTTCAGTGAAGAAGGCTACTCCAGTACAGATGGAAACTGTGGATGGCTCCCTGCTGACCTCTGGACCAGTGGATCAGGAAACAGAGCCTTTGAGGGTTCTTATGGGTAAAGATCATCAAGAGAAACTGTCCTTTATGCTTATCTCTTCTCCCCACTTTCCCATTATTCTAGGGCTACCATGGCTGCAGGCTGAGAATCCTACCATTAACTGGGAGACCAAGGAATTACACTTTCCAGAGAAACAGATGAGTCCAAAAGTTTCAGCTTGCTCTGTTCCTAAAGGAATCATGTCAGTCCCTGAACTACCAGCTGTATACCAGGACTATGTGGATTTATGTGACAAGAAGAACGCTGACCAGCTTCCTCCTCACCGTCCATATGATTGTCCAATTGAATTATTGCCTGGAGCAGAGATACATTTTGGTAAGATCTACCCCCTGGCGGGGCCCGAGCTAAAGGCTTTAAAGGATTACATAGATGAAAATCTAGCCAAGGGCTTCATACGCCCCTCTTCATCTCCTGCAGGTGCACCCATCTTCTTTGTAAAGAAGAAAGATGGATCTCTGAGACCATGCGTAGACTATAGGGAACTCAATAAGGTTACTATTAGAAACCGTTATCCATTGCCTTTAATCCCTGAGTTATTGGAGAGAGTGTGACATGCCAAAATTTTTTCTAAACTAGATCTTCGTGGGGCCTATAACTTAGTCCGTATTAGACCTGGGGATGAATGGAAGACTGCATTCAGGTCACGCTATGGACACTTTGAATATCTAGTTATGCCTTTTGGTCTGAGTACCGCCCCAGCCACTTTCCAACACTTGGTGAATGACATCTTCAGGGATCTCCTAGATACATTCGTGGTAATTTATTTGGATGATATTCTAATTTTTTCTAACTCCACAGAGGAACATCATGGACATGTGAGAATGGTCTTGGAACGTCTAAGACAAAATCATCTTTACATCAAACTTGAAAAGTGTGAATTCCATAGGACCGAAATTCAATTTCTGGGGTATGTACTGTCTACACAAGGAATTAGTATGGATGGAAGCAAAACCCAAGCCATCAAGGATTGGCCAAGTCCTAGAAATGTGAAGGAGGTACAGCGCTTCATCGGGTTTGCCAACTTCTATAGACGTTTCATTAGAAATTTCTCTGAGGTAGTGTCACCTATCACTCAACTTACCCGGAAAGAGTCTAGGTTTTCCTGGACTCCCCAAGCCCAGGAAGCATTTTCCCGTCTAAAAGATAAATTTACCACTGCACCTATCCTAGTACATCCCAACCCCGAGCTTGCCTTCATAATAGAGGTGGATGCTTCAGACTGTGCCGTTGGAGCTATACTCTCTCAGAGAACAGGTGAGAAGAATGTCTTGCATCCCTGTGCCTTCTTTTCCCAGCAGTTGTCTTCGGCTGAGAGGAACTACGATGTGGGCAATAGAGAGTTGTTGGCCATTATTGCCGCCTTCAAAGAATGGAGACACCTTCTTCAGGGAGCTGCACAGCAAATAGTCGTCCTGACAGACCATCGTAACCTTGAGTTTATCAGGTCGGCTAAGTGCCTGACTCCTCGCCAGGCTCGCTGGAATCTTTTCTTAAACCAATTTAATTTTATCATCTCTTATAGACCAGGATCGCGCAATGGAAAGGCTGATGCACTCTCTAGGATTTACTCAGCAGAAACACGTCCAATTACTCCTCCTAAGACTATCTTCCTGACTCTAGATTCCTAGGAGTAATTCATAATCAAGACCTACTTAAGGACATTAAGGAAGCATACCATGCGGATTCCTTTTTGGCACAACCCCCAAGGGACGTAAGTCTTGTCTTTAAGAATGGTGTGTGGATTCAGGGACAACGTCTGTATATTCCTGAAACAGTCAGATTAAGAGTATTGCAACTCATTCACGATTCCAAGATAGCTGGGCATAGAGGAATTCTAAAGACACAGGAATTTCTTTCTCGTTTCTTTTGGTGGCCCACTTGCAGGAAGGATGTTTTGAATTATGTCACTTCATGTGAGGTCTGTGCAAGATGCAAAACACCTCGCTCCTCACCAACTGGTCTGTTACAGCCTCTTCCCACCCCGTCCCGCCCGTGGGGATCCATTTCTATGGACTTCATTGTGGAGTTACCAACCTCTCAGGGAAGAACACCATTCTAGTGGTGGTTGACCGTCTAACAAAGGCAGCTCATTTTATCCCTTGTGTCGGCTTACCCACTGCAAAACAGACATCAGATTTGATGATTAAAGATGTGTTTCGCTTACATGGAGTACCGGATGAGGTTATTTCGGATCGAGGGGTGCAATTCACTTCTAGGTTTTGGCAAAATTTCTGTGCAGCATTGGACATTAAAGTAAACCTTTCTTCTGCTTTTCATCCCCAGACTAATGGACAGACCGAACGAACCAATCAAACCCTGGAGCAGTATCTCCGCTGCTTTATCTGCCACCTACAGGATGATTGGGTGGATCTACTTCCATTAGCTGAGTTCTCGTATAACAACTCTCAGAGTGCCTCCACTAAACAGTCTCCTTTTTACTCTAATCTAGGTTATCATCCTAACATTCTACCACGATTTCCCATAGAAACGCCTTTACCAGCAGTGGCTGAAAGAATCACGTCTTTACAGAAGAATATGGATCTTCTAAAGGAAAATCTGGAATCGGCTCAAGAAAGGTACAAGAAAGCAGCAGATAAATTTCGTAAACCTGCTCCAGCTTTCAAGGTAGGAGACTTGGTCTGGCTGTCAACCAGAAATCTTAAGTTAAGGATTCCATCGTCTAAGTTGGGACATAAGTACATTGGACCCTATAAAATCAGTAAAATTATAAGTGCCGTTGCTTGTCGTCTTCAACTGCCCAGAACTATGAGAATCCACCCTGTCTTTCATGTATCCCTACTAAAGGCTGCGACACCCAATACGTTTCCTGGACGTTCCTCTCCTTGCCCTGACCCAGTGCTAGTCGATGGTCAGGAAGAATTTGTGGTGGAAAGGATTTTAGATTCCAGGTTGTATAGAAATCAGTTACAATATCTGATTAAATGGCAGGGCTACCCAGTGGAGGACAACTCATGGGAACCGGTCAATAACGTTAATGCTCCTCGCTTGCTCCGTCAGTTTCATCAGAGGTACCCACACAAGCCTGGTCTGAGGTCATCCGGAGGTTGTCCTTAAGGGGGGAGTAATGTAAGGTTCTATGTATATATTCCTGAAACTCAGTTTGTTCGTCAGCCATTTTACTTTCTGTCTTGCTGCAGCTACCTTGCCCTCAGTCAAAATGGAGTTTCCAGCTTGCATGTTCCCGCCCTGATTCTCTCCTTTGCTTCTTAAGCAGCCACAGCTGAGCAATCAGTGCTTCAGAATCTAGCCTGCAGTGAACCTGTGACTTGACTCCTGTAAGCCTTGGACCTTGTACTCCAGCTATTCCTACTGAGGAACTCTGAAGCACTTGTGGACTCTGAACCCTGCTCTTTGAAAGACCCACGTTTGCATGGACTTACGGTAACAGAGAAGAAGATCCTGAATCTGTATTGGAGAGTGATTGCTGAGCTTGGATTACTCTGGCCTGCTGTGTCTCCTGTTTCTGTGTCTGCAAACTGTGTGACTATTTCTGCCAACTTGTATGAAGTAATACAGGACTTTTCTATATCAAACCTGTGACTCCTGTGTTTTCATCGCACCCAAGCACAAGACGCTATATGAACTGTACTACATACATTACAATCTGGTACGCCCGTAGCAGACCAAAAACATGTTAAAAAAACAAAAAGCGTTGCAGGCCAGCTTGGCCAGACGGTCAAATTAGCACAGCGTGCAAGCCCTGAAAATTTATCCCATAGTAGGAAGAGTGCAGTGTGGCACTTTTTTTTTTACCAAAATCCTATTGATGAGGCAAAGATTATCTGTAAGAAGTGCAGAAGGACCTTTAGCCGAGGGAAAAATCTCTGAAAATTGAAAACCAGTTGCATGCTTAGACATTTAAACATCATGCACTTGCAAGCGTGGACGGACTACAAAACCTCACTGGCTTTGAACGCCTACATTGCCAAACTGATCTCATTAGAGATGATGCCCTTCCGTTTGGTTGAAAGCACAGCATTCCTAGAGCTCATGGCCTATGCTGTCCAACACTATGACCTACCCAGTCGGCACTTCTTTTCTGGAAAAGCCATCCCTGCCCTCCACCTGCATGTGAAAGACCGCATTGTCCATGCACTCAAACAATCAGTGAGTGGAAAGGTGCACCTCAGATGCATTGTCCAGTAGGCATGGCCAGGGCCGTTACGTGTCTATCACTGTGCACTGGTTAATGTGGTGGATCCAGGGTCCACAGGGGACAGCGGTGGTGGGACAGTGCTGCCTAGCCCATGTTATAGGCAAGAGTTGGCTGTAGGAGTTCGAACCTCCTCCTCCTCCTCCAAAAGCAAAAGCTCTTCGACAGAGGTCCCACTATCAAACAGTTAGTGGTAAGCATCAGCAGGCTGTTTTAAAGATGATGCCTTAGGATGACAACAGACACACCGCGGAGGTACTGGCCGACTACTTGCAGCGAGAAACTGAGTCATGGCTGGGCAGTCTACATCTTGAGCCAGGCAAGGTAGTCAGTGATAACAGACGTAATTTTGTGGCGGCCATAGCCCTGGCAAAACTCAGACACATACCAGGCTTGGCTCACACCTTGAACCTGATGGTGCAGTGCTTCATAAATATCTATCCGGAGTTACCAGCCCTGCTCCATAAGGTGCGAAGACTGTGATCGCACATCCGTTGCTCTCTTGTAGACTCCAGTCATATGCAGAGGCTGCAGCGATCGCTCCACCTCCCCAAGCACCACCTAATCATAGACGTTGGCTGTGAGAGAGGCTGTGCGAACAGAGGCAGGCTGTAATTCATTTGTGGGAGGATACACGGGCAGGCAGTTTGAGGGCAGACATCGAGTTGTCGGGTGTGCAGTGGTCAAAGCTGAAAGACCTCTGTAAAGTCCTTCAGTGTTTTGAGGAATGCACATGGCTGGTAAGCGCAAACGACGCCATCATAAGCATTAGCATCCCACTTATGTGTCTTCTCATGTAAACTTTGACGCACATTAAGGATCAGGTGTCTGCAGCGGAGGAGGAGGAGGGAAGCCTTCATCACAGTCAGGAATTGTCTGCTCAGGGAACTGTCCTGGATGAGGTGGAGGAAGAAGAGGAAGAGAAGGAGGAGGAGGATGAGGGGGATGATTATTTTGGGGAGAAGGATGCTTCTCAGGGAGCAAGAGAAAATGTTGGCTTGCCAAGGTCAGGTACTGGGTTTGAGCGTGACTGGAGGGATGTGGATTTGGCAGAAAGTGCTCCTCCACCTACCACTGGCAGTGCATCATTGACACCTGGAACATTGGCCCACATGTGTGATTATGTCTTCCTAAAAAGGGACCCCCGCATTGCCAAAATTATGAAGGATGACGACTACTGGTTGGCCAGCATCCTCGATCCACACTATAAAGGCAAATTACAGAACATCATGCTACAGGAGAACCTAGAGCTAATATTGATGAACAAACAAGCAACTCTGGTAAACCGTTTGTTAGAGGCATTCCCAGCACACAGCAGCGGTGCAGGTTCTACCATGAGCCGTACTGGGCCAAATGGAAGAGGTGTTTGTGGTGCACACAGCCGAAGTGACGTTGGAGACAGGGGTTTCATAACCATGTTATGGTCTGATTTCTCGAGTAACGCTCACACGACTGGTAATACTGAATCGATTGCAACAGACAGGTGACAACAGTTGTCAACTATGGTTCAAAATTACGACTCCTCCCCTATCGATATTCTCCCTCATAGTTCATTCCCCTTTGACTACTGGGCCTGTAAACTGGACACCTGGCCTGAATTGGCACAATATGCCTTACAGGAGCTTGCTTGCCCTGCTGGTAGTGTGCTATCAGAAAGAGTCTTCAGTGCTGCCAGATCAATCCTGACAGAAAGAAGGACCCGGCTGTCGAATCAAAATGTAGGTGATCTCACCTTCATTAAAATGAACCATGCATGGGTTTCAAAGGATTTTGTACCACCTTCCCCTGATGACACATAGGTTGCCAGCAAAATTGCTCGCTTTGTCCTCCTCTTCCTCCAACTTCTCCAATTCCTCCATTTGCAGGTGCTGAATGTCCAGCCTACACCTCAACATATGCCAGTTTTTCCACCTCCCTAACTGGGCTGTACCCCACCCCCCAGGCCGGTGTCAGCACCTGGCGCACCCGGTCAAGTGCCGGGGCCCTGAGCTGGTGGGGGGCCCACTCCCCATCAGAGATACCCGCATACTATGAGGGGCCCTGTGCCAGTTCCCGCGCCCACGAGTGTGACCCCTCTACTTGCTCAGGGCCCCAGCACTTGCAATACTTACCTCTTCCTGCTCCACCGTTGTGATGTCTTCTGCGTTTCCTGACAGTGACATGGAAGATGACGACGCTAAGGAGACTAGAGTAGAGCAGTGCCCAGCGAGGAGAGGTATTTCATTTTTTTTAATGTTTGGGGCAATATATGGGGAGCATTATACACTGAAGAATTATATATGGGGCCTATCATACACTTGAGCATCATAGATAGATAGGGCCTATTATACACTGGAGCATTATATATGGGGCCCATCATACACTGGTGCATCATATGGGGCCCATTATATATGGAGCATTATACAGGCCCATCATACACTGGAGCTTCATCCATGAGGCCCATCATATACTGGAGCATCATGTGCGGCGACTTATATATGGAGCATTATATAGGCCCATCATACACTGGAGCATCATCCATGGGGCCCATCATATACTGGAGCATCATATGGGGCGCATTATATATGGAGCATTATATAGGCCCATCATACACTGGAGCATCATCCATGGGGCTCAACATACACTGGAGCATCATATGGGGCTCATTATATATGGAGCATTATATAAGCCCATCACACACTGGAGCATCATCCATGGGGTCCATTATATACTGGAGCATCATATGGGGCGCATTATATATGGAGCATTATATGGGCCCATCATACACTGGAGCATCATCCATGGGGCACATCATATACTGGAGCATCTTATGGGGCCCATTATATATGGCGCATGATATGGGGCACATTATATATGGAGCATCAGATGGAGCCCATTATATATGGAGCATTATATATGGGGACCATTAAATTTGGAGCATTATATGGGGCTCATCACACACTGGAGTATCATATATGGGGCCCATCATATACTTAAGCATCATATGGGGTTTATTATTTATGGGGCATCATATAGGGCCCTTTATATATGGAACATCATATGGAGCACATATGGGACCTTTTCTGTATGGAGCATTATATGGAGCCCATTCTGTATGGCACACTATGTGGTGCCCATAATACTGTATGGAGGACTATTCTGTCCAGTTTTTGAGCTATTGTAGAATTTACAATAGATATCACTCATGTAATGTAAGAAGTGAAGTATTTGGCTTTGTACAATACCTATATTTCTCTGCCGTATCGGAGCATCATGAATTGTGGTATGTGTTAAAGGGGCCCACTGAGACTCTTTCGCCCGGGGCCCACGAAAACCTGGAGCCAGCCCTGACCCCCCACAACTTTAGCCAAATAACCCCCAGTTTTCAGTGCGTAACTATTATTATACAGTAAATTAAGGTTGACAAGCTTAAGTAATAAGAATTGATGTCGTTGGCATTGAAATGGGCACTTTAGGTGTGTTTACTGTGCTCCACTCACTGCCGACTTTTATTCCCCATTGACTTGCATTGGGGTCGGATTTTCGACTCCAACTCGACCTTTTCCGTTAGGCGGCCTACTTCATTCGTCTCGACTTTTGGGAAAGTCGGGTGGTCCAAAACCCGACTCGACCCTCCCGGAGCCAAAGTCGCTCATCTCTACTCTACATGCTTGGTTCCCACCGTGAAGCATGGAGCAGGAGGTGTGATGGTGTGGGGGTGCTTTGCTGGTGACACTGTTGGGGATTTATTCAAAATTGTAGGCATACTGAAACAGCATGGCTACCACAGCATCTTGCAGTGGCATGCTATTCCATCCGGTTTGCGTTTAGTTGGACCATCATTTACTTTTCAACAGGACAATGACCCCAAACACACCTCCAGACTGTGTAAGGGCTATTTGACCAAGAAGGAGAGTGATGGGGTGCTACGCCAGATGACCTGGCCTCCACAGTCACCAGACCTGAACCCAATCGAGATGGTTTGGGGTGAGCTGGACTGCAGAGTGAAGGCAAAAGGGCCAGCAAGTGCTAAGCATCTCTGGTAACTCCTTCAAGATTGTTGGAATACCATTTCCGGTGACTACCTCTTGAAGCTCATCAAGAGAATGCCAAGAGTGTGCAAAGCAGTCATCAAATGATTGGTGCAACCTGGTTAGCTACACAGGAGCCTAATAGGTAAACAGGTCTTATGACTTTACAAGCAACTTTTTACAATCTAATAAACTGTAAGTAAATGCCTGAACTAAAAAAAATCATAGCTATAAATTATTGGCAGGGCCTCAAACATTCCTGTCTGCCCCTATTTTCATAAGTGAAGAATGTAAAATAGAGATATATTTGGGTGTTTTGGTTAACAATTTGTGTGGTGCCTTTTCTCCCTTTAGGTCTTTATAAAATTAAAATATAGAGTTCAAACATTTTTGTGAAGAAAGCATTTTAATGTCCAAAGGTTGTAAAATACATGTGGGGCCAAAATTATCTCTACACCTCTAAATGAATTCCTTTATTAGAATAGTTTCCAAAATGAGATCATTATTCCGCAAGTTTTGCTGTTCTGGTACCTCAGAGGTTTTGCAAATTGCACCCGCAAATTCATCTAACACTCCTTCACTATTATGCCCTGAACTCTGCCCAAACAAAGTCTCTGGCAACTTGTGTAGTTGTAGGACATTGCATAACAAATGATAAGGTTCTTTTATTCTTTTTCCTTCCGAACATGAAAAATTTGGTCTAAGTTACATAGTTTCCGTTTAGCAACATAGTTGCTAAGATGGGGTACTTTTGATCATTTTTCTTATATGTTGACACCTTGAAAACGTGAAATATTGCTGCTCAGTTTTTAAGCTTTCTGAAATACTAAATTGTTATTGACATCACCACTCTTCACAGCCTCCTAATACTGATGTCACCGCTAATCAGAGTCACTGGCTAACACACATCTAATGTGATGTGCCACTTCTGGGGTGGCTGCGGGTTGGTATTTTTAGGCTGGGAAGGGCCCAGTGACCACTGACCTTCCCAGCCTAATTATATCAGCTCACAGCTGTCTGCTTTACCTTTGCTGGCTATCAAAAACGAGGGGACTCCCACATCATTTTTTCATTTGTTTATTTGTTTATTTATTAGCTTAATACGTGTACAGAAACCAACACACACAAGGAACAAATGATATATTTCACGGATATCTATCTAAATATATTTATATCTATCTACATACAGTATCATCTATTTAACCCATATCTATCTATATATTTGCACGTCTTTAACACCTAAACATTTGTAATTTCTGTTCTGCATTCTATTCTGATATATGTCACACAGATGTCACATGGATGGGAAACAGAAGGCCACATCATGAAAACGGACAGTCTCGCTCGTACATTTTGTAAGCTGACTTGTTTAGGGGGCCTAACATTGTAAACTATACTAGAAGCTTTGTAATATATTTATTTGTTCAACCATTAAAAATACTGATGAAACCCTCATGGTAAAAACAGACATACGGGCCATACGCTGATGCAAAACATTGATGACACATGGTACCATTTTTTCACATACGTATTTAAACATGAAGGCATGAAAGAAGCCTTAGAGACATAAAAAATAAAAAGTTTGAAAATTGCTAATTTTTCCAAATGTTGTATATTTTTCCATAAACACAAAATTTAAAGAACAAGTTTTACCAGTAAAATAAAGTAAAATGTAAAATTAAAAAAAAACTGTTTCAGAATCAGCTATATCACAGTTATTACTACAGTATATACTGTAAAGTAACACATGTCAGATTTGAAAACTGAAGCTGTGCAAGAAATGCCAAAACAATGTAATTCAAGAAGGGGATAATTAATTTTAATCATAAAAGCAATTAAAAGCTTTGTTATCTCACTGGACAATCCATTTAATCCCTTAAGGACAAGCCATTTTGTAGGTTAATGACCAGGCCTTAATTTTGAAATCGGACCACTGTCACTTTATGTGGTTATAACTCTGGAATGGATCTCGCTGATTCTGAGGTTGATTTTTCGTGACATATTGTACTTCATGGTAGCGGTAAAATTTTTTCGATATAACTTACATTTACTTATGAAAATAACGGAAATTTGTTAAAAATTTTTAAAATTTAGCAATTTCCAAACTTTTTATTTTTGTACCCTTAATTCAGAGAGAGATGTCACACAAAATAGTTAATAAATAATATTTCCCACATGTCAACTTTACATCAGCACAATTTTGGAAACATAGTTTTTTGTTGGGACGTTATAAGAGTTAAAAGTTGACCAGTGATTTCTCATTTTTCCAACAAAATTTACAAAATCATTTTTCTTAGGGACCACCCAGGGCTGGCGTCAGCACCCGGCATACCCGGGCAAGTGCCGGGGCCCTGAGCAGGTGGGGGGGCCCACTCGCCGTCGGACACCCCGGCGTCCGTTAGCGGATGAGAGCGGTACCAGTGCCGTCACTGGGCCCCCCCGCTTGCTCAGGGCCCCGGCAGCAGCCGGCGCAATACTTACCTCTCCCCGTGCCTCCGCTGCCGCAGCTCCGGGCTCCAGTGAGACTCTTTCCCCCGGGGGCCCATAAAAACCTGGAGCCGGCCCTGGGACCACCTCACATTTGAAGTGAGTTTGGGGGGGTCAATATAACAGAAAATACTCAAAAGTGACACCATTCTAAAAACTGCACCCCTCAAGGTGTTCAAAACCACATTCAAGATGTTTATTAACCCTTTAGATACTTCACAAGTATTGAAGCAGTGTGCAAGGAAAAAATGAACATTTAACTTGTTTTCCCAAAAATTTTACTTCGGACAAAATTTTTTAATTTGTCAAGGGTATCAGGAGAAAATGAACCACAATATTCATAGTGCAATTTCTCCCGAGAACACCGATACCCCATGTGTGGAGGAAGACAACCAATCTTTAGGCACACAACAGTGCTCGGAAGGGAAGGAGCATCATTTAAGATTTTAAATGTAAAATTGGCTAGAATCGAGAGCGGACGCCATGTAGAATTTGGAGAGCCCCTGATGTACCTAAACAGTGGAAACCCCCACAAGTGACCTCATTTTGGAAACAAGACCCCCAAGGAACTTATCTAAATGTGTGGTGAGCACTTTGAACCCCCAAGGACTTCACAGAAGTTTATAACAAAGAGCCGTAAAATTAAAAAATCATATTTTTTCAACAAAAATTATCTTTTCACCCCCAATTTTTATTTTCCCAAGGGTAACAGGACCCCAAAAGTTATTGTGCAACTTGTCCTGAGTATGGTGATACCCCATGTGTGGTGATAAACCACTGTTTGGGCGCACGGCACAGCTCAGAAGGGAAGGAGCACCATTTGGCTTTTTCAATGCAAAATTGGCTTTAATTGAGATCGGACGCCATGTCACGTTTGGAGAGCCCCTGATGTGATTAAACGGTGGAAATCCCACACAAGTGACTCCATTTTGGAAACTAGACCCCCCTAGGAACTTATCTAGATGTGCGGTGAGAACTCTGAACCCCCAGGTATTTCACTAAATTTTATAACGCCAGGGAGTGAAAATAACAAAATCATAATTTTTCCCACAAGCAAGATCTTTTAGTCCCCTTTTTTTTATTTTCCCAAGGGTAACAGCAGAAATTGGACCCCCAAAGTTGTTGTCTAATTTGTCCTGAGTTTGCTGACACCCTATATGTGGGAGAAAACTACTGTATGGGCACATGTCGGGGGTCAGAAGGTGACGTTTTGGAATGCAGACTTTGATGGAATGGTCTACAGGCATCATGTCGCGTTTGTTGAGCCCCTGATGTACCTAAACAGTGGAAACCCCCAAAAGTGACCCCATTTTGGAAACTATACCCCTCAAGGAACTTATCTAGATGTGTGGTGAGAGCTTAGAACCCCCCAAAGGTTTCACAGAAGTTTATAACGTAGAGCTGTAAAATTAAAAAAAATCATATTTTTTCCACAAAAATGATCTTTTCACCCCCAATTTTTATTTTTTCAAGGGTAACAGGACCCCAAAAGTTATTTTGCAATTTGTCCTGAGTACGCTGATACCCCATATGTGGGGATAAACCATTGTTTGGGCGCATGGCAGAGCTTGGAAGCGAAAGAGCGCCATTTGACTTGTTCAACGCAGAATTGGCTGGAATTGAGATCGGACGCCATGTCACGTTTGGAGAGCCCTTGATGTGCCTAAGCAGTAGAAGCCCCCCAATTCTAACTCCAACCCTAACCCCAACACACCCCTAACCCTAATCCTAACCCTAACCATAAACCTAACCTTAACACACCCCTAACCATAATCCCAACCCTAACCCTAATCCTAACTTTAGCCCCAATTGCTGTGAACACCTTTAATCTGGCTTCTGAGGTTGGGCTTCCTCTGATGTTTGCTTCTGGTAATGGAGCTGCTCTGGCTAACAGAAACTCATCTGACAGGGTTGATTGGAAATCAGGTGTGACTGACTGGGAGATATTTATATATATAGAAATTAGAAGACGTATTAAGTTGTGTTTTTTTTTGTGGTGACGCCTCTCATACTATTTCCGTCTGCCCTAAGCAGGGAAAACATTTGGCTCACTCATTTGTTTTGGGCAATGTACAGCCTAAATTCCTCTTGACGGTCACTTTGATCTGCTCCTTGTCTTAATTTTCTACTAAGGCTTTTGTTGATTCAGGAGCAGCCCTGAACCTGATGGATTTTGACTTTGCAAAACGTTGTGGTTTTCCCATGGTACCCCTGTGGACTCCTATTCCTTTGCAGGGTATTGATACGCCCACTTTGGTGGAGAATAAACCCCAGTTTAGGACCCAGGTGATAATGCTGTAGCCCCGGACCACCAAGAGAATTGTAAATTTACATGACATTATTGTACTGGATTTTCCTTGGTTGCAGACCCATAAACCTGTTTTGGATTGGAAGTCTGTGTCTGTGGTTAGTTGGGGTTGTCAATGTTAATTAGACTGACCGCGCTTCAGGAGAGAGTAGCACAGAACAAACTGAATACAGTCATGGACAAAAGTTTTGAGAATGACACAAATATTAATTTTTACAAAGTCTACTGCTTCACTTTTTCTAATGGCAATTTGCATATACTCCAGAATGTTATAAAGAGTGATCAGCTTAACAGCAATTACTTGCAAAGTCAATATTTGGCTAGAAAATGAACTTTATCCCCCAAAACACATTTCAACATCATTGCAGCCCTGCCTTAAAAGGACCAGCTAACCTCTTTTCAGTGATTGCTCCATTAACACAGGTGTGTGTGTTTGATGAGGACATGGCTGGAGATCAATCTGTCATGATTAAGTAAGAATGACACCACTGGACACTTTAAAAGGAGGCTGGTGCTTGGCATCATTGTTTCCCTTCTGTTAACCACGGTTATCTCTAAAGAAACACGTGCAGTCATCATTGCAATGCACAAAAATGGCCTAACAGGGAAGAGTATCGCAGCTAGAAAGATTGCACCTCAGTCAACAATCTATCGCATCATCAAGAACTTCAAGGAGAGAGGTTCCATTGATGCGAAAAAGGCTCCAGGGCGCCCAAGAAAGACCAGCAAGTGCCAGGACCGTCTCTTAAAAATGTTTCAGCTGCGGGAACGGGCTACCAGCAGTGCAGAGCTTGCTCAGGAATGACAGCAGGCAGGTGTGAGAGCATCTGCACGCACAGTGAGGCGGAGACTCTTGGAGCAAGGCCTGGTCTCAAGGAGGGCAGCAAAGAAGCCACTTCTCTCCAGAAAAAACATCATGGATAGACTGATATTCTGCAAAAGGTACAGGCAGTGGACTGCTGAGGACTGGGGTAAAGTTATTTTCTCTGATGAATCCCCTTTTTGATTGTTTGGGACATCAGGAAAACGCCTCATTCGGAGAAGACAAGGTGAGCGCTACCACCAGTCTTGTCTCATGCCAACTGTTAAGCATCCTGAAACCATTCATGTGTGGGGTTGCTTCTCAGCCAAGGGAATCGGCTCTCTCACAGTCTTGCCTAAAAACACAGCCATGAATAAAGAATGGTACCAGAATGTCCTCCAAGAGCAACTTCTCCCAACCCTCCAAGAGCAGTTTGGCGATCAACAGTGCCTTTTCCAGCATGATGGAGCACCTTGCCATAAAGCAAAGGTGATAACTAAATGGCTCAGGGAACAAAACATAGAGATTTTGGGTCCATGACCTGGAAACTCCCCAAATCTTAATCCCATTGAGAACTTGTGGTCAATCATCAAGAGACGGTGGACAAACAAAAATCTAAAAATTCTGACAAAATGAAAGCATTGATTGTGCAAGAATGGACTGCTATCAGGATTTGGTCCAGAAGTTGATTGAGAGCATGCCAGGGAGAATTGCAGAGGTCCTGAAGAAGAAGGGTCAACACTGCAAATATTGACTTGCTGCATTAACTCATTCTAACTGTCAATATAAGCTTTTGTTACTCATATGTTTGCAATTATATTTCTGTCTGTGATAAAAACATCTGTCAAACACACATAAAAACCAGAGGGCAGCAGATCATGTGAAAATATAATATTTGTGTCATTCTCAAAACTTTTGGCCATGACTGTAGATCCGATGAACAAAGAATGTATAGAGACTGATAGCCGTCCAATAAAACAAATACTGGCCCCAGATGGCACTCCAGGAGAGAACAGCAAAGAACAAGCTAAGTGGATCCAATAAACAACCAAATGTTTATACTAGTCTGGTAGCCGTCCAGTAAATCAATTCCCAGCCCCAAGTGGTAACAACACTACTGACACACAGATCCCCTTTGTAGTAATAAGAAAGGCAGTTATGCCCTTACCGTTCAGTGGAGGGTGTCGTGTGTGAGCTGGCAAGTCAGCAGAGATATTGCTGTGGATTGCAGATGCAGATATCAGTAGGGAAGGACAGCAATTACTAGGCAGAGCCAGGTGAAAGCCCCGGCCGGCAGCGTTCCCTGGATGCCTGTGAAAGTGACAGTAAAACCAGCAAGCTCCCTGAGCGTGTGACGTCACACTAACTACGGGGCAGCACAGGAGTCAAGAAACCAACTAGTTTCAAAGGCAAAGGCAGCTCCGCAGCTCCCCAGTCTCAGGATGTCCCTGATTATTTGGCTGATTTTTCTGATGTTTAGTGAGAGTAAGTCTGCGTCCTTGCCTCCTCACAGGAGATATGATTGCGCGATAGAGTTAGTGCCCAGTTGTAAATTTCACAAGGGTCGGCTCTTCAATTTATCTGTATCTGAACATGATGCTATGCGATCTTATATCAAGGAGTCATTGGAGAAGGGTCATATTAGACCATCCTCTTCACCTTTAGGTGCCGGCTTTTTCTTTGTGGCCAAGAAGGATGGTTCATTAAGGCCATGTATTGACTATCGTCTCCTTAATAAAATCACCGTTAAATATCAGTATCCTTTACCCCTGATTTCCGATTTATTCTCCAGAGTGAAAGGTGCTAGTTGGTTTACCAAGCTTGACCTTAGGGGGCGTATAATCTTATTCGCATTAAGCACGGTGATGAATGGAAGACGGCGTTTAATACTCCTGAGGGGCATTTTGAGTACCTAGTGATGCCTTTTGGGCTTGCTAATGCCCCTTCCGTCTTCCAATCCTTCATGAACCATATTTTCAGGGATTTTGTGGACAAGTTTTTGATCGTTTATTTGGACGATATTTTGATTTTTTCCAATGACTGGGATTCTCATGTGGAACATGTTTGGACTGTATTCCGAATTTTGAGAGAAAATGCTTTGTATGTTAAGGGATCAAAATGTTTCTTTGGCGTACAAAAAATTTTGTTTTTGGGATTCATTTTGTCTCTGTCCGCTATTGAAATGGACCCGGTCAAGGTTCAGGCCATTTATGATTGGGTTCAACCCACTTCCTTGAAGGCTCTTCAGAAATTTTTGTGTTTTGCTATTTTTTACCGTAAATTTATAAGTAATTTTTCTGGTATTGTGAAGCCAATGACGGATTTGACCAAAAAGGGCTCTGATGTTGTGAATTGGTCTCCAGGGTCAGCTTCGGCGTTTCAGGAGCTTAAGCGGAGATTCACTTCTGCTCCTGTTCTACGGCAACCTGATGTTTCTCTCCCATTTCAGGTGGAGATAGATGCTTCTGAGATTAATGCAGGAGCCGTTTTGTCCCAAAGGGATCCTGTAACATCTAAGATTAACCCTTGTGCCTTCTTCTCTCCTAAATTTTCCCCATCTGAACGTAATTATGATGTGTGGAATCGGGAATTATTGGCTATGAAGTGGGCATTTGAAGAGTGGAGACATTGGTTGGAGGGAGCCAAACATCAAGTTGTGGCCCTCACTGACCACAAGAACTTAATCTATCTTGAATCAGCCAAGCGATTGAATCCTAGACAGGCTAGGTGGGCCTTGTTTTTCACGCGTTTTAATTTTGTGGTCTCCTTTCTTCCGGACACTAAGAATGTTAAGGCGGATGCCCTCTCTAGGAGTTTCCTTGTGGATTCTCTTGATGTGTCTGAGCCTACTACCATTCTAAAAGAGGGTGTGGTTCTTTCCGCTATCTCACCCGATTTTAGACTTGCCCTGGGGGATAAACCTGAATGGTGCCCTTTGCCTGAAATTCATTGCTCCTCGTTGGTTGGTCATAAGATAACTGTACGGAATATGTATCCCCTTCCGTTGACTCCTGATTTATGTAACCAACTATCAGGGGCAAAATGGTTCTCTAAACTAGATCTTCGGAGAGCAAATAATTTGATAAGGGTCCGGGAGGAGGATGAATGCAAAACGGCGTTCCTCACGTCCGAGGGACTTTTTGAAAATTTAGTCATGCCGTTTGGTCTTACCAATGCCCCTGCCATATATCAGAATTTCATCAACGTGGTGTTTGCTGATCTCATTGGTCGTTTTGTTGTGATTTACTTAGATGATTTTCTGATATATTCCCCCGACAGTCATTCTCATCTGAATCATGTACGAATTGTTCTCCAAAGACTTAGGGAAAATCATTTGTTTGCTAAATTGGAGAAGTGTTTGTTTTTTGTTCAAGAGTTATCCTTTTTGGGATTGATCATGTCCTGTGAGGGTTTTCGTAGGGACCACCAGAAAGTGCAGGCCATTGCAGATTGGGTGCAACCCCGAGATCTTAAAGGGCTCCAGCTCTTCTTGGGGTACGCCAATTACTACAGCAAATTTATTCGACTGTTTTTGCAGGTGGTCAAACCACTCACAGATTTAACATGCAAAGGTGCGTATGTGAAAAATTGGTCCTCGCTCGCAAAAGAGACCTTTGTGGCTCTGAAAAAATGCTTTATGACTGCTCCGGTGTTGGTACAGCCAGATCCGTCCAAACCATTTATTGTGAAATTGGACACCTCTGAGGTGAGGGTGGGTGCTGTGTTGTCCCAAGGGCCTGCCACTCTGACCAACCTCAGGCCTTGTGCTTTTTTTCCAGGAAGTTCTCTGCTGCTGAGAGGAATTACGATGTAGGCAATAGGCAATAGGAATTACGATGTAGGCAATCTTGTGGTCAAATTAGCGTTTGAAGAATGGAGACATTTTTTGGAGGGGGCCAGTCACCCGGTTACTGTGATTAAAGACCACAAAAATGTATCATATATTGAGTCTGCTAAGAGACTAACGCCCAGACAGGCCCATTGGTCGCTTTTCTTTTCACGTTTTCAGTTTACTATTACGTTTCATCCGGGATCAAAGAATATCAAGGTGGATGCCTTGTCTCGCAGTTTTCATCCGTTGTCTCCCCCTGAGCCACCGTCCTTCATTCTTCACCCTGGGGTTGTGTTGGCAGGGGTCTCGTCTGAGTTGGAACAGGAGATTGAGGGGACCCAGTCTTTGCCCCTGCTGCCCCAGTTGTTTGCCCCAGAGCAGCTTCAGCTGAAACTCCTGCAGGAGTTCCATGAATCCAAGCTTAGTGCTCACCCTGGTATATCAGCCACGCATCTGGTGGTGGCTAGGATCTTTTGGTGGCCTACTCTAAGTTCTGACATAAAAAAATTCATTTCTGGTTGTGGGGTCTGCGCTCGTTCTAAAAACCCACATAGCCGGCTGGCTGGGGAACTGATGCCCTTGACAGTTCCTGAAAGGCCATGGACTCACGTCCATGGATTTTATTACTGATCTTCCTCCGTCCAAGGGCAATACGGTGGTAAGGGAAGTGGTGAACAGGGTTTCGAAGCAGGCTTATTTTGTACCCGTGCTCACTACCCTCAGCTGAGACTTTGTCCAGATTGTTTGTGCAGCATGTTATCCGGTTGCATGGGGTACCCCTGAATGTGGTGTCTGATCGTGGAGTGCAGTTTGAGGCAAAGATTTGGCGTGCTTTCTGCAAGAAATTGGGGATGTCTCTGTCCTTTTCGTCTGCATACCATCCTGAGAGCAATGGTCAGACGGAACGCACTAATCAGTCTCTGCAACAGATCCTCAGATGTCTGACTTCTACAAGACAGGATGACTGGTGTGATGTACTGCCATTGACGGAATTCGCCTTCAATAGTCAGGTGAGCCAATCTACTGGTCTCCTTTCTTGATCAATTATGGTTTTAGTCCTCATTTCGGCAAGTTTTCTCACTTGGATTCTGGGTGTCCCGGGGCAGAGGGGTCTATTCAGCGATTAAAGAATACGTGGGCAGAGGTCCAGCGGAACATATCCAGGTCTCAAGGCAGGTACAAGTTTTTCGCTGACAGGAAAAGAACCCCAGGTCCTATGTTTCGGGTTGGAGAGAAAGTTTGGCTTTCCACGCGTAACATTAAGTTGAAGGTTCTGTCAGCCAAGTTGGGCCCCAAGTTCATTGGCCCATATAAGATTGTGGAAAAAATCAATCCAGTGGCTTACAGGTGGTGTCTTCCAGCCTCATTCAAGATCCCTAATGTCTTCCATAAATCCCTACTGAAACCTTTTGAGGCAGTTCGGGGAGAGTCCGAGTCCGCTGCTACTCCTGTTTTGGTTGAGGGACACATGGAATATGAGATTGATCATATTGTAGATTCCAGGTTGGTGCAGCGGTCGGTACAGTACCTGGTTCATTGGAAGGGGTATGGGCCGACGGACAGGTCCTGGGTCCGGCCCGTTTGATGCATGCGGATCGCCTGGTTCTGGCTTTCCATGCCAGGTACCCGAGCAAGCCTGGGGGTCCTGAGGCCCCCCGTTGAGAGGGGGGTACTGTCATGATCCCAGTGCAGGTTTGACCTGCACGCCAGGGGTTTATGTCTTGAGCCCAGTATAGGTTTGACCTGCACACCAGGGGTTAATATTTTGATACCAGTGCAGGCTCTTACCTGCACACCTGGGGATTATTATTGTGGCATCTCCTTGGTTCTTGGGGAGCTTCTTATGCCCTAGGAAGCTTCAATCCCCATCAGTTATACTTTTTCCCTTGGCTGAGTGTGTTGACCCCTGAGTGTGTTTGCGCTGTGTTCTGGTTTGCTGATACTTTGGTTTTGGCTCGGTCTGTCCTCTGGATACTGCTTGTTGGATTCTGTTTCTGTACCTTCTCTACCTGTTTGGTTTTGACCTCTGCCTGGCCCTGACGATCCATTCTGTCTTACCCTTTTGTTCTGTTCTGATATCTCGTGCTTTGACCCTGGCCTGTTCTGATTTATGTCTCTGTCTTTGCCCCTGGATAACTTTGTCCCGGAGTTACCTTTCTAGGAGTTTTCCTTCAGCTTTTAGCTCTTTGGATCTGAAGCCATGCCCCCAACTGTCAGGTGATTCAGGTCTTGAAACTATCTCTCTCCTGCCCTGCTCACTCCACATTCCTAGGAGCCTGAAGCTGTCTTCTGTACCCATCTTCCGTGAGATTGCACTGGTGAGTTCTCTTGCAATCCTTCCCGTGATACCGATCACAGTGATCTGGGTGTGGGGACTGATGGCATGGTATTCTCAGATGGGTAAGGGGCCATGGATATTGCCCCCCAGCCTAACAATAGCAGCCAGCAGCTGCCCAGAAAAGGCACATCTTTGCCTGGCTCTTCACACTTGCCCTGTAGCGGAGGCAAATGGGGTGCATTTTTGTGGGGTTGATGTCACCTTTGTTTTGTCTTGTGACATCAAGCCCACAGCTTAGTAATGGAGAGAAGTCTACAAGACACCTATCCATTGTTAATCTTATAGTTGTATGGTAAATAAGGGCACAGCCAGAATAAAGTAATTTATTTGAAATAAAACAAAACACACTTTTCCTATTTTTATTTAAAAATAACAAACACAGGTATACTCACATTACACCCATTGCATTGAATCCTTCATCTTCTGTAATAAAACAGAAATGAAAAACAGCAATATCCTTCATCTCTCCGTTGTTCTGTCCCACGCCGTAATCCATGTCTGGGGATAAACAGTTTTCAACCTGGACGGTGCCAAGATGCGACCATCCAGACTGAGAACCACAGGGAATGCAGCCTCAGTGACCAGCAGTAACCTCGATGACATCATGTCACTGATGTTACGCTCACATCAGCTTAGTCACCAGTGGTTCTCAGCCTGGACGGTCGCATCTTGGCACCATCCAGGTTGAAAACTGTTTACCCCCCAGACATGGATTATTAATTGCATCTGTTTGAACTCGGTACCGCTATAAAACACCATTCCACACATTCAATCAATCATACTCCAACATCTCCACCATGGCCAAGACCAAACAGCTGTCTAAGGACACCAGGGACAAAATTGTAGACCTGTGCAAGGCTGTAATGGGCTACAGGAAAATAGACAAGCAGCTTGGTGAGAAGACAACTGTTGGCACAATTATTAGAAAATAGAAGAAATGCAAGATGACTGTCACTCTTCCTCAGTCTGGGGCTCCATGCAAGATCCTGCCTCATGGGGTAAGGATGATTCTGTGCCAGGTTACGAATCAGCCCAGAACTCCATGGGATTTCCTGGTCAATGACCTGAACAGAGCTGGGACCACAGTCTTAAATATTACCATTAGCACCATACTATGCCATCATGGATTAAAATCCTGCAGGGCACGCAAGGTCCCCATGCTCACGCCAGACCCATTTGAAGTTTGCCAATGACTATCTGGATGATCCTAAGAAGGCATAGCATAAGGTCATGTGGTTAGATGGGACCAAAATAAAACATTTTGCTATCAACTCCACTTGCTATGTTTGGAGGAAGAAGGATGAGTACAACCCCAAGAACATCGTTCCAACCATGAAGCATTTAATATATCAAAAATTATAATAGCGTTTAAATATCCTCCTACTGGATCATTTTGTTATTTTAAAGTTTTTTAATATTATTAATAAAATATTGATTTTATTCATTTATGCTGGATCTCTTTCATTGGGGCTGTCTGTTATATAAGCTTATTTTTTTCTTTAGATTTTCATGAATCATGGTGGGGGAAACATCATACTTTGGGAGTGCTTTCCTGCAAAGGGGGCAGGACAACTGCACCATATTATAGGGAGGATGGATGAGCTCATGTATCGTGAGATCTTGGCCTACAACCTCCTTCTCTCAGTAAAAGCATGGAAGATGCTTCGTGGCTGGGTCTTCCAGCATGAGAATGACACAAAACACGCAGTCAGGGCAATTAAGGAGTAGCTCCAAAAGAAGCATTTCAAGATCCTGGAATGGCCATACCTGAACCCAATAGAAAATCTTTGGAGGGAGTTGAAACTCAATGTTGCCCAGTGATAACCCTGAAAGATCTGGAGAAGATCTGTATGGAAGAGTGGGCCAAAATCCCTGCTGCAGTATGTGCAAACTTGGTCAGGAACTAAAAGAAACGTCTTGCCTCTGTAATTGCAAACAAATGGTTTCTCTACCAAATATTGAGTTCTGTTTTTCTATTGTATCAAATATTTATTTCATGCAATAAAATGAAATCTAATTATGTAAAAATCATAAAATGTGATTTTCTGGTTTTCATTTTTAGATTCTTTCTCTCACAGTTGAAGTGTACCTATAGCAAAAAAAAATGCAGGCCTTTCCGTTCTTTGTAGGTAGGAAAACTTGCAAAATCAGCAGTGTATCCAATACTTATTTTCTACGCTGTACTGTATGTTCTTGCCCTATGGGCTTGAACTAATATAATGTTAATATATTGGAGTATTTGGAGTAATATCCTGCTTTTTTTTGACCATTTAAAGTGAATATTTACAAAGAACAACTCATAAAAATTGCATCAATCCATGTTCAGAGTTCTGATGTTGTTGTCATATTATCAGCACGACTCCATTTTATTTAATTGGAAGCCTGCCGAATTCATGACAACTGCATCTGTATGGCAACAGAAACCCATATGTGCTTTTGATACATTTTTCATGCATACTGAGCACGCAGTTGAAAATGCTTCAAGGGTAGATTTAAAAATGGATGAGATTGGAAGTTTTTTACTCAACACTAAACCTGTATCACTCTAGAGCTGAGATTGTCGAGATAGTATTATAGTTTTCTGCGACATTACAATAAATGCTAACAGTCGTATCCCATGTATCTCCTTAACCCCTTAACGACCGCCGATACGACTTTTAACGGCGGTCATTAAGGGTACTTAAATCACAGCGCTGTTAATTAACGGCTGTTGTGAATATGCTGGAGGCGGCTTCTGAGCTGGGGCTCCCTCCGGTGGTTGCTGAGGGTAATGAACTGATTAATGAATGGCCTTCAGCTGGCGCTGAATGGTAGGATATAAGTGGCCTGAGTTCCCAGCATCCTTGCCGGTTATCAATTGTTCTTCTGGTCTTACTTGAAGCACTGCTAGTTTCCTGCTCTCCTTCAGATATGTGTTTGCTGTTTTTTTTTCTCTGTTTGATTTTCTCTGCTGGTTTCCTGCCTGCAGTGGACTGCAGCCTGTCCCCTTTTGGGGGTCTGGCGCTGCAATTGTGCTCCGTTTGTGTCTGCACTTTTGCTTTGCTCTTTTGTTACTTTAAATTTTCTGAATAGCGTTTTGTTACACCAGAGATGTGATTTAGGTGGAAGAGGTCGTGTGATCTCAGGTTTTTTGGCAATCAGAAGTGTTGGTATTTTTGTTAGGGTTTTTGTTGGATTGCAGTCAGAATTCTTTCCTGTACTTTTCTGTCTAGACAGATTGGGCCCCAGCGTTTGCTCATTCTATTTTCTGTCTGTGTCCGTGCTTTCTTCTTGTCTAACCGCCATTACATGTTTGGGGGCTTCCTAATTTCTTTGGGGATCTGCTCCGGGGCAGATAGCTTTCATCTTTCTGCCTTTAGGTGTAGTTATCTCTCAGGCTGTGACGAGACGTCTAGGATCAACATAGGAACGCTCCACGGCTACCTCTAGTTGTGTGGTTAGTTCAGGTTACTGCAATCCAATAGGTTCCAGCCTCTCTGGTGTATTACCGCTTTTGCTATTTTTTGCCATTTTTCCTCAGTTACCGAAACATAACAAACGACGCTGTGGAAAAAGTGAATAGCGCCCCCCCGCAGTTGCATTTTCTCTGGGGTCTCGGCTGCCGGGGGGTAGCCGAGACCCAGAGAACATGAATCGGGTCTGTTTTTACCGACCCCGGTGTTGCGATCGCCGTTATTAACCCTATAAAGGCGATCACAAAAAAAAATGTGCCATTTAATTTCTCTCTCCTCTGATGTGATCGGACATCAGAGGAGAGAGAAAAAGGGTCCCCGATTCCCCCCCTGTGGCCCCTGATCCCCTCCGGCGTCCCCAGGTGGGCGCCACCATCTTTGAGGCCCAGAAAATGGCGGACGCATGCTCAGTGCGCCCGCCGCGATGTGCTGGGGGCTTGGGCAATTTTCTCCGGGGTCTCGGCTGCTGAGTATAATGGTGACCGCAAAAAAAAAAAAAATGTTTTCTCTCCCCTCTGATGTGATCGCACATCAGAGGGGTGAAAAATAGTGTCCCGGGACACCCATCCCCCCCTGTACCTGTAGGTGTTCCTCATGTCCCCGAGTCCTCGGATCCTCCCAGGTCTTCTTCCTTTAAAAAAAAAATGGCGGGCGCAGATTCAAAAAATATTTCATTCAGTCTCCAAAAGTAGATTTTGATCAATGTGATAAACTATCACAGTGATCAAAATAAAAAAAACAGTACATAACCCCCACTTTATCACCCCCTTAGTTAGGGACATATAATAAAATGTAGAAATTGTATTTATTTTCATTTTTCCGTTAGGGTTAGGGTTAGGGCTAGGGTTAGGGTTAGGGCTAGGGTTAGGGCTAGGGTTAGGGCTAGGGTTAGGGTTAGGGCTATAATTAGGGTTAGCATTAGGGTTAGGGTTAGGCTGGGTTCATACTGCGTTATGGCAATCCGTTAGACGGACTGCGATACACTATGGTATAACGCTGTGTAACGCAGTCTGTTAACGCTGCCATTCACCCCATTTGAGGGCGCATCTCGACGCATGCTGTAAAGCGGCATGCGTTAGCGACGTGCCGTCATTCAGTGATGGAGCCTCGGACGTGGGCTGCAGCATCTGGGCTCCGTCACCGCTAGCGCAGATGAATCATCTGCTGATTCCTCTGCGCTAGCGGGTATAGCATAACGCGATTGCATTATGCTATATCGTTACCAGCCCGCCAACGCTATGTGTTGAATGGGCTGGTAAAATGCAAAATGAACCTAGCATTAGGGTTAGGGTTATAATTAGGGTTAGGGTTACAATTAGGGTGAGGGTTACAATTAGGGTTGGAATTAGGGTTGGGATTAGGGTTAGGATTAGGGTTAGGGTTGGGATTAGGGTTAGGGGTGTGTTGGGGTTAGGTTTGGAGCTAGAATTGAGGGGTTTCCACTATTTAGGCACATCAGGGGGTCTCCAAACACGACGTGGTGTTCAAAAAGTCAAATGGCGCTTTCTGCCTTCCGAGCCCTGCCGTGCGCCAAAACAGTGGTTTACCACAACAAATGGGGTATCAGCGTACTCAGGACAAATTGCACACCAATTTTGGGGTTCTAATTTCTCTTGTTACCCTTGGGAAAATAAAAAATAGCTGGCCAAAAAAATCATTTCTGAGGAAAAAAATTATTTTTTATTTTCACGGCTCTGCTCTGCTGTGAAGCACTTTGGGGTACAAAGTGCTCACCTCACATCTAGATAAGCTCCTTCGGGGGGTCTAATTTCCAAAATGGGGTCACTTGTGGGGTTTTCCACTGTTTAGGTACATCTGGGGCACTGCAAACTGAACATGACCCCCATCAACGTCTGCATTCCAAAACGTTATTCCTTCCTTTCCAAGCCCTGCCGTGCGCCCAAACAGTTTCTTCCCCCCACATATTTGGTATCAGCATACTCAGGACAAATTGGACAACAACTTTTGGGGTCCAATTTCCTCGTGAAAAATCAAAAATTTGGGACTAAAAAATCATTTTTGTGGAAAATTGTTTTTTTTTTTTTTCACACCCAGGCATTATAAACTTTTGTGAAACACTTGGGGGTTCAAAGTGCTCACAACAGATCTAGATAAGTTACTTAGTGGGTCTAGTTTCCAAAATGGTGTCACTTGTGGGGGTTTTCCACTGTTTAGGCGCATCAGGGGCTCTTCAAACGCGACATGGTGTCCAATCTCAATTCCAGCCAATTTTGGTTTGAAAAAGTCAAACGGCGCTGCCTCCCTTCCAAGCCCTGCCGTGCGCCCAAACAGTGGTCCCCCCCACATATGGGGTTTCAACGTACTCAGGACAAATTGGACAATAAATTTTGTGGTCTAATTTCTCCTGTTATCCTTGGGAAAATAAAAAATTGGGTAATAAACGATCAGGTTTGTGGAAAAAATATGATTTTTTATTTTCACGCCCGGGCGTTATAAACTTCTGTGAAGCACTTGGGGGTTCAAAGTACTCACCATACATCTAGATAAGTTCCTTAGGGGGTCTAGTTTCCAAAATGGGGTCACTTGTGGGGGGTTTCCACTGTTTAGACACACCAGGGCCTCTACAAACGCGACATGACGTCCAGCCAATTCTGGGTTCAAAAAGTCAAACGGCGCTCCTTCCCTTCCAAGCTCTGCCATGCACCCAAACAGTAGTTTACCCCCACATATGGGGTATCAGCATGCTCAGGACAAATTGCACAAAAACTTTTGGGGTCTTGTTACCCTTGGGAATATAAAAATTGGGGTGAAAAGATCATTTTTGTGGAAAAAATATGATTTTTTATTTTCACGGCTCTATGTTATAAACTTGTGTGAAGCACTTGGAGGTTCAAAGTGCTCACCACACATCTAGATAAGTTCCTTAAGGGGTCTAGTTTTCAAAATGGGGTCACTTGTTTGGAGTTTCCACTGTTTAGGTACATCAGAGGCTCTCTAAACGCGACATGGCATCCAGCCAATTCTGCGTTGAAAAAGTCAAACGGCGCTCCTTCCCTTGCGACCTTTGCCGTGCGCCCAAAAAGTGGTTTACCCACACTATGGGGTATCGGCATGCTCAGGGCAAATTGCACAAAAACTTTTGGGGTCTTGCTACCTTTGGGAAAATAAAAATTGGGGTGAAAAGATCATTTTTGTGGAAAAAATATGATTTTTTATTTTCATGGCTCTACATTATAAACTTGTGTGAAGCACTTGGAGGTTCAAAGTGCTCACCACACATCTAGATAAGTTACTTAAGGGGTCTATTTTCCAAAATGGGGTCACTTGTTGGGGGTTTACACTGTTTTGGCACATCAGGGGCTCTCTAAACCCGACATGGCATCCAGCCAATTCTGCGTTGAAAAAGTCAAACGGCGCTCCTTCCCTTGCGACCTCTGCCGTGAGAGATCCTGGATAAGTCCAAAAGTGTCAAGTGTCAAGATGGCGATATAACACCAAACTTATTGTACCCCTTTGAAAGGGATCGGGACTTCATATTGTTTGAAGATGCATGGGAAGTTGATTAAGTGTGGGGTTGCTCAGAGGAGAGACCGAATGACCCTAAGGTAGCCCCACCACAGCAGGCGGCTGTAGTGGTTCCTGGTGGTGTGATGTGTAAAAAGGAGATAGCGACACCTAATGTCAATAGTCCCGAGTTCCAGGTGGCCGGAAGAAAGTGTGGGTCAGAGCAACTTGGGGACTTTGGGGCGACCAAACGTGTGACCGTGGGAAACGGGGTAGCTCCAGGAATAGGGTCCGACACCTGTTTAAGTGGGGACTTGCTGTTCCAGGATGACAGGGGGAGTGGGAATGACTCCTATGCAGACTGTGACTCAAACGCAAGGGAAAGCGAGTGCAGCAAGGTGGAGCCGAGTAAAAATGGCAGATCTTCCTCTCGCCGCAGGGGCCGCGGAAAGGCAGGACAGGCTACACCCTCTAAGTAGAGAAATGATGAGGAAGAGTCAGGGTCAGGTACAGATCAGGTTACTGTCCTTGATAAAGAGGCCACTTTATCCCTGACAAATCCCAGCCCAGAGGTAGGGCTGGAATTAGAACAGACCTGTAGTAGACCCTCATCTACAATGCCTGGAAAGAGTTAAATGGCTCAGTATGATGAAGGCTCCAGAGTACCGGATGCTGCAGAGCTGGAGCTCTCTGAAGTTACCAAGAGTCATGAGACAGTTGAATCTGCGGATGCAGGAACAGGCGGAACGCTGAAGAGGCAGAGTGTGAGTGGGCAAGAGAGCCCATCTGAAAATTTAATTAAAGAAGTGAGGTGCGACATGTGCTGGCTAAAAGAGAGCAGGACCATGAGATAGAGTGTTAGGGTCTGCGGAACGCACCTAATAAATAATGTAGAGAGGTGTGTTCGCAGCCCGGGGTCCACCGTGCAGGCAGAGCCTGCTGCTAGTAAGATGGCGTAAGTAGTGAACTCTGTTATCCCGCAGAGTCGCTAAAATAAACGCCGTAGCGCGCTGTGGCAGATAGTGCGAACTCTGTTAATCCACAGAGTCGCTAGCGGGAATGCCGCAGCGCTATATAGCGATATAAGCGATCTCTGTTAAACCACAGAGTCGCTGAGGTAAAGACGCAGAGATAGGTACTGTGTCCTGTTAATGCCACAGGGATACACAGATAACTGCTGTGCGGATAGCAGTCCGTGATCATGCAGACAGCAAGGCAATCAAGCAATCTCCTCACCGGAGAAGCCGGTATTCTAGGGGCTTATTTCAGCCGAGCCCTAACCACGTGCACTCAAATCTCCTCACCGGAGGTGCCGGTATTCTAGGGGCTTATTTCAGCCGAGCCCTAACCACATGCGTGCATGATCACACTGGCGCAAAGCACATAATGCAATTGATCCTAGCGCACGGCCGTGCGGTAAGGGCAGCCTTTTATAGCAGCCACGAGAAAAAGACCTTCCAGGAAGGACCAATGGGAAGCTGCTTCAGAACATCTACAGCTGCAGGACCTTCCTGAAGGACCAATAGGAGTGGCAGCTGTATCTGAGCATGTGACCCCTGATCTCCAATGGGAGATCTTGCCCTGGGCATGCTCAGATGAAGCAACAAAGGACTTAGACCTAAAGACGTCTGCTCACCGCTGACCAGTAGTGGCTACAATAGCAGAACCTGAAGAGGCAGCAGCAAGTCTCTGCACAGTATTAGACCGGGCGAGACGCTGGGACCGACGTCTTTGTTGAGCAGGCTCCACTGCAGCCGGCCATGGATGGGGGGCCGCAGCAGGACTGGTTCGAGACTCCCCTTGTGAAGCAGCGGGAACTCAAACCCTAACATAGA
>JARQOD010000006.1:85024827-85099877 GCA_033576555.1 Oophaga sylvatica
GTGTCGGCTGTATTTTCTGAGCTTGAGGAGGAGGTGTTAGAGGCTCAGGGGGATGCCCCTGCAGGACCTCCAGGGAGACTGTTTGTCCCAAATCTGTTGAGACAAAAGGTTATTGAGGCACATCATAATTCTGCTCTAGCAGGACATCCAGGGAGTAAGGCTACTTTAGATCTCCTTTCTCGCCGGTTTTGGTGGCCTAATGCTAATAAAGATGTTATAACTTTTGTCGCGTCATGTGGGGTGTGTGCTCGCTCTAAAACCCCTCATACCCGTCCGTCTGGGACCGTTTTACCCTTGAAACTTCCGGAGCGTCCATGGACTCATTTATCTATGGACTTCATTACGGACCTTCCTCCGTCGTCAGGGAATACTGTCATACTGGTGGTTGTTGACAGGTTCAGTAAGATGGCACATTTCGTTGCTCTTCCTGCACTCCCTAATGCTAAAACTCTGGCGCAGGTGTTCATTAGGGAGATCGTTAGACTTCATGGGTTGCCTTCTGATGTGGTGTCAGATAGGGGGTCTCAGTTTGTGTCCAAATTTTGGAGGGCATTTTGTTTACGTCGGGGGATGCAATTGTCATTTTCCTCGGCTTTTCATCCGCAGACCAATGGTCAGACAGAGCATCTGAATCAGAGCTTAGAGACATATCTCCGGTGTTTTGTCTCAGAGAACCAAGAGGACTGGTCTTCTTTCTTGCCTCTGGCAGAGTTCGCTCTTAACAACAGGCGGATCGAGTCCACTGGTAAGTCCCCGTTTTTTGGGGCATATGGTTTCCATCCCCAGTTTTGTACTTTCAATAGGGGGGCCCTTCTGGGGTTCCTGAGGAGGAGCGTTTCTCGTCGTCACTTGCTTCTGTGTGGAGAGGTGTATTGAATAATCTGAGTGCGATGGGGAACCGTTACAAACGTATGGCTGATAGGAGGAGAGTTTCTGGTCCAGATCTGAATGTGAACGATCTGGTATGGTTGTCTACCAGGAATATAAAACTTAAAGTGCCCTCCTGGAAACTGGGTCCCAGATTCATCGGGCCGTACAGGATCAGTTCCATAATTAATCCTGTGGCATTTCGTCTGGACCTCCCTCCTACGTTTAAAATTCATAATGTGTTCCACAAGTCATTACTTAAAAGGTATGTGGCACCAGTCATACCGTCACCTCTACCTCCTCCTCCTGTGTTGGTCAATGGTAACTTGGAATTTCAAGTATCAAAGATCATTGACTCACGTCTGAATCGCCGGTCCCTTCAGTACTTGGTGCATTGGAAGGGGTATGGTCCAGAGGAGAGGACGTGGGTCCCTGCGTCTGATGTTAACGCAGATCGTTTGGTTCAGACCTTCCACAGAACTCACCCGGGCAGGCCTGGCCCTGAAGGTCCGGAGGCCCCTCGTAGAAGGGGGGGTACTGTCATGTGTGCATTGCCACGAAGATCGTCGCGGTTGCACATTTTGACTTCTCACAGCTGAGCTGCTGTTTCTTTGTGTTTGGCAGCTAGGGAGTTAATTCTGTCTGTGCTCGGTGCTGGGACTGGGTGCAGTTTCTCCCGGCTGCAATTGATTATTTGTTGATTGGTTTCCTTTAAATTCCTGGTTGTCTGCTTGGGGAGTTGCCAGTGAAACCTTCATGCAGACCACAGATAGGAATGAATCTGTATAGACTTTAGTTGTGAGCTCCTTAGTTGTTCTAAGCTCAACTTGGTTAGAGTTTATTTCCCAGACCATTTATGTTCCTTTGGTGTTTGAGTGTGTATGCAAGCGAGTGTTATCCTGTCTGTCTTATATGTCTAATCTGTGTATTTAGCTGAGATCAGCCCATATCCCTTTGGTGGTAGTCAGGATCCTTCTTAGGACTGATTACAGGGTTCAGGGTCTGATAGGAGACAGGGTTAGGTTGGAGACTTGGACCTCTGAACCATTATCAGTACCTCCAAGGTGAGGGATTAGTTAGGACCCCAGTTTAGGGTCAGGTTAGATCCCGGTCCACCTCTTTCCTGTTTCAGCTCATCAAGTCCTCAAGATTAACCCTGAGTTCAGCAGATATCGTGTCAGGTAAATCTATTCTATACTTACATGATGATTTTGCTATACTAGTTGTTGTATAGAGTGTTGTTCCTGTATTAATAGTTTACTGACATTGTATACATATCATTAGACAGCGTGACAACAGGACCTTCAGTTTATCATGTGATTGTTAATTCGAATCTCATTGGTCCGTGAGTTATATAAAGGTCTGCATTTTTCACATATGTATAGCAGCCTTGATGAAGATCGTTTGATCGAAACGCGTCGCTGTATGCGACCTCCTTCATGGAGCATATACCACTCTGTATTTTATACTAAATGGATGAATAAAATTTTGCAATTTTAAGGAGCTGGAACATCCCTTTCTTCTTGGACTTTCCTGGACGTTCGTCAGACGTCGTTCCGTGCACCTGTCGTGGTAGTTGGTGAGCTGGTTTGCTTTCTTCTTTTTTTTGCCTATGTGACTTTTACCGTGCTCCCACATGCTCTCTACTAAGATTTGTTTTACAATTTGCATCTCATAATTGATTTGGACCGCCGCAATTTTATTTATCTTTTTTACAATATGGCTACAAATCTGTTTAAGGATAGAACCAAAAAAGCTGCTTTGGTTTTTTCTAATGATCCCAATGCTTTGGATGACACACCAGATCTCAATACCACTGTGGACAAATTGGAGCAGCTGATGTTGCTTGAAACCAGACTCTGGTGGGATCAAACTACGCTCCAAAACTATCTCGCAAAAGAAATGATACCGCGGGGTTTGCGAATCAAAAAAATCCCGACATGTGTATTTTCTGAGGAGTTCAATGTTGAATGGAACCAAATTTTGAGTACATGTTCTGCCAACCTCATGAAGTTAATTGTAAAATATGAAGATGTTAAACTAAAAGAGGTGCAAGAGCAAATGGATACAATCAATACTGCTCTAATTGAATTCAAGAACATGACACAGTTTGATTCTGCGTTGTCCAAAGTTCAGGACAAAGTATCTATCTTGGAGAAAGAAATAATGGACAGAAAAAAACGCAAGTTTGCACGAGATACTAAAGATTACTCCATGAATAAAGTTTGTGAATGGGGCAAATGGGAGTATACACCAAGAACTCCAAGATCCATTTTGAAACGCAACCATGCTCGGAATAAGCCAACTAACAAACCACATGTTTTTTTCACGTCATCTGAACCTGAATCGTCTGATAATTATAGCGCTTCGGATGTATCACTAAATGATGTCCCCTCTACTAGTTCCAGCAACAATTACCGCCATTCAAAAAACGCAAAAGGCGGGGGGGCAGGAAACATCGCAAAGGATCAAGGAATGATTACACGTCGGAAGAAAAGTTTTTTCAAGTAAAAGAGAATAGAAATGTTCTGAATTTATCTTCAGTCACTTTGACGAATATGCAACGGGAAGTTCTATCTCTGGGCTTGAACTTTGTGCCTGATCTAAATTTTGACCTTTTCCAAACCATTTTGGACGTAAACAAATTTGTTAGAAATCTTACTATCAAGAAACATTTTTTCCATGAAAATTGTGATGATGACCATCGGGAAACTTCGTCTCCCTCTGTTAATGAATTTGCAGAGTTAGATTTCAGAGAACAGGTTTCATTAAATATATTACAGAGTTTATCATCAGAATCGAATGAGTCATCTAATCCAAGTATTTCTGTATCTCAGTTTAAGATAAAAAATCCATCATTTTATCCAATTCAATCTAGATCTGAAAATATGGATAAATTTCAAGAAGTAGTTGAAAGGGAGTTAAGAAAGTTGCACAATAATGTCAAAAGCCAAAATGGATATAAATTAAACCAAATTTGTCTTATAATCACAAAACAGCCTTGGAGGAGTTGAGAAATATGTCTGAAATTATCATCAAAATGTCGGACAAAGGTGGAGTGGTTGTTGTGATGAATAAAAATGATTATCATGATAAAATGATGGAACTTTTACAAGACAGAGACACTTATGAGAAATTAGATAGTAATCCATCTATCAAATTTAAATCTGAAGCTGATAATATCATTAATGAGGGTCTCACTTTGGGAGTGATAACTAAGAAGCAAGCAGAATATTTAGAAGTTTCACATCCGATACTTCCAATTATGCATGGGCTACCGAAAATTCACAAGGAGAAAAAAATCCCTCCGATGAGACCAATTGTTTCCGGCATTGGTTCATCCAATGAACATTTGGGAGAATGGGTGGATTCTCTGTTACAACCCCTGGTGCGCAGGACTCCTGGTTTCATTAAAGATTCGAAAGACGTCCTTAAAATGTTTTCAAATAGAATTTGGAGCAGCAGTTTTTCGTGGCTCTGCTGTGACGTTATTTCTTTGTACACCTGTATTCCACATCATATTGCAATGACAGCGCTTCAGTTTCACTTACAAAGGTTTAGTCAGTATTCTGATGATTTAATCAATTTTCTCTTGCAGGTTACTTTTTTCTCCTCACTCATAATTTTTTTACTTTTGACAATCAATTTTTTTTGCAACGTACTGGAGTAGCGATGGGTGCCAAATTTTCACCATCGCTGGCCAATCTCGTCATGGCCTTTTGGGAGTCTAATTACATTTTTTCTGCTAAAAATCCTTTTTGTGACTCTCTGGTCTGGTATGGCAGATACATCGACGACATCCTAATCATTTGGGGTGGCGATGTGTCTGCCATACCGGACTTCATTGATTACATTGAAAATAATGATTTCAACATTCGTTTCACGAATAGACACCATTCTAATCTAATGTCGTTTTTGGATTTGGATCTATGTGGGATTGAGGGACAAATTATTTGTACCAAAACACATATTAAATCATTTGGGGGTAATACTATTTTACATGCCGGCAGTAGTCATCCTAAGCATACGATCAAATCTATTCCTTTGGGCGAATATATTAGAATTAAGAGAAATTGTAGCTCACAGACTAATTTGGAGGAACAGTTTAAAATGGTAGATGACAAATTGATTAACAGAAATTATCCGCGTTGGATGATAAATAGAGCTCGGCGAATTGTAACCCAGAGGGAACGTGACAACCTCATCAACTCTGATGGAGTAGTTTTACGATCGCCTAATAGCGATCCATTTTGCGATCGTTCTTTTGTTAGTCTGCAGTTTAGTCCACAATTTGGAGAAATTAAAAAGATTATAAATAAGTTTCTACCGATCTTATATGAAGATGACACTTTATGTGAAATTTTACAACCAGGTGTAAACATTATAGCCAGAAAGGCTCCATCCATAGGCAATAGGGTTTCCCCCAGTATGTTTCATGCTCATATTAAAAATGATACATGGTTAAAATTCAAGGGCTTTTACAAATGTGGCGTTAATAATTGTAGGACATGCAAACATGCTTTAGTCACCAAATCCTTCAGTAACAATAATCAATCTGTTAGTTACGATATTAAACAGTATATTAACTGCAATTCAACGCATGTGGTCTATAAGATCAATTGTGTTTCTTGTAGCCTGTCATACGTGGGGTGCACAACTAGAAAATTAAAAACAAGGATTTCGGAGCATCTATCTGACATTGGAAATACGACCAATTTAAATCGCAATGTATCGGCAGCTTCCAAACATTTCATTCTTTCTCACGATCGCAATACCACGTCTTTCCAGGTTAGCGCCATAGAAAGAGTCACCAAATCTGTGCGAGGTGGGGATGTCGCTAAACTTCTGCTGACTAGGGAAGCTTTTTGGATCTTTTCCTTAAACACGAGATATCCTAACGGATTAAACAAGAGAAACGAGTTAATGTATCATTATAATTATTGATTATGATCTCTTGCCATATTGTTTTTTATGTTTGTTTTTTGTAATTTTAACGATGTTAATGCTTTGTCTTAAAAGGACCTTTTGATTATTCATGATCGCAATTTACCTCACAGGACCTTCAGTTTATCATGTGATTGTTAATTCGAATCTCATTGGTCCGTGAGTTATATAAAGGTCTGCATTTTTCACATATGTATAGCAGCCTTGATGAAGATCGTTTGATCGAAACGCGTCGCTGTTTGCGGCCTCCTTCATGGAGCATATACCACTCTGTATTTTATACTAAATGGATGAATAAAATTTTGCAATTTTAAGGAGCTGGAACATCCCTTTCTTCTTGTACTTTCCTGGACGTTCGTCAGACGTCGTTCCGTGCACCTGTCGTGGTAGTTGGTGAGCTGGTTTGCTTTCTTCTTTTTTTTGCCCCTTCCAGCATACTATGCCACCTTACACGGTGACACAGAGGAAGGTGCAGATGAAATTGAAGAGGAGGTGATGGATGACCCAGTTGTTGACCCGGATTGGCATCCATTGGGGGAAGAGGGTGCCACTGGCAATAGCTCAGAAGAGGAGGAGGATCCGCAGCAGGCATCGACATCACAGCTGCGGTTATCTGGCAGCCCCATAGCAGTCCAAAAAGGTGTTAAAAAATCAAAAAGAGTTGCAGGACAGCTTGGCCAGACAGTCAAATTAGCACAGCATGCAAGCCCCGAAAATTTATCCCATAGTAGGAAGAGTGCAGTGTGGCACTTTCTTGACCAAAATGCTATTGATGAGGCAAATGTTATCTGTAAGAAGTGTGAAAGGACCTTTAGCCGAGGGAAAAATCTCCGAAATTTGAATACCAGTTGCATGTTTTGACATTTAAACACCATGCACTTGCAAGCGTGGGCGGACTACAAAACCTCAGGTAGGACATGTGCATCTGCTCCGACGAAGGTAGCCAGCAATGCTACATCGCTTCCCCCACTGTAAGCCCACCGGTTAGCATACCACCAGCAAGAAATGTTGAGGTGTCATCGCAAGGCCAAAGCAGTCAGGGAATCAGAATGTTTTTGCAACCAAAGACTGAATCTAGGCCATCACCACCACCACCACCATCACCAACCCCCTCTCAGTCCGCCATGTCCACCGCTAGTTCCCCCATATGCAGCTCTCAAGTCCAGCTCACCCTAGCAGACACTCTGAGTAGGACAAGAAAGTACTCATCCTCTCATCCGCGTACACAGGCTTTGAACGCCTACATTGCCAAACTGATCTCATTAGAGATGATGCCCTTCCGTTTGGTTGAAAGCTTAGCATTTCGAGAGCTCATGGCCTACGCTGTCCCACGCTATGACCTAAACAGTCTGCTTTTTTTTTCTAGAAAAGCCATCCCTGCCCTCCACCTGCATGTGAAAGACCGCATAGTCCATGCACTCAAACAATCAGAAAGTGGAAAGGTGCACCTCACAACAGATGCATGGGCCAGTAGGCATGGCAAGGGCCATTACGTGTCCATCACTGCGCACTGGGTTAATGTGGTGGATGCAGGGTCCACAAGGGACAGTGGCGGTGGGACAGTGCTGCCTAGCCCACGGTATAGGCAACAGTTGGCTGTAGGCATTCGAACCTCCTCCTCCTCCAGAAGCGAAGGCTCGTAGACAGAGCGCAGTCACAGAAGCACTCCATCCGCAGCTGCCAGTGTTGCACATGAGGTGCCACACTATCGAACAGCTAGTGGTAAGCGTCAGCAGGCTGTTTTAAAGATTTTGTCTTTGGGCGACAACAGACACACCGCGGAGGTACTGGCCGACTACTTGCAGCGAGAAACTGAGTCATGGCTGGGCAGTCTACATCTTGAGCCAGGCAAGGTAGTCAGTGATAACGGACATAATTTTGTGGCAGCCATAGCCCTGGCAAACTCAGACACATACCTTGCCTGGCTCACACCTTGAACCTGGTGGTGCAGTGCCTCATAAATAATTATCTGGAGTTAACAGCCCTGCTCCATAAGGTGCGAAGACTGTGCTCGCACATCCGTCACTCGCCCGTAGACGCCTGTCGTATGCAGAGGCTGCAGCGATCGCTCCACCTCGCCAAGCACCGCCTAATCATAGACGTTGCAACAAGGTGGAACTTCACCATGCACATGGTTGAGAGGCTGTGCAAACAGAGGCAGGCTGTAATGCATTTGTGGGAGGATACACGGGCAGGCAGTTTGAGGGCAGACATGGAGTTGTCGGGTGTGCAGTGGTCAAAGATGAAAGACCTCTGTAAAGTCCTTCAGTGTTTTGAGGAATGCACACAGCTGGTAAGCACAGACGACGGCATCATAAGCAAGACCATCCCACTTATGCATCTGCTCATGCAAACTTTGATGCACATTAAGGATCAAGCGTTTGCAGCAGAGGAGAAAGAGGAGGAGGAGGGAAGCCTTGATAACAGTCAGCCATTTTCTGCTCAGGAAACTGTCCTGGACAAGGTGGAGGAAGAAGAGGAAAAGGAGGAGGATGAGGGGGATGATTATTTTAGTGAGGAGGATGCTTCTCAGGGGGTAAGAGAAAATGTTGGCTTGCCAAGGTCACGTACAGGGTTTGTGCGTGACTGGAAGGATGTGGATTTGGCAGAAAGTGCTCCTCCACCCACCACTGGCAGTGCATCATTGACACCTGGAACATTGGCCCACATGTGTGATTATGTCTTGCGGATCCTAAAAAGGGACCCCCGCATTGCAAAATTATGAAGGATGACGACTACTGGTTGGCCAGCTTCCTCGATCCACGCTATAAAGGCAAATTACAGAACATCATGCCACAGGAGAACCTAGAGCTAATATTGGCAAACAAACAAGCAACTGTGGTAAACCATTTGTCAGAGGCATTCCCAGCACACAGCAGCGGTGCAGGTTCTACCACGAGCCGTATTGGGCAACATGAAAGAGGCGTTCGTGGTGCACACAGCTGAAGTGGCGTTGGAGACAGGGGTTTCATGACCATGTTGTGGACTGATTTCTCGAGTACCGCTCACACGACTGTTAATACTGAATCGATTGCAACAGACAGGAGACAGCAGTTGTCAACTATGGTTCAAAATTACCTCTCCTCCCCTATCGATGTTCTCCCTCACAGTTCATCCCCTTTGACTACTGGGCTTGTAAACTGGACACCTGGCCTGAATTGGCACAATATGCCTTACAGGAGCTCGCTTGCCCTGCTGGTAGTGTGCTATCAGAAAGAGTCTTCAGTACTGCTGGATCAATCCTGACAGAAAGAAGGACCCGACGGTCAACCCAAAATGTAGATGATCTCACCTTCATTAAAATGAACCATGCCTGGATTTCAAAGGATTTTGTACCACCTTCCCCTGATGACACATAGGTTCCCAGCAAAATGGCTCGCTTTGTCCTCCTCTTCCCCCGACTTGTCGAAACTCCGACTTTTGCAGCTTGTTAGTCGGCCGATCTCGTTAGAATCGACTTGTTGGTACAGTCGGATGGTCCGAAACCCGACTCAACCCGACTCAACCCTCCCGGAGGCAAAGTCGCTCATCTCTACTTATAAGTTATAATTCTTGCTGCTGCAACCTAAAAAATATATATTAAGGTAACGTCTATTCTATTCCCTATTGATGCCACTCTTAGCTGCATTTAATATAGGGATAGGTGCTAAGTATCATCAGCTTGAAATGGTCACATACATCTCTTACCCAGTCCATAACTTGATTGCTTTTTTTCCTTACACTAATTGACAGATTCATGTTTTTCACGGTGATCTGTACTCAGAAGGTTATCAAAAGCAGACAAAATTATCTGATTTAATGTGTCCATTCTCAATCTCTCTGTAGCATATGTATGTAAGAGATAGTAGTGGGAGACTTTACTTTACCGGAGCCGGAATTACCATTTCTGAACTCTCCAATGCTTTGTTTCCATCCATTTCTAGGTGCTTCTTGAAGTATGTTTGAGGTCACTGTCCTGCTGGAAGACCCATGACCTAGGATGAAAACCCAGTTTTCTGACACTGTCCACTCCATTGCGACCCAAAATCTTTCAGGAATCTTCACAATTCATGATGTCTTGCACACAGTCAAGGCACCCAGTGCGAAAGACAGCAAAACAACCCCAGAATATCTTTGAACCTCAACTAAATTTGACTGTAACTAGTGTTCTATTATTTGTAGGCCTCATTCTATTTACAGTAAACAGTAAAATGATGTGTTTTAGGGTGGACTCACACCAGGGTATGGCATCCAATGGCAGAGCTTTCGATGCAATATGCTAATGACCGTCGGCTCCAGCTCTGCTGCGAGTGGGAGCTGAATGTCATGCTACTGTGCTGCAATTCTGTCGCACAAGCGGATCACAGCACAGGTAAAGAAAAGATGGAGAAAGTAATTTCTCTATCTCCTCCATTACCTTTCTCAGTGTATATATGACTGCACTGGAGTGCAGTCCGATGTTTCACTCGCACCTATAGACTTGCATGGGTGTGAGTGAGCTGAGTCTCACTGCAAATCGCAGCATAAGAAAATAATCGCAGATCTGAGCTACCCTATAGAAAAACACTGGGCAGAGTGCTATGCAATGTTTTATCACATAGCACTTGGACATGTTATAACATGTTATAAGGTAGTGTGACTCCAGCCTTACCAAAAAGGTTATCTTGGTTTAATCTGTCCACAAGATGCCTGCTGGCCCTCTAAAAATAGTGGAGGCATCTTGCTGGCTCTCTATAGATTGTGAGGGCCGCCTGCTGGCCCTACAAGTTTCAAACTTTAGAGTATTAATATGAAAAAGAAGATTTGCCCCCTCAGATGTATAAATTATATTGCAGTAGCAATACATGGCTATGCAAAGCATAGTTGGCTACAGGCAATCCGAAAATGGTTAGTGAGGGCAGGATGCTGGCCCTCTAAAACTGTTGCATGAAAACCAGCTGCTCTAAAATTCGAGTGAGGGCCGCCTCGCCAACTGCTGGCCCTCTAACAATAGTGAGGGCTTACTGCTGGCCTTCTAACAACAGTAAGGGCTGCCTGATGGTCCTCTACAAATAGTGAGGGCTGCCTGATGGCCCTGAAAACAGAACCCTTGTTCATAAATTAAACAGGAAGCGTCTGTTTATGTCTTTCACACCATATGGCCAGGTAAGGTAGATAATGGTGAATGTTTTTTTTTCACCATTGAAAGCAATGCAAACGTGCAAAAACGCAGCTTAAACACTAAGTGTGAACAGAGCTCAAGGTGTGGAGGAGCATTTTTTGTTATTCTTATTTATTTTGCCATATAAACAAGTCGTTATCATGGAAATAATGTTTCTCCAGTAAAATTCATTTTATCATTGGTTTTATATGTTTTATTGTCAGTCTACAAAAGTGGCGTAATACTCTGACAATATTGTTCCCAGAAACGACCTGGGATTTACAGATGCTTCCAGGGGTCTTTCCTACGTTGTTCCCATGCATTTCAGTGCTGTTTTCATTGATTTGAGCAATTTTTAGGCCCCTCCAGACTTCTGGAGAAAATATTGAGCTTCCCATTGACTTCCATTATACTTGTTACGTGGGTCAAGCACCCAAACATTATGATTTGCTCAAGTCGAGTAACAAGCACCTGAGGATTTTAGTGCTTGCTCATTGCTACTTAACAACAACCTGACTTATCGCCAGTTATATCTCATCAGCATCTCCTCCCTTGACAAAATTGCCATTCTCCACCGTCTGCTTCTTGTGGCTGTGGCTGCTCTAAGTTTTGTGAATCAGTAAACAGTATCTCCTCCTGTCCCTCTTGAAACATGCAGGATAAAGGGCCACAACCAAGAAGTTATATTGTAAAGAGTTCATCGAAGTGTCCTGGTGTGGAATCACTAGTCTCCTGGTACTTAACATGAAGAAGAAGGATCAGGGTGAGGATTAAGTAATCCAGTTTGTTGGCTGGTGACACTGGTCTGTGTGGAAGCCTGGGTGGTGCTCCCTCCCATACCAACTGTCCCTGAGCTGTGCAATGACGTCAGTGTGACAAGCGCAGTGACAACTGTCCTTTTATAACTTCTGATGAGGTAATGCTCCCAGCCAATCGCAGTAATGCCACTACCAATATGGATACAGCAATACAGTGACTGGCAGGCAATCCTCGCATGTTTATTGGCTGTGTTAAAGGCACCAAATATGCTGGGGATTCGAGCATTACATCCAAGAACCAGCCAATACTCAAAGAGTGCCGAACACATTCTAGCCCTCAGATACTTGAATGATATCTGAGTAATCACCGAGCACGCTCGCTCATCTCTAGTGAGTAATTGAATCCAAAAAAATATTTTTTGAAGTGTTATATAAAATAGAAATGTACCACAAAGCACCCAATACTCTATGGATGACAATATAGTAATTTTTTTTACCGAAAAAATAAAAATATGGTCAACTGCCTCAGCTGTATATTTAGCAAAGGACTTCAAAGCAACTCTCACGGCTGCTGCAACTCTCTCTCCCGCCCTAGGCTAAATGAAGATTGCATCTAGTACAAACAGCAAACCACAAAATTAGCCGTTACTAGGACTGTTAGGTTGATGGTTCAACATCAGCACCAGTATCAACACTACAGGATTCTGATTTGTTGAACTGTGCACACACATGCCAGGACAAACACTCTCTCCCTCCAGTAAGAACTGACACAGAGCAATGCAATGGCATCACTGTGCAGAGCCTGGCATCGCCTGTCCTTTTATAACCCCTGGTGATGTCGAACGGAAAGCCAGTAACAGTAATGCCACTACCAAGATGGCTATGGCATTTCTGTGACTCGCAGGCAATCTCTGCATGCTTATTGCCTGTGTAACAGGTGCCAAACATTTGGGGTGGGGTTTTGAGTTTGAAATTAAGCTGCGGCAACGCTCGCCAAGTTCCAAGCACATCTGAGCACCCAGATAATGGATTGATATCCAAGTATCACTGAGCACGTTCGTTCATCCCTATAAGGGCTCATTCAGACATGAATGTGATGCACTTGTGTATTATCCATGCTTTTCCTGAATAAAGCACTAACTCATTAAAGTACATGGCACAACACAGACAAAAAAAACTCTGACTCATCCATCTTTGGTTTGATTTTCAGATTGAAAATAAGTGAGTTGGTTGGTGAAAAGATGGACAACACTAAGATGGCATTCTAGTTGCATCATTGTCCTGTCTGTCTTCATATTTGTTTGATAGAAGAAGCTTAGGAATCCTCCATCATTTTTAATTTTGTCTGCATGCAAGAAAAACTAACATGTAACAGAATACCTTATTTTGCTTACTATTGCAAGCATGCTCGAGACATGAGGAGTGAAGCTATAAGCCACTGATTGATTTGGTTTTCATGGGTGTCTGCCTTGTCTTATCATGTTGCATGAACTCAGAAATACCATTTGCAAGCTTTACTTACTTGCCTCAGGAGAGTATTTCAGGAAATGGACTGTAAACCTGCAAGAGATTATACATTTGATTTCATCCCATGATTTAACCCTTGCTTTGCTTAACCCCTTAGTGACCGAGCCATTTTGCAGCTTAATGACCGGGCCAATGTTTACAATTCTGACCACTGTCCCTTTATGAAGCTATAACTCTGGAACGCTTTAACGAATCCAGCTGATTCTGAGACTGTTTTTTCGTGACATATTGTACTTCACGTTAGTTGTTAAAAATTTTTTATATGACTTGTGTTTATTTTTGAAATAAGCGGAAATATGGTGAAAATTTTGAAAATTTAGCAATTTTCAAACTTTAAATCTTTATGCCCTTAAATCAGAGAGATATGTCACACAATTTTCTTAATAAATAACATTTTCCACATGTCTACTTTACATCAGCACAATTTTGGGAACAAAATTTTTTTTGTTACGAAGTTATAAGGGTTAAAAGTTGACCATTGATTTCTCATTTTTACAACACCATTTTTCTTTAGGGACCACATCACATTTGAAGTCATTTTGAGGGGTCTATATGATAGAAAATACCCAAAAATTATACCATTCTAAAAACTGCACCCCTCAAGGTGCTCCAAACCACATTCAAGAAGTTTATTAACCCTTTACGTGCTTAACAGGAACTGAAGCAATGTGGAAGGAAAAAAATTAACATTTAACTTTTTTTGCAAAAACTTTACTTCGGAACTATTTTTTTTATTTTCACAAGTGTTAAAAGAAAAAATTAATCACAAAATTTGTTGAGCAATTTCTCCTGAATACGCCAATACCCCATATGTGGGGGAAAACACTTTTTGGGCGCACGGCAGAGGTCGCAAGGGAAGGAGCGCCATTTGACTTTTTCAGCCCAGAATTGGCTGGACGCCATGTCGCGTTTAGAGAGCCCCTGATGTGCCTAAACAGTGGAAACCCCCAATAAGTGACCCATTTTGGAAACTAGACCCCTTAAGGAACTTATCTAGATGTGTGGTGAGCACTTTGAACCTCCAAGTTTACAACTTCACACAAGTTTATAACGTAGAGCCGTGAAAAAAAAAATCATATTTTTTCCACAAAAACGATCTTTTTACCCCAATTTTTATTTTCCCAAGGGTAACAAGACCCCAAAAGTTTTTGTGGAATTTGTCCTGAGCATGCTGATACCCCATATGTGGGGATAAACCACTGTTTGGGTGCATGGCAGAGCTTGGAAGGGAAGGAGCGCCGTTTGACTTTTTCAACGCAGAATTGGCTCTACGCCATGTCGCGTTTGTAGAGGCCCTGATGTGTCTAAACAGTAGAAACCCCCCACAAGTGACACCATTTTGGAAACTACACCCCTTAAGGAACTTATCTAGGTATGTGGTGAGCTCTTTGAACCTCCAAGTGCTTCACAAAAGTTTATAACGTAGAGCCGTGAAAATAAAAAATAATTTTTTTCCTCAATAATTATTCTTTAGCCCGCTATTTTTTTATTTTCCCAAGGGTAACAGGAGAAATTGGACCTCAAAAGTTGTTGTGCAATTTTTCCTGAGTACGCTGATACCCCATATGTGGGGTGGAACCACTGTTTGGGCACATGGGAGAGCTTGGAAGGGAAGGAGCGCCATTTTGTAATGCAGACTTTGATGGAATGTTCTGCGGGCGTCATGTTGTGTTTGCAGAGCCCTTGATGTGCTTAAATAGTAGAAACCCCCTGCAAGTGACATAATTTCGGAAAGTAGACCCCCCAAGGAGTTTATCTAGATGTGTGGTGAGCACTTTGAACCCCCAAGTGCTTCACAGAAATTTATAAACGCAGAGCCGTGAAAAAAAAAATCATTTTTTTCCTCAAAAATTATATTTTATCCAGCTATTTTTTATTTTTCCAAGAGTAACAAGAGAAATTAGAACCCCAAAATTGTTGTGCAATTTGTCCTGAGTACGCTGATACCTCATATGTTGGGGTAAACCACTGTTTTGGCGCACGGCAGGGCTCAGAAGGGAGGGAGAGCCATTTGACTTTTTTAGCGCCACGTCGTGTTTGGAGACCCCCTGATGTGCCTAAATAGTGGAAACCCCTCAATTCTAGCTCCAACCCTAACCCCAACACACCCCTAACCCTAATCCCAACCCTAATTGTAACACTAACCTAATTGTAACCCTAACCCTAATTGTAACCCTAATTGCAATTGTAACCCTAATTGTAACCCTAACCCTAATTCCAACCCTAACCCTAATTATAACCCTAACCCTAAGGCTAGGTTCATATTGCGTTTTACCAGCCCGTTCAACACATAGCGTTGACGGGCTGGCAACGGTATAGCATAATGCGTTATGCTATACCCGCTAGCGCAGATGAATCAGCAGATGATTCATCTGTGCTAGCGGTGATGGAGCCCAGACGCTGCAGCCCGCATCCGAGGCTCAGTCACTGAATGACGGCACGTCGCGAACGCATGCCGCTTTACGGCATGCGTCGCGATGCGCCCTCAAATGGGGGTGAATGGCAGCGCTAACGGACTGCGTTATACCGCGTTAAACCACGGTATAACGCAGTCCGTCTAACGGACTGCCATAATGCAGTATGAACCCAGCCTAACCCTAATGCTAACCCTAACCCTAATTGTAACCCTAACCCTAATTATAACCCTAACCCTAACCCTAATGAAAAATAAAAATAAAAAATATTTCTTTATTTTATTATATGTCCCTAACAAAGGGGGTGATAAAGGGGGGGTTTATGTACTGTTTTTTTTATTTTGATCACTGTGATAGTTTATCACAGTGATCAAAATGTACTTTTACAGAATGAATGAAATCATTCATTTTTTGAATCTGCCGCCAGGCAGATTCGGTGGGCGCACTGCGCATGCGCCCGCCATTTTTTTTACAGGGTGAAGAGGACGGAGGATCGGAGGACAGGGGGCGCTGCAGGAGCCAGGAGGGGACATGGGGAACACCTGGAGGTACCGGGGGAGGGGATCGGTGGTCCTGGGGACCCTATTTCTCTCCCCTCTGATGTGCAATCACATCAGAGGGGAGAGAAATTACAGGCAGGGATCGCGTCTTTTTTTTTCTTTTGCGATCACCGGTATAGGCTTAATACCAGCGATCGCAAAAGCGGGGTGACTGGGGGAGACCCTAACTATGTTCTCTGGGGTCTCGGCTACCCCTGGTAGCCGAGACCCCAGGGAAAATCCGGCTTGGCAGGCGCACTGCGCACTGCGCATGCGCCCGCCATATTCTTTACCGGCAACAGACGCTGGAAGGTCTGGGAGGCACAGGAGGCCTGGGGGGACACCGGGAGGCACGGGGGGCTGATCGGGGGTCCCGGGGACCCCATTTCTCTCCCCTCTGATGTGCGATCACATCAGAGGAGAGAGAAATTAAAGGGAACATAGCGATCGGCGATCGCAAAAGTGGTGTCAGTAAAAACCGACCCGAATCATGAACCCGAAGAAAATCCGACTCTGGGGGGCGCTATAGGCTTTTTCCACAGCGCCGTTAATTAACGGCGCTGTGGTTTAAGTAACCTTAATGACCGCCGTTAAAAGGCGTATCGGCGGTCGTTAAGGGGTTAATAATGTCACCATGGCCCATCCTAAGCATACTTAACCCCTTCACCCCCAAGGGTGGTTTGCACGTTAATGACCGGGCCAATTTTTACAATTCTGACCACTGTCTCTTTATGAGGTTATAACTCTGGAACGCTTCAATGGATATTCGCGATTCTGAGACTGTTTTCTCGTGACATATTGTACTTCACGTAAGAAGTAAAATTTCTTCGATATAACTTGCGTTTATTTTTGAAAAAAACGCAAATATGGCGAAAATTTTTAAAATTTTGCAATTTTCAAACTTTGAATTTTTATTCCATTAAAACAGAGAAATATGTCACACAAAATAGTTAAGAAATAACATTTCCCACATGTCTACTTTACATCAGCACAATTTTGGAACCAAAATTTTTTTTTGTTAGGAAGTTATAAGGGTTAAAAGTTGACCAGCGATTTCTCATTTTTACAAAAAAATTTACAAAGCCATTTTTTTTAGGGACCACCTCACATTTGAAGTCACTTTGAGGGGTCTACATGGCAGAAAATACCCAAAAGTGACACCATTCTAAAAACTGCACCCCTCAAGGTACTCAAAACCACATTCAAGAAGTTTATTAACCCTCCAGGTGCTTCACAGGAACTAAAGCAACGTGGAAGGAAAAAATGAATATTTAACTTTTTAGCCACAAAAATGATCTTTTACAAACTTTTTTTTTATTTTCACAAGGGTAAAAGGAGAAAATGGACAGATAAGGTTGTTATGCAATTTCTCCTGAGTACGCCAATACCCAATATGTGGGGGAAAACCACTGTTTGGGCACACGGCAGAGCTCGTAAGGGAAGGAGCGCCGTTTGACTTTTTCAAACTAAAATTGGCTGGAATTGAGATTGGACGCCATGTCGCGCTTGGAGAACCTCTGATGCGCCTAAACAGTGGAAACCCCCACAAGTGACACCATTTTGGAAACTAGACCCCCTAAGGTACTTATCTAGATCTGTTGTGAGCACTTTGAACCCCCAAGTGTTTCACAAAAGTTTATAATGCCTAGGTGTGAAAAAAAAAAAAAATTTCCACAAAAATGATTTTTTAGTCCCAAATTTTTGAATTTTCCCAAGGAAATTGGACCCCAAAAGTTGTTGTCCAATTTGTCCTGAGTACGCTGATACCCCATATGTGGGGGGGGGAAACTGTTTGGGCGCACTGCAGGGCTTGGAAAGGAAGTAGTAACGTTTTGGAATGCAAACATTGATGGGGGTCATGTTCCGTTTGCAGTGCCCCAGATGAGCCTAAACAGTGGAAATCCCCCACAAGTGACCGCATTTTGGAAACTAGACCCCCTAAGGAACTTATCTAGATCTTTGGTGAGCACTTTGAACCCCCAAGTGCTTCACACAAGTTTATAATGCCCGGGCATGAAAATAAAAAATCCTATTTTTTTCCCACAAAAATTATCTTTTAGTCACTAATTTTTTATTTTCCCAAAGGTAACAGGAGAAATTGGACCACATAAGTTGTTGTCCAATTTGTCCTGAGTACGCTGATACCCCATATGTGGGGGGGAACCACTGTTTGGGCGCACGGCAGAGCTCAGAAGGGAAGGAGCACCATTTGACTTTTTCCAACCAAAATTGGCTGGAATTGAGATTGGATGCCATGTTGCATTTGGAGAGCCCCTGATGTGCCTAAACAGTGGAAACCCCGCACAAATGACCCCATTTGGGAAACTAGACCCCCTAAGGAACTTAACTAGATCTTTGGTAGGCAATTTGAACCCTCAAGTGCTTCACACAAGTTTATAACGTAGAGCCGTAAAATTTAAAAATCATATTTTTTCCACAAAAATGATCTTTTCATCCCAATTGTAATTTTTCCAAAGGTAACAAGACTCCAAAAGTTATTTTGCAATTTGTCCTGAGTGCGCTGATACCCATATGTGGGAGTAAACCACTGTTTGGGTGCATGGCAGAGCTTGGAAGGGAAGGAGCGCCGTCTGACTTTTTCAACGCAGAATTGGCTGGACGCCATGTCGTGTTTGGAGAGCTCCTGATCTGCCTAAACAGTGGAAACCCCCATAAATAACCCCATTTTGGAAACTAGACCCCTCAAGGAACTTATCTAGATGTGTGGTGAGAACTTTGAACCCCCAGGTGTTTCACTAAAGTTTATAACGTACAGCCGTAAAATAAAAAATCTTTTTTTTTTTTTACAAAAATGATTTTTTCGCCCCCAATATTTTATTTTCACAAGGGTAACAGAAGAAATTGGAACCCAAAAGTTGTTGTCCAATTTGTCCTGAGTACTCTGATACCCAATATGTGGGCGAAAACTACTGTATGGGCACACGTCGGGGCTTGGAAGGGAAGTAGTGAAGTTTTGGATTGCAGACTTTGATGGAATGGTCTGGGGGCGTCATGTCACATTTGGAGAGCCCCTGATGCACCTAAACAGTGGAAACCCCCCACAAGTGACCCCATTTTGGCAAACAGACCCCAAAAGGAACTTATCTAGATGTGTGGTGAGCACTTTGAACCCCGAAGTGCTTCACAGAAGTTTATAACGTACAGCGTAAAAATAAAAAATCTTTTTTTTTTTTACAAAAATGATTTTTTCGCCCCCAATATTTTATTTTCACAAGGGTAACAGGACAAATTGGACCCCAAAAGTTGTTGTCCAATTTGTCCTGAGTACGCTGATACCCAATATGTGGGAGAAAACTACTGTATGGGTACACGTTGGGGCTCGGAAGGGAAGTAGTGACGTTTTGGATTGCAGACTTTGATGGAATTGTCTGGGGGCGTCATGTCGCATTTGGAGAGCCCCTGATGCTCCTAAAGAGTGGAAATCCCCAACAAGTGACCCCATTTTGGAAAATAGACCCGACAAGGAACTTATCTAGATGTGTCGTGAGTGCTATGAAGCCCCAAGTGCTTCACAGAAGTTTATAATGTACAGCCGTAAAAACAAAAAAATCATTTTTTTTTTACAAAAATGATATTTTCGCTCCCAGTTTTTTATTTTCCCAAGGGTAACAGAAGAAATAGGACAAATTACACAATAACTCTTGGGGTCCAGAGTACGCTGATACCCCATATGTGGGGATAAACTACTGTTTGGACGCATGGCAGAGCTCAGAAGTGAAGGAGCACCGTTTGACTTTTTCAACGCAGAATTGGCTGGAATTGAGATCAGACGCCATGTCACATTTGGAGAGCCCCTGATGTGCCTAAATAGCGGAAACCCCCCAATTCTAACTCCAACCCTAACCCCAACACACCCCTAACCCTAGTCCCAACCCTAATCACAAACCTAACCCTAACACACCCCTAATCCCAACCCTAACCCTAATCCTAACTTTAGCGCCAACCCTAACCCTAACTTTAGCCGAAACCCTAACCCTAACCCTAATGGGAAAATGGAAATAAATACATTTTATTTATTTTATTATTTTTCCCTAACTAAGAGGGTGATAAAGGGGGGTCTGATTTACTATTTATAGCGGTTTTTTATGATTGGCAGCTGTCACGCTAAAAGACGCTTTTTATTGCAAAAAATAGTTTTTTGCATCGCCACATTTTGAGAGCTATAATTTTTGCATATTTTGGCCCACAGAGTCATGTGAGGTCTTATTTTTTGCGGTACAAGTTGATGTTTTTATTGGTATCATTTTTGAGCACGTGACATTTTTTGATCGCTTTTTATTTCGATTTTTGGGAGGTTAGAATGAACAAAAATCAGCAATTCATGAATTTCTTTTGGGGGAGGCGTTTTTATCGTTCCGCGTGTGGTAAAATTGATAAAGCAGTTTTATTCTTCGGGTTAGTACGATTACGGCGATACCTCATTTATATCATTTTTTTATGTTTTGGCGCTTTTATAGAATAAAAACAATTTTATATGAAAAATAATTATTTTTGCATCGCTTTATTCTGCGAACTATAACTTTTTTATTTTTTCGCTGATGATGCTGTATGGCAGCTCGTTTTTTGCGGGACAAGATGACGTTTTCAGTGGTACCATGTTTATTTATATCCGTCTTTTTGATCGCGTGTTATTCCACTTTTTGTTCGGCGGTATGATGATAAAGCATTGATTATTTTTTTTTTTGTTTTTTTTAAGGGGTTCACTAAAGGGGTTAACTAGTGGGACAGTTTTATAGGGGGGGTCGTTATGGACGTGGCGATACCAAATATGTGTACTTTTATTGTTTTGTTTTTTTATTTACAGGAAGAAATGAATTTATTGGGGAATATATATATATTTTTTTATTTATTTTGGATTTTTTTTTAAAACATGTTTATTTATTTTTTTTTTTACTTTTTTACTTTGTCCCAGGGTGGGACATCACTGTATTTTATCAGATCGCTAGTGTGACAGTGTGCACAGCACTCTGTCACACCAGCGATCACACAGGCATAGATGCAGGCTTCTCTGTGCCTGCTCTCAGCAGGCACTGAGGAAGCCGCCTCCCTCCAGGACCCCGGCGCCATCTTGGATCCGGGTCCTGGGAGGGAGGAAGCCCTCAGAACAGCGCAATCACATCGCGCTGCTCTGAGGGTCTCAGGGGGCGCGCAGGGAGCCCCCACCCTGCGCGATCCTCCCCTGTGCCCCCAGTACACCGCGATCATGTTTGATCGCGGTGTGCAAGGGGTTAATGTGCCGGGAGCGGTCCGTGACCGCTCCTGACACACAGTCACGGGTGTCAGCTGTGATAATCAGCTGACACCCGGCGATGACGTACTATCCCGTCCATGGTCAGATTGGCACGGGTTTCATGGACGGGATAGTACGTCTGATGTCAGAGAGGGGTTAATGACAAATGTCAAAGGAGTCAAACAGGAAAAGCTAATTTTTTACATTCGCTTTTTTGCTTGTTTTTTTTACATTCCATTATTGGTGTGCATAATATTTGGATGAATGACCCTTAAAAAGGTTGTCCAGTCTTAAACTATTAGCATTCAGTCACACCGCTCACAGTACACGTGTTGTGAGGAATTACAAGTCTGCAGTCGCATAGAGTGACTGTACACTTGTAATTTTAGACTGGATACCCCCTTCAAATGTTTGCTCTGGATCTGGGCCAACCTGAGTCTAAGAACACAGGAATAGCTGAGAGTATTACTACCCTACAAGTCAGTTTTTCATATGTTTAAAGTGTTTTTTCCCTTCTAGGACATTTTTTGCAATATGGCCTGTATATGCCATAAAGGTTTGATAATTGCATCCATTTTGAGAAGAAATGAAATAAATGTGTATTCAAACAGACCAAATGATATGGCTTGCTTTTTTCTTCTGGTATTTATCTTCTTTGATAAACCTTTGAATATTAAATTTTCTATGTTTCTTTTCTTCTCACCTCAATGTGCTGAACATAATAACCATCTAATTCTATCCCTTAAGCCTATTTGTTTACTTCTTAACATGATCTGCAGGCCTCGCCGACATATTTTTACTCTTTTAACTTCCACATTTTCCTACTTGCAGTAAAAAGATAGGCTGAAAAGAAGAAGATTATTTTTACCATCTTGACTCTGGTGCAGCCTCATATAGTCGATCATTTGATTTTAGAAGCATTACAAGTTACAGATTAGCAAAAAAAAAGTTAATGCTGAATTGCCAAGTGTGTCTTTTGGCAGGATGTTGTGCAATATTAAAAAAGTTATCTAGCTAATGGGACTGAATTTCAATACCGCATTCAGACAATATAGAGAATGGTGCTGTTTCATAAAAAAAAAAAACTTTCAACTCGCTACATTATCAGTGCAAAGAAACGGTTAAATGACAAATTGCATCTTGCTATATCTGCAAATGTTCATGAATATTAACAACTGAAGTTGCTCGGCTTTAATGCTACTATTGTCATCTCGATAAATATAATCTTGGTCATTCCTATATCTGCTCCCATTAAGGAGTTAGGAACAGGAAAATCAAATCATTAAGCAACATTAAGTCTAAATTATAGTCATCGCTTCTCCTTTAAACTACATTAATATTCTCTCTGAAAAGCATCTTAAAATTGCAGAGAGATAAGTACTTCTTTGCATTCCCTCAATAAGTTTCTATCTTTTAAGTGGAAAAAAAGATTATTTTCTCGAACTTGCTTACGTGTCAGTTCAAATAAAATATTTTTTTGGAAATGAACCAAATTTGATCTTTTATCTTTATCCCAAGATGCTACAACTCACACTCTCATCCAGTCTTGCTTATTTCATCTAATTAAATTTGTTTATATGCTTCTCGTGTTTTTCCCATCCCCTTCTCAATTTTTTCCCACTTATTTCATGTTTTCTGATTTAAAATGTCTAAATACAAGCAAAACATGCAATAAAATCAAATGTTTTCTTCAAAGATGTTTGCTTCCAGATTTCAATAATCTGTTTTATGATAAACTGATGGGAAACCCATTATTCATTTATTTTTTTATTACTATTTTTTTTATTAGACGTAGCTGAAAACACATGTAAGGGATGCAAGGAAAATCAATTTAGCTTAATGACCCCTTTCCTGCAAGCAAATCTTCATATCAAACATGCAGTTTATTAGTAGTCAGGGTAGAAAGATTAAGGCATTTTCTTGTGTTAGATGTTCTTTTAACCAAAATCAACCTTTGGCATTTTTTCTTTTTCAGATTATGCATTTTGCAAAGCTTTGAATAACAAGTCAGTAATGAGAAGAAAATTGTGTCATGACTCCAAACAACGAGTATCTTGTTCCATGTCACTGTTCTCCAGTCTTTAATCTTTTCAAGGTTCACATATAACTAGACTGCTACATTGTATGTAGCATTGTCTTTAGGGGTTTTCTTACTGCTGCTTTTCTCTTTACTAAACTTGTTATAATTGTGCTCGTCTAGTTATTATCAAGAGTGTTACCTAGAGCATAACCCTTTAAACTACAGCAGAGATCAAAGAAAATAGCCTGCCTATTTTTCCATGATCCTTGACTCTTTCACTCTGATTTGACCAAATTTCCCATCCCCTAGTGGTATCCATTTCATTTCTTTTTTGCTATAATATAGTGGCAAAAAATGTATTGTTTAAAGCAAACATTTCTGAAAGATTATTGATCTAGTTTTCTATGATCTAACCTAGCACTAAACAATGTCAAAGATGTCTCAAGAGGCAACAAATTCTCTTTTGTATAAGCTATGTTTTATACAAATAGAAAAGACATGAAGACATTGAACCATATAAAATTGCTATAAAAAAACTTTCTACAATCTAAAACACAATTTAGTAGATAATATGACCGCTTACATTTCCAGCAGTTTGAAGCTTTGGTTTTTCATTTACTTGGAATTCTTCATAGCAGCCAGTCACAGTTAATTCCTTGGTAGCATAGCTTCCATGAAGATGAAAGAAGTAGTCACACCTTATTATCTGGAGCATTAGTATTCATATGATTTCTCTTGCAGAAAGAAAGAAAATTATCTCTAGGAGAAGTATCTTCCCTATAAATGAATGACTGACCTTTAACATAAACAGGGATTATGCCAAACATAGAAATTTCATATTTAGATGGTCATTTCAGGGTGCTTGCCCTTTTTCCATTCAGGGTTGGGCTGGTTGAATGGGACACCCTTGATGAAGGCTTATGAAGATCCTTTAAGGGGTAATACTTTAAGGGGTTGTCCAAGACCCCCACTGATCTGATTTTGAGAAATCCTATGGCATTGAATAGGAGCTCATTTTCAGTACTCAGGAACAGATATCAAACTGTGTTGATAGCCATGTATATTTCTCTATATATTGTTTTAATCCAGCACCTACATTGCTTCTATCAGGCCACCACTGGCAAAAAATAACTGATCGGTGAGTTTATCAGGATTTGGACCCTGATAGATCACACATTGATTACCTATTCAATGGCTGCTCTTGAGGACTGCAATCAGCATCTAAATAAACTAATAGGACATGATCTACAGTACCCAAGACCTATTGGGTGTATGGAGGTATTTGGAGACAGATGAGTAGGAGACACCAGATTCTGAGGAAAAGTAAGAAAGTGGGAACAGGGGAGAATTAGGTTAGTGAAGGGAGGTAATAGCCTTGTCTTACAAGGTGTATTTTTAAAGCTTGCTTAAAAAATGTGGGAACTCAATTTCAGTTGGATCATCTGGGGTCCTGCATTCCAGAAAACTGGCACAACACAAGAGAGGTCTTGGAGACAGAGGTGCGAGGTTTGGATTATGGAGGCTGTTAGTCTTAGAACAATTGCAGATGGACAGAGAGCATGAGATGAGGGAGATGTTGGGTGGTACAGAACTGTGCAGAGCTTTGGTAGTGAGAGAGGTAAGTTTATATTGTATTCTGTAGTGAATGAGCCACCAGTGCAATGACTGCACAAGTTCAAGGAATCTGCGTAGTGACTGGACAGAAATATGACCCTAGCTGCCATATTCAGGACAAATTGGAGAGGAGAAAGTTTTGTTAGAAGGAGACTGGTCAGTAGATTGTTGCACTAGTACAGACGAGAATAAATAAGAGCGTCAATAAAAGTTCCAAAGGTGAGAAAATGTCAGATTCTGGAGATGTTTTAAGATGCAGGCAACATGAGTCAGCAATCGGATATATGGAATAAAGCAAAGTTCTGTGTCAAATATGACCTCAAAACTGTGAGCGTGATGCTTGGGAGTTATGGTTGAACCAGCAAAGGCAATTGCAATATTGGGTATAGGTATTGTAACATTTCCAGGGGTTATAGCTCTAGGATCGCTGTCTGGGTAGACAGAATGGCATGAAAACAGTTCATTCAGACAGCAGTTCTGGTAAAAACTGGCCGCAACCAGTTTTATTAAAGTCCACAGCAAACAGATAAAACAAAGCATAAACAGAAAACCTAGGGTTGTCTAGCCACTAATTACACATAGATAGATTGCCCTGTCTATCCGGGTCCAGACTCTACCAGTCTGTACCCCAAAACAACACATATGATATATGTTACCAGTATGGAGTTTCCCAGATACTCCTCCTTGTGTCTGAAGGCCCCTTCAGCGTCCAGACTTGAGAGAGATCCACTCCTATTCAGCCGCTATTCACACGGAGACTCACTGAGACTACTCCTGTGTCCGGGGTACCTCCTGCACCCAGACTGAGATAGCTCACACTCCTGGAGACGCCTCTTGTGCCGGGACACCTCCCTGTGTCCAGGCTAAAGACAGCTCACACTCTGACTTGGAGACTGCTTCCTTGTGCCGGGACACCTCCCTGTGTCCAGGCTAAAGACAGCTCACACTCTGACTTGGAGACTGCTTCCTTGTGCCGGGACACCTCCCTGTGTCCAGGCTAAAGACAGCTCACACTCTGACTTGGAGACTGTTTCTCGTGCCGGGACACCTCCCTGGTGTCCAGACTAAACTAGTTCCAGCCCTGTCTGTATTCCCAGACACCTACTTCTGGTTTCCTAATTATCACCTGAGTGATTTCAGGCCTGAGCTGCAAGTGTTTACTGAATGTAAGGTGTAGTGACCTTTCCCTACCACTAGGTCTATAAAGCCACACACACCTCCCTTATACCAGTCAGTAAAGTAGCTAGGTGAAATATACACCCCATTCAATACACATACTCTCACTGTCTCACATATCCCCCCCCTCTTGTCCAGACCGGAGGGCTGGTCATCCAGACCGGAGGGCTGGTTAACAATCCAACAGAGACAGTGAACTCTGGACCAGTCCTGGCCCTATACTTCTATATAGGTCAGGTACCATTATCAGTATCATCACTATTATGATTAGCATCATCATCATTATCATCATCATTATGATCATCATCATCATTATCATCATCATCACATAAGTTTTAAGCTTGTGGGGTTGAACACATAATATATCCAATCACCTCAACCCACAGTTCACACAGAGACCATGTACTTATCCCTTGCTCTGTTCAGCCCCGGAATATTAGTCAATGACATTCGCTCATTCCTTATGGACCTACCGTCTGTCATTGTCATAGACTTCGTCCAGTCACATTTCTGGGACGTAACCTTGTCAGGTCTCCCCTTTGCTACCAGTGGTCAATCGTAACCTTGTCAGGTCTTGCCTGGGTATCTAAGGTCCGGTTAGACTCTGTACTGTCCGGTACTCTATCGAGTCGTCTGTATGGGCCTCTCAAACCTAAGTTACTGGAGGTCTCACTACCTCTAAACCCACGCCCACTACCCTCAGGACATCTTGTAAGGTCCCTAACTTCAGCCGTAGCTGTTCTGTTATTTAGGGGGCCCTTTCTCTGTCGGGTCTCACTATTCTTAGACGGCTGCCATCTTCTGCTGCTCAGATGATGCTGTCTATCTACTCGTTGTCTAGCGAGATTCAATTGTTCTACCTCTCGCAGGTAGGTCACACGGTACGCCACCAGCATGCGCATATATTCAAGACTTTCTTCCGTTCCTATAGCGTAGAATGCCACCATGCCGTCTTCATCTGGTATCCAGTCCCGACGATCACGTGGACTGCTTACTTTCACCACACCAGACTTCTTCACCATTATCTGCATGGCTCGGCCATTTCTCCCAATCAGCTTTCTCACCAGAACATGAGGCACCCGGATGACCTCTTCCTGTAGACTGTGAGCTTTTCTCATAAGCTTTAGTTGTCTAACGGTTTGTTCTGTATTCAACCGGAGAAACCGCTTTGTGCGAATACATCGCCAGTGCATGTCACTTAGGATTGCCACCCTCTTCACTGTAACTTCAGTCGTGGACAAGACCACCAGCTGTTTAGCTCCTGAGGTCGAGTACACCTTACTGGCTCCCACGGCCTTCCTAAACGCTTCATGCACAGACTCACGGGTGCATTCTTCTCTCAAGTCCTCTGGTACATCTACGAGGCACTTGTACCGACACGTTTCGGTCTCACCAGTGGTTTCCAGACGATCAATCAGCTCAGGGTTCAGGGACAACTGACTTTCAGCTTCTTCCCCCTTTACACTTCTTCTGAGCTGACTCACAGCTACAATTTCGTGAATTTCCGTCCGGACCACTTCCATTTCACAATTATCTTCCGTTACCACACTCTTAGCTCTCCTCAGGTCTATCTTCTCCTGGCCAAGGGAAGCGAGTGCAACGTGGTTGCCCTTTTCTTTCTCCAAGGAGGCCTTGTTCACCGAGTGACACTGTATCAGGCGACTTTTAAGCCCGAGAACTTCTTCCTCTAGTTCCGCCATTCGCCTCTCAGCAGCCCGTCTCTGAAGCTTCTCTTGCGTCCAATGGGCTTGTAACCACTCCTTGAGCTCCTTGATCTCGGCTCCGACATCCACCGAATCATCCGACCTCTCATCTCCAGTGGCCAACTCCTGGCCCTGGTCTGTAGCTTCTCTGAGGGACTCCTCCATCTTTTCCCGCTCAGCTTCCATCTGTCTGAGCTTTTCCTTAAGGCACATCTCCGCCTTCTGGAGAGTATCACAGGACATCTGTAGCTCCTTCACCTGAGCTTCCAGACCTAGGGTCTTTCTGCGCAGATCACCATTTTCATCACGGGTGTCCTGCAGAGTGGTCTCAACCACCTGGCGCATTTGCTCTGCATCCATCTTCTCCTCTTCTAGTTTTTCTTTGACCCTGAGGAGATCTACATAATCTCTCTTCATCTGTTGCAGTTCCCTACTGCGTTCATCACACTCCTTCTTGGAGTCACACAGCTCCTGGTTGAGCTGTTCGCGCAATCGTTCTAGGATTTGTTCACTTCCAGAAACTCCATCCTGCAGCGCCTCCTTCTCACGCTTCAACTGCAAAACCTCTTCCTTGATTTTGCGGCGGTCCTCTTTAATGGCAAAGAACATATTCTGCCACAGGATAACTTCCTCGTTGCTTCCTTCTAGACCTCGCTGGTCTGAGGACACGTCCTCCAGGTTTTCACATAATTGCAGCATGTCACTCTGATACTGCAGCCGAATATGTTCCAGCTCTTGGCCATGACTGGCCTTCTCCTCTTCTACCTCTAAAGGAGAATCCACACTTGAAGCATAGGCAGACAGTACTACATTCTCTTCATTTTCTTTTTCAGCGAGTACTACCGGCACAACCTTTTTGTGGCCCTTGCGCCGTCTACGACGAGAGGAGGACTCTCTTCCCTCGTCTAGCCTCTCCTGACTGAACTCACTTTTTACTTTCATAGTGTCCCAGTCAGCTACGGGGTCTGTGTCACTCCCCATGGTGTTGTGGACTAACAGGTCACCTCCCACTTTGACGTCACCCCCTTCTACTGGAGCTACCCCGTTATCAACGGTCACATTGTCATTTTTAGGAGGTACCAACCCACCACCAGTAACAATTTTCATGTTTCCACACTCTACACTCTTGTGAAAATCCGCCCCTTTTTTAGACTCCGCCCCCTTTTTAACAACCACACCGGCAGGGTAATTTTTACACAAAAAATCAGCAGTAGTCTTAGGACTCAGTTCACAACATCTCTTACCACCTCCCCGGGCACTCTGTGACAACACTGGCACCCCCGGAGAGTCCATAGAATGGTCCACTGCCGCCATTCCATACGGTGCCCATGGTTCCCGCACCATGTCCAGTTGCATGTCCAGTAGACATTTCTCAAATATGCGGTCCGACTTGTCAGACCCATTCGTGGCTCCATTCACAGCCATCGCGGAGCACTGTTCACACCAGAACTTCACCGCTTTCCCTTGAAAAAATCTTCGTGGCCCCGTCGAGCCACAGCAAAACTGGATTTGAGTGCGACGACAATCTTCACAACCCCGCCGAGTTGCAGCAAGATGCCTTCGTGACCCCACTGAGTCACAGCAAGATGCCTTCGTGACCCCACTGAGTCACAGCAAGATGCATGTATCCACACTCGTTGTCCATGCTGTCAGATTTCTCTGTCTTCACAACGGCAGACTTCAGTCAAGGCATACACACTACACAGCTTTTTTCCACAGAAAATTCAGCCTTGCTGTGCAAACACCCTTTTTTTTTTCTTTTTTTTTCTTTTGCAAAGTCTATTAGGGCTACTGTCTCTTTAAGACTGCTCCACAGACGTTTCTTTTGCTGCTGCACATTCCACAGTAATTTCCACAACAAGTTCAGCTTTGCTATGCATACATTTTCTCTCTGCAGACCCTATCAGGGCCACTGTCTCTCCAAGACTGCTCCAAACAGACGTTTCTGCTGACACACTTTTTTTTTTCTCTGCTGCTATTTCAACAGACTTCACCTTTATTGCTGTCTCTAAGCCTCTGTGCTGCATGCACACTCCAGCACTAACTGTATCAGCCACTGTGCTGCCCCAGCATTCTCTGCCAATTGTAAGCTTTTCAGGGGATTTAGCTCTAGGATCGCTGTCTGGGCAGACAGAATGGCATGAAAACAGTTCATTCAGACAGCAGTTCTGGTAAAAACTGGCCGCAACCAGTTTTATTAAAGTCCACAGCAAACAGATAAAACAAAGCATAAACAGAAAACCTAGGCTTGTCTAGCCACTAATTACACATAGATAGATTGTCCTGTCTATCCGGGTCCAGACTCTACCAGTCTGTACCCCAAAACAACACATATATGTTACCAGTATGGAGTTTCCCAGATACTCCTCCTTGTGTCTGAAGGCCCCTTCAGCGTCCAGACTTGAGTGAGATCCACTCCTATTCAGCCGCTATTCACACGGAGACTCACTGAGACTACTCCTGTGTCCGGGGTACCTCCTGCACCCAGACTGAGATAGCTCACACTCCTGGAGACGCCTCTTGTGCCGGGACACCTCCCTGTGTCCAGGCTAAAGACAGCTCACACTCTGACTTGGAGACTGCTTCCTTGTGCCGGGACACCTCCCTGTGTCCAGGCTAAAGACAGCTCACACTCTGACTTGGAGACTGTTTCTCGTGCCGGGACACCTCCCTGGTGTCCAGACTAAACTAGTTCCAGCCCTGTCTGTATTCCCAGACACCTACTTCTGGTTTCCTAATTATCACCTGAGTGATTTCAGGCCTGAGCTGCAAGTGTTTACTGAATGTAAGGTGTAGTGACCTTTCCCTACCACTAGGTCTACAAAGCCACACACACCTCCCTTATACCAGTCAGTAAAGTAGCTAGGTGAAATATACACCCCATTCAATACACATACTCTCACTGTCTCACAGTATGTTATTAGAGGGGGAAACATGAGAATTTCAGTTTTGGAGAGATTCAGTTTCAGATAGAGGGAAGGCGTGATATTAGAGACAGCAGACAGATAATCCGTGCTATTTTGTATAAGGGTTGAGTGATTTCAGGAGAAGAGGTGCATAATTGGGTATCATCAGCATATAGATGAAACATCATCATCACTATCTCTTTTGGGGTTCACAATGTAAATCCCCTATCAGTTCACCTTTTGAGTATGGGAGGAAACCAGAAACCCACACAAATAAAGGGAAAACATAAAAACTCCTTACAGATGTTGTACTTGGCAGGATTTGAACCTAGGATCCCAGCAGTGCAAAATAGTGCTACTTAACATTCAGCCACCATACTGCCCAAGGTACAGTCTATTAAATATTTTTAATTTTAATATAGTGGAGTGAATTGATTCACATGCCCCTGATTTGGTGGTTGCATCAGAACTTTATGGCCATTGGATGGGAATTCCACAAAGCGCCTCTTACCTGACTGAATACCCAATGCCTCTTCTGATTAGTAGGTACCAGACAAAAGCCATGCATGTGTCATGCCACAAAGATTACAAATCAGAGAAGGTGCCAGGAACTCCGGCAAGTAGGTGTCATGATCTGCTTAGTTTGTGTGATGAGGTAGTTCAGAGGTTAATCATGGGCAGCACGGTGGCTCAGTGGATAGCACTGCAGCCTTGCAGCGCTGGAGTCCTAGGTTCCAATCCCACCAAGGACAACATCTGCAAGGAGTTTGTATGTTCTCCCCATGTTTGCGTGGGTTTCCTCCAGGTACTCCGGTTTCCTCCCACACTCCAAAAAAACATACAGATAGGGAATCTAGATTGTGAGCCCCGTCGGGGACAGCGACGATAATGTGTGCAAACTGTAAAGCGCTGCGGAATATGTTAGCGCTATATAAAAATAAAGATTATTATTATTTATTATTATTCTGGGATTTTGGGAGGTTTCTTATAGCCTAATTGTTGGGTCATTCCTCGTCGCTTATACTTTGACCCTTGGCCGAGTGTTTGTGACCCTGTTGTGCTTTGTGCCTGTGCTATACTGTATGCTACTGTCCAGCTCCAGGAGTAAAATGTAAAAAATTCTTCTTTATTGAAGCAAGGTTTAAAATTTTACATGGCTGCTGTAAATGTCTCAGCAGTGAGTAATATATCAAACTTCTACACGCAGTGACTGCCCACTGAGGTCTGTACTGTATGATTGTTTGGTTTTGATCTTGGTTCTGTCCCCGTTTAAGTGTTCTGCTCGTCCCTCCTGTACTGCGTTGTAATCTCTGTGTATGACCTTAAGCTACGTTCTATCCTCTGCCTGCCCCTTGTGTACCGCGTTGGCTCTCTCGTTTACTGACCTCGGCTTGTTTTGGATTCTGCCTCACTTTTATTCCCCGTCCTTTCCCTGGTGTCCTGTGGCCCCTTTCCCCTGCTCCAGGGTCCCTGTAGCATCCTGCAGGCATCTCCTGCAGCAGGATGCTAAGTCCTGCCCCCTGTGGTCACATGATCGCAGGTCCTTCTGCTCCCTGCTTTCCTCAGCATCCTCTCTCACTGCACTGCTCAGGTCCTGTCTGTCTGAGCATTTAACCCCGGGCTTCCCCGCAGTGTGGGTAAGTCACAAGTCACCCTGTTCAGCCCTGGCAGTTCGCCAGCGCTGATAGGAACTTGACAGTAGGAGGCAGTTCGCAGAACTACTGCTGACAACAAACTACTGACATTGCGACTTTACCAAATTTCTGCAATTCAATTTGCTCATCTCTAACATCTAATAAAACAATTGAGATAACCTCTGTCACTATATTATGGATCCATCGGATTGACAGCAAAAAGTATGACTCTGATTAAAATTTTAACCATTGTCCAACATTACATGTGATACCATGTCTTATGTTGGGTTCCTCTGCTTGGATTGGGCTTAGGAGTTAAGTGAATGTAAGGGGTGTACCAGGCTCACCCTTTTACCACATGCATATATGTTGTCTAAAGCTGTGATATATGTGCCTTTTATTTATGTTATTTACATTTACCGTGTGATTTTTATATGTTGCTAAATACTACTACTGTTCTGATTATAGTATTTGTTTAGGGAAAGCGTAGTGGACGATTTAGTCCACTAGATGGGGGTAAAGTTATGCTCAGCATGTAAATAGTTAATGTAGGAGGGGCTAACTGTGGTTAAGCTGGGGAGCATCCGACATTTTAGTCAGTTGGGCTAGGTAGCCCTGACAGGACAGTTAGCCCCGTAACGTTTAAGAAAGAGCCCAGCCAACCATAGCACGGGTCATGACAACAACAGGCCAGGAAAACAGCAAGATAGAGCTACAGTGGGCTATAGCAGTGTGGTACAGAAGCTGAAGGAAAGGTCAGGATAGTACAGGGATGCAGGAGACTCCATGAAGTGGCAGCTTATTGCATGGACTGATGTCCTCAGTACCGGGGCTAAACGGCTGAGGGAGACCCCCACCGCAGTGAGTGTGAGCAGGGAGAATGCTGCATAACCGTTAAAGGCAGAAGGTGCCCACAATGTACTGGAGGCCATAGAAAATACCTCAGGAGAAGCTAAGGCAGTACAGAAGGGGAGGTCGCTTGCTATGTGGCAACTGACTTCGGGTACAGATGATCTACGATATGATACGATACACTTTATTGATCCCGAGGGAAATTATGGTATCACAGCAGCGTTACAACAGCATTACAAACAAAACATTACAAACAGCGTTACATAGAGTAGTTACTATACACAGATCTTGCACATGACTAACCACAATACGTAACACACAAAGGTACGCAAATCTCTGATCATTTCCATTAGTGCGCCAGCCCTAGGTCATAGCCATCTTTCACCCTTAGTGAATTGTTATACATCCCCATTGCGGTAGGCACAAACGATTTCCTGAATTTCTCCTTCTAGCACCTTAGTAGGATTAGACGGCTGCTCAATGTGCTCTTCTGATTCAAGAACAGCTCGAATAGAGGGTGTGTATTATTGTTCATTATAGCCCTGCACTTCTTTTGATGTCTAGGGTGAAACAGACAGAGGAGTGTCTAACTGTGGCAGAGGCAAACGGGGAGGACACTGATAGATCGACTGGGATGGTCTGACCCGGGTACGTGCTGTGTAGCCATGAGAGAAGTGCAGGGAAAGATGAAGATATATGTATTGCGCAATTTGTGCAAAAAGCTGTGGAGTACAAGGATGTGCTGTGTAAAAAAACTAGTAAAGTCATTCAGTTAAAAGTTGCAATGGACTGTGCCTCAGTTTATGTGAAATCGTCTGAAGAGAGTCCTCTGCAGCAGAGAGGAGACTCTGAAGGAGTTGGACCTGGAGCTACAGGTATGCTGACAGAGAGAAGAGTCATGTCTATGTGAGGGGAAGCCAGGACACCGTTGCCCGGGAGTCCTTGGCCACGACTACAGTCATGGCTGACCCTTACATCCATACCTTATATGGCACATGACAGCTGTGATACATAGCTGGCATTTGCCTGTAATTACAGTGGATGGAGCATACTCTAATCACTGTGGTTTACTATCTCTGACAGTGGCATTTAAATAACTTGACTGCTGATGTGTGTAGTCACTGGCTTTCTCCAGCTCCACAAAACATGATCACATGAATCAATGGGTTCTCAAGGCTTTTCAAAACATAAAAATTTAAGTCAACCACTTTATCCCCCATTAAAAATTGGTAAACACAAGAGCAAAATGAATCGCAACACCAGAATTCTGTTTTTTAGGTCAACAAATCAAAACATTTCATAGGAAGTAGTAAAATCTTCATCTAACCTAAAATATTATGAATACAAATGTCAAATATCCGCTTACTGTACAAAAAAAAACCCTCACACAACTTGATGCAAAAAAAATAAAAATGAAAATGTTAGGAATCTTGGAAAATGGAGACCCAAGCAAATTTTTTATTAAGAATATCTGATTTTTTTTGCAAATTAAATAATATAAAAACTATATGTGTTTGATCTTACTTGTACTGATAATCATTTTAGCAGCAGAATGAACACCGTTAAACAAAACCCAAAAAAAATATTTTGCACAATTTCTTCACACTTAGAATTTTTTTTCTCATTTTCTAGTACATTGAATAATTAAAAATGAATGGCGTTAATCAAAACTACAGCTTGTTATGAAAAAGAGTCCCTCGTACATCTATATGGATGGAAAAATATGGAAAAATAAAAGTTATGGCAATTGGAACAAGGGAAGAAAAGCATCACTACAGTATAGCTAGTTTTCTAAACCTATTGGACAACTCCTTTAATTTGTGCTATCTTTATTCAATTGAAATTGTTGTTTTTAAAGAATTTCAATTTATAAAATTACATCTCCTAAATCAAAAACACAGCTTGTCACTGCAGTGGTAGGTAATACGAAGATATTTTTTAAGAAAGAAGATAGGCAACTATTACACTCGCTGACCAAAGAACATTTTACTGAAAAGTGCGCAGAAAGCCAAATATTCAGACTGAACACAATTCAGGCTTTGATTGCTCTTCCAATGTTCTTCTCAATGTACTATGTCTGTGTCCAGCTATATAATAGCACTGATTAAGTATATCCCAAACAGCAATGATTCATAGACATAAAAGACCTTAATGATTATAGATTTCCACCATCCAGTCATAAATGAAGCCTTAGTTTGAGAGTAAAGTTTCTTAAGCACACTTTGATGAGGACATTGTCATTTAATTACTGTGTAGATACAATGTAGTGTGGATGTCAACCTGCTTTCTTCTTTTCATCTGATCAACTGAGCAAAAAAAAAAAAACTAAGAAATGCAACTCTAAAAAATTCCAGGGCTGTAACGTCTGAAGGGGCAATAAGAGTCGGAGCTAGTTATCCCAATGTTTCTGTAATGATTATTAAAATTATGCTATTCATTATTTCACATTTTTCCTACCGCTTGACTATTGTTTATACTATCCATTTACTTAGCATCTGTGCTGATGTAGATGGCACAATTTGCTGAGCTAAGGCTGGTTTCACATTAGCGTTTTCGTGTGCAGCGTATGATTCGCATAGACCTGCATGCGTCACGCGTACATATATTTAACATGGTGTACTTAGGGACATGCTTTTGCATCAGTTTGCATGCGTCTGAGTACACATGCATCGTTTTGCGGAGTGTGGCAAACACATCATGTTGCAATTTTAGATCCGGCAAAAATCAGTCAATTATGCGCAGTTATGCGCATGCGGATGAGTTTGTAAAAAAAAAAAGCATTATTGTCTATGGGAATGCATTGGTATGCAAGGACATGCGTATGCATATGTGTTCGATATGCATGCGTACTTCTAAGATACGCATGTGTACTTCTAATGAGTTGGTCCTGGAAGTGATTTCACCACCTGTTAATTGCCAGCTGTATAAAAGGAAGTGTGGACACTGAAAGGCCATTACTTTTGAGACTCTTTAGTGAGCACAAGACTGTCTATGTATGTATAGAAGCTTTGAAAATGTCTGTCTGTCTCTGCAGTCATTACTCTGTCCTAATTTTTTTTTCTGTTCCTTGTAGACTGTTGCTCCTGTTCCATACTGCCGTCCTGGTGCTGCCTTCCTGGTGCTGCCATCCTGGTGCTGCCATCTTGGTGCTACCTTCGTGGTGCTGCCATCCTGGTGCTGCCTTCCTGGTGCTGCCGTCCTGGTTCTGCCATCCTGGTGCTGCCTTCCTGGGGCTGCCATCCTTGTGCTGCCCTCCTTGTACTGCTGTCCTGGTGCTACCGTCCTTGTGCTGCCGTCCTGGTTCTGCCATCCTGGTTCTGCCATCATGGTGCTGCCTTCCTGGTGCTGCCATCATGGTGCTGTGCTGCCTGACTGCTGTGCTGTTGTACTACTGCCTGTAATGTAAGTATTGGTGTCCATCTTTTTTTTTGGCTCTTAACAAGTTTAATTTTTCTTCTCTGTTCTTTTCTGTAGTGTTTCACTTGACCGCTGCCTGCTGAACCAACATGTCCTCCAGTGAAGCTTCCCAGGGTGGACATGACAGTGATTATGTAATCACATTTGATATACTGATTGGTATGTATTGACTGGCAATACTATACATGTGGTAAATCATGTATTTTCTTTACAGGTACCTTCCAGTTGGGAAGAGCAGGAGCAGTCGAGTGGAAATTACTCTTCCCAGGGTCATCGGCCTCAAATTTTTGAGGAGGAAAGACGGTGTATAAGTAGTCTTTTCGTTATCAGAGTTGTAATTGAATTTGTTGTCAGTTTTACTTACAAATTATTTTTTTTTTATTTGACCTATAGGTTCCACAATGTGAGGAAGGCCAACCAGATATTGATAATGACCTACTCATTCAATCTGTGAAAGAGTGACCAGCGTTGTGGGACCCCTCTGATCGTAATCATTCCGACTCTGGGAAGAAGTGGCAACATCGCTGATGGCTGAATGGGTCCATGCCACGCCACATTCCAGAAAGGATTTTCATAAGTATTGCAAAGTGGTCTGACGTGGCAGTGAACGTGTTAATGTAGGTGCATGGTTTTACAATTAATTTTTTCCTTTTTTTTCCCTTTCTCAGTGAAGAGAATCAAAGTCCGTTGGCGTTTGATGAAGGATCGCTTCAAAAAGGACATGAGGGAGGAGATTTGGGTTCGAAGTGGTGCTTCTCAAACGGTCAGAAAATATAAATACCATCGTCAGCTTGCGTTTCTGAGATCTGCGGTTGCTCAGGGAATGTGAGTATCGTTTTTGCTGTCTTTATATAAACGATTTCTTTTTTACTAATGTTTTTCATTTATTTTCCACACAGAACCTAAAGCAGCACAGGACAACCTGGATCGTCCTCTGTTGGAGCGGCCCCTCATCAACCAGCCAATGAACAGGCCCAATCCCAATCATCCACCAGCGATGGAGAAACCGGGCAGGCTTCACAGGCTGGAGATCAAGCAGCCAGTTCATCTGGTTTTCCCCTCTCCCAGCCCTATGCCACTACTTTCACTGGGTCTGCTTGTCAGCGGCAGAGGGCATGGGAGAGGCCACTCTTGCCCGAGTTTGTTCACTTAAGGTCGTTCTTCAAGGATGGTCTGAAGGCGGCAGAATTGATAGTAGGTTCACTCTAATGAACACACATTTCCATGAAGTAAACAGATGCCTTGACTGCCTGGAAACCGAAATTCAGATACCAGCGCAACTTTTTTATTCATCCATAGAGCAGTGTTTCGGCGCGTTTCGGCGGAATGGTGGGCATACTGTGGAGGCCTCCTTATATCTAATACGCAGGTAATTATTCTGGAGAATTGATATTGGTATTGCATTCCTTAACTATGTTTTTACCTGCTACATATGCTGATTACTAACACTATGGGGCTACAGTATATGGGAGTATGCACCTATATTGAATATTATCATCTGTGGTAACAATTAATGTCATCATATATGGCATTTGTATTTTTTCCCCTATTACAGTCCTTATATATATATATTTATCTGATTTAACAGATACCAACCCTTGAGCATCATTGTGTTGTTACTATACTATCTCCTTGACAGTTGGTTCCCTGTTGGCTATTTACATTATTTTATAAGGCTAATTGGGGTGTGTGCAATTAAGATTATGTCGATTCTGCTATAGCCAATCTTACCATACTGTACATACTCTCCCTCTCCTATTCAGTGCGCCCGTCTTCCTTCATGTGTATTTTGATCTCTGACCCCTGTCCCACTTTCTATTAAATATCCTGATAAATATTTCAATAAAATATATTTTTTATATTCTTATTGACTTCTCTTGGGATTTTTTCTGATCATATTTTTTGTTCCATATGTCTTTAGCCAGGATGTAGTTGTGTAGAACAACACACACTTTCACAACCTCATCAATTGTCTCATTTTTAGATTAATGGCTGTTCCAAAAATGCGCCATTTAGATACCAGCAATCCAAATTCACACTCCACAGTACTTTGTGCCCTTGTCAATTGGTAGTTGAAAATCCTTTTTGTGTGATTTAAGTCTCGACTTGAGTACTGTTTTATGAGGTTGGCACACATTTGAAACGCCTCATCCCCAACTACAACAAACAGCATTGGCGGTGCTTCAGTGTTGGGAAGAGGCTGTGGAAAATTAAAATCATTGCCATACAAACGTTGGCACATGTCAGAGTTTTTGAAAGTCCAAATGAGCCAATGTCCATGGTGACAAATCTACAGTCAGCATCTGCAATCACCATTGGAACAATGGAAAAGTATTTTTGATTAAAATACTCTGATCCACTTCCAGCTGGTTTCATAATCCGAATATGGTTGCCGTCCACAGCCCCCAAACAGTTAGGAAAATTACAAAAGTCCAGAAATTTGGCAGCATGCAGAACATCACATAAAGCACGGCAGGTGTCTCCAACAATCCCAGAAAGCGTGAACACTCCAATCTTGAACTGAAAATGGAGAGATAATAATGACTCTCTGATAGCCAGGAATCTGCCGAACAGAAAATGAGAAAAAAAAATCAGTACATGGCTTTTAGTAAAAAAAATGTCAAAACAAATCAGTATATGGCTTGTAGAAAAAAATGTAAAAAAAAATCAGTACATGGCTTTTAGAACAATCAAATTAATGACAGGTGTTTCTTTTTCAACATTACGTACCTCAGGGTCACCAACTCACGTTCCTCAGCAGGAATTGCTCGATGTAGCTGTGTGTCCTGTCTGGTGATGGATCCTCGGACACGTAGCAGCAAGTCTTGGAAGCTCTGTTTCGACATTCTCGTGTACTCAAAAAACTTCTCTGAGTTTCCATACAGCGAGTGGTAGGCTCCATGGCTCTCTTGGATTTCAACAATGGGGTGTTGCCAACAGCGACGACGACGTCGTCTCCGTCTTTCTCTATTTTCTTCTTCACAAGCCACACCAAAGCAGCAGCAAAATTAAATAGCAAATCAAGATTAAGCATGAAACTTTCTTTCCTAATAAGATCCATCTTCCAGCTAGATACAGCACCAAAAGACTAGGATTTCATCAGTGCAGTTTGTCTATATATATATAGAAATCCCATGAGACACACCCATTGGGCGTCTGGTGTCATATCGAACGCATGCGCATAAACAACAAAAACGCATGCAAAAACACATACAAACGCATGCAAACACAGCATTTTTTGGCATCATGCGTAAGCTGATGCGGATAAAAAACGTAACGTAAACATGCATTTGTAAGCTTTTTTGCATGCGTTTGTGCATGCAGATGTTGCGCTGCACACAAACGCTAATGTGAACCTAGCCTTAGTGATTGATAGGAGCGGTGGCGTGCACAGTAGCCTTAATGCCACCGCTACAGCCAGTAAACAACTGCCAGTACAATGGTCAAGAGGAAGCATTGTGCTGGGAAAGGGTGACTAATATCTATTTTTTATTATTTTAAGCCAGCAGTGGCTATTTGAGGCAAGAATACTAAGAGTAGAAACTCTTTTGATCCCTATTTGCTATCACTATATGAAGCAAGCTCAGGAGTTGAGCCTTACCAATCAGCATGGATGCAGGCTACATTATATAATTGGCAACTTAGGCAACTGATACATTCTGAGCCATATCCGTTTGCATAATTTTAATTCTTTAAATTTCAGCTGTCAACAAACTCCACAAAAACATCAATGGATACCACAAGACTAAAAATGCAAAGTGATTTAAGTACACAAATGAATTAAGCCCTATCTGTAGCAGAAGGCAACATTGGTAGGCTGATCCCAAAATGTATTACTGTTAGGAACAAAGTGAAAGGGGTTTTCTGGTACTTTAATATTTATGTGATTAATTATTTTTAAGATAGGTTACCAATGCCAGAACCTGGTGCTGTCAGCAGCCAAATGTGATCAGCTGCAAACTTGCACGGCACAGCTCTGTGACCTGCATTGTGGCCGTGGCTGGGTGCTGTATTCCCTCACCTATTGGAATAAATGGGAATAAATATGCAGCAATTTGCTGCAACAACTATGCAGTTGGTGGAGCTGTGCTGTTTCACTTTGCAACTAAGCACGTGCGGCCGGCCGGCCCTGGAACAAAAAGCAGCTGATCAGCGGGGGGTGACAAGTTTCGCTCCCGCTCTGATCTGGTATTGATGACCTATGCTAAGAGCTAAAGATTGGTCACCAATGTTAAAGCATCAATTCCATTAAGGGCCATATATGTAAGGGGGAGGTCAATCTGCTTCTAGGTAAGTAGGAGGAAGAACAAAAAAGAGAGAAGAGATGGTACCATCGCAGGCATAACAGTATGAAAAACTGTAAAACTCTGACATATCTCATAATAGCCAGTTACGTTACTGGTAGAGATGAACGACTTTGGTTCCGGGAGGGTCGAGTCGGGTTTCGGACCACCCGACTATCCCAAAAGTCGAGTCGAACGAAGTCGGCCGACTAACGGAAAAGGTTGAGTCGGAATCGAAAATCCGACCCCAATGCAAGTCAATGGGGAATAAAAGTCGGCAGGGAGTGGAGGACAGTAAACACACCTACAGTGTCCATTTCAATGCCAACGACTAGTGTTGAGCGATACGATACCGCAAGTATCGGGTATCGGCCGATATTAGCTCTATCGGACTTTCGATACTTAGTTCCGATATTTTCGTCTTATCGGATACCGGAAACGGATTTGTCACTGTCACTGTCAGTGTCCGTCGGTCGGGTCTGTCAGGAGTTAGTGGCACTTACCTGGCAGAAGATCTCCGGCGGTCACGGGCTGGACTGCTTGATGGCCGCCATCATCTTTCCCCGGCGGTCACATGCAGTTTCTCGCGATAACTGCAGTGACTGCAGGGTAATCCCGGCCGTAAAGCAGTCAGTCCGATGACGTCACCGCCGGGGAAGCAGGTAATCAGCTGTGCTGCGTCGAGATGACAGGCTCTGCCTGTCATTCCGATGTAGCAGAGCTGGATCGTCGTGGGACCCTCGTTACTATGGACTGCGTCGGACAGGTGGTATACTGTTGGTTTGTTTTTTTTCTTTTTTTACAGGAGATCGATGGCGTCGCAGGAATGAGAGTATAATAAAAGAAATGAAAACTGTGTTGTCTCTTTTATTTCATTAAAATACTTTTTTCTTGCTGTGTCTTTTTTTTTATACATTTAAAAACTTTGGGATTAATAATGGATCGGTGTCTTATTGACACCTCTCCATTATTAACCGGGCTTATTCTCACCGTGCAATCAACGGTGACATTAACCCCTTATTACCCCACTTGCCACCGCTACAGGGCACTGGGAAGAGCTGGGTAAAGTGCCACAATTGGCACATCTTTTGATGCGCCAAATGTGGGGCTGCTGTAGCCTGGTATTATCAGGCTGTTGAGGGCCAAAATCCATGGGCCTTGACAGTCTTTTAATACCAGGTCGCAGCAGTCTGCATTTTACTTGGCTGGTTAACAAAAATAGGGGGACCCCTATGCTGTTTTTTTTTCGAGGGGATCCCCTATTTTTGTTAACCAGCCAAGCTAAGCAGACTGCTGTGGCCTGGTATTATCAGGCTGGCAAGCAGGGTCGGACTGAGGCACCGGGACACCAGAGAAACCTACGGTGGGCCCCAGCTCCTGCGTGGTGGGCCCTGATTTGAAAGGATAGGTCGCGGGGTAGAGGGGGCGGTGGCCCCGGGGCCCGCGCTCTGAGGGGGACCACCCGGAGCTACGATACAGTTACATTCTGCGGCAGAGCAGGGAGAATCGCTCTCCCTGCTCTGCCGCCCGGAAGCTATGGGGCCTGAACAGGCGTTGGGGGGGCCCGGTGCCAGCAGTGGGCCCCTCACCCATCATCGGAGGGTCAGCTGTATCGCCATCCAGCCGATAAAGCTGAACGCATGGAGAGAGAAGGAGCGAGCGCTCCTTCTCTCCCATAATCCCCCTCTCAGCGTATTACAGCGGGCGCAATAACATCACCTGCCGGCGCCCGCTGTCAGACGCTGAGAGGGAGAAAAGTGAGCAGCACAGGAGCCGGGAGGTGTTTTTTTTTTTATTTTTTTTTTAATGGGGTGCAGTCGAGTCCTGGCTGGAGAAGTCGTCATGTCGGTGTGGACCAGATGGAAAAGACATGAAAAGTGAACAATTCCATTAGAAAGAACATCAGCGGTAAGTCATTATCTGTACCTGTGCTGTAATCTATATGTTCTGTAGGACTGGTATTATTTAACACAGACCGTATGGCGGTAATATCAATATTGGTCTTTTTATATATAGATTATTTTGGCCAACAGCGCGGTCATTTGCTGAGGTTCTCTGATGATGGGCCCACTCAGAAGTTTTGCCCCCACTAAACCAAAACCCTAGCTACGCCTATGGCTCTCTCTCTAGTCTTTCTTTCTCGCTCTCTGTTCTTTCCTTCTCGCTCTCTGTTCTTTTTTCTCTCTGTTCTTTCTTTCTCTCTTTTCTTTCTTTCCTCTCTTTCTTTCTCTGTTTGTTCTTTCTCTCTCGCTGCTCTTTCTTTCTTTTCCTCAGTACCAGCCACTGTGCCCTCATTACCAGTCAGTGTGATCAGCAGTGCTAAATGGTTACGCTTGGGGCGAGGATATGGGTGTGATTAGCTGTGAAATGGGTGTTGTCGGGGCGTGGCCTAAAATTTTCAGCGGCGCGCAACACGCGCCGCAGCCTTTAATCCTCTTTCCTGTCTTCCAAATTTGGGAGGTATGCTGTATGACCTCCCTACAACTTCTGGCCATGCTCCTGATGAGCGCGACGGATGGTCTCGTGAGGGATCTCCTCCCACACCTGGACTAAAGCATCCACCAACTCCTGGACAGTCTGTGGTGCAACGTGGCATGGCCTAAAATTTTCTGCAGCATGCACAGCGTGCCACAGCCTTTGTCCCTCTTTCCCTTATTCAAAGGTTGGGAAGTATGATGTTGGGCCGCAAGAATATATTTTCTCTGGTGGGCCCAAGGTACTCCATGTAATGTTGGCTCCTTAAAGCCTTAAATACCATGCCTCAGCAGCAGGGGCGTACATATAAATCATGGGGCCCCATAGCAAAAGTCTGAATGTTCCCCACCCCCCCAAAAAAAAAACCCAGAGGCATTTGTAAATGTAAAGTGCCAGCACAGTGAGGGAAGTTGAGTCGCACAGAGACAGGGGTTTTGGGGGTACTCGGCACCGATCACGTCGACTTCTATGGGGGATGTCACGAGTAGCACAGCTCGGTCCGTGAACTGGGCGATCACTGGAATGTGGGATATTTCCAGGGGATGATAGAATGTTCGTGTAGTTTGTCGTGGCGCCACCTGTAGTACCTGGTCAGGGTGTCCAGCGCTGCTGTGCAGGTCCTCTGGAAGGGATGGTGTAGTGCAGGTAGGTGAAAAGTCTTCTACAGGTAACACGCTATCCTTCCAGGGCAGATAGATGTGAGATAGAGCAATGGTGCAAAGTGATGTAGCAGAGTGGACTATGCGACGTAGTAAGAAACCAGGAAACAATTCAAGTTAAACGTTGCATAATAAAATTTTTAATAATAACATTACAAAAGTGCAAATGGCTTATATTATGTGACATGTTTTGTTACTGTTCATACCCTTGATATGTGTTATACATGTGTGTTAATAAATACATATTCAACAAAAGTGCAAATAGCATTAGTGCCGAAGTTCGTGGAGACTTCTTAGGACTACCCCCACCGGGGTAACTTCACAGTGTCCTTTACTTGTGCTTGTGGAGGACCCGCTCCAAACCTCCAACTGTGGTCTTGGGTGGGCTGCAAGACTTTCCTTGAGCAGACCTCACTTTCGGGTTTTTAGTTTCTGAGGTAGTTGAAAATAGTGCACAGTAAAGTTTTTTGTAAAACCAAGATGGAGCACCGAAGTGCCAACTATTTACAGAAAAGTTTGTGAGCCAGTACAGTTCATGGCTTCAAAGTTCAACCTTTTCATTACAGTGAAACACCATTACCCAACCTGGGTATATTAAGGCAACAATAAACTTGTTCTTCTGAACATTCACCCGTCCGGGTACATCAAACCATTACCCAACCTGGGTATATTAAGGCAACAATAAACTTCTTTTTATGAACATTCACCCGTCCGGGTACATCAATAATTTAACTATTTACATACAGAGACCCTGTCCGGGTTATTTAGACTTCTTTGGCTGGCCTCTTCCAGGTACCACCTGGTACTCTTCTGGAGCTTGCCAAACATCCGTGACAGGAGGGTCCACCCAGACCTGATGACGTCGTGTGGCCTGTACAGTGACGTCGTGACCCGCTATCTGTGTCTGTGTGGCCACCTCTTTCATCTCCCTCCGGGTCTGGAGCCCTATGTCACGGACTGAACAAACCCCAGGGGGCCTAACAGGCGCCGGGTATTGGCCAGCTATAGTTATCATGTCCATAGCTGGGGCTGCTGAGGAGACCACTGAGGGAGGCTGGGGAGATTTACGGCGTGGGGTGGGCACTTGTGCAGAGGCCTGGATGTGGGAGGCTGAAGGCTCCGAGGGTCTCACAGGTTCCTGACACTCTGGGGAGTAGGGGTCGCACCTGGTAACATTTAGGGCGTACCATCCATTGTAACCCCAGTGTCGGGTGTAAGTCACCAAGTCTCCTGGCAACAGGTCCCTCCCCGGGTGTCCTTCTGGGAGGTGAGCCTCCACGTCCCGCCGGGTTACAAAAACTTCTAAATAAAGTCCAGGCTCCTGGATGAAGCCCCAACCACCTTTTAACTTAAAGTTCCGTACTGCACCCTTACGCCGCGGCTCCCTCACCGTACTTTTATCCTTTCTCATACGTGCCTTCTCTGCCAGGTCCTTCTCCAGGTGACGTTGCCGAAGCTTTTGGGATTCTCGCTGCTCCCTTTGTCGCTCTGCTTCCCGCTCCCGACGTCTCCACTCTTCCTCCTGACGCCGGTTGTAATTCTCCTCCACCAGCATCTCCATGTCTCCACCATCAAACGCCAGCTTACGATGTCCGGTTTGCGGCAGCTCTCCTGGCGCCCGCCAGTCCTGGCGGCGCTCACCTGTGGCGGAAGCAGCCGGCTCTGGAACAGATGACGGTCGGGGCTCCGGTACAGGCAGGTAGAGCTCTGGTGCCTGCGCGGCCTCCTCCATGAGGACAGGTGTCACTTCTTCTGCCTCAGCGACGGGGGCAGACAGCGGGATCTGGGGTGCTGGTGCGGCGTTTTCTGCAGGAACGGGTGCCTCCACTGTGATCCTGGCAACCGGTTCAGATTGCAAGGGCTGGGATGCCCGCACGGCCTCCTGTACTGGAATGGGTGCCTCCACTGAGATACTGGCAACCGGTTCAGATTGCAAGGGCTGGGATGCCCGCTCGGCCTCCTGTACTGGAACGGGTGCCTCCACTGAGATACTGGCAACCGGTTCAGATTGCAAGGGCTGGGATGCCCGCACGGCCTCCTCTACTGGAACGGGTGCCTCACCTTCCGGTACAGACACTTCAGGGGGTAAGAGGGATTGGCGCCGCTCCAATTGTAGTTTTAGGGCCCGCCAGCTCGCTTCCATCCTGGCGACCTCCTCTCGGTGCCGGGCCAGGTCTCTCAGGGTATCCTCCGCTTCTTCCAGCGTAGGAGGATTTCCAGGCCGGGTGCCAAACGTTGGCTCCGTGGCTATCGGGTCGCTTCCGTGGGGGGAGAGCTCTGACTCCTCCATCCCTTCCCACTTCTGCTCACGTCCATTCGCCATCTCAGCAAAGTCACATGTGTCATTAGCATCAGGAGAGGCGACATCTTTTGTAGGGAGGCGGGACCTTCGCGTTCGTTTCCGCCCACTGAGGAGGATGAGGAGGCGGAACTCCAGAGCTGTGGGGCACGATCTTACATTGCAGTAACATTTAGAGTGTGCGGACATCGTTTTCGCGCCACGGAGTGAGTGTACGCCCACGAGAGCAAGCCCTTATTCTTCACCTGTGCCTCGTGGCGCAGATATGACGGAAAAATGGCAAATACAGTCTATGATGATTTTTGCAATTCTCAAGCAAAAAAACAGTTCAATTAAGGCACACAGGACTCGCTTATAGCGAGCTTCTGAATCCTGTTCGCTGGGTGCGATGCAACATCTCTGTGGCGACTGGACCCTCGGGTGCTTCTGTCTTTTCACAAATGCCGGCTTTACCCGGCAATTGAATCAGAGGCTATTTTACTATGTAGAAGTGAATAAAATATAAATATATGTATATATATATATATGTCACAATGACATGTGTATATATATATATATATATATATATATATATATATATATGTATTCTAAGTGTGTATATTTTGTGTTTACAAGGAAAGAAAGTGTTTTTTTAGTTGCGATATTTTGTTCCCATAGACTTACATGGGACTTCCGGTATCGGAATCGGATATCGCCGATATTTAGTGATATCGGCGATACCATTCCGATCCGATATTTTTAGATATCGAGCAGTATCGCTCAACACTACCAACGACATCAATTCTTATTACTTAAGCTTGTCGACCTTAATTTACTTTTGTCATGGGTGTATCGCCACGAGGATCGTCGCGATTACACACTCTGACTTCTCACAGCTGAGTTGCTGTTTCTTTGTGTTTGGTAATGAGGGAGTTAATTTTACCTAGCTCTTTGCTAAGACTAGGTCCAGCCTCGCCCGGCTGCTTTTGATTATGTTCTAATTAGATTCCTTCATATACCTGCCAGTCTGCTTGTTAGATGCCGGTGAAAGCATTCATGTAGTCTAGCAGACTGGATCGGTTCTGAGAATACTTAAGCTAAGAGTTCCTTAGTTGTTTTTACTCTTACAGCTTATAGTTTATCTCTGAGACCTTAGGTGTTCCTACTGTGTGTGAGTGTTGTATGTAAGACTTTATTTACTTTATTTCTTGTCTTTCTTGTATGTCTTTCTGTTCATTAACCGTTACCTGTTCATTCCCTTTGGTGGTAATCAGGGTCCTTCTTAGGACTAGATTACAGTTGGCAGGGATTGATAGGAGACAGGGTTTACGCTGGTGGCCTGGACCTCTGTACCTTTAACAGTACCTCCAGGTAGAGGGATTAGTTAGGACCCCAGTTTAGGGTCAGCATAGACCCCGGTCACCCTCTAGCCGGAGACAGCGTATAACGGATTCCGTATTGACCCACTGGACACTCTGTCAGGTAATTCTATGTTATCATATATCTATGCGCATGTTATATAGTATGTTGCCCTTTTGATATAGATTACTGACATCACATATATATATATCTGCTATACAGCGTGACATTTTCACCGGCCCATACTAAAGATTCTCCCCAGCTGTCATGGATCCAGTAGCCCAGCTGGCCCGGCAGTTGCAGGGGTTGTCCATGGAGTTGGCAGACATTAAGTCCAAGGTTTTGTCTCCCCCGGAGCAAACCAGATCTGAACCTAAGGTTGCTCTCCCGGACAGGTTCACTGGTGGGCGGGACAAATTTTTTACTTTCCGGGAGGCATGTAAATTGTACTTTCGGCTGCGGCCTCGGTCATCTGGGAGTGAAGAGCAGAGGGTGGGAATTGTTATCTCGCTCTTACAAGGGGACCCTCAATCTTGGGCGTTCTCTATTCCTCCAGGCTCCCCAGATCTCCAGTCAGTGGATCGATTTTTTACTGCCCTGGGTCTGGTATATGATGATCCGGATCGAGTTTCCCTTGCTGAAACAAAGTTACGTAAAATACGGCAAGGAAATCGTCCAGCGGAGGAATATTCTTCTGAGTTCCGTAGATGGGCAACAGATACTCAGTGGAATGACCCAGCTCTTAGGAGCCAGTTTTGTCAAGGGTTGTCTGACAAATTAAAAGATGTGTTGGCTCAGTATGATTCTCCTCCATCACTGGAGGCTGCTATGGCCCTCGCTATTCGCATTGATAGACGAATTCGGGAAGACGCGAGGTAACTCCGCCTCCCGTGATGACTCCACCTACTACTAAAGTCCCTTATACTGAGGTTCCCCTGGTCTGTTCTGAGGAACCCATGCAGTTGGGAGGGACATCTTTTTGTAGGAGGGAATCGGCGGTGCACCGCAAGACTAGAAGGTGTTTCTTTTGCGGGAGAGAGGGACATTTTGTTGGGGGGTGTCCATCCCGGGCCTCTTTGAGCAAAGGAGTTAACCTGGGAGTGTGTATTTCGTCCCCAAATCCCTCTCAGTTTCTCGTGCCTGCGGAGGTGGTGATTGGTACTAGAACTGAGAGGATTTCTGTTTTTCTTGATAGTGGGTCCGGGGCTAATCTGGTGGACGCTCGGTTTGCCCAGGTGCATGGTATGCAACTGAGTGTATTGGCCAAACCGGTCCCTATAGTATCTATTGATTCTAGACCTCTCGGTCAAGGTAGCTTGGTACAAGCTGTTCATAACATAGATCTTCGAGTAGGGGCAATACATAAAGAGCAATTGTCTTGTTATGTGTTGGAGGGTCTACCCACTCCTATTGTGTTGGGACTTCCTTGGTTGGCTAAACATAACCCAGTGATTGATTGGCAATCCGGAAAGATAAGCCAGTGGGGTGAATTTTGCAGGAATAACTGCATGAGCACGGTCATCGGTGCGGTTGTGCCTAGGACTTTGTCTCCTTTTCTGGAGGACTTTGGGGAGATGTTCTCAGAGGAGGGGTGTAAAGAGTTACCTCCTCATTGCGCATATGACTGCTCAATAAAGTTGCTTCCTGATGCCTTATCTCGTATTTCCCAGGGGCCGGGAAGACAGATGATCCGGTTCCTATTCCTCAGGAGGGAGTTGTAGTGTCAGCTGTATGCTCTGAGCTTGAGGGGGAGGTATTGGGGGCTCAGGGGGACGCCCTGGGGGACTTCCAGGGAGACTGATAGTTCCAGATCGGTTAAGACTGAAGGTTACGGGGAACCGTTACAAACGGATGGCTGATAGGGGGAGAGTTTCTGGTCTAGATCTGAAGGTGAACGATCTGGTTTGGTTGTCTACCAGGAATATAAAACTTAAAGTTTCCTCCTGGAGGTTGGGTCCCAGATTCATCGGGCCGTACAGGATCAGTTCCATAATTAATCCTGTGGCATTTCGTCTGGACCTCCCTCCTACGTTTAAAATTCATAATGTGTTTCACAAATTATTACTTAAAAAGTATGTGGCACCAGTCATACCGTCACCTCTACCTCCTCCTTCAGTGGTGGTCAATGATAACGTGGAATTTCATGGGTCGAAAATCATTGACTCACGTCTCAGTCGCCGATCCCTTCAGTACTTGGTTCATTGGAGGGGGTATGGTCCTGCGGAGAGGACGTGGGTCCCTGCGTCTGATGTTAACGCAGATCGATTGGTTCGGACCTTTCACACAACTCACCCGGGCAGACCTGGCCCTGAGGGTCCGGAGTCCCCTCGTAGAGGGGGGGGTACTGTCATGGGTGTATCGCCACGAGGATCGTCGCGATTACACACTCTGACTTCTCACAGCTGAGTTGCTGTTTCTTTGTGTTTGGTAATGAGGGAGTTAATTTTACCTAGCTCTTTGCTAAGACTTGGTCCAGCCTCGCCCGGCTGCTTTTGATTATGTTCTAATTAGATTCCTTCATATACCTGCCAGTCTGCTTGTTAGATGCCGGTGAAAGCATTCATGTAGTCTAGCAGACTGGATCGGTTCTGAGAATACTTAAGCTAAGAGTTCCTTAGTTGTTTTTACTCTTACAGCTTATAGTTTATCTCTGAGACCTTAGGTGTTCCTACTGTGTGTGAGTGTTGTATGTAAGACTTTATTTACTTTATTTCTTGTCTTTCTTGTATGTCTTTCTGTTCATTAACCGTTACCTGTTCATTCCCTTTGGTGGTAATCAGGGTCCTTCTTAGGACTAGATTACAGTTGGCAGGGATTGATAGGAGACAGGGTTTACGCTGGTGGCCTGGACCTCTGTACCTTTAACAGTACCTCCAGGTAGAGGGATTAGTTAGGACCCCAGTTTAGGGTCAGCATAGACCCCGGTCACCCTCTAGCCGGAGACAGCGTCTAACGGATTCCGTATTGACCCACTGGACACTCTGTCAGGTAATTCTATGTTATCATATATCTATGCGCATGTTATATAGTATGTTGCCCTTTTGATATAGATTACTGACATCACATATATATATATCTGCTATACAGCGTGACAACTTTAGAATAACAGTGACGCATTGAAAACTGGGGGTTGTTTGGCTAAAGTTGTGGGGGGGGGCAGGGCTGGCTCCAGGTTTTCGTGGGCCCCGGGCGAAAGAGTCTCAGTGGGCCCCTTTAACACATACCACAATTCATGATGCTCCGATACGGCAGAGAAATATAGGTATAGTACAATGCCAAATACTTCACTTCTTACATTACATGAGTGATATCTATTGTAAATTCTACAATAGCTCACAAAACGGACAGTATAGTCCTCATACAGTATTATGGGCACCACATAGTGCGCCATACAGAATAATGAGCCCCCTATATTGCTCCATGCATAATTGGTCCCATATAATGTTCCATACAGTATATGATGAGCTCCACATAGTGCTCCAGTATATGATGGGCCCCATGGATGATGCTCCAGTGTATGATGGGCCTATATAATGCTCCATATATAATGGGCTCCATATGATGCTCCAGTATATGATGGGCCCAATGGATGATGCTCCAGCGTATGATGGGCCTATATAATGCTCCATATATAATGGGCCCCATATAATGCTCCAGTGTATGATGGGCCCCATTTATAATGCTCCAGTGTATGATGGGCCCCATATACAATTCTCCAGTGTATAATGCTCCCCATATATTGCTCCAAACAATAAAAAAATTGAAATATCTCTCCTCGCTGGGCACTGCTGTGCTCTGGACTCTTCAGCGTCGCCATCTTCCAGCTCTCTGCACTGTGACTGTTCAGGCAGAGGGCGCACAGATGTGACGTCATCACGCTCTCTGACCTGAATGTCACTGGCAGGAAACGCGGAAGACGTCATAGCGGTGGAGCAGGGAGAGGTAAGTATTGCAAGTGCTGGGGCCCTGAGCAAGCAGAGGGGGCCCACTCGTGGGCGACGGCACTGGCACAGTGCCCCTCATAGTATGCCGGTGTCTCTGATGGTGAGTGAGCCCCCCCACTGTCAGAGACACCGGCGAGATATGAGGGGCCCTGTGCCAGTGACGTCACCCACGAGTGGGCCCCCCCAACTGCGCAGGGCCCCAGCACTTGCTTGGGTGCGCCAGGTGCTGAAGCCGGCCCTGGAGGGGTACAGTCCAGTTAGGGAGGTGGAAAAACTGGCATATGTTGAGGTGTAGGCTGGACGTTCAGCAGCTGCAAATGAGGAATTGGAGAAGTCAGAGGAAGAGGAGGAAAAGTGAGCCATTTTGCTGGCAACCTATGTGTCATCAGGGGAAGGTGGTACAAAATCCTTTGAAACCCAGCCATGGTTCATTTTAATGAAGGTAATATCACCAACATTTTGGGTCGACAGCCGGGACCTTCTTTCTGTCAGGATTGATTCAGAAGCACTGAAGACTCTTTCTGATAGCACACTACCAGCAGGACAAGCGAGATCCTGTAAGGTATATTGTGCCAATTCATGCCAGGTGTCCAGTTTACAGGCCCAGTAGTCAAAGGGGAATGAACTGTGATGGAGAACATCGATAGGGGAGGAGAGGTAATTTTGAACCATAGTTGACAACTGCTGTCTCCTGTCTGTTGCAATCGATTCAGTATTACCAGTCGTGTGAGCGGTACTCAAGAAATCAGTCTACAACATGGTCATGAAACCCCTGTCTCCAACGCCACTTTGGCTGTGCACCACGAACACCTCTTCCATGTTGCACAGTAAGGCTCGTTGTAGAACCTGCACCGCTGCTGTGTGCTGGGAATGCCTCTAGCAAACAGTTTACCAGAGTTGCTTGTTTGTTCGCCAATATTAGCTCTAAGTTCTCCTGTCGCATGATGTTCTGTAATTTGCCTTCATAGCGTGGATCGAGGATGCTGGCCAACCAGTAGTCGTCATCCTTCATAATTTTGGCAATGCGGGGGTCCCTTTTTAGGATCCGCAAGACATAATCACACATGTGGGCCAATGTTCCAGGTGTCAATGATGCACTGCCAGTGGTGGGTGGAGGAGCACTTTCAGCCAAATCCACATCCATCCAATCACGCACAAAACCTTGGCAAGCCAACATTTTCTTTTGCCCCCTGAGAAGCATCCTTCTCCCCAAAATAATCATCTCCCTCATCCTCCTCCTCCTCCTCCACCTTATCCAGGACAGTTCCCTGAGCAGACAATGGCTGATTGTCATCAAGGCTTCCCTCCTCCTCCTCCTCCGCTGCAGACTCCTGATCCTTAATGTGCGTCAAAGTTTGCATGAGCAGACACATAAGTGGGATGCTCATGCTTATGATGGCATCGTCTGTGCTTACCAGCCGTTTGCATTCCTCAAAACACTGAAGGACTTTACAGAGGTCTTTCATCTTTGACCACGGCACCCTCGACAGCTCGATGTCTGCCCTCAAACTGCCTGCCCGTGTATCCTCCCATAAATGCATTACAGCCTGCCTCTGTTCAAACAGCCTCTCAACCATGTGCATGGTGGTGTTCCACCTTATTGCAACGTCTATGATTAGGCGGTGCTTGGGGAGGTGGAGCAATCGCTGCAGCCTGTGCATACGACTAGAGTCCACGGGCGAGCGACGTATGTGCGAGCACAGTCTTCGCACCTTATGGAGCAGGGCTGGTAACTCCGGATAATTATTTATGATTCACTGCACCACCAGGTTCAAGGTGTGAGCCAGGCAAGGTATGTGTCTGAGTTTTGCCAGGGCTATGGCCGCCACAAAATTACGGCCGTTATCACTGACTACCTTGCCTGGTTCAAGATGTAGACTGCCCAGCCATGACTCAGTTTCTCGCTGCAAGTAGTCGGCCAGTACCTCCACGGTGTGTCTGTTGTCACCCAAAGACATAATTTTTAAAACAGCCTTCTGACACTTACCACTAGCTGTTCTATAGTTGGACACCTCGTGTGCAACACTGGCAGCTGCGGATGGAGTGCTCGTGCGACTGCGCTCTGACGACGAGCTTTCGCTTCTGGAGTAGTAGTACGAGGAGGAGGGTCGAACGCCTACAGACAACTGTTGCCTATACCGTGGGCTAGGCAGCACTGTCCCACCGCCGCTGTCCCCTGTGGACTCTGCAACCACCACATTAACCCAGTGCGCAGTGATGGAGACGTAACGGCCCTGGCCATGCCTACTGGCCCATGCATCTGTTGTGAGGTGCACCTTTCCACTCACTGATTGTTTGAGTGCATGGACAATGCGGTCTTTCACATGCAGGTGGAGGGCAGGGGGCAGGGATGGCTTTTCCAGAAAATAAGTGCCAACTGGGTAGGTCATAGTGTGGGACAGCATAGGCCATGAGCTCTCGGAACGCGGCGCTTTCAACCAAACTGAAGGGCATCATCTCTAATGAAATCAGTTTGGCAATGTAGACGTTCAAAGCCAGTGAGGTTTTGTAGTCCGTTCACGCTTACAAGTGCATGGTGTTTAAATGTCTAAGAATGCAACTGGTATTCAATTCTCAGAGATTTTTCCCTCGGCTAAAGGTCCTTCCGCACTTCTTACAGATAACCTTTGCTTCATCAATAGGATTTTGGTCAAGAAAGTGCCACACTGCACTCTTCCTACTATGGGATAAATTTTCAGGGCTTGCACGCTGTGCTAATTTGACCGTCTGGCCAAGCTGTCCTGCAACTCTTTTTCTTTTTTTAACACATTTTTGGACTGCTATGGGCCTGCCAGATAACCGCATCTGCGTTGTCGATGCCTGCTGCGGATCCTCCTCCTCTTCTGAGCTATTGCCAGTGGCATCCTCTTCCCCTAATGGATGTCATCCATCACCTCCTCTTCAATTTCATCTGCACCTTCCTCTGTGTCACCGTGTAAGGTGGTATAGTATGCAGGAAGGGGCACCTGAGTTCCATCAGGGTCATAATCTGGCTCAGTAGACTGCGAGGGCAATGCAGTGCTCTGGGTGAATGTACCAGCAGAATCATATAGCAATGGCGGCTGTGCATCAGTGCACTCCTTGTCATATTCATCTTGGACTGGGGAAGTCAGGATTTGACTTAATAACCCAGGCATGGTATGTGAAAAGAGCTCCAGAGAGTAATCTGAAGTGTGGCCTGCCGCATCCTTCACTTGTGGTGGGGGTGAAGGACACAAGGAAAGGTGTCGTTCCTGACCAGGAGCCTGCACTGGCGACTCAGTGCTTGCATTTTTTGAAACTTCAGAAGAGGAGGCGATAGAGCTGGAGGCTGTTTCGGCAATGTAAGCCTAAACCTGTTCCTGATGCTCCGGCTTTAAAAGTGGTTTACCATCTCCCAGAAAAGGGAGCCTTCCAGGCCTTCTGGAGCCAGACGATGACGCAGGCTCAACACCTCCTGCCTTAGGTGCTATTGTGCTTTTGGCACTACCAGCAGATGCACCACCACCATCAGTACCAGCTGGGCCCCCCGCCCACGTCCGGGCCTTTTCCACCATTCATCCTCAAGTTTGGGAAAATGTACCAAAAATACCAGCAGAAATATGGTACTGTATCAGAAGCGTACAGCTGTATACAGTATAGGAGAAAATTTCAATCTTCGTATATATTTCCGTAGTCACACACGGACGCTCTCTCAGTATGGATTTGACCGTAATACAAAGAGCAGATATACGGTACTGTATCAGAAGCATACAGCTGTATACAGTGTAGGGGAAAATTTAAATCTCAGTATATAACTCCGTAGTCACACACATACTCTCTCTCAGTATGGATTTGACCGTAATACAAAGAGCAGATATACGGTACTGTATCAGAAGCGTACAGCTGTATACAGTGTAGGGGAAAATTTCAATCTCCCTATTTATTTCCGGAGTCACACACAGACGCTCTCTCAGTATGGATTTGACCGTAATACAAAAAGCAGATTTACGGTACTGTATCACAAGCGTACAGCTGTATACGGAGTAGGGGAAAATTTCAATCTATGTATATATTTCCGGAGTCACACACAGATATTCAGCATGTATTTGTCCGTGATACCAGCCGGTACACGGTAGTGTATGAGGAGAGTACAGCTCTATACGGCGTGTGAAAAAATGAACGGTCGGTAAGTGCGCAGAAAAAAAAGAATAAAAGTATTAGTGCTGTGTAAAAAGCAGTCTGCACAGCAGTGTACACACAGCAATACAGCTAGTCGGCAGCCTTATAACCAGCTCTGCTGCTGCACACAAGAAAATCCTCCCCTGTCACTGGCAGGCAGCCTAATAACCAGCGCTGCTGCACACAAGAAAATCCTCCCCTGTCACTGCACACTAACTGTACAGCAAAATTGCTATCAGCACAAGCACATAAAAACTTCTGTTTCCAGCCCTAACTCTCTCCCTACTGATAAACAGAGTCAGCATCCTCTCCCTACTATTAAGATTGGCAGAAGTAAAATGGCGGTCGGCGGTCAGGGCTTTTATAGACATTATGACACCCCCCAAAGCAAGCCAATCACTGCAATGCCCTTCTCTAAGATGGTGGTGGACGCTGCCCATGTCATCTCGTTGCCCACAGTGTATGTCCTTGCTCATTGGATGAAAAAAGGCGCCTGAAAGCATTCTGGGAAATCCGACTTTGGCGCTCGTTTTCACGACTGCATGGCCGACCTCACGCTATGGTCAGGTTTCGGCCAACGAAACCCGACTTTGGCGAAAGTCGGCGACTTTTGAATCTGACCGACCTGTTTCGCTCAACTCTAGTTACTAGGAATGAAGAATTGAAATGGAGCAAGAATAAGACTGAGAAGAAGACAATAAAGTTTCTATGTCCTCCTCTGTCAGGCATGTCAGCATTCATACTTACGTACTTTTTGACTGATTCACTGAGGAAAATAATTTTTATTGTTAGATCTGACGCTTGGTTCTGAATCCAAAGGCGATCCCAATTTTTTTCTATCACAACAACTTTTAAGCTACAGGATACCCTCACTTTTCTCCAAAACCATACAAGATGTACATACAATGGAAAATAATGCAAAAAATAACCTAAACATAATATTTATTTCAATCTACCGTATTTTTCGGACCATAAGATGCACATTTTTCCCCCAAATTTTTGGGGAAAATGGGGGTGCATCTTATGGTCGCAACATACCTAAAATTCCGGTGGTGGCGGCGGTCCCAATGCAACTTCCCTGTGGTGCGGTGGTGGTGTCGGGGCAGCAGCGGGATTCTGTACTGTGTGGGGGGCTCCACCGGCATTTCTTCCTAGCCGGAAAGCCCCCCGCAGCTGCGATGCAGTGGCCTCCTGAAATCTCAGGACAAGATCTCGTTGCCGAGATTTGAATTTCAGCATGCGGCGGCCATCTTTCTTGAGGCCTGCTTTCAGGACGGAACGGCATCGCAGCAGCGGAGCTGCAGGGGGCTTTCCGACTAACAGCGAAATGCCGGCGGAGCCCCCCACGCAGTACAGAGCCTCGCTGCTGCCCCGACACCACCACCACACCACAGGAAGGCTGCATTGGGACCGCCGCCGGATTTGTGAGTATATTGCCACCCCACAGAGCACAGCCACCCCACAGAGCACAGCCACCCCACAGTGCACAACTACCTCACAGAGCACAGCCACCCCACAGAACACAGCCACCCCACAGTGCACAACCACCCACAGAACACAGCCTCCCCACAGAACACAGCCACCCCACAGAGCACCACCACTGAACCAGCCTTGACCACCGAACGACCCCAGTGACTACTGCTCTACCTGTGCTGATCCCTTCGCTGGTAAGCTGAATTCGTACTGTAAGACGGACCCCCATTTGACACAATATTTTATTTCCCTATTTTCCTTCTGAAAATTTGGGGTGCGTCTTATGGTCCGGTGGGTTTATAGTCCGAAAAATACGGTATTTTATTCACACAAATGATATATTGTATTGTAAGTAGTGTGTGCAAGTAGTAAAGTTAGGTAGCAGTTAAGATAAACATTTATGCTGATAGCTTTTCCTGGATTGTTCAGTTTATGTACAATTTTGCTAATGTTCCAACAATGAGACATCATATGTACATTTAATTTACCCTGATATCGTCCATCCATGACTTTCAAATCTTGGTGGCAATGTATGTGTCAGGACTCTGAACATTTTTGATCGCCTTTTGTGTATTGCTGCCCTTTTTCAAGATGGCGTCTTTTGTCTCATGTGCACTGTGTCATCTGCTATATAACTCCACCCAGCCTGGTTGCAAATTTTTACAGACTTTTCATTCGAAATTTTTCTGATATTGTCCGTCCTATTACTTCCTTGACAAAGAAGGAGTAGCCCTTTAAGTGGTCTTCACAGGCTCAAGAAGCTTTTGATCGGCTTAAGATCTGTTTCACCTCAGCACCGCTGTTGATACACCCAGATCCAACACTTTCTTTTATTGTGGAGGTGGACGCTTCAGATAATGCTTTGGGGGCTATTCTCTCCCAAAGAACTGGAGAGAAAGGACTGCTACATCCTTGTGCTTTCTTTTCCCGTAGACTAACCTCAGCAGAGAAGAATTACGACGTGGGAGACAAGGAATTGCTTGCTATTATACCGGTTTTCAAGGAATGGAGGCATCATCTGCAAGGAGCTGCTCAACAGATCGTAGCACTAACTGACCATCGCAATTTAGAGTTCCTTAGATCCGCTAGATGTCTTTCTCCTCGTCAGGCTCGTTGGAATTAATTTTTAAATCAATTTAATTTTGTTATCTCGTACCGTCCATGTTGTCATAATGGGACGGCTGATGCTTTATCCCGAATCCATGCTGCGGATTCCGTACCTGGAGCCCCGTCCAAGACCATTCTATCTGATGCCAATTTCATCTGAGTTATCCATGATCAGGACTTGTGGAAGGAGTGCAGGGAGGCTTATGACAGTGATGTATTTCTGGCCAATCCATCTGTTGATATTATTCTTGTCTTTAAGGGTGGCATGTGGTTCAGAGATCGACGTATCTGCGTCCCTGAAGCCGTCCGTCTGCAGATCCTCAAGTTGGTACATGACTCCAAGTTGGCTGGTCACAGGGGGGTACAGAAGACACAAGAGTTCCAAAGCCGATTTTTGTGGTGGCCAACTTGCCTGAAGGATACCAAGGACTATGTTCTCTCTTGCAAGGTATATGCTTGTTACAAGACTCCTCATGTGGCACTTACGGGTCTTCTGCAACCATTACCTGTTCCGTCCCCCCTTGGGGGTCTATATCAATGGACTTTATTGTGGAGCTGCCTACATCGGGGGCATGAATACGATCATGGTGGTAGTTGATAGCCTGACTAAAGCCACTCATTTTGTTCCATGCACCGTCCTCCCTTCAGCTAAGGATACAGTGAACTTGGTTATACAGAATGTCTTTCGGCTGCATGGGGTCCCGGATGAGATCATCTCTGACCGTGGAGTACAGTTCACTTCAAGATTCTGGAAGGGGTTTTGCTCTGCACTCAATATTAACGTCTGTCTCTCTTCCGCTTACCATCCCAAGACCAATGGTCAGACTGAGCGTACCAACCAGATGCTGGAACAATATCTAAGATGCTATGTCAGCCATCTACAGGATGATTGGTTGGAGTTGCTGCCGTTAGCCGAATTTTCATACAACAATTCTCAGAGCGCCTCCACAAAGTTTACACCTTTCTTTGCTAATCTGGGTTATCATCCGTGTATCTTACCTAGAGCTCCGATTAATTCTCAGATTCTGGCAGTTGAGGAGAGGCTGACTGCGATGAGGCAAGATCTGGAGGTTCTGAAGGAATCCCTGACCACAGCTCAGGAACGTTATAAGAGATCGGTTGATAGATTCCGTAGACCTGCACCCATGTTCAAGGTGGGAGATTCCGTGTGGTTAGTTACTAAGAATCTGAAATTCACAAAAACTTGGACAGAAGTTCATTGGCCCTTTCAAGATCAACGGTATTGTGAGCTCCGTGGCCTGCCGTCTGAAGCTGCCTAGAACTATGAAGGTACACCCAGTTTTCCATGTATCTTTACTAAAGCCGGTATCTCCTAATACTATCCAGGGACGTGTTGTGCCACCTCCGTAGCCTGTGGTGATTGATGCGCAAGAACAATTTGTGGTGGAGAAAATGATTGATTCCAGAATTCGCAGGAATCGACTCCAATATCTAATAAGATGGCAGGGATATTTCCCTGAGGAAGACTCTTGGGAATCGGTGGAAAACATCAATGCCCAACAGAAGATTTCTCCTTTTCATCAGAGATTCCCTGAGAAACCAGGTCCAGGATCGTCCTGAGGCCGCTTCTAAGGAGGGAGTAATGTCAGGACTCTGAACATTTTTGATCGCCTTTTGTGTATTGCTGCCCTTTTTCAAGATGGCGTCTTTTGTCTCATGTGCACTGTGTCTTCTGCTATGTAACTCCACCCTAGCCTTTAGGCTGTGCTAGAGTATTCTGCCTTGCATCCAGCCTCTGACCTCTGGCTGCTCCCTGGCTTTGTACCTGCTCCTGTGACCTGTTTGTGATCCTGCTGCTCTTCTCTGAGTTCCTGCTGCATACACCGGTTTTCAGTAATCCTCCTTCATCTGGCTGCTTGTGTTACTCCCTCCTGCATTTGCTGGACATGTAAGTTGCTGCAGCTCTCCTCTGCTTAAACCTGAGACTATCAGCCAGGCCTTCCTGGTTAATCTAAAAATATTATTTGAACTGCCTTATAAGCATATCTACTGTGCTTGGACTAAACTATTCGTATCAAGTATCCTCAAGTATAATTGTGCTTCATAGACTCTCTGCTTGATTGCATTTCTCTCTGAAGTTTCCTATAGACTGTTAATCTGCATTTAATATCTACACCAAGTGTTGTGGACTTGAGCTTTTCTTTGCACCTGTTTGAATCACTGTGTGATAATATAGACTTTACCACTTATAAAACTGAGTACGGTAGTTGTCTTGTTCCACGCAAGAAGTCTCCTGAGTGATCCCCTATAATTATTACAGTATGAATCTGTGGACTATCAGACACACCGGAATTTATTTTTTTAAATGACAGGCTAGGAAATGCCTAAATAAGGTACCAAAAAGTCTTCAGTTGGCAAAGCTTTAATGAATTAATTTATAAAACACAGTTTCATGTGAATAAGTGGGAATGTAATGTTCTTTCTGTCAACAAGTGGCTCATGTAGAATGTTTGGATCACCAGTTTTGAGGTCAGATCTTGGAGGCTAATTCCTCTCCACTTAATGCTCCTCACAAGCTCTGCTGTCCCACATACACAGAAAACAAGGATACTTGACCGCCTGCACCACCCAGGTAATGTGCCCTCACTCTCTTACCTCCATGCTTACCAAAGCTTCCACTTGCATCTTAAGAACCAACACCTTATGTTTTTGTTAACATTTTACGAAACTCAGTTGCTTCTTTAACCATCATATATTTTGTGCTATCTCAGGTGTTTATTTGACAATTTGTTGGCATTTTTATCAGTGTGACGCGGCTTTTATTTTCATTTGTACTTTGCATCCTCTCACATTTCCTTTTGAAATGAAGTTTTATTATGATATTTACGGTAATTGAATCCAAATAAAATTTGAATAATTTTAGATGCATCTTCCACATTTTTGATGTTTTTATTCTATTGAAGAAGTCTATGCTAGGCATGTATTCCTATTTTGAAAAGTGCTCTATTTTACAGTATATTTATTTTTCTTCCTATGTTCTGAAGTTTTCACTTTACAAAAGTAGAAGTCACTAGAATAATCTCTTGGTTCTCACTAATCCATAGGTATACCAAATTGCATCTATTAGCGTGTTCTCTTCGTCCACATCCATAAACTATTGACACACTGTTTGCACACCTTGTGAGGGGCCCAAGACTTATCTTAATTACCAAAGTTTTACTTTGAAATATGCTAAATGGGCTTGCTAGACAAATGTGCTGATATTTGTCCTTTGACTGTGAATAGTGAAACTGCTAGAGATATAACAAATAGAATCAGGACTGTTTAGGCAGTTATGACGAGAAATAGCAGAAGATAGACATGATCTGAAAGAAAGGAAAAAGGTCTGGACCTTATCTTCACCCGTCTCTGTTCCCTCACCAATCTCACTAACTCCCCACTCCCCCTGTCTGACCACAACCTACTGACATTCTCTTCCCTCTCCTCTGTTAGTACGCATCCCCCACTCCACAAACTCATCCACCCTCGCAGAAATCTCAAACACCTCAATTTACAATCGCTCTCTGAGTCTCTCCTCCCTCTCACAGACATAGCCTCACTTAATGACACAGATGCTGCTGCCACATTTTATAACACCACAATAAAAACCACACTTGATTCGGCCGCCCCCCTCACGCAGAGCAAAACTCGTACAATCAACAGGCAGCCCTGGTTGACCGGCCTGACCAAAGAACTGAGACGGGCTTCCAGGGTTACCGAGCGGAGATGGAAGAGAACCCATTCTACCGAGCACCTCAACGCATACAAGCAGTCCCTCGCCAGCTTCAAGTCCACACTCTCTGCCGCAAAACAAACTTACTTCGCATCTCTCATATCCTCCCTGTCTCACAACCCTAAACAGCTCTTCAACACTTTCAATTCTCTACTCCATCCCACAGCACCTCCTCCCTCTCCTTTCATTTCTGCCGAAGACTTTGCCTCCTTCTTTAAGCAAAAGATTGATACTATCAGAGAAGGCTTTGGCCCGCAGCCGCCAATGCCCCTCTTAGCCACTCAGCCCTGTTCTTCCAAAACCAGCTTCACCACCATGACAGAAGATGAGCTCTCCACTCTCCTGTCAAGATCACACCTCACCACTTGCGCACTTGACCCACTCCCGTCCCACCTCATCCCTAACTTTGCCACAGTCTTCATCCCTACTCTTACACACCTCTTCAACCTTTACTTACAAATGATGTCTTTCCTTCATCCTTCAAACATGCTTCAATCACACCGATCCTCAAAAAGCCCTCCCTTGACCCATCCTCTGCGTCTAACTATCGCCCGATATCTCTTCTCCCTTATGCCTCAAAACTACTGGAACAGCATGTATATCTTGAACTGTCCTCCCACCTTTCCTTCTGTTCCCTCTTTGACCGGTTACAATCCGGCTTTCGACCGCATCACTCAACTGAAACTGCCCTAACTAAAGTCACTAACGACCTGCTAACCGCCAAGAGCAAGCGACACTACTCTGTCCTCCTTCTCCTGGACCTGTCTTCTGCCTTCGACACTGTGGACCATTCCCTCCTGCTACAGATTCTCTCATCTCTTGGCATCACAGACCTGGCCTATCCTGGATCTCATCATACCTAACAGACCGAACATTTAGTGTCTACCTCTCACACACCACCTCCTCACCTCGCCCCCTGTCTGTCGGTGTTCCTCAAGGCTCAGTCCTAGGACCCTACTCTTCTCCATCTACACCTTCGGCCTGGGACAGCTCATAGAATCCCACGGCTTGCAGTATCACCTCTACGCGATGACACGCAGATCTAGCTATCTGGACCTGACCTCACCTCCCTACTGACCAAAATCCCACAGTGTCTGTCTGCTATCTCAGCCTTCTTTTCTGCTCGCTTTCTCAAACTGAACATGGACAAAACAGAATTCATCATCTTTCCCCCACCTCACTCTACCCCTTCACCAGACCTATCCATCAATGTCAATGGTTGCTCGCTTTCCCCAGTCCCACATGCTCGGTGCCTTGGGGTGATCATCGACTCTGCCCTCTCTTTCAAACCACATATCCAAGCCCTCGCCACCTCCTGCCGCCTCAGACTCAAAAATATTTCCCGGATCCGCTCATTCCTCAACCATGAAACCACAAAAACACTAGTGCACGCCCTTATCATCTCCCGCCTCGACTACTGCAACCTCCTACTGTCTGGCCTCCCCTCTAACACTCTGGCACCACTCCAGTCCATCCTACACTCTGCTGCACGACTAATCCACCTGTCCCCGCTATTCCCCAGCCTCCCCGTATGCCAGGCCCTTCACTGGCTCCCTATTGCCCAGAGGCTCCAGTTCAAAACCTTAACCATGACATACAAAGCCATCCACAACCTTTCTCCTCCATACATCTGTGACATGGTCTCCCGCTACCTACCTACACGCAACCTTCGATCCTCTCAAGATCTCCTTCTCGACTCCCCCTCATCTCTTCTTCCCACAAACGCATACAAGACTTCTCCCGGGCTTCCCCCATACTCTGGAACTCCCTGCCGCAAAACATCAGACTTTCACCAACAACGGAGACCTTCAAGAAAAACCTGAAGACCCACCTGTTCCGACAAGCCTACAACCTGCAATGATCCTCAATGTACTGAACCATCGTACGACCAGCTCTACCCTTTCCTAGTGTATTCTCACCCATCCCTGCAGTCTGTGAGCCCTCGCGGGCAGGGTCCTCTCTCCTTCTGTACTTGTGTGTCCCTTGTCCAGCACATGTTTATTGTACTGTCTATATTTTTCCCCTTTTCATATGTAAAGCGCCATGGAATAAATGGCGCTATATAAATGTATAATAATAATAATAATAATAATAAATGAAAAAAATAAAATCTGCTAATCTCTTGTATACAGACTTTCAGAATAAGTTTCACTATATAGGGTGACACACAACCTCTTGCCACATTTTGTGTCTAACTGAATAGCCTATACAAATAGCAACCTGCTGCTGGTCTCCAAGGATGCCCTCCACTCCTCACCACTTGGAGGTGGTTAACTCTCGGCCAGCAGGAGAGCACTAGTGCTACCCTCGATCCAGCCTAGATTAATCACATTAAGATAAAAAATAAATAAAATCTGACATGATAGAAGAAAACAAACTGCAATTTTGAAAATAAGCATAACTATTTTAGTATAAATCAGCAGAAACATTGAACTCAACAAAAATAATGTTCAAAATTGCTCCCCAGTGTTATTTGTCATACTGGGCAGCACTGGTGGCTCAATTGTTAGCACTGTAGTCATGTATTCCTGGGGTTCTGTGTTCAAATCCCATTAAATAAAACATCTGCAATGATTTGTAGGTAGTCCTCATGTTTGTGTGCATTTTTTCTCATATTCCACAGACATGCTGATAGGGAATTTAGACTGAGAACCTCAAAGGGGACAGTGATGATTATGTTTTTAAATTGATGTGGAAATGAATGGCTCTATATAAATGAGTAAATATAAATATAAACTATTTGACCACTTTTGAAGTATCAAGGAAACAAGACAATTTCTCAAAGCAATAGATTCATGTGCTTCTCTGCCTTAGTGAGTTATAAAAGAGACAAACAACAGTATCTGCAGAATTAGCATCATATTCAGCTTTATTAATATGATGAAGACACTCTTAAAGTATTTTCAAACCCTAACTGGAATTTACTCTTGGCCGTCTGTCACTAGAAAAAAAAAGCCCAAGCTGACCCAGCTTGTCATCCAAACATTGCCCTGTCTTGCTGAAAATATTTTTTAAAGGATCTTGAGAAAGGCAAATAGCCCAAAATAGCACCTAGTTTGTCAATGCCTACAGCTAAAAATTGTAATGTCAAGGAATTATGACTTGTAATTCATATGTGCATGAATACAGGATATTTAATCTAGTCCTTAACTATTTGACATTGGATTTTAAAATGTTATGAACATAAGGACATCTTGATGTTTTTCTATGAAGCACAGTCATACCTTTTGTATTTTCTAATTATGAAATAAACATTCGCTGCTACTTAGTGATCTCTTCATACTACATTGATGTAGATCTTTGCCTATTACCAAACAGAACATTTTATGATGGATAATTTACAGAACTGTGACTTAAATCAGAAATGGTTTGCTCATTTGTGAAAACTGCTGTAATGCATTTCTTCTGAATAACCTTCTAAATTTTCAGCATTTTATTTTCCTAAATTGTTCCTTGTATTCCATAAGTCTACTCTTTTTCCAGATTTGATTTTATTATAAAGTAAGCAGAATGACATCCATTTTTACTGATGTTGTGCATTTACCACACAAATTATTTATCTTTTTAATCACTTTTTTGCCTTTTTCTTACATGTTAATTAAACACTAGAGTATTAGCCATATGTTTGGAGACTATAAAGTAGGATTTCCGCTTGCATTTCCACTAAACGCATATCTTTCTCAATTAACTACTATAATATAAAAATGGTCTATCTCTTTTGAATTTGAAGATTTAACTATCGTCATTGTTTGGTGCAATTTGTATAAGGGTATAGAATACTTATAATTATAGTTTTAATCTCTTTGACTTTTAATTAAATAGTATTACTATGCTGTACTATATAAGTTTTATTAAAGGGGTAGTCTGGGACTTTAATATTGATGTGATGACCTATCCTTAAATAGGTCATCAATGTCTGATTGATAGGGCTGCAACAACTTGCACCCTCACCAATCAGCTGTTCTGGGTGTCGGAGGTAGCCTGAACAGCTCAGTTAAGGAGCTGCACAGCTCAGTTGACTGTATAGTGGCCGCGGTTGGGTACTGCATATCTGCCTCCTGTTCAAATCAATACAGGTGGATCTGCAGTTCCCAGTAGCGACCACTTTAATAGATGAGCTCACAATCGCCGAATTTTCAATATTCGCTGATTTAATCATCGATTTAAACTCTGAATATAGCCGAATATATACAGCACAAAAGCCGATGTTTCCCATGCTGGGGCGTAGTGCTTCTGATCGGCAGTGAAATCATCTCAGCCGGTCAGAGAGCTGCGGTTCCCACGCTGTTAAAAGACAGCGTGAGCGCTCAGAGGTGATCAGAGGTATAAAATTTAGCTCTGGTCACTGATGTCAGGCTGTCAGCTGATGGGACTACAGCTCCCATCAGCTGACACCTTCTGCCGCTAATAACAGTGAGAGCAGGAGAGGCTGATGGGAGTATTCATCATCCGCACCTGCGCTGTAAATAAATAATTTAAAAAAACCTGCGTGTGTTCCCCTGTATTTTTGATAACCGCCGGGCAAAATTCACAGCTGGTGGCTGAAACACTCAGCTTGTCAGCTTCAGCAAGGCTGGATATCAAGAATAGAGGGGTCCCACATGGTAATTATTAATTATTTAAATAAATAATTTTAAAAAAATGGCAAGAGGTCCCCCCATTTTTGACAACCAGCCTTGCTAAAGTAGCAGCTGGGGGCTGGTATTCTCAGGCTGGTAAGGGGCCATTGATATTGCCCCCCAGCTTAAAAATAGCAGCCCATAAGACAACTATCCATTACTAATCTTATAGTTGTATGATAATTAAAGACACAACCAGAATAAAATCCTTTATTTGAAATAACTAAGACTAAACACTGTTTTTAATTTTATTTAAATATAACAAACACAGCTGTACTCACCTAACACCTAATTCTACCGAAGCCTTCAATCTCCTGAAATAAAACAAAAATAAAAATAAACAATATACCATACCTGTCTGTAGTTAAGTCCCACGCCGTATTCCATGTCCGGGGGATTAACAGTTTTCAACCTGGATGGTGGCAATGATGCGACTGTCCAGGCTGAGAACCACTGGTCAATGAGTTGCTGGGAACGCAGCCTCCATGACTAGCGGTGATGTCATAAAGGTTACCTCAGGTCACTGATGCTGCGTTCCAAGTAGACATGAACTGCCGGGACCTCAGCACCGTGGGAAAAAGTCAGTGATGAGGTCACCATAGCTCAAGCACAGTGACTTCACAGCAAATCACAGTGAGAATTTTTATTTATTTATCATCTCTGGTATTGGGACTTAGCTGAGAAATCTCAGGCTGGGTGGAGAACATTCTGAAAAACCCTTGGTGAGGTGCACACCCAGCTTTATCCAGGACACCACGGATATTCTTTGCAAATTGTCAGGTGAAACTAGAGGAAGAGTTTTTGTCTCTTGCCCAATTAAACCTCTCGCATACTTCCGCTACATTGATGATCTGCTAATAATCTGGACAGACTCAAAAGATGATCTGCTTACCTTCCGCAATAACTTCAACAAGTCCCACCCAACCATCAATCTAACCCTCAACTTTTCAAAGTCCCAAATACATTTTCTGGACATAACCATATACATCAAGGTCAACTCCATACAAACATCAATTTACCATAAGCCCACAGGACGTCCAGCATACCTTAGATGGAACAGCTTTCATCCAGGACACACAAAAACATCCATCATCTACAGTCAAGCTCTGAGGTACATTCAGATCTGTTCAGACATTAAAGACAGGGAACTACACCTGCTATCACTGAGGAATACATTCCTACAACAAGGATACTATCGACTGGTAATAGATGAATAGATCCACAGAGCTGCAAGGATCCCAAGAAGCAGCCTCCTGAATTACAAACTGAGAGAGACAACAACAGGGTGCCTCTTGTGGTCACATACAACCTCCACATGAGCGTCCTAAGGAAATTGGTGCTGATCTCCAACCCATATTCCACAGAGACCACAAGTTGAAATACATATTCCCAGAACTACCACTTCTCTCCTACAAACAGCCCCTAAGTTAAGGAATCTCCTTGTCAGAAGTGTCCTCTCATCACCATCAGTGACAGGCACATTCCCAGGTAACAATAAAGCATGCAAACTTGGACCACATATTACTAACAAATATAGTCCGCATACCAAACACAAATCAGGACAAATCAGGTCATGGATTTCTTGTCATGTACTTCCTCAAATGTGGTGTACATGATACAATGTACAATGTGCCCTGGAGCTATCTATATTGGAGAAACCATGCAAAAACTATAAACAAGGATAAATTTACACAGACACACAATCAGGAAAGAAATGGACACACCTGTGGGAAAACATTTCTCTGGAAATGGACATTGTATGACAAAATTAAAAGTCTTAATACTAAAAGGTAATTTTAGGGAAGAAAGAGAAAGAAGAGAAAGAAAAATTTTGAATTCAAACTGATAAAGATGTTCAATTCTATGACATTAGGACTCAATTTAACACCTGGATTTATGACTCACTACATGGATACAATTCACACCTCCACCAGATGGACTCCAGATAACTAAGAACATCATTCCCAATGCCTCTCCATTTGTAAGAAAATGCCTAATTTGATTTCCTTGGCTTATCTTTAGGAGGCATCACCCCTCCCACCTAATGAACAAATGCCCCACTGTAGAATCCTTTAAATGTTGTTCCTTTTTCTTATTAATTTATTTGGAATCATGCCTGAAGAAGGAGCCTCTGTGCTCTGAATGCTTGCAAACATATATATTTTCTGGTTAGCCAAAAGAGGTATCACTCCGAGAATACTTTTGTCATTATTGGGCAGAAAAGCATTCACATCGATTTTTCTGGCTAACGCAGTACCACAATATAATTTGCTATTGTACATCCCTTTACCCGTGAAATGTTCCCTGTGTCATTAACTGCAACATAACCCCAAAGCATGACTGATCTACCCCTATGCTTAATGATTGGTAAGATGTTCTTTACCTGAATTTCTGTGCCCTTTTTTCTCCACACGTACCTGTACTAACGATATATATTTTTACCTCAAGGTCCACAGGACTTGTTTCAAAAAAGCATCATGCTTGTTTAGATGTTTTTTTGTTTTTTTTTGCATATTTCTGATGTTGAATTTTATGGTGAGAATACAGGCTAGGTTTAATTCTGATGAATCTTCCATGAAGACCAAATTTGTGAAGGTGTCTCTGAACAGTAGAACAAAGTACCACAACTCAAGAGTCTGCTAACTCTTTCTGATCTTTCAATCCTACGAGCAGCTTTCACTGAAATTTTGCATGGTCTTCAAGACCTTATCTTGCCCTCCACTGTTCCTGTTAAATGTCATTTCTTAATTAAATTTCAAATGAAGGAAAGGATACCAGGAAAGCGCTTTGCTATCTTCTATGAAGCCTAAGTCAATATTATCTGAACACGCAAATCTCCAAGGGTGTCCTAACGTTTACAATGGCTCATTTTCCTTATTGTAGTTTTTAAAATGTAAAAAATTAAATTTTCTTCTTGCCTAAAATAGAAAATAAACGTGTCTTCTTAACTTTAGCCTTTTCTGAGATCATTTCATCTTCTTCTTGCTTAGCTGTTCACAATAACAGTAATTTTGACCAGGGGTGCCCAAACTTTTTCATTCAACTGTATCATACCGATACATTTGCACTTTTCTGAAAAAAAAGCAAACAAAAATGTACACGTCTATTATCACTGCACCCAGAATGACCCGCCTCATAAAATTGTTACACTAGTTGATGCCTTCAGTGAACACCTTAAAAAATGAATGAAAAATGGGGCAAAAAAACAATGATTTTCTCTTGTTACTCTTGTGAGAACAAATATTTGGGGCTAAAAAAAATTTTGTTGGAAATTTTTTATTTTATTTTCACGACTCTACCTTATAAACTGTAAAGCACTGGGTTTTACGTGCTCACGACACATTTAGATACATTTCTTGAGGGGTCTAGTTTAGAAAAATGGGATCCCTTATATGGTTTAACCACTGTTTAGGCACCTCAGGGGCTTCCACATCTGGGGTATCTGTGTTCTCAGGAGAAATTGCAAAACAATTTTTTGCACATTTTCTCCTGTTACCTATCTGAAAATGCAAAATTTGGGGCTAAAAGAACATTTTTGTGGGAAAAATGTGATTTATTTATTGTCACGGCTCTATGATTTAAACTGTTTAGGAACATCAAAGGCTCTCCAAACACGACATGGCATCCTCTAATGATTCCATCAAATCTTGCCTTCAAAAAGTCAAACATTGCTCTTTCCTTTAAATGCCCTGCTGTGTGTCCAAAAAGTAGTTTTCCTCCACATAAGGTATATTAGCGTAATTAGATGAAATGCTAAACAAATTGTATGGTGCATTTGTTCCTGTTACCCTTGTGAAATTTCTAAAATTGGGGCTAAAAAACATTTTTGTGGGAAAAAAATTTGATTTTTTTTATTTTCACGGCTCTTCATTATAAGCATCTGTGAAGCAGCTGGCGGTTCAGGGTATTCACAGCTAGAGATGAGAGAACTGTTGTGAATGTGTTGGAGAGACTTCGGAGCTGAGGCTCCCTCAGTGGTTGCTGAGGGTGTTGTGAATGGGTTTGAGATGAGTTCTGAGCAGAGGCTCCCTCTGGTGGTTACAAGCGGTATTAGTGAGGATTGTGAGGACTTGGAATCAGGTGTTACTGATTGGTCTTAAATAAGGGAGTCTTTTCCCATCAGGGTTGCCGGTGATCAATTGTTCTGGTCTGAATCCTTCTTTCAGTTTCCCTTGTAGCCTGCTGTGTCGTGTCTGCATCTCCTGCATCAGATAAGACAATTTCTTTAATTTGTGTTTTTGCTATATTTTTGCATTTTGTCCTGCACTTCTGTGGGTCCTTCTGGGTCCCTCCGGGGCTTTTGCCCTCTCAGTTTAGTCCAGCACTGTGTTTTGTACTTTTGCTTTTTCCATTTTTTTTTCAGTGGCTGCTGTTTTGATTTTTTTACACCAGAGAACTAATTTAGGTGGTAGAGGTCGTGTGATCTCAGTGATTTTGAAATTAGTAGAGTTGGTGTTTTTTCAGGGTTTTCTGAGATTGCAGTAAGTACCTTACTGTCCTTTTCTATTTGATAGTTTGGGCCCAGCGTTTGCTCATACTATTTTCTTTCTGTGTCAGATTTCCTCTTGTCTAACCGCCATTACATGTTTGGGGGCTTTCTATTATCTTTGGGGTTCTGCTCCGGGGCAGAAGCTTTCCTATTTCTATCTTTAGGTGTAGTTATTTTTCTCAGGCTGTGACGAGGTGTCTAGGACCAACGTAGGAACGCTCCACGGCTGCCTCTAGTTGCGGTGGTTAGTCAGGGTACTGCAATCTCATAGATCCAACTGCTCTGGTGTATTTCCTTTTTTACCTGCACTCCTCAGCTACCGTAACATAACAGTATCACCGGCATTAAAAATTGTATGGTACTCACAAAAGGGAAAAAATATTTTGAAGGAAGAAAATTGTCAGAGATATTTTTCTGTTTGTTGCTTTTTTTTTTTTTCCCTCTGTATCTCTGGGTGCTGGGGGATCTTTTCTCCAATGGAGTTTGCACAGTTGTCTGGCCGTGTGGATCAGCTTGCCACTGAGGTTCAGGTATTGCGATATCTTGCTAGAGTTGCCTGTTGGGAACCTAGGATCCCCATGCCAGATTTGTTTTTTAGGGGATCGAGCTAAGTTTCTGAATTTCAAAAATAATTGTAAATTGTTTCTTGCCTTAAAATCTAAGTCCAGAAACGCAGCGCAGCAGGTTCAAATTATCATCTCTCTCCTGCGCGGCGATCCTCAGGATTGGGCTTTTTCCCTGATACTGGGATCCTGTTTTGAGTGATGTTGATGCATTTTTTCAGGCTTTGGGGTTATTGTACGATGACCTAATGTCACTGATCAAGCTGAAAAAGCCTTGTTTGGCATTAAATCAGGGGCTTGATGACGCTGAGTTATACTGTCAGAGATTCCGTAGGGGCAGTCCTGCCAATGGAATGACGACGCTTTGGCGGCCCTTTTCCGGAAGGTCTGTCGGATAATGTAAAGGATGTTATGTGGGATTCCTGTCCCCTCTGGTCTCAATGATTCTATGTCATTACGATTCAAATTGACAGACGTTTGCGTGAGCGGAGAAGTATGTTGGAGTGGTGTTGCCTTGTGAGCCAGCTGCTGACCCCATGCAGGGTGATGGAGTGGGTTGGGGCACAGCGTCATGATTTTCGAAAGCGCAATGGGTTATGTTTTACTGTGGTGATGCCTCTCATGCTATTTCAGTCTGCCCTAAGCGGGAAGACATTTTGCACGCTCAGTTGTCTTGGTAGTGTTCAGTCTAAGTTTTTTATTAACTGTCACCTCTGATATGCTCTCTGTCCTCATTTTCTGCTCAGGCTTCGTTGATTCTGGAGCAGCTATTAACCTGATGGATATGATTTTGCTAAAACGTTGTGGTTTCCCTTGATACCCTACAGAAGTCTATTCTTTACTCGGGATCGATTCTACCCTTGGCTGAGAATAAACCCCAGTTTCTACTCAGGTGATAATGAGGGTTGAACCTATCACCAGGAGTGCTGCAAATTTTTGGTTCTATTATAAATCTGCATGACATTATAGTGCTGGGTTTCCCTTGGTTTACAGTCTCATAATCCTGTTTTGGATTGGAAATCTGTGTCTGAAACCCAGTGGGGCTGCCATGTTTAATACCAACACTCCTTTTTTCTGCCTCCCCCAGGCTGAGGATGTTCCTGACTTTTTGTTTGATTTTTCTGATTGTTTAGCGAAAGTAAATCTGCATCCTTACCTCCCCTAGGAGCTATGACGCGCTATTGAATTATGTGCCAGTAGTAATTCCCTAAAGGTCGCCTTTTTACTTGTCTGTACTGAACATGACGCTATGCGTCTTATATCAAGGAATCATTGGAGAAGGGTCAATATCAGAACCATCCTCTTCACCCTAGGTGCCCGGTTTTTTCTTTGTGGCCAAAAAAGATGGTTCATTAAGGCCGTGTATTGATTATCGTCTCTTGAACAATATTACTGTGAAATATTCAATACCCGTTACCCTTGATTTCTGACCTGTTTTCCAGGGTGAAAAACGTACTTGGGTTTACCAAGCTTGACCTCAGGGGGCGTATAACCTTATTCGCATTAGCCGGGGATGAATGGAAGACGGCATTTAACACCCCCGAAGGGCTTTTGAACCTTGTGATGCCCTTTGGGTCATAATGCTCTTCCGTCTTCCCGTCCTTCATAATGATTTTCAGGGATTTTGTGGACAAGTTTCTGATTGTTTTTTGGATGATATCTTGATTTTTTCTAATGACTGGGACCCCCATGTGAAACATGTTCGAACTTATTCCAGATTTTGAGAGAGAAAGCTCTGTATTGAAGGGATCAAAGTGTCTTTTGGCGTACAAAGTCCATTTCTGGGATTTTTTTTGTCCCCTGTTATTGAAATGGACCGGTCAAGGTTCAGGCCATCTGTATTGGGTCCAACTCTTCATTAAAGGCTCTTCAGAGATTTTGGGTTTTCCAATTTTTTTTCGAAATTTATGGTAATTTCTCGGTTATTGTTAAACCATTAACTGATTTTTACCAAAAGGTTCTGATTGGTGAATTGGCCCCTGGGCAGCTCTGCGTTTCAGGGGAAATTAAGCAGAGATTCACTTCTCTCCTTTCACGGGAGCCGATGTTTCTCTGCCCTTTCAGGTGGAGGTTGTGCCTCTGAATTGGGGGGTGCCGTTTTGTCCCAAAAAGACCGGACCTCTAAAAATAACCTTGTGCCTTTTTCTCTCAAAATTTCTCCTACTAACGTAATATGACGGGGTTAATCTGGAGTTATTGGCCATGAGTGGGCTTTTAAGAGTGGGACATTGGGTGGAGGGAGCCAAACATCAGGTGGTGTTCCTTCGCCAAAAAACTGTCACTGGAATCTCCAAGCCTCAATCCTAAAGGGGCCGGGGCCCCTTTTTTTTCACACTTTAATTTTTGGTTTCCTTTTTTCCCGCACTAAGAAATTTTTCGGATGCCCTCGAAGTTTTTCCCTTGCGGACTCTCCTGGCTATCGACCCCCCTGTTTTTGAAGGAGGGTGTATTCTTTCCCCATCTCGCCCAAATTTAGACTGCTTGGGGGGGTTAGGATAGGCCCGAGCGCTGCCCTGTTGGAAAATTGTTTGCCCGGCCCAAGGGGAAAAGAGTGTATGTCTGAATTCATTGTTCCCATTGGTGGGCTCCCGGGGAAATTTTGGGCAAAAACTTGGTTTGGGGCCTTTTTTGGGGCTACCTTGTCCCCCCGGGTGTCAGGGGAAATTTTTTGCAGCCTGCGGGCTTTTTCTCGCTCCAAGCCCCTTCCTCGCTTATGTTTTGATGCCATTGCCCCTCAAGAGACCCCGGACCCTATCTCTATGGGTTTATTTCCGATCTTCCTGTTTTTTAGAGATGACCACCATCTGGGGGAAATTTGATAGGGGTTTTTTTTTAAAAGATAATCTTGGCCTTCCAATTGCCCTTCCCCCGAATTGGTGCCCCGTTCCTTCAGCACGTGGTTCGTTTTTACGGAACCGAAACATTTTGTCTGACAGGGATCCATTTTTTCCAATTTGGAGGGGTTTTGTCTAAACTGGGTGTTCAACTTTCTCCTCCCCTTTATCCTCAGACCATGTCAACTGAAGAACAAAACCAATTGGGACTTTCAAATCTTTTGTTTGGATCAGGGGGATGGTCCTTTTTTGCCTTTGGGGGAGTTTGCTTAAAAATAGGGCAGCCGCAATTTTTTGTCTCCGTTTTTTGTAAAATTTTGGGTTTCCCCCGATTTTCTTCAGATAACGGAGGG
>JARQOD010000006.1:85099977-85160091 GCA_033576555.1 Oophaga sylvatica
AACTTGCAGATGGTGAAATTCAACCTCTTAGCTTTCTCATGGCTAGGTGGAAATGGTCTTTTACTTGTCCACATCTGAGGGACCGAGGGCTGGTTGTTGTGCGTAGACGGGGTTGAGTAGGGTGTCCCCGGACAACTGACGGTCTTTGAGGAAGATGCAGGCGCAAAAGTTAGGTTGCCTTGATCCAAAGGTGGTGCTCTCGATGTCGGAGAGCGCTCAACACCAGGTCTGACTGCTGTCCCCCCAGTCACAGAGGATGAAGAGGCCGCGGTCGCGGATGCACAATATGGGGCAGACGGTGGTTGGGCCGGCCCGCTAGGCCGTATTGTAGAACAGTGAGCTTGCCACTGCAACTTATGCTTCATATACATGTGACGGTTCATGCATGAAGTACTCAAACTATGGATTTTTTGGCCTCTACTTAGCTTTTGGTCACAAATGTTACAGATAACACGTGTTGGGTCATCCTTATCGATGTTAAAAAATGCCCAGGCTATGCAAGGCGTAGAACCCATGCGACCTGAAGAGCCACCTTGACTTGTGGTCAGAGGCAGAGTTGTGGTTGAGGATACAGTTGGTGACGTGCTTCCAGTACTACATCTCTGTCCAGGAAGGCGCACCCTGACCTCGTCGTCACTCGAATCCTCCTCCACCTCCTCTGCTGACCTCATCGACTGTCTGACTGTGGGTTGACAGTAAGTGGGATCTGCAACCTCGTCATCATCACCCTGTGTGTTCTCACACCCGTCGTCATCAGAGCCAACCTCTTCCTGCCCTGACACCCAACTCAAGCTGTCGCTCAAATCAGGTATTTGAGTCTCATCATCGTCTTCCTCATTCTCTCAACCAACAGGAGTTACAGTTTGGGAACGAGGGTCTACATTATGCTCAGAACCTTCTTCATCTTGTCCTGGATCCGACTCATAAACATTCTGGGCATCAGTGCTGATCATTTCCTCGTCTGGATTCACAGAAGCTGTGGAGATGACCTCTGATTCCCAGGCTATAGTATGAGTAAACAGCTCTGCAGAATCAACCATCTGTTCTACCCCATACTCAGACGGGCAGTTGGAGACTTGGGAGCTGTGAGGAAGCAAGTGCGATTGGGGTGACACCTCTGAGGACTGGAGTTTTTGTGATGTTGAAGTTGAGGTGGAGAGCCGACTTAAAGGAGCACTTGATATCTGTTAAAGCACCTTTTTTTTTGTGCCTCATCTGGAATTTGTAGCGATGGGCGTGCCCGTAAGAAAGGGATCGTACCACATTGGCCACTAAAAGAAGTAGACATCTTAGTTTGGATGGAAGATGGTCTTTCTTCAGCAGATGTTACTGTTGCTTTAACACCTACCACACAGACAAAACCTTTTTTTCCCTTCCCAACACGCCTATTCCCCTTTCCACCAGCAGCAGGCCTTTTGCCACTCATTTTGGTGGTTAACTAATTGACAACTCTGTAGTAGTTTGCACAAAAAACGATGGATGGAAATTCAGCAGAGCTGAGTGGCCAATTTGTGGTACTAGCCCAAAAGGATTGGCTGGGTTAGAAGCAGTAAAACAATTTTATTAGATAAACAGGTGGTGGAGCTTAGTATAGATGGCCTAATAGAATGAGTACCACAGACTACTACTATGCCCACAATTATTCTACAGGCAAGATGCAGCAAAAAATTCTGAGTATTTCATCGCTGGTGGAGCTTTGTATAGATGGCCTAATACAATGAGTACCACACACTGCTACTATGCCCAAAATTATTGTCCAGGGAATATGCAGATGAAAATTCTTTTTTTTTTAAACTCTGGTGGAGCTTTGCATAGATGGCCTAAAGAATGAGTACCACACAGTGCTACTATGCCCACAATTATATTACAGGCAAGATGCAGCCAAAAATTATGAGTATTTCAATGCTGGTGGAGCTTTGTATAGATGGCCTAATAGAATGAGTACCACACACTGCTACTATGCCCAAAATTATTGTCCAGGCAAGATGCAGATAAAAATTATTATTTTTTAACGCTGGTGGAGCTTTGTATAGATGGCCTAATACAATAAATACCACAGACTGCTACTATGCCCACAATTATTCTACAGGCAAGATGCAGCAAAAAATTATGAGTACTTCAATGCTGCTGGACCTTTGTATAGATGGCCTAATAGAATGAGTACCACACAATACTACTATGCCCAAAATTATTGTCCAGGCAAGATGCAGATAAAATTCTTTTTTTTTTAAACTCTGGTGTAGCTTAGTTTAGATGGCCTAATAGAATGAGTAGCACACACTGCTACTATGCACACAATTATTGAACAGGCTAGATGCAGCAATTAATTAGGAGTGATTTGAACGCTGGTGTAGCTTAGTTTTGATGGCCTAATAGAATGAGTAGCACACACTGCTACTATGCACACAATTATTGAACAGGCTAGATGCAAGATGCAGAGAATAATTAGGAGTGAATTGAACGCTGGTGTAGATTAGTTTAGATGGCCTAATAGAATGAGTAGCACACACTGCTACTATGCACACAATTATTGAACAGGCTAGATGCAATGCAAATAATTAGGAGTGAATTGAACGCTGGTGTAGATTAGTTTAGATGGCCTAATAGAATGAGTAGCACACACTGCTACTATGCACACAATTATTGAACAGGCTAGATGCAGCAATTAATTAGGAGTGATTTGAACGCTGGGTAGCTTAGTTTAGATGGCCTAATAGAATGAGTAGCACACACTGCTACTATGCACACAATTATTGAACAGGCTAGATGCAGCATAATTAAGTGATTGAGGCTGGTGCTAGTTAGATGCCTATAATGATACACACTGACTATGACACATATTGAAAGCTATGCAGAATTATTAGGAGTGATTGAACGCTGGGTACTTAGTTTAGAGCCTATAGAAGTAGCACACACTGCTACTATGCACACAATTATTGAACAGGCTAGATGCAGCGAATAATTAGGAGTGATTTGAACGCTGGTGTAGCTTAGTTTAGATGGCCTAATAAAATGAGTAGCACATACTGCTACTATGCACACAATTATTGAACAGGCTGCATGCAGCGAATAATTAGGAGTGATTTGAACGCTGGTGTAGCTTAGTATAGATGGCCTAATAGAATGAGTAGCACACACTGCTATTATGCACACAATTATTGAACAGGATAGATTCAGCAAATAATTAGAGTGATTTGAACGCTGGTGTAGCTGACAAAAAGTGATAGCAACTGCTGTAACCTAGCCCTGAAAAGGACTGCAATTACAAATAGTCACTGTCCCAAGTTGACCTATCTGTCTATTTAAGTCTGAGCACAGACCTGCCTGCTAAAACTGCTAGGAACGTAGCCCTCAAAAGGGCTGCAATTACGAACTAGTCCCTACTCCCTAAACCTTCCTCTCTATTTCTCAGCTATTTCGCTTGCAAGTCGCAATTGCACAATGCACACACAATATAGCACTAACAGCAGCAGTGCCGTCTAACACTGAGCTGCTGCAGTGAGAAAATGGTGGCGAGGGGGGAAATGGCTGGGTCTTATAGGGCAAGGACATGTGACATACACAGCCAATGACACATGCCCTTGCTTGTGTGAAAAAAAAGCACCTCGCTCCGTGTGTGCGCTGCTGATAGGCTGACAGACTGCACCACCCACTGGAAATGTGGAAAAGAGAAAAAATCTTCATTATCTCTGCAGAGATCCAAGCCATGCCCCTCCCCCCGCCACGCTGGACATTCAAAATGTGTATTAACAGTGATTCTCAGCATAACTGTGAAAAAATCCAGTGACGATTTAGGTGCACAAACAGTTATCGAACATAACCTCGAACAGCAGAATTTTTTCCAAATCGTTCGGGTTCGTCGAACGACTCGAACACCGCCCAAAACAGCTCGAATTTGAGATTGGCGAACAGTTTGCTTTGAACACCGCTTATCTCTATCAATGAGGACCTGATGGTTAAGGGATCGGTGTAAGCCTTCTTACCTGGGAGACCTGATACCTCATGCAACACCTTCAATTTTTTTGTTTATTCCAGCCACACTCAGATAGCACAAACATCAGTTTCATACAGTACTATTGGTAGAAAAATGTAAGGTAAATAACAAAGGCTTTTGACTGATCAATTAACCCGCAGTAGAACCTTTTATAATGGCACAGAAGCAGTCAGCCATGGACAATGCCTGAGGTATCAGGGTCTCGTACAGCATTTACAGCTTTGAATTTAAGTTTCAATTAAGACATGGTGGTTAAGGAAGCGGTGTAAGCCTTCATTGCTGGGAGCCCAGGTACCTCATGCAACAGTTACATTTTTCTTAGTTTCCCAGCCAGCCACACTCAGGTGGCACAAACATGAGTTTCATGGACTACTATTGGTAGACAAATGTAAGGATAGTAGCTTAGGTAGGTTACTGATCAATTTACCCACAGTAGAACATTTTATAATGGCACAAGAGCAGTCAGCAATAGGCCATGCATGTGGTATCAGGGTATGGGCCAGCATTTAGAGCAAGGAATTGAAGTTTCAATTAAAACGACGTGGGTAAGGGACCAGAGTAGGCCAGCTGTGTTGGGAGCCCTGATACCTCATGCAACAGCTCAAACTTCATTTTTGCTCAGCCACACTCAGGTGACACAAGTATCAGCTTGGTAGACTACTATTAATAGAAAAATTTAAGGATAGTAACACAGGTAGTTGACGGAACAGTTCAACTAAAGTAAAAATGTTAGAATGGCACAACAGCAGTCAGCAAAAGGCCATGAATGTTGTAACAGGGTCATGACCAGCATTTAGAGCAAGGAATTGAAGTTTCAATTAAGATATAATGGCTAAGGGAGCGGTGTAAGCTTTCTTTGCTCAGAGCCCTGATACCTGATGCGACAGCTCAATTTTTCTTTCCCAGCCAGACTCAGGTGGCACAAATATCAGCTTGGTGGAACACTGATGTTAGAAAAAGACTAAAACTAAGTGCAGGCCTGCAAACCATACTCTAACAGACACCACACATGAAGGAGACCCAACTCGGAGTACAAATATTTCCCAAAATTAGGGGCAGACAAAAGGAAACATGGCATTAATTTACCTACAGTAGAAATTTGATAATGGCATAGCAGAAGTCAGCCATGTGCCATGAATGGGGTATCAGAGTTGGGCCAGCATTTAGAACTTTGAATTGAAGTTTAAGTTGAGACGTGGTGGCTAAGGGAGCAATGTAAACCTTCTTATCTGGGAGCCTTGATACCTCATGCAACACCTGTTTTATACAGTACTATTGGTACAAAAATGTAAGGAAAGAAACACAGGCAGTTGACTGAAAGTGAGTGCAGACCTTCCTGTCTGGGAGCACTACTTGCACAGGCAATCCACCACATGGAGACTCCTTGTAGACTCTACATTTCAAAAAGTTATCACACACCACTAAAGTGGCATCAATTTCCACAGAGAAAAAACAGTATAATAGGACTCTCACACACATTCCACTACAAGCAGCTCACCAGATGGAGACTCAACTTGGAGTCTCCACATTTCAAAATTTTTTTATCACACACCACTTAAGTGGCATCAATTTTCACAGAGTAGAAACAGTATAAAAAGACTCTGACGCACCTTCCTCTACAATCAACCCATCAGATGGAGATCAAACTTGGAGTCTCCACATTTCAAAAAATTGTTTGTAACATCAGCAGCAGTAGCAATAGCAGGCACAGAAGACACCACAAAGATGGCACAGGCTGCAATAACGCAAGATCATTACATGACACTAAAAATTACACCATTGCCTAGTCTGCACAATCTGCAACTTGGGTGCAAAAGTCATTGGAGATTGATGACTTGTTGATTTTGTTGAAAGTTAGGCATTAGTGTTGAGCGATACGATACCGCAAGTATCGGGTATCGGCCGATATTAGCTCTATCGGCCTTTCGATACTTCGTTTCGATATTTTCCATATATCGTATACCGGAATCGGAAGTTCCCATAATTCTTTGAGAGGCAATGTGATTATAGTCAGCCAATGAGGAATCCTAAGAAGTGTGGGCACATCCTGTACTGCTGCGGTCATGTTAACTAATGGCATGGCTGTGATTGGATGCTGAAATGATGTCAGAATGCACTATAAAAGACGCCGCCGCCATTTTAGCGTCACTGTGCTGTGAATTCAGTAAGGGACAGAACGCTGCTGTGCTGACTCTGAGGGACAGTTAGAGATTGCGATTTAGTGTACTGTGCTGTAGGCAGGCTAGCACCAACCGCTGTGTAAAGCTTCCTTTTGCCTGCAGTGTTGTTTTAACAGCTCTGCAAGGTGTGTGTGAGTGCAGGTGACGCTGCAGTTTGCTCTGCATGCAACGCTGTCTGTAGGCATCTGCACGTGTCACTCACAGACTCTTTTTTTTTCTTCAGTGTAATTCTTGCAGCTCCATGCAATTTAACTATTAGTGTGACGCGCTTCCATCCGTATCCAATACATTGGTTGCAAACACTATAGAAGTAGACAAAGGAGTAGCCTTTCACAGATTGTGAACAGTTGTGTTTCAGTGTTCACTTCAGTCTGTGTTGTTTATTTTTTGAGTGCACATCACGCTCCAGTTACTTGTTCAAGCACTGCTGCTTGTACTCTGTTGAGCGTGTCTCAGTGCCTCATCCTTTTCATTTATCTCCAATTGGTTCTGCTCCATTCCATTTAAAATATAATCTATTAGTGTGATGCGTTTCCATCCGTATCCAATACATTGGTTGCAAACACTATAGAAGTAGACAAAGGAGTAGCCTTTCACAGATTGTGAACAGTTGTGTTTCAGTGTTCACTTCAGTCTGTGTTTTTATTTTTTGAGTGCACATCACGCTCCAGTTACTTGTTCAAGCACTGCTGCTTGTACTCTGCTGAGCGTGTCTCAGTGCCTCATCCTTTTCATTTATCTCCAATTGGTTCTGCTCCATTCCATTTAAAATATAATCTATTAGTGTGACGCGCTTCCATCCGTATCCAATACATTGGTTGCAAACACTATAGAAGTAGACAAAGGAGTAGCCTTTCACAGATTGTGAACAGTTGTGTTTCAGTGTTCACTTCAGTCTCTGCGTAATAACCACACTTAGGCCTTATAACTTTTCTGACTTTCTTTATCAATCTACCAAGATGAAGAAGTCAGTGAGTAAGGCACGTGGTCGTGGCCGTGGAGTTTCAGCAGGGAGAGGACGTGGGGATTCTGTGGCTGCTGCCGCCCTCAGTGACACAGCATCCACCAGTTTTCCCCGTGAGCGTTCCTTTATGCGCACTTTGGTAGGAGCTCGGCGTGCCCCCCTGCTGCGGGAAGAACAAATTGAAGCCGTTGTTGGTTGGATGGCAGCCAATGCATCGACTTCAATTCCTTCCACCTCCTCTCAGGAACACAACACTGTTGAGCAACCATCTGTCTGTTCACCGCCTGTCAAATTGCCCAGGCAGTCAGAGAGTTCTGTACAGGAGCCAGCTGAGTCTCTGCTTCTGTTCTCAGAATCTGTTGGCTCGCAAACACGGGCACAGGCAAGCAGCATTCTGCAATTTGAAGAAGAGGGAGTATGCAGTGATGCGCAACAGCTGTGTCTCTCTCAATCTGAAGAGGCGAGTGAGCCAGTGCCGATGGACAGCACACCGCAGAACGCATCTTATGATGATGATGAGACTCAGGTGCCAGGTTTTGTGGAGCATGGTGCTGCCCAGACCATCCAACAGCAGCAGGTGTTGGAAGAGGGTAGTGGAGATGATGAAGTCCGAGACCCAACATGGCGTGAGCAACAGGAAGGTGGTGGGAGCAGCTCTGAGGAAGAGATTGTCCCAACGGTACAAAGAGGAGGGAAAGGTAGGCTGCAGACTCGCTTGCCTGTAGCCTCCAGTTTGGCACCTGTTGGGAGCAGTTCTCTTAGAAATGTCAAAATTGGCTCTCCCATGACTTGCACTGCGTGGTCCTTTTTTGACAGACTTGTAGATGATATTTGCTATGTTCAATGCAAGCTGTGTAAGCAAAAAGTTAAAAGAGGTAAAAATATCAGTAACCTGAATACCACAAATATGTGGAAACATGTACGGACAAAGCACGTAGCTGAGTTACAAAGACACACTGGAGATGTAGGCCAACCTACAGCAGCACCTACATCTTTAGGTCGTGTTCGAGCCTCTACCTCCAGCTCACACACACCTGGTTCGGCTTCCTCACAGGATCTCCATGGAAGAACCTCTGTCACTGTTGTCCATAGACAAACTGTTATTCCACCCACAGCAGCAAGTTCACAGTCATCGTCACACTCCCAGAACAAAAAACAGCCATCGGTAACACAGGCAGGGATAAAAGACGGCCATACTCGGCAAACCATCCACGAGCACAGGCTCTGAATGCTGGCCTTGCAAAACTCCTGTCCCTTGAAATGCTGTCATTCAGGCTGGTGGAGACTGACAGTTTCAGGAACTTTATGGCATTGGCAGTCCCACAATATAATGTGCCAAGCCGATTTTATTTCAGCAGGCAAGCTGTCCCTGCTCTGCAAAAACATGTCAAGGGAAACATTAAACATGCGTTACTAAACGCCGTCAGTAGCGGGGTCCACCTGACCACCGATGCGTGGACCAGTACCCATGGCCAGGGACGATACCTTTCCCTCACTGCCCATTGGGTCAATGTTGTGGAGCCGGGTACAGATCTTGCCAGTGGCGCTGTACGTGTTCTGCCAACTCCAAGGATTGCAGGAATCCAGTCTGTACACATTGATTCCTCCTCCTACTCCAGTTCCTCAGAATCATCGCTGCAAGAGCCGTCACGGTCTACCTCCACATGGACCCGTGAACGCTTACCTGTTGCGACCGATATGAGCACAGCCATGGCCAAACGTCAACAGGCCGTCCTGAAATTAATTTCCATGGGGAATCAAAGCCACACAGCGCAGGAGCTCTGGGATGCCATCAAGCAGGAGAGCGACGTGTGGTTTTTGTCAGCTAATCTCCAGCCAGGCTTGGTAGTGTGTGACAATGGCCGTAATCTGGTGGCAGCTCTGGGCCTTGGCAACCTCACTCACATACCATGTCTGGCACATGTGCTCAACTTGGTCATGCAGAGTTTTTTGAGGGACTATCCGGATCTTGATGCACTGCTGCACAAGGTCCGCCTAGAGTGCGCTCACTTGCGACGTTCCAGCATGGCCAGATCGCGCATTGCAGCTCTGCAAGTCAGATTTCGCCTTCCTGAACATCGCATCATATGTGACGTACCCACCAGGTGGAATTCCACGTTACATATGTTGGAGCGGTTGTGTGAGCAGCAGCCAGCAGTAATGGAGTATCAGCTGCAACAGGCGCAATCAACTCGCAATTTGCGCCGTTCACACTTCACCACTACTGAGTGGGCCTCTATGAATGACATCTGCGACGTTTTGCGTGCGTTTGATGTCTCAACGCGGATGGCGAGTGCAGATGATGCACTAGTCAGCATGACTGTCCCCCTTATCTGCCTGCTTCAGAAATCACTGAAAGCACTAAAGGAAGAGGTTTTGGAAGAGGTGGAGGATGAGGAGTCACAAATTCAATTACATTCAGGACAGTCAGCGCAACGTGGTTCCTCACAAAGGGCTGGGCAGGGCTCACTTTGTGAGGAGGATGAGGAGGAGGAGGAGTCAATGGAGGAGGAAGAAATCCCTACAGAGGGAGGTACACAACGCTCTAGTCAGTATGTAGAGCGAGGGTGGGGTGATGCAGAGGAGACAGAGATGACGCCCCTTCCAGAGGACAGCCTTTGTTGGCCAGTTGGGAGTCTGCAGCACATGGTTGATTTCATGCTTCAGTGCCTGAGAAACGACCGCCGCATCACCCACATTCTCAGCACGTCAGATTATTGGGTGTACACCCTCCTAGACCCTCGCTACCGGGACAACTTACAAACCCTAATCACACCGGTGAACCGGGACCGTAAAATGCAGGAGTACCAAGACACACTGGTGCAATCCATACTGTTGTACATTCCAGCCGAGAGAGCTGCTGCTGCTGCTACTGCTTTACAAAGCAGCTCTGTGCGTCGAGGCAGTGTAGACACCTCTACAACAAGAGGGAGCAGAAGCAGCGCCTCTGCACAGGGCAAGAACTGTATGTTACAAATGTGGCAAAGTTTTGTGACAGCGCCAGCAAGGTCTACACCATCCGAGACGGCTCCAGTCACCAGGAAGAAACGTTTCCGTAAGATGGTGACAGACTACTTGGCTTTCCCTCTAAGTGTACTCCCAGATGCCTCTTCCCCTTTCAAATTTTGGGTCTCTAAGTTGGATACATGGCCAGAGCTTAGCCAATATGCATTGGAGGTGCTGGCTTGCCCTGCTGCCAGTGTATTATCTGAGCGCGTCTTTAGTGCTGCAGGTGGTGTAGTAACAGACCGTCGCATGCGACTATCCTCAGAGAATGTAGACCGGCTTACTTTTCTGAAAATGAACAAGGCATGGATCTCACCTGAATTTGCCTGTCCGTTTTCAGATTAAATAACTGTTTGGCAACGTTTTCCATGTCTCCTGTTATGTTCATCTTTCTACCACCTGAACTCTACTCCCTGGGCTACAACACCGCCATTTGTTGCTCGTAAGTAATTGGCAGGGGTACTGACTCCTGGCCAGCCTGGTTACAGCACGACAGCTGTTTCCTGGCAGTGTGAACGTCAATTATCCTCCAATAAGTTGTGCTGTCGTGTTGCATTTGGGTTAGCCGACTCTATGGTGCCTGCAGTTTAGGTGATTCCTATGTGTGCTGTGGGATATGTAAATAAAGGCGGTTTCCATTGTGACAATAGGACAAGCACCCACTGTAGGACTGTGTGATTCGGTAACTGCGGACGGCTTGCGTCCTGTCAACTTACATTTTCATGGGTGCGTTCTTCTACCCGTCCGGGGTCCAGTACCGTCAAGTGGTTCTCCCCAGTGCCTTTGGCCTAGGTGCCTCCATCTCCGTATCCGAGTTCCACCAACGTCTGCTGGTCCTTGGTAGTGCTTTGGAGCACAGGTACCTCCTGCTTAGTAACCGTGTCACAGTAACGTCAGCTGGTACTCGGTTGTGACATTGCCTCTTTTCCTTCTGCTACCCGTCCGGGGTCCAGTACCGTCAAGTGGTTCTCCCCAGTGCCTTTGGCCTAGGTGCCTCCATCTCCGTATCCGAGTTCCACCAACGTCTGCTGGTCCTTGGTAGTGCTTTGGAGCACAGGTACCTCCTGCTTAGTAACCGTGTCACAGTAACGTCAGCTGGTACTCGGTTGTGACATTGCCTCTTTTCCTTCTGCTACCCGTCCGGGGTCCAGTACCGTCAAGTGGTTCTCCCCAGTGCCTTTGGCCTAGGTGCCTCCATCTCCGTATCCGAGTTCCACCAACGTCTGCTGGTCCTTGGTAGTGCTTTGGAGCACAGGTACCTCCTGCTTAGTAACCGTGTCACAGTAACGTCAGCTGGTACTCGGTTGTGACATTGCCTCTTTTCCTTCTGCTACCCATCCGGGTTCCAGCACAGTCAGCTGGTCCTCGTTACTTCCATTGTCTCTTGCTCCATCTGATACCCGTCAGGGTTCCAGTAACGTCAGCTGTTTCTCGGAAATTAGACGACCTTAAAGACCACCCAGAAGAAGATGACGACAACAGGGACGACGAGCATGAAGCCAACCAGCCTGAACACCATCACAAAGAAAAAGTAAAAGATTACCCAGAAGAAGATCACCAACAGGACAAAGAAGGTTAAGACAAACTACAAGATACAGAACAAGAGACAGAAGAACAATAAGCAGAAGATCAAAAAGCAGAAGAACATGAAGTATAAGACCAAAATGAAGAGCAAAATATATGCTCTAAATTCTAAGCAGAAGAAGACTAAGCAGTGTATGGGGGTGAGTCCATTCCTCCTCGTGGTGCCCCTGGAAAATGCCTGCTGCTGCTGCAGGCTAAACTGAACACGGACAAATACTGTTGTAATTTAAATCTTTTGTGACAGCAAGAACGGAAGGATGAACAATTCATACTTTTACAGATTACAAGTACAGGAATCTCTGTCACAAATAAGAATATGATGAAGAAGATGAAGAGGAAGAAGATGAAGAATTTGAATATAAAGAAGATTAATTCGTTTAATAATAACAATATGAGTAATGTAAACAAAAACATGAATAGCAAGAAGTTTAAGAAGACGATTAAGAAGGTGAAGATGAAGAATAATTTGATGAGAAAGATGATGCTGCTGCTGAAGATTATGAAGGAGAAAGTGTGGCACTGGCAAAAGTTAAAAAGGTGAAGAGCATGGAAGTTGTGAAACATACATATTTGCCAAAATAGAAAAAAGGTTAACAACATTGTCAATTTGTTAGTCAATCCAAACGTATTTCCAAAAAAATATATATTAATGCTATTCCAATGCATTGGGTTAAACATGTATGCCTTTATTGTCTCCTCAACCTCCCCCAATACATTCTACATTAGTCTTCGTTGTTTTCCTTCATGTACAATTAACCAACAAGGCAAGAATGGGTTTTTTTAATGTTGATATTTGGTTCCCATAGACTTACATTGGACTTCCGGTATCGGAATCGGATATCGACGATATTTAGTGATATCGGCGATACCATTCCGATCCGATATTTTTAGATATCGAGCAGTATCGCTCAACACTATTAGGCATCCTGTTGTCTGGCGCCGCCAATGGCATCTCTCCATGGTGGTGGGTTTGTTGCGTGACTGCAGCCCAGCTCACATGACCCATGTTTGTGGTACCGTACATTGCTGCGGATACCCCTGCTCCTATGACGCCCTCTGTGACTCTGGCCACAGTGATGTCGGCTCTCTATGCACCAATCAATTGCATCCTGTCTACCCACACAACATCTGTTATATTTTATGTTATGTGCTTGGACACTTCTAAATATTTAAGGGACGTAGGAATACCATGATGCCACTCCCCCAGAAGAATACACGCCTGCTAAATCACACGTACGGGAAGTGTTACCATCGCTTGGCTCAGGCACAGTGTTTAGTCCTTCTTACAAGTGCCTTGATTATGTCCGAACTATGTTTTCTATTGGATGTTCATACTTTGATCCTAATTAGTGATGAGTGAACACTAAAATGCTTAGGTGCTCATTTCTTGGGTTAAGCAAATTGGAGTGCTCGACCCGAGCAACGAGCCCAATGTAAGTATATGGGAAAACCGAGCATATTTGACGTGACCCCCCGCAGGTCCTTTTAGGGTCTAAAAATGTCTAAAATTGATGGAAACAGTGCTCAGATGACATGGGAACATCATGGAGAATGTCCCTAGAAGCATTTCTGACACCTAGGTCACAGCTTTGAACAATGTTGTCAGTGTTATACCACTTTTACAGGCACACAGTAAAACATACAAAAACGATACCAAAATGGATTTTCCTGGGAAATCTGTAAAGGAACATTCTTTCCAGGGTAATGAATTGTATGTAAGGCAAAATAAATAACCCAAAACAAAATGTTCCCCCGCCACTTGGGCTATGTTCACACGTAGCGTTTTTGATGCGTTTTTCAACTTTACCATTGCTTTCAACCAAGACAAATACATTCACTGGGAAATGTCATTTTAACATTTTACAACCTCATTTGACCATGTGATGTGTGACATATTGTAGCGCCCGCGTCCCTGCCTGCTGCCAGACAGGGACGTCGCTCTCCTCACCTGCGCTCAGCGTCCTCAGTGCTCCAGCCTCCTCTGCGCCTCTGGCATCCTCGGCGTCCTCCTTCCGCCCTGCTGGAAGGTGAAAGGTGTCGAGATACCCAGTATTTGTTGCCGGGTGTTCAGCCTCAACACTGCAATAATCCACTGCTGGTTCTTCAGGCTCAGCACTGAAATGCTCCACTGCTGGGTGTTCTCCTCAACACTCAAATGATGCATGCAGGTTCTTCGGGCTCAACATTGCAATGCTCCACTGCTGGGTGCTCTTCCTCAACACTGCAATGCTACTTTACAGGTTCTTTGGATCAACACTGCAATGCTTCACTGCGGGTGTTCAGCCTAACACTGTAATGCTGCAATGCAGTTGCTCACCCTCAACACTCCAATAATCCAATGCTGGTTATTCAGGCTCAACACTGAAATGTTCCACTGCCTGGTGTTCTTCCTCAACACTCGCGCGCTCCTTCCCTGCTGCTGGCCTTAGGGCGCGCGCCCGCACCCTCCCGCTCTTAAAGGAGCCGCGCGCATTTCCAAATCAGTCTCCAGCCAATGTTGGTGGACTCCACCCTATATTAAGGGCTTCCTCCTTAATGGAGGTGCCCGAGCAATGTTGTTTCTGTGCAGTCTAACTCTGCTTCAGCCATCAGCTCCTGTTTCCAGTTGCCTGCCTGTTACCTGTCTGTTTGCCTGCCGGCCATCTGACTGCAGCTCTATCCAGAGGTTCGGACATCTTCAGCAGAGATCCCCGGCTGTTGCCTGCTCACCTGGGAGCGATCATCTGCCATCCGACTGCAGCTCTATCCAAAGGTTCGGACATCATCTGCGGAGATCCCCGGCTATTGCAGAGACTCTTGCCTGCTCACCTGGGAGCGATCATCTGCCATCCGACTGCAGCTCTATCTAGAGGTTCGGACATCATCAGCAGAGATCCCCGGCTATTCCAGAGACTCTTGCCTGCTCTCCTGGGAGCGATCATCTGCCATCCGACTGCAGCCTACCAGGAGGCTCCACCAGCTCAGGTCGTATATGCCTGTTTGTCTAGAGACTGCCCTGGTCACTTGCCGTGACAACCTGCCTGTCCAGAGACTGCCCAGGTCACTTGCCATGACAACCTGCCTGTCCAGAGACTGCCCTGGTCACTTGCCGTGACAACCTGCCTGTCCAGAGTTTGCCCAGGTCACTTGCCGTGACAACCTGCCTGTCCAGAGACTGCCCAGGTCACTTGCCGTGACACCCTGCCTGTCCAGAGACTGCCCTGGTCACTTGCCGTGACAACCTGCCTGTCCAGAGTTTGCCCTGGTCACTTGCCGTGACAACCTGCCTGTCCAGAGACTGCCCAGGTCACTTGCCGTGACAACCTGCCTGTCCAGAGACTGCCCTGGTCACTTGCCGTGACAACCTGCCTGTCCAGAGACTGCCCAGGTCACTTGCCGTGACAACCTGCCTGTCCAGAGACTGCCCAGGTCACTTGCCGTGACAACCTGCCTGTCCAGAGACTTCCTTGGTCACTTGCCGTGACAACCTGCCTGTCCAGAGGCTGCCTGGCTAATTGCCGTGATTCCCTGTCCTATTCCCGGATGCCACCCGCTCTCTTGCAAGTAAATTGTCTTGTATAATAAAGCTTAGTGGTTCCACCAACCAGACCCGTTTCCGTCAGTGGTTCCACCTACCAGACCCGTTACACATATCATCAGAAACATCCTGTTTCATTTATGAAGGAGAGACTCTGAAAATCACAAAGCCTATTTTTATAGGGGCATCAGGCGGCATTAATATTCTTAAAGGGCCATCAGCCGACTATGCTTAGTTGTTCCCTTTATTAAACAGTGGATCTCCTATACCAGGGTTCCCCAACTCCAGTCCTCAAGGTCCACCAACAGGTCATTTTTTCAGGATTTTCTTAGTATTGCCCAGGTGATAATTGCATCACCTGTGCAATACAAAGGAAATCCTGAAAACATGACCTGTTGGTGGGCCTTGAGGACTGGAGTTGGGGAACACTGTTCTATACTGTTATTGCCTATGCAGTGAGTGGCAGGACTGCCCAAAATTTGGACGCACCCCAATAAGCCTTTGAACCCACGTACTGGATGGCCACATTAAACCAAAGTTCCCATTAATCTTTAGTTGGTATTGCCATACCATTTGCCTATGCATTGAATGCAAGGCCTGCCCTGCCCCAACGTTACACGCACCCCAATAACCCTTTGAACCAACGTACTGGATGGCCACCTGAAAGCATTTTTCCTAGAAATTTGGCACTCCCAAATTGTTTGGCTATGCAGTGAATTATTGAGCCTGAAGAACCTGCATTGGAGAATGACAGTGTTGAGGATGAAGACCCGGCAGTGGAGAATGTCAGTGTTGAGTCTGAAAAACTTGCAGTAGAGAATTTCAGTGTTGAGGCTGAAGAAACTGCAGTGGAGAATTGCAGTGTTGAGGCTGAAGGCCCAGCAGTGGAGAATTGCAATGTTGAGGCTAATGAACACCTGGCAGTAGAGCATTTCAGTGTTGAGGCTGAAGGACCAGCAGTGGAGAACTGCATTTATTAGGCTAAAGAACCTGCATTGTTGCACTGTAGTGGTGAGCCTGAAGAACCTGCAGTGAACAATTGCAATGTTGATGCTTAAGACCCAGTAGTGGAGCATTGCAGTGTTGAGGCTGTAGAATCTTTATTGTAGCATTGCAGTGTTGAGGAAGAACACCTGGCAGTGGTACATTTCAGTGTTGAGGCTGAAGAACCTGCATTGGAGCATTACAGTGGTAAGGCTGAACACCCAGCAGTGGAGCATTTCAGTTTTGAGCCAGAAGAACCTGCAGTGGACAATTGCAGTGTTGAGCTGAAGACCTTGCAATGGAGAATTGCAGTGTTGAGGATGAACACACAGCAGTGGAGCATTGCAGTGTTGAGGCTAAAGAACCTTTATTGTAGCATTGCAGTGTTGAGGAAGAACACCAGGCAGTGGAACATTTCAGTGTTGAGCCTGAATAACCAGCATTGGATTATTGGAGTGTTGAGGGTGAGCAACCTGCATTGCAGCATTACAGTGTTTAGGCTGAACACCCGGCAGTGAAGCATTGCAGTGTTGATCCCAAAGAACCTGTAAAGTAGCATTGCAGTGTTGAGGAAGAGCACCCAGCAGTGGAGCATTGCAATGTTGAGCCCGAAGAACCTGCATTGCATCATTTGAGTGTTGAGGAGGAACACCCAGCAGTGGAGCATTTCAGTGCTGAGCCTGAAGAACCAGCAGTGGATTATTGCAGTGTTGAGGCTGAACACCCGGCAACAAATACCTGGGTATCTCCGACACCTTTCACGTATCCCTACTGAAACCCGTGCTCATGTCCCGGTTTTCTGAGTCATCTGCCGGGACATCGAGTTCATCTACGGATGACCATGAGGTGAACGCCATCGTAGGGTGTAAGGTGGTACGGGGCAAAAAGTTTTATTTGGTGGACTGGAGGGGCTATGGGCCTGAGAATAGATCTTGGGAGCCTGCCGAGCATGTTCACGCTCCGCAGCTCATCGCTGCCTTTGAGCGCAGCGAGGCCCAAAGAAGGAGGACCCTAGGAGGGGGGTAATGTAAGGGTTCAATTTCCTGCTGCTGCACAAGGGGAGTCTCGAACCCGTCCCGCTGCAGTCTCCCATTCATCTCCGGCCGCAGTGGAGCCTGCTCAGCAGAAACGTCGGTCCAGGCGTCTTGCCCACTCCTCTACTGTGCAGTGACTTGCTGCTGCCTTTCCTGGATCTGCTATTATAGCCAGTGCTGGAGCAGTCGTCTTTGGAACAAAGTCCTGCATTTTCCCATCTGAGCATGCCCAGAGTGAGATCTCTCATTGGAGATCAGGGGTCACATGTTCAGGTGCTGCAACGGCTCCTATTGGTCCGCCAGGAAGGTCATGTAGCTACGTGTGTTTGTAACAGCTTCTCATTGGTCCTTGTTCCTGGAAGGTCCTGTAGCTGTTGCTATAAAAGGGTAGCATGGCTGGGCCGCCATGCGCTAATATCAATCTTTGTATGCTATGCGCCAGTGTGGTCATGTGTATGTGTGGATAGGGACCCGGCTGAAATAAGCCACTAGAATACCGACTTAATCGGTGAGGAGTTTGGTGTGCTAGCTGGTCAGGGTCGGCGTCCTAGATGACCTAGATTACCGGCATAACCGGTGAGGAGTTTTGATTGCCGTATTCAGGGTCTGGCGTTCAGACGCCATAGATTGCGGGTGACTCCCGCAAGGACATTAGCACATGATCACGCTTTATGTACGCTTAGCACTTAACTGTGTATCTGAGAGCCTTACAGGACACAGTGCTTTTTCTCAAGCGGCCCTGTGACGTAACAGGGTTCGCTTTCAACGCTAGTCAGCGCCCTAGCGTGTTTTCTTTGCCACTCAGTTGTGTCTAGTGAGTGCGCACACATCGCCATATAGCGTTGCGGCTCCTCTTCTAGCGGCTCTGTGGAGTAACAGAGTTCGCACTCATTGCCACAGCGCATTACGGCGTTTATGTTGGCAGCTCTGCGGGATAACAGAGTTTGCTTCTTGCGCCTTTTTGCCAGCAGCGGGCTTCGCCTGCACAGTGGACCCCGGGCTGCGAACGCACTTATTATTTATATTATTTTGTACGTTCCGCCAGCCTTAACAATATGTTGGTGAATGAAGTTGTGTTGCTATTAGAGTCATATTTAATATTTTGTGTGACTTCCATGAGCTTGAAGGACTGCACCTATGCGGTTCAACAATGATTCATACAATTTGTTAATGAAGTTATCAGGAATAGCAAAGAATGCAGTCTTACATGCCTCCCAGAGTTCATCTAGATTCTTAGGTTTTGTCTTCCAAGCTTCCTCTTTCATCCTACCCCAAACATGTTCAAAGATGTTCATGTCTGGTGACTGGCCTGGCCAGTCCTTGAGCCCCTTGATCTTTTTTGCCTGGAGGAACTTTGTTGTAGAGTTGGATGTATGAGATGGAGCATCATCCTGCTGCAGAATTTGACCCCTTTTATGATTTGGAATATAAGAGGTAGCTAATACTTCTTGATATTTTAGGCTATTGATATTGCCTTCCACCTTGCAAATGTTTCGCACACCCCATACTAAATGTAACCCCAGACCATGATCTTTCCACCACCAAATTTAACTGTTTTCTGGGTGTATTTTGGATCCATACGGGCTCCTGCAGGTCTCCTGCAGTATTTTCGGCGACTGTGGTGTAATTGTATTGAAGATTCATCAGAGAAATCCACCTTCTGCCACTTTTCCAGCGTCCATCAGTGTAGCAGGCTGTTGACTTTGCAAATGCCACACGGTTTTTTATTAGCCTTTTGTTTTAGTGCTGGCTTCTGGGCAGTGATTCGACCATGGAGGCCATTTCGAGACAGAATCCTACAAACTGTTCTAGTTGACACAGGGACTTGAGGTGACCAGGCCTGTTGGAGCTCTGCTGCAGTGAAAAAGAGGCTTGCTTTGGATTTTCTAACCAACAAACATTCCTCCTGAGCAGTTGTCTTGCAGGGTCTGCCGGACCTGGGCTTGTCAAACACATCTCCAGTCTTTTCAAATTTTTTATAAATTCTTTGTACTTGACGCTGAGACACATTAAAGGTGCCAGCCACCTCTGCAGTTGATCTGGTCTTCAGCCTCTTGATAATCAAGGCTTTGGTCACAGGGTGGATTTTTGGCATGTTGTCAGAGCTCAAGTTGCATTTCAAGTGAACGTCTGGGGTGCTGGGTTTCTTTTTATACACACCCACTAATTAACCGATCATTTACTGAGCACTGGTGAGGATGTAAAATAGGATTGGGTGCATTATATGACCAGGCGACAAAACTTTTGTCTTGCCAAAATCTGACCATTCTCTGTGTTAGGGTCTGCGGAACGCACCAAATATATGATATAAAGAGGTACGTTCGCAGCACGGGGTCCACCGTGCAGGCGGAGCCTGCTGCTAGTAAAATGGCGCAAGAAGCGAACTCTGTTATCCCGCAGAGTCGCCAAAATAAACGCCGTAACGCGCTGTGGCAATATGTGCAAACTCTGTTATTCCACAGACCCGCTAGAAGGAGTGCTGCAGCGCTATATGGCGATGTGTGCGAACTCACTTAACACAACTGAGTCGCAAAATAAACACGCTAGGGCGCTGTCTAGCGTTGAAAGCGAACCCTGTTACGTCACAGAGCCGCTGAGACAAACTTCTGTGTCCTGTCAGGCACCCAGGTACACAGTTGACTGCTAAGCGAACATAGAACGTGATCATGCGCTAATGTCCTCGCGGGAGACACCCGCAATCTATGGCGTCTGAATGCCAGGCCCTGAATACAGCAATCAAACTCCTCACCGGTTATGCCGGTAATCTAGGGCATCTAGGACACCGACCCTGACCAGCTAGCATACCAAACTCCTCACCGATTAAGTCGGTATTCTAGGGGCTTATTTCAGCCGGGCCCTAACCACACACACGCATGACCACACTGGCGCAAAGCATATGACGATTGATATCAGCGCATGGCGGCCCAGCCATGCCACCCTTTTATAGTAACAGCTACAGGACCTGCCAGAAACAAGGACCAATGAAACTTGTTCCAGAACACCAGTAGTCACAGGACCTTCCTGGTGGACCAATAGGAGCTACTGCAGTACCTGAGCATGTGACCCCTGATCTCCAATGAGAGATCTCACTCTGGGCATGCTCAGAAGGGGAAAACAAGGACTTTGTCCTAAAGACGTCTGCTCGCCGCTAACCAATACTGGCCACAATAGCAGAGCCTGGAGGAGCAGCAGTAATCCTCTGCACACTGTTAGACTGGGCGAGACGCTGGGACCGACGTCTAAGTTGAGCAGGCTCCACTGTGGACGGAGATGAATGGGGGACCGCAGCGGGACTGGTTTGAGACTCCTCTTGTGCAGCAGCGGGAACTTGAACCCTAACAGACTATTTAAAAATTCAACTGGATAATGCTCTCGTTCATCTTCATTGTCTACATCCACCGAATCATCACTTTTGTACAACTTATACTGTCCAGGCATTCTAGAGGCTGCTGATCTGTATATGGAGGCTGGTGAGGTGTATATAGAGGCTGCTGGGCTGTATATAGAGGGTTCTGGGGTATATATAGAGGCTTCTGGGGTGTATGTAAAGGCTGCTGCTGGGTGTATATAGAAGCTTCTGGGGTGTATATAGAGGATGCTGGGGTGTATATAGAGGCTGCAGGGGTATATATAGAGGCTGCTGGGGTGTATATAGAGGCTTCTGGGGTGCTCCAATCTCAACCAGCATTGGATTATTGGAGTGTTGAGGGTGAGCAACCTGCATTGCAGCATTACAGTGTTTAGGCTGAACACCCGGCAGTGAAGCATTGCAGTGTTGATCCCAAAGAACCTGTAAAGTAGCATTGCAGTGTTGAGGAAGAGCACCCAGCAGTGGAGCATTGCAATGTTGAGCCCGAAGAACCTGCATTGCATCATTTGAGTGTCTGCTCGCCGCTAACCAGTACTGGCCACAATAGCAGAGCCTGGAGGAGCAGCAGTAATCCTCTGCAAACTGTTAGACTGGGTGAGACGCTGGGACTGATGTCTAAGCTGAGCAGGCTCCACTGTGGATGAAGATGAATGGGGGACCGCAGCGGGACTGGTTCGAGACTCCCCTTGTGCAGCAGCGGGAACTCGAACACTAACACTCTGTTCATTAAATGATCAAAATTTTAGCATTAATGCCAATTTATTTTCTTAACCTAAATCAAATTTGGGAGGGTTTCAGCTTTCAAAAGAGTAATTTATAAAACCAATGGATGAATTTAACGTCAGGTTATAAACTTTGATTTACATAACATGGATATGCGACATAACTTCTGTCAGGGAGTGTACAGTGCCCATTTCAATGCCAACGACATCAATTCTTATTACTTAAGCTTGGCAACCTTCATTTACTTTATAATAATAGTTACGCATTGAATACTGGGGGTTATTTGGCTAAAGTTGTGGGGGGGTGCAGGGCTGGCTCCAGGTTTTCGTTTGCCCCCCGGGCCAAAGAGTGTCAGTGGGCCCCTTTAGCACATACCACAATTCATGATGCTCCGATACGGCACAATAATATAGGTATAGTACAATGAAAAAACTTCACTTCTTACATGACATGACTGATATCTATTTTAAAATCTACAATAGCTCAAAAACCAGTATATTCCTCCATACAGTATTATGGCCACCACATAGTGCGCCATACAGAATAATGAGCCACATATATTGCTCCATACATAATTGGTCCCATATAATGTTCCATACAGTATATGATGAGCTCCACATAATGCTCCAGTATATCATGGTCCCCATGTAATGTGCCATACAGTATAGGATGGTCCCCATAGAGTAGAATGAGCCCCACATATTGCTCCATACAGTATAATGAGTCGCATATAAAGCTCCATACAGTATATGATGGGCCCCATATATTGCTCCATACAGAATGGGCTCCATATAATGCTCCATACAGAATGGGTCCCATATGTGCTCCATATGATGCTCCATACCCTATTTGATGACCCATAAATAATGAACCCCATATGACCATATGATGTCCAGTGTAGGATGGGCCCCATGGATGATGCCACAGTGTCTTATGGGCCAATATAATGCTCCATATATATTGGGCCCCATTTATAATGCTCCATTGTGTAATGGGCCCCGGATATGCTGATCCAGTGTCTGATGTCCCCCATTTGGAATGCTCCAGTCTATGATGGGCCTCATGGATAATGCACCAGTCTATGATGGGCCCCATATATCATTCTCCAGTGTATAATGCTCCCCATATATTGCTCCCAACATTAAAAAAATGTCTGATCTGCCCCATTTAGAATGCTCCAGTATATGATGGGCCCCATCGATGATGCTCCAGTGTCTTATGGGCCAAAATAATGCTCCATATATAATAGGCTCCATTTATAATACTCCAGTGTATAATGGGCCCCGTAAATGTTGCTCTAGTGTCTGATGTCCCCCCATTTAGAATGCTCCAGTATATGATGAGCCCCATTGATGATGCTCCAGTGTCTTATGGGCCAATATAATGCTCCATATATAATTGGCCCCATTTATAATGCTCCAGTGTGTAATGGACCCCATAGATGCTGCTCCAGTGCCTGATCTGCCCCATTTAGAATGTTCCAGTATATGATGGGCCCCATGGATGATGCTCCGGTGTCTTATGAGCCAATATAATGCTCCATATATAATGGGCCCCATTTATAATGCTCCAGTGTGTGATGGGCCCCGGATATGCTGCTCCAGTGTCTGATCTGCCCCAATTAGAATGCTCCAGTATACGATGGGCCCCATGGATGATGCTCCAGTGTCTTATGGGCCAATATAATGCTCCATATATAATGGGCCCCATTTATAATGCTCAAGTGTATAATGGGCCCCGTAAATGCTGCTCCAGTGTCTGATGTCCCCCATTTGGAATGCTCCAGTCTATGATGGGCCTCATGGATAATGCACCAGTCTATGATGGGCCCCATATATCATTCTCCAGTGTATAATGCTCCCCATATATTGCTCCAAACATTAAAAAAAATTAAATACCTCTCCTGGCTGGGCACTGCTCTACTCTGGACTCCTTAGCGTTGCCATCTTCCAGCTCTCTGCAATTGGACTGTTTAGGCAGAGGGTGTACAGACGTGATGTCATTGCGCTCTCTGACCTGAATGTCACTGTCAGGAAATGAGGAAGACATTGCAGCATTGGAGCAGGGAGAGGTAAGTTTTGCAAGTGCTGTGGCCCTGAGCAAGCAGGGCCGACTCATGGGTGATGGCACTGGCACAGGGCCCCTCATAGTACGCCGATGTGTCTGAAGGCAAGTGGGCCCCCTCACCATCAGAGACACTTTTGTGTACTATGAGGGGCCCTGTGCCAGTGCCATCGCCCAAGAGTCGGCCCCCCGACCTGCTCAGGGAACCGGCAATTGCCCGGGTGCGCCAGGTGGTGACGTCGGCCCTAGGGGGGTACAGCCAAGTTAGGAAGGTGGAAAAACTGGCATATGTTGAGGTGTAGGCTGGACGTTCAGCTGCTGCAAATGGAGGAACTGGAGAAGTTGGAGGAAGAGGAGGACAAAGTGAGCCATTTTGCTGGCAACCTATGTGTCATCAGAGGAAGGTGGTACAAAATCCTTTGAAACCCAGGCATGGTTCATTTCAATGAAGGTGAAATCACCAACATTTTGGGTCGACAGCCGGGTCCTTCTTTCTGTCAGGATTGATCCAGCTGCACTGAACACTCTTTCTGATAGCACACTACCAGCAGGGCACGCGAGCTCCTGTAAGGCATATTGTGCCAATTCAGGCCAGGTTTCCAGTTTACAGGCCCAGTAGTCAAAATGGAATGAACTGTGAGGGAGAACATCGATAGGGGAGGAGAGGTAATTTTGAACCATAATTTACAACTGCTGTCTCCTGTCTGTTGCAATTGATTCATTATTACCAGTCTTGTGAGCGTTACTCTAGAAATCAGTCCACAACATAGTCATGAAACCCCTGTCTCCAACGCCACTTCAGCTGTGTGCACCACGAATACCTCTTCCATTTGGCCCAGTACGGCTCGTGGTAGAACCTGCACCGCTGCTGTGTGCTGGGAATGCCTCTAACAACCGGTTTACCAGAGTTGCTTGTTTGTTCGCCAATATTAGCTCTAGGTTCTCTTGTGGCATGATGTTCTGTAATTTGCCTTTATAGCGTGGATCGACAATGCTGGCCAACCAGTAGTCATGATGCTTCATAATTTTGGCAGTGCGGGAGTCCCTTTTTAGGATCCGCAAGACATAATCACACATGTGGGCCAATGCTCCAGGTGTCAATGATGCACTTAGAGTGGTGGGTGGAGGAGGACTTTCTGCCAAAAAGGGTACTGTATCAGAAGCGTACAGCTGTATACAGTGTAGTGGTAATTGTAAATCTCCGTAAATATTTACGGAGTAACAGACAGACGCTCACAGGCTTAGTATGGATTAGACAAGAATATAAAAAGCAGATCCGCAAGAAATAATCACACATGTGGGCCAATGTTCCAGGTGTCAATAATGTAATTAGAGGGAGACAGACAAAAAAACCTGACTGGCACATCCAGACCAATGTGAACTAGGGGCAAACCAAGGGAAGCTACCCCCATGTAAAACATACAAAAAAAAAAAAAAAAAACATACTTTATACTAAGCGTCTCAAATTTTTCCTTATATTCCAAAGCCATATTGCTATTCTAAATTTCATGTATTCCATATTGCCATGCTTTAGTATGCTTGAGTGCAGCCTTTTTTTTTTTTTTGTATGTTTTACATGGGGATAGCTTCCCTTGGTTTGCACCTAGTTCACATTGGTCTGGATGTGCCAGTCAGGTTTTTTTGTCTATTGAATGTTAGCTTGCTGACCGAGCACTCTGCCCCCACCAGGTGGTGATTTTAATTACACCAGGTCCCTACTTTACCCATAAATGCAGGCATTGCTGACAGAGGAGCATATTCACCCAGAAATTCAGATATCAGCCTAATAGAGGTATGTTCACATTAGGTCAGGGACTCACCAGTATTGAGACCACCTTGACGATGGTTGGTGGGCTTTAAAATGTTTGGCCAAATGTTTATACTAAGCGTCTCAAATTTTTCCTTATATTCCAAAGCCATATTGCTATTCTAAATTTCATGTATTCCATATTGTCATGCTTTAGTATGCTTGAGTGCAGCCTTTTTTTTTTTTTTTTTTGTATGTTTTACATGGGGGTAGCTTCCCTTGGTTTGCACCTAGTTCACATTGGTCTGGATGTGCCAGTCAGGTTTTTTTGTCTATTGAATGTTAGCTTGCTGACCGAGCACTCTGCCCCCACCAGGTGGTGATTTTAATTACACCAGGTCCCTACTTTACCCATAAATGCAGGCATTGCTGACAGAGGTGCATATTCACCCAGAAATTCAGATATCAGCCTAATAGAGGTATGTTCACAGTAGGTCAGGGACTCACCAGTATTGAGACCACCTTGACGATGGTTGGTGGGCTTTAAAATGTTTGGCCAAATGTTTATACTAAGCGTCTCAAATTTTTCCTTATATTCCAAAGCCATATTGCTATTCTAAATTTCATGTATTCCATATTGTCATGCTTTAGTATGCTTGAGTGCAGCCTTTTTTTTTTTTTTTGTATTTTTTTTTGTATGTATATAATAATGTAATTAGAGTGGTGGGTGGAGGAGTACTTTCTGGCAAAAAAGGTACTGTATCACAAGCGTACAGCTGTATACAGTTTAGGAGTAATTGTTAATCTCCGTATATATTTCCAGAGTAACAGACTGACGCTCACAGGCTCAGTATGGATTAGACCAGAATATGAAAAGTAGAAAAAGGGTAATGTATTAGAAGCGTACAGCTGTATACAGTGTTGGGATAATTTTTAAATCTCCGTATATATTTTCGGAGTAACAGACAGACGCTCACAGGCTCAGTGTGGATTAGACCACAATATGAAAAGCTGAAAAAGTGTACTGTATCAACAGATACCAGGTGTATATAGTATAGTGAAAATAATGTAAATCTCCTTATATATTTCAGGAGTAACAGACAGACGCTCCCAGGCTCAGTATGGATTAGACAAGAATATAAATAGCTGAAACAGGGTACTGTATCACCAGATATCAGGTATATATAGTATAGTGAAAATATTGTAAATCTCCGTAAATATTTCAGGAGTCAGACACAGACGCTCTCAGGCTCTGTATGGATTAGACAAGAATATAAAAAGCTGAAAAAGGGTACTGTTTCACCAGATATCAGGTATATATAGTATAGTGAAAATATTATAAATCTCAGTATATATTTCAGGAGTCAGACAAAGACGCTCACAGGCTCACTATGGATTAGACAAGAATATAAAAAGTAGAAAAAGGGTAATGTATTAGAAGCGTACAGATGTATACAGTGTTGGGGTAATTTTTAAATCTCTGTATATATTTCTGGAGTAACAGACAGATGCTCACAGGCTCAGTATGGATTAGACCACAATATGAAAAGCTGAAAAGGGTACTGTATCAACAGATACCAGGTGTATATAGTATAGTGAAAATATTGTAAATCTCCGTACATATTTCCGGAGTAACAGACAGACGCTCACAGGCTCAGTATGGATTAGACAAGAATATAAAAAGCTGAAACAGGGTACTGTATCACCAGATATCAGGTATATATAGTATAGTGAAAATATTGTAAATCTCCGTAAATATTTCAGGAGTCAGACACAGACGCTCTCAGGCTCAGTATGGATTAGACAAGAATATAAAAAGCTGAAAAAGGGTACTGTTTCACCAGAGACCAGGTTTATATAGTATAGTGAAAATGTTGTAAATCTCCGTATATATTTCAGGAGTCAGAGAAAGGCGCTCACAGGCTCAGTATGGATTAGACAAGAATATAAAAAGCAGATCCGCAAGAAATAATCACACATGTGGGCCAATGTTAAGGTGTCAATGATGCACTTAGAGTGGTGGGTGGAGAAGTACTTTCTGGCAAAAAGGGTACTGTATCACAAGCATAATGCTGTATACAGTGTAGGGGTAATTGTAAATCTCCTTTTATATTTCCGGAGTAACAGACGGACGCTCACAGGCTCAGTATGGATTAGACCACAATATGAAAAGCTGAAACAGGGTACTGTATCAACAGATACCAGGTGTATATAGTATAGTGAAAATATTGTAAATCTCCGTTTAAATTTCCGGAGTAACAGACAGATGCTCACAGGCTCAGTATGGATTAGACAAGAATATAAAAAAAGCTGAAACAGGGTACTGTATCACCAGATACCAGGTATATATAGTATAGTGAAAATATTGTAAATCTCTGTATATATTTCAGGTGTCAGACAAAGACGCTCACAGGCTCACTATGGATTAGACAAGAATATAAAAAGTAGAAAAAGGGTAATGTATGAGAAGCGTACAAGCTGTAGAAGCATACAGCGTACAGCTGTATACAGTGTTGGGGTAAATTTAAATCTCCGTATATATTTCCGGAGTAACAGACAGACCCTCACAGGCTCAGTAAGATCACACCAGAATGTAAAAAGTAGAAAAATGGTAATGTATCAGAATTGTACAGCTGTCTACAGTGTTGGGGTAATTTTAAATCTCCGTATATATTTCCTGAGTCAGACACAGACTCTCACAGGCTCAGTATGGATTACACCTGAATATGAAAAGTAGAAAAAATGTACTGTATCAGAAGCGTACAGCTGTATACAGTGTTGGGGTAATTTTAAATCTTCGTATATATGTCCAGATTCAGACACAGACTCTCACAGGCTCAGTATGGATTACACCAGAATATAAAAAGTAGAAAAAGGATAATGTATTAGAAGCGTACAGCTGTATACAGTGTTGGGGTAATTTTAACCCCTTACTGCCATCGGACGTACTATCCCCTCCATGGTACCTGGGCCCGTATGACCAGGGATGGGATAGTACGTCCCATGCGATTGGACGCGCTCCCAGAAGCGCAGCCGATCGCGGCCGGGTATCAGCTGATTATCACAGCTGACACCCGGCACTATGTGCCAGGAGTAGTCACGGACCGCTCCCGGCACATTAACCGCTGGCACACCGCGATCAAACATGATCGAGGTGTACTGGGGGCACAGGGGAGCATCGCGCATGGAGGGGGCACCCTGCGCACTCCCCTGAGACCCTCAGAACAGTGCGATGTGTCGCACTGTTCTGAGGGTCCCTCCTCCCTGCAGGACCCCGGATCCAAGATGGCACCGGGGTCCTTTCGGGTCCTGCAGGGAGGCGGCTTCCTCAGTGCCTGCTGGGAGCAGGCACTGAGAAGCCGGCAGCGATGCCAGAGCGATCGCAGGTGTGACAGAGTGCTGTGCACACTGTCACACCAGCGATCTGGTATTATACAGTGATGTCCCACCCTGGGACAAAGTAAAAAAGTAAAAAAATAACAAGTGTTAAAAAAAATCATAAAAAAAAAAATATTCCCCAATAAATTCATTTCTTCATCTAAATAAAAAAAAAACAATAAAAGTACACATATTTGGTATCGCCGCATCCATAACGACCCGCCCTATAAAACTTACCCTTTAGTTAACCCCTTTAGCGAACTCCTTAAAAAATAAAAAATAAAAACAAAGCAAAAAAACAATGCTTTATCATCACACCGCCGAACAAAAAGTGGAATAACAAGCGATCAAAAAGACCGATATAAATAAACATGGTACCGCTGAAAACGTCATCTTGTCCCGCAAAAAACGAGCCATGACACAGCATCATCAGCAAAAAATTAAAAAAGTTATAGCTCGCAGAATAAAGCGATGCAAAAATAATTATTTTTTATAAAAAATTGTTTTTATTGTATAAAAGCACTAAAACCTAAAAAAATGATATAAATGAGGTATCTCCGTAATGAAACTGACCCGAAGAATAAAACTGCTTTATCAATTTTACCACACGCGGAACAGTATAAACGCCCCCCCAAAAGAAATTCATGAATTGCTGATTTTTGTTCATTCTAACCTTCCAAAAATTGTAATAAAAAGCGATCAAAAAATGTCACATGCCCAAGAATTGTACCAATAAAAACGTCAACTAGTGCTGCAAAAAATAAGACCTCACATGACTCTGTGGGCCAAAACATGCAAAAATTATAGCTCTCAAAATGTGGTGATGCAAAAACTATTTTTTGCAATAAAAAACGTCTTTTAGCGTGACAGCTGCCAATCATAAAAACCCGCTATAAATAGTTAATCAAACCCCCTTATCACCCCCTTAGTTAGGGAAAAATAATAAACTTAAAAAAAGTATTTATTTCCATTTTCCCGTTAGGGTTAGGGTTAGGGTTGGGGCTAAAGTTAGGGTTAGGGTTGGGGCTAAAGTTAAAATTAGGGTTAGGGTTGGGATTAGGGTTAGGGTTGGGATTAGGTTTAGGGGTGTGTTAGGGTTATGGTTATGATTAGGGTTAGGGGTGTGTTGGGGTTAGGGTTGGAGTTAGAATTGGGAGTTTCCACAGTTTAGGCTCATCAGGGGCTCTCCAAATGTGACATGGCGTCCGATCTCAATGCCAGCCAATTCTGCGTTGAAAAAGTAAAGCGGTGCTCCTTCCCTTCTGACCTCTGCCATGCGTGCAAACAGTAGTTTACTCACACATATGGGGTATCAGTGTACTCAGGAAAATTGCAAAATAACTCTTGGGTCTAATTTCTTCTGTTACCCTTGGAAAAAAAATCGGGGTGAAAATATAATTTTTGCCGAAAAAATTATGATTTTTTAATTTTTATGGCTCTACGTTATAAACTTCTGTGAAGCACTTGGGGGTTAAAAGTTCTCCCCACATATCTAGATAAGTTCCTTGGGTGGTCTAGTTTCCAAAATGGGGTCATTTGTGGGGGTTTCCAATGTTTAGGCACATCACGGGCTCTCCAAACGCGACATGACACCCCAGACCATTCCATCAAAGTCTGCAATCCAAAATGTTACTACTTCCCTTCCGAGCCCCAACGTGTGCCTATGCAGTAGTTTTCTCCCACATATGGGGTATCAGCGTACTCAGGACAAATTGGAAAACAACTTTTGGGGTCCAATTATATCTGTTACCCTTGAGAAAATAAAATATTAGGGGTGAAAAAATCATTTCTGTAAAAAAAAAAAAATCATTTTTTTGTTTTTACGGCTGTACGTTATAAACTTGTGTGAAGCACTTGGGGGTTCATAGCACTCACCACACATCTAGATAAGTTCCTTGGGGGGGTCTATTTTCCAAAATGGGGTCACTTGTGGGGGGTTTCCAATGTTTAGGCACATCAGGGGCTCTCCAAACGCGACATGACACCCCAGACCATTCCATTAAAGTCTGCAATCCAAAAAGTTACTACTTACCTTCCGAGCCCCAACGTGTGCACATACAGTAGTTTTCTCCACATATTGGGTATCAGCGTACTCAGGACAAATTGAACAACAACTTTTGGGGTCCAATTTCTCCTGTTACCCTTGGGAAAATAAAATGTTGGGGACTAAAAGATCATGTTTGTGGAAAAAATATGATTTTTTTATTTTCATGCTCGGGCGTTATAAACTTTAGTGAAACACCTGGGGGTTCAAGGTTCTCACCACACAGCTAGATAAGTTCCTTGAGGGGTTTAGTTTCCAAAATGGTGTCATTTGTGGGGGTTTCCACTGTTTAGGCACATCAGGGGCTCTCCAAACACGACATGGCGACCAGCCAACTCTGTTTTGAAACAGTCAAACGGCGCTCCTTCCCTTCCGAGCTCTGCCATGCACCCAAACAGTGGTTTACCCCCACATATGGGGTATCAGCGTACTCAGGACAAATTGTACAATAACTTTTGGGCTCTTTTTACCCTTGGGAAAATAAAAATTGGGGTGAAAAGATAATTTTTGTGGAAAAATATGATTTTTTAATTTTACGGCTCTACGTTATAAACTTCTGTGAAGCTTTTGGGGGTTGAAATTGCTCACCACAGATCTAGATAAGTTCCTTAGGGGGTCTAGTTTCCAAAATGGGGTCACTTGTGAGGGGTTTCCACTGTTTGGCACATCAGGGGCTATCCAAATGCAACATGGCGTCCAATCTCAATTCCAGCTTATTTTGGTAGGAAAAAGTCAAATGGCGCTGCTTTCATTCCGAGCTCTGCCGTGCGCCCAAACAGTGGTTCCCCCAACATATGGGGTATCGGCGTACTCAGGACAAATTGGACAACAACTTTTGTGGTCCAATTTCTCCTGTTACCCTTGGTAAAATAAAAAATTGGTGACTAAAAGATATTTTTTGTGGGAAAAAAATAGGATTTTTTATTTTCATGACCCGGCATTATAAACTTGTGTGAAGTATTTGGGGGTTCAAAGTGCTCAACACAGATCGAGATAAGTTTCTTAGAGGGTCTACTTTCCAAAATTGGGTCAATTGTGGGGGTTTCCACTGTTTAGGCACATCTGGGGCACTGCAAACGGAACATGACCCCCATCAACGTCTGCATTCCAAAATGTTATTACTTCCTTTCCAAGCCCTGACGTGTGCCCAAAGAGTTCCCCCCCCACATATGGGGTATCAGCGTACTCAGGACAAATTGGACAACAACTTTTGGGGTCCAATTTTCTTGGGAAAAATAAAAAATTGGGGAATAATAAATCATTTTTGTGGATAATTGTTTTTGCTTTTTTTCACACCCACGCATTATAAACTTTTGTGAAACACTTGGGGGTTCAAAGTGCTCACAACAGATCTAGATAAGTTCCATAGGGGCCTAGTTTCCAAAATGGTGTCACTTGTGGGGGGTTTCCACTGTTTAGGCACATCAGGGGCTCTCCAAACGTGACATGGCTTCCAATCTCAATTCCAGCCAATTTTGGTTTGAAAAAGTCAAACGGTGCTCCTTCCCTTACGAGCTCTGCCGTGCACCCAAGCAGAGGTTTTCCCCCACATATGGGGTATTAGCATACTCAGGAGAAATTGCACAACAACTGTATCTGTCCATTTTCTCCTTTTACTGTTGTGAAAGTAAAAAAAAGTTTGTAAAAGATCATTTTTGTGACTAAAAAGTTAAATATTATTTTTTTCCTTCCACGTTGCTTCAGCTCCTGTGAAGCACCTGAAGGGTTAATAAACTTATTGAATGTGGTTTTGAGTACCTTGAGGGGTGCAGTTTTTAGAATGGTGTCAATTTTGGGTATTTTCTGCCATATAGACCCTTCAAAGTGACTTCAAATGTGAGGTGGTCCCTAAAAAAAAGGCTTTGTAAATTTTGTTGTAAAAATGTGAAATCGCTGGTCAACTTTTAACCCTTATAATTTCCTAACAAAAAAAAATTTTGGTTCCAAAATTGTGCTGTTGTAAAGTAGACATGTGGGAAATGTTATTTATTAACTATTTTGTGTGACATATTTCTCTGTTTAAGGGAATAAAAATTAAAAGTTTGAAAATCGCAAAATTTTCAAAATTTTTGCCATATTTGCATTTTTTTCAAAAATAAACGCAAGTTATATAGAAGAAATTTTACCACTATCGTGAATAACAATGTGTCACGAGAAAACAATCTCAGAATCGCGAAGATCCGTTGAAGCGTTCCAGAGTTATAACCTCATAAAGAAACAGTGGTCAGAATTGTAAAAATTGGCCCGGTCATTAACGTGCAAACTACCCTTGGGGGTTAAGGGGTTTAATCTCCGTATATTTTTCCAGAGTCAGACACAGACTCTCACAGGCTCAGTATGGATTACACGAGAATATAAAAAGTAGAAAAAGGGTAATGTATTTGAAGCGAAAAGCTGTATACAGTGTTTAGATAATTTTAAATCTCAGTATATTTTTTCCGAGTCATACACAGACTCTCACAGGCTCAGTATGGATTACACCAGAATATAAAAAGTAGAAAAAGGGTAATGTATTAGAAGCGTACAGCTGTTTACAGTGTTGGGGTACTTTTAAATCTTCGCATATATTTCAGTCTCAGTAAGCCAGTCCAGACTCTCCGCTACAGGAAACTAGATGGATACAAGTACAGACTGAAAGTAGAGTGATTGCAGAAATTTGGAAATTCCTAATCACGGGAAAACCTCCCAGTAGAATTTGCAGAGACGATGCTGACCCTCAATTACTTTGTCTGTGGAGACAGCGAAAACGGTTGTTTGTGAAGTAAGGGTTGCTGTATCGCAGTAGCGTGGATCCCATCACCGTTAGTCGTCTCCATCAAATTGTGATCCCAAGGAGAGATGTAGACATGGTCCTCACTAACTATCATGATCAGTCTGTTCACTTTCGAGTGCAAAAGACAGAAACCACAGGCCGTAGGCGATTCTATTGGATTGGCATGAGAGGAGACATTGAAAAATGGTGCCAGGAATGTCACACGTCTGTGACTAGGAAAATTGTGAAAGCTGATCAGAAAGCACCACTGCATCCGATTGTGAGTCGACGTCCATTAGAAATGGTAGCCATTGATCATCTGAAGGTAGAGCCCAGCAGGACAGGCCATAGCTACGTCTTAACCATCATCGATCAGTTCACCAAATTTGTAGTGGCCATCTATGTGAAGGATTTCACTGCCCAGACTCCACAGCGGTGGAGCAGGGAGAGGTAAGTATTGCAAGTTCTGGGGCCCTGAGCAAGCAGGGGGGGCCCACTCGTGGGCACCGGTACTGGCACAGGGCCCCTCATAGTACACCGTGTGTCTGACGGCGAGTGGGCCCCCCCACCATCAGAGACACTTTAATGTACTATGAGTGGCCCTGTGCCAGTGCCATCGCCCAAGTGTAGGCCCCTCCACCTGCTCAGGGCACCGTCACTTGCACGGGTGCGCCAGGTGGTGACGCCGGCCCTGGGGGGGACAGCCCAGTTAGGGAGGTGGAAAAAATGGCATATGTTGAGGTGTAGGCTGGATGTTCAGGAGCTGCAATTGGAGAAGTCCGAGGAAGAGGAGGACAAAGCGAGCCATTTTGCTGGCAACCGATGTGTCATCAGGGGAAGGTGGGACAAAATCCTTTGAAACCCATGCATGGTTAATTTTAATGAAGGTTAGATCATCAACATTTTGGGTCGACAGCCGGGTTCTTCTCTCTGTCAGGATTGATCCAGAAGCACTGAAGACTCAATCTGATAGCACACTACCAGCAGGGCAAGCGAGCTTCTGTAAGGCATATTGTGCCAATTCAGGCCAGGTGTCCAGTTTACAGGCCCAGTAGTCAAAGGGGAATGACCTGTGATGGAGGACATCGATAGGGGAGGAGAAGTAATTTTTAACCATAGTTGACAACTGCTGTCTCTTGTCTGTTGCAATCGATTCAGTATTACCAGTCGTGTGAGCGTTACTCTAGAAATCAGTCCACAACATAGTCATGAAACCCCTGTCTCCAACGCCACTTCAGCTGTGTGCACCACGAATACCTCTTCCATTTGGCCCAGTACGGCTCGTGGTAGAACCTGCACCGCTGCTGTGTGCTGGGAATGCCTCTAACAAACGGTTTACGAGAGTTGCTTGTTTGTTCGCCAATATTAGCTCTAGGTTCTCCTGTGGCATGATATTATGTAATTTGCCTTTATAGCGTGGATCGAGGATGCTGGCCAACCAGTAGTCGTCATCCTTCATAATTTTGGCAATGCGGGGGTTCCTTTTTAGAATCCTCAAGGCATAATCACACATGTGGGCCAATGTTCCAGGTGTCAATGATGCACTGCCAGTGGTGGGTGGAGGAGCACTTTCTGCAAAATCCACATCCCTCCAGTCACGCACAAACCCTGTACCTGACCTTGGCAAGTCAACATCTTCTCTTGCCCCCTGAGAAGCATCCTCCTTCCCAAAATAATCATTCTCCTCATCCTCCTCCTCCTCTTCCTCTTCTTCCTCCACCTCTTCCAGGACAGTTCCCTGAGCAGACAATGGCTGACTGTCATCAAGGCTTCCCTGCTCCTCTTCCTCCTCCGCTGCAGATGCCTGATCCTTAATGTGCGTCAAAGTTTGTATGAGCAGACGCATAAGTGGGATGCTCATGCTTATGATGGCATCGTCTGCGCTTACCAGCCGTGTGCATTCCTCAAAACACTGAAGGACTTTACAGAGGTCTTTCAGCTTTGACCACTGCACACCCGACAACTCCATGTCTGCCCTCAAACTGCCTGCCCATGTATTCTCCCATAAATGCATTACAGCCTGACTCTGTTCGCACAGCCTTTCAACCTTGTGCATGGTGGAGTTCCACCTTGTTGCAACGTCTATGATTAGGCGGTGCTTTGGGAGGTGGAGCGATCGCATACGACTGGAGTCTACGGGCGAGCGACGTATGTGCGAACACAGTCTTCGCACTTTATGGAGCAGGGCTGTTAACTCCGGATAATTATTTAAGAAGCACTGCACCACCAGGTTCAAGGTGTGAGCCAGGCAAGGTATGTGTCTGAGTTTTGCCAGGGCTATGGCCGCCACAAAATTACTGCTGTTATCACTGACTACCTTGCCTGGCTCAAGATGTAGACTGCCCAGCCATGACTCAGTTTCTCGCTGCAAGTAGTCGGCCAGTACCTCCGCGGCTTGTCTGTTGTCGCCCAAAGACATCATTTGTAAAACAGCCTGCTGATGCTTACCACTAGCTATTCGATAGTGGGACACCTCGTGTGCAACACTGGCAGCTGCCGATGGAGTGCTCGTGCGACTGCACTCTGTCAACGAGCTTTTGCTTCTGGAGGAGGAGGGTCGAATGCCTTCGGCCAACTGTTGCCTATACCGTAGGCTAGGCAGCAGTGTCCCACCGCCGCTGTCCCCTGTGGACCCTCCATTCTCCACATTAACCCAGTGCGCAGTGATGGACACGTAATGGCCCTGGCCATGCCTACTGGCCCATTCATCTGTTGTGAGGTGCACATTTCCACTTACTGATTGTTTGAGTGCATGGACAATGCAGTCTTTCACATGCAGGTGGAGGGCAGGGATGGCTTTTTGAGAAAAGAAGTGCCGACTGGGTAGGTCATAGCGTGGTACAGCGTAGGCCATGAGGTCTCTGAACGCTGCGCCTTCAACCAAATGGAAGGGCATCATCTCTAATGAGATCAGTTTGGCAATGTAGCTAGTGCACGTGGATGAGAGGATGAGTACTTTCTTGTCCTACTCAGAGTGTCTGGTAGGGTGAGCTGGACTTGAGAGCTGCATAAGGGGGAACTAGCGGTGGACATGACAGACTGAGAGGGGGTTATTGATGGTGGTGTTGGTGGTGGTCATGGCCTAGATGCAGTCTTTCGTTGCAAAAACATTGTGATTCCCTGACTGCTTTGGCCTTGCGACGACACCTCAACATTTCTTGCTGGTGGTGTGTTAACTAGAGTTGAGCGATACTTTCCGATATCCAAAAATATCGGATCGGAATGGTATCGCCGATATCACTAAAATATCGGCGATACCCGATACCGATACCGGAAGTCCCATGTAAGTCTATGGGAACAAAATATCGCAACTAAAAAAAACACTTTCTTTCCTTGTAAACACAAAATATAACACACATAGAATACATATATATATATATATATATATATATATATACATGTCATTGTGACATATATATACATATATTTATAGTTTATTCACTTCTACATAGTAAAATAGCCTCTGATTCAATTGCCGGGTAAAGCCGGCATTTGTGAAAAGACAGAAGCACCCGAGGGTCCAGTCGCCACAGAGATGTTGCATCGCACCCAGCGGTGTGACAACTTACTCTCAGGTAAGGAGGAAACACCCCATTGACTCCAACCACTGCATTCAACAGTACACTATGCCAGCTGAGTGTAGGCGGACCCAATGGGATGGTCTAGCTCAGGTTGGTTAGAACAGGGTGTAGCTAGTTGGATGGGAGGGGTTGAGGCAACCTTATGCTGTATGTCTTTGTAGTAAGAATTGTTTCCTTTCCTGCTTTCTTACTACGTCGCATACTCCACTCTGCTACATCACTCTGCACCATTGCTCTATCTCACATCTATCTGCCCTGGAAGGATACCGTCTTACCTGTAGAAGACTTATCACCTAGCTGCACTACACCATCCCTGCCAGAGGACCTGCACAGCAGCGCTGGTCACCCTGACCAGGTACTACAGGTGGAGTCACGACAAACTACACAAACATTCTATCATCCCCTGGAAATATCCCACATTCCAGTGAGCAACCAGGGCACGGACATAGCTGTGCTACCCGTCACATACCCCATAGAAGTCGACGGGCTTGGTGCCGAGTACCCCCAAAACCTGTGGCTCTGTGCGACTCAACTTTGGCGTCACGAACAGGATTCAGAAGCTCGCTATAAGCGAGTCCTGTGTGCCTTAATTGAACTGTTTTTTTGCTTGAGAATTGCAAAAATCATCATAGACTGTATTTGCCATTTTTCCGTCATATCTGCGCCACGAGGCACAGGTGAAGAATAAGGGCGTGCTCTCGTGGGCGTACACTCACTCCGTGGCGCGAAAACGATGTCCGCCCACTCTAAATGTTACTGCAATGTAAGATCGTGCCCTACAGCTCTGGAGTTCCGCCTCCTCATCCTCCTCAGTGGGCGGAAACGAACGCGAAGGTCCCGCCTCCCTACAAAAGATGGCGCCTCTCCTGATGCTAATGACACATGTGACTTGGCAGAGATGGCGAACGGACGTGAGCAGAAGTGGGAAGGGATGGAGGAGTCAGAGCTCTCACCCCACGGAAGCGACCCGATCGCCACGGAGCCACCGTTTGGCACCCGGCCTGGAAACCCTCCTACGCTGGAAGAAGCGGAGGATACCCTGAGAGACCTGGCCCGGCACCGGGAGGAGGTCGCCAGGATGGAAGCGAGCTGGTGGGCCCTAAAACTACACTTGGAGCGGCGCCAATCCCTCTTACCCCCTGAAGTGTCTGTACCGGAAGGTGAGGCACCCGTTCCAGTAGAGGAGGCCGTGCGGGCATCCCAGCCCTTGCAATCTGAACCGGTTGCCAGTATCTCAGTGGAGGCACCCGTTCCAGTAGAGGAGGCCGTGCGGGCATCCCAGCCCTTGCAATCTAAACCGGTTGCCAGTATCACAGTGGAGGCACCCGTTCCTGCAGAAAACGCCGCACCAGCACCCCAGATCCCGCTGTCTGCCCCCGTCGCTGAGGCAGAAGAAGCGACACCCGTCCTCATGGAGGAGGCCGCGCAGGCACCAGAGCTCTACCTGCCTGTACCGGAGCCCCGACCGTCATCTGTTCCAGAGCGGCTGCTTCCGCCACAGGTGAGCGCCGCCACGACTGGCGGGCGCCAGGAGAGCTGCCGCAAACCGGACATCGTAAGCTGACATTTGATGGTGGAGACATGGAGCTGCTGGTGGAGGAGAATTACAACCGGCGTCAGGAGGAAGAGTGGAGACGTCGGGAGCGGGAAGCAGAGCGACAAAGGGAGCAGCGAGAATCCCAAAAGATTCGGCAACGTCACCTGGACAAGGACCTGGCAGAGAAGGCACGTATGAGAAAGGATAAAAGTACGCTGAGGGAGCCGCGGCGTAAGGGTGCAGTACGGAACTTTAAGTTAAAAGGTGGTTAGGGCTTCATCCAGGAGCCTGGACTTTATTTAGAAGTCTTTGTAACCCGGCGGGACGTGGAGGCTCACCTCCAGAAGGACAGCCGGGGAGGGACCTGTTGGCAGGAGACTTGGTGACTTACACCCGACACTGGGGTTACAATGGATGGTATGCCCTAAATGTTACCAGGTGCGATCCCTACTCCCCAGAGTGTCAGGAAACTGACAGACCCTCCGACCTTCAGCCTCCCCCAACCAGGCCTCTGCACAAGTGCCCACCCCACGCCGTAAATCTCCTCAGCCTCCCTCAGTGGTCTCCTCAGCAGCCCCAGCTATGGACATGATAATGATAGCTGGCCCGTACCCGGCGCCTGTTAGGCCCCCTGGGGTTCGTTCAGTCCGGGACATAGGGTTCCAGACCCGGAGGGAGATGAAAGAGGTGGCCACACAGACCCAGATAGCGGGTCACGACGTAACTGTACAGGCCACACGACGTCATCAGGTCTGGGTGGACCCTCTTGTCACGGATGTTTGGCAAGCTCCAGAAGAGTACCAGGTGGTACCTGTAAGAGGCCAGCCAAAGAAGTCTAAATAACCCGGACAGGGTCTCTGTATGTAAATCGTTAAATTATTGATGTACCCGGACGGGTGAATGTTCATAAAAAGAAGTTTATTGTTGCCTTAATATACCCAGGTTGGGTAATGGTTTGATGTACCCGGACGGGTGAATGTTCAGAAGAACAAGTTTATTGTTGCCTTTATATACCCAGGTTGGGTAATGGTGTTTCAATGTAATCAAAATGTTGAACTTTGAAGCCATGAACTGTACTGGCTCGCAAACTTTTCTGTAAATAGTTGGCACTTCGGTGCTCCATCTTGGTTTTACAAAAAACTTAACTGTGCACTATTTTCAACTACCTCAGAAACTAAAAACCCGTTTGGTGTGGCCGAAAGTGAGGTCTGCTCAAGGAAAGTCTTGCAGCCCACCCAAGACCACAGTTGGAGGTTTGGAGCGGGTCCTCCACAAGCACAAGTAAAGGACACTGTGAAGTTACCCCGGTGGGGGTAGTCCTAAGAAGTCTCAACGAACTTCAGCAGTAATGCTATTTGCACTTTTGTAATGTTATTATTAAAAATTTTATTATGCAACGTTTAACTTGAAGTGTTTCCTGCTTTCTTACTACGTCGCATAGTCCACTCTGCTACATCACTCTGCACCATTGCTCTATCTCACATCTATCTGCCCTGGAAGGATAGCGTGTTACCTGTAGAAGACTTATCACCTACCTGCACTACACCATCCCTTCCAGAGGACCTGCACAGCAGCGCTGGACACCCTGACCAGGTACTACAGGTGGCGTCACGACAAACTACACGAACATTCTATCATCCCCTGGAAATATCCCACATTCCAGTGATCGCCCAGGTCACAGACCGAGCTGTGCTACTCGTGACATCCCCCATAGAAGTCGACGTGATCGGTGCCGAGTACCCCCAAAACCCCTGTTCTGTGCGACTCAACTTCCCTCACTGTGCTGGCACTTTACATTTACAATGCCTCTGGGTTTTTTTTTTGGGGGGGTGGGGAACATTCAGACTTTTGCTATGGGGCCCCATGATTTATATGTACACCCCTGCTGCTGAGGCATGGTATTTAAGGCTGTTAAGGAGCCAACATACATGGACCTTGCCAGCAGCGTCGGACTGGAGTACCTTGGGCCCACCAGAGAAAATATATTCTTGGGGCCCACCATCATACTTCCCAACCTTTGAATAAGGGAAAGAGGGACAAAGGCTGTGGCACGCTGTGCATGCTGCAGAAAATTTTAGGCCATGCCACGTTGCACCACAGACTGTCCAGGAGTTGGTGGATGCTTTAGTCCAGGTGTGGGAGGAGATCCCTCACGAGACCATCCGTCGCGCTCATCAGGAGCATGGCCAGAAGTTGTAGGGAGGTCATACAGCATACCTCCCAAATTTGGAAGACAGGAAAGAGGATTAAAGGCTGCGGCGCGTGTTGCGCGCCACTGAAAATTTTAGGCCATGCCCCGACAACACCCATTTCACAGCTAATCACACCCATATCCTCGCCCCAAGCGTAACCATTTAGCACTGCTGATCACACTGACTGGTAATGAGGGCACAGTGGCTGGTACTGAGGAAAAGAAAGAAAGAGCAGCGAGAGAGAAAGAACAAACAGAGAAAGAAAGAGAGGAAAGAAAGAAAAGAGAGAAAGAAAGAACAGAGAGAAAAAAGAACAGAGAGCGAGAAGGAAAGAACAGAGAGCGAGAAAGAAAGACTAGAGAGAGAGCCATAGGCGTAGCTAGGGTTTTGGTTTAGTGGGGGCAAAACTTCTGAGTGGGCCCATCATCAGAGAACCTCAGCAAATGACCGCGCTGTTGGCCAAAATAATCTATATATAAAAAGACCAATATTGATATTACCGCCATATGGTCTGTGATAAATTATACCAGTCCTACAGAACATATAGATTACAGCACAGGTACAGATAATGACTTACCGCTGATGTTCTTTCTAATGGAATTGTTCACTTTTCATGTCTTTACCATCTGGCCCACACCGACATGACGACTTCTCCAGCCAGGACTCGACTGCACCCCCATTAAAAAAAAAAAAAAAAAAATACTCACCTCCTGGCTCCTGTGCTGCTCACTGTTCTCCCTCTCAGCGTCTGACAGCGGGCGCCGGCAGGTGATGTTATTGCGCCCGCTGTCATACGCTGAGAGGGGGATTATGGGAGAGAAGGAGCGCTCGCTCCTTCTCTCTCTATGCGGTCAGCTTTATCGGCTGGATGCCGATACAGCTGACCCTCCGATGACGGGTGGGGGGCCCAATGCTGGCACCGGGCCCCCCCAACGCCTGTTCAGGCCCCATAGCTTCCGGGCGGCAGAGCATTGAGAGCGATTCTCCCTGCTCTGCCGCAGAATGTAACTGTATCGTAGCTCCGGGTGGGCCCCTCAGAGCGCGGGCCCCGGGGCCACCGCCCCCTCTGCCCCGCGACCTATCCTTTCAAATCAGGGCCCACCACGCAAGAGCTGGGGCCCACCGTAGGTTTCTCCGGTGTCCCGGTGCCTCAGTCCGACCCTGCTTGCCAGCCTGATAATACCAGGCCACAGCAGTCTGCTTATCTTTGCTGGTTAACAAAAATAGGGGATCCCTCGAAAAAAAATTGGCGTGGGGTCCACCCTATTTTTGTTAACCAGCCAGATGAAGCAGACTGCTGAGGCCTGGTTTTTCAGGCTGGTAATGAGCCAATATCCATGGACCTTGCCAGCCTGATAATACCAGGCCACAGCAGTCTGCTTAGCTTGGCTGGTTAACAAAAATAGGGGATCCCTCGAAAAAAAAAACGGTGTAGGGGTCCCCCTATTTTTGTTAACCAGCCAAGTAAAATGCAGACTGCTGCGGCCTGGTATTAAAAGACTGTCAAGGCCCATGGATTTTGGCCCTCAACAGCCTGAAAATACCAGGCTACAGCAGCCCCACATTTGGCGCATCAAAAGATGTGCCAATTGTGGCACTTTACCCGGCTCTTCCACTGCCCTGTAGCGGTGGCAAGTGGGGTAATAAGGGGTTAATGTCACCGTTGATTGCACGGTGACAATAAGCCCGGTTAATAATGGAGAGGTGTCAATAAGACACCGATCCATTATTAATCCCAAAGTTTTTAAATGTATAAAAAAAAAGACACAACAAGAAAAAAGTCTTTTAATGAAATAAAAGAGACAACACAGTTTTCATTTCTTTTATTATACTCTCATTCCTGCGACGCCATCGATCTCCTGTAAAAAAAGAAAAAAAACAAACCAACAGTATACCACCTGTCCGACGCAGTCCATAGTAACGACTGTCCCACGACGATCCAGCTCTGCTACATCGGAATGACAGGCAGAGGCTGTCATCCCGGCGCAGCACAGCTGATTACCTGCTTCCCTGGCGGTGACGTCATCGGACTGACTGCTTTACGGCCGGGATTAACCAGCAGTCACTGCAGTTATCGCGAGAAACTGCATGTGACCGCCGGGGAAAGATGATGGCGGCCATCAACCAGTCCAGGCCGTGACCACCGGAGATCTTCTGCCAGGTAACTGCCAGGCTGACTCCTGACAGACCCGACCGACGGACACTCACAGTGACAGTGACAATTCCGATTCCGGTATACGATATATGGGAAATATCGAAAGTCAATATCGAAAGTCCGATACAGCTAATATCGGCCGATACCCGATACTTGCGGTATCGTATCGCTCAACACTAGTGTTAACCGATGGGCTTACAGTGGGGGAAGCGATGGAGCATTGCTGGCTAACTTCAGTAGAAGCAGGTGCACATATGCTACCTGAGGTTTTGTAGTCCGTCCACGCTTGCAAGTGCATGTTCATTAAATGTCTAAGCATGCAACTGGTATTCAAATTTCTGCGATTTTTCCCTCGGCTAAAGGTCCTTCTGCACTACTTACAGATAACCTTTGCCTCATCACTAGGATTTTGGTCAAAAAAGTGCCACACTGCAGTCTTCCTACTATGGTATAAAATTTTCAGGGATTGCACACTGTGCTAATTTGACCGTCTGGCCAAGCTGTCCTGCAACTCTTTTTGTTTTTTAACACCTTTTTGGACTGCTACTGGTCTGCCAGATAACCCAGCTGCGATGTCGATACGTGCTGCTGATCCTCCTCCTCTTCTGAGCTGTTTCCAGCGGCACCCTCTTCCCTCACTGGATGCCAATCCAGGTCAACAACTGGGTCGTCCATCACCTCCTCTTCAATTTTATCTGCACCTTCCTCTGTGTCACCGTGTAAGGTGGTATAGTATGCAGGAAAGGGCACCTGAGTTTCATCAGGGTCACATTCTGGCTCAGTATACTGCGAGGGCAATGTATTGCTCTGGGTGAATGTACCAGCAGAATCATATAGCAGTGGCTGTGCATCAGTGCACTCCATGTCAGATTCATCTTGGACTGGGGAATTCAGGAATTGACTTGATAACCCAGGCATGGTATGTGAAAAGAGCTCCATGGAGTAATCTGAAGTGTGGCCTGCCGCATCCTTCACTTTTGGTGTGGGTGAAGGACACAAGGAAAGGGGTTGTTCCTGACCAGAAGCCTGCACTGACAACTCAGTGCTTGGAGTTTTTGAAACTTCAGAAGAGGAGGCGATAGAGCTGGAAGCTGTTTCGGCAATGTAAGACAAAACCTGTTCCTGATGCTCCGGCTTTAAAAGCGGTTTACATACTCCCAGAAAAGGGAGCCTTAAAGGTCTTCTGAAGCCAGACGATGACGCAGCCTCAACACCTCCTGACTTAGGTGCTATTGTGCTTTTGGCACTACCAGCAGAAGCAGTACCACCACCATCATTACCAGCTGACCCCCCATGCCCACGTCTGCGGCCTTTTCCATCATACTTCCTCATGTTTGTGAAAATGTTCCCAAAATACCAGCAGATATATGGAACTGTATCAGAAGCGTACAGCTGTATACGGTGAAGGTGAAAAATTTAAATCTCCGTATATATTTGCTGAGTAACAGACACAGACTCTCACAGGCTCAGTATGGATTAGACCAAGTATAAAGTAGAAAGGTATGTATCAGAAAATACAGGTATACAGTGTGGGGTAATTTAACTCCTTTTTTTCCAGAGTCAACACAGACTCATGGTCAGTATGGATTACACCGAATATAAAAGCAAAAGTGTACTGTATCAGACATACAGCCGTATACAGTGCAGGGGTAATTTTTAATCTCCGTATATATTTCCAGAGTCGCAAACAGACGCTCACAGGCTCAGTATGGATTACACCAGAATATAAAAAGTTGAAAAAGGGTAATGTATCAGAAACGTACAGCTGTATACAGTGTTGGGGTAATTTTAAATCTCCGTATATATTTCAGGAGTAACACACAGATGCTCACAGGCTCAGTATGGAGTAGACCAGAATATGAAAAGCAGAAAAAGTGTACTGTATCAGTAGCGTACAGCTGTATACAGTGTTGGGGTAATTTTGAATCTCCGTATATATTTCAGAAGTAACACACAGACGCCCACAGGCTCAGTATGGAGTAGACCAGAATATGAAAAGCAGAAAAAGTGTACTGTATCAGTAGCATACAGCTGTATACAGTGTTGGGGTAATTTTAAATCTCCGTATATATTTCCAGAGTCACACACAGACGCTCTCTCAGTATGGATTTGACCGTAATACAGAAGGCAGAAAAACGGTACTGTATCAGAAGATACCAGCTGTGTACGGTTTTGGGGAAAATTTTAATCTTCGTATACATTTCCGGAATCACACACAGACGCTCTCTCAGAATGGATTTGACCGTAATACAAAAGGCAGAAAAACGGTGCTGTATCAGAAGATACCAGCTGTATACGGTTTTGGTGAAAAATTAAATCTCTGTATATATTTCCAGAGTCACACACAGACGCTCTCTCAGTATGGATTTGACCGTAATACAGAAGGCAGAAAAACGGTACTGTATCAGAAGATACCAGCTGTATACGGTTCTGGGGAAAATTTTAATCTCCGTGTATATTTCCAGAGTCACACACAGATAGTCAGCTGTTATGTTTCGGTAGCTGATGAGGACAGGAACAACAGCAGGGCAGCCGAACACCTGAGATGTTGGTAACTGATGGGTTGCAGATTCCTAAACTAACGACACAACTAGAGGTAGCCGTGGAGCGTTCCTACGTTGATCCTAGAGCCTCGTCACAGCCTGAGAGATAACTACACCTAAAGGCAGAAAGATGAAAGCTATCTGCCCCGGAGCAGATCCCCAAAGAAAATAGGAAGCCCCCAAACATATAATGGCGGTTACACGAGATGAAAATACAAACATAGGCAGAAAATAGACTGAGCAAACGCTGGGGCCACAAGCTGACTAAATAGGATAGGACAGGAGAGATTACTTTCTGCAACCAGAAAACCCTACAAAAATCCAACAATTCTGATTACAAAAATACTGAGATCACACGATCTCGCCACCCACTAAATCAGATCTCAGTGTGAACAAAAACCAAGCCGTAGCCGCTGAAATAACAGGAAAAAGCAAATGAGCAAATAACAATGGCTGCAGAAAAACTGTGAGGCGCTCAGGCCCCAGGAGGGTACCTGGCTGACCTCCACAAAAGTGCAGAAAACAATGCAAAAAGCAAGCACAAAAAGAAAAGCAAAAAATATCTTATCTGAAAGCAGGAGATGCAGGCAGGACTCCAGCAAACTTCCAAATGAACCAGGAGCCACAATTGAGACAAGAACAATTGATCACCGGCAACCATCATGGGAGGGTACCTCACTTATATCAGACCAGTCCGTGATTCCAAATTGCCACTCCTCGCTGAAAGGTTCAGTACTGTCTGTAACCAACAGAGGGAGCCTCTGCTCAGAAACCATCTCTAGCAATTCATAACAGTCAGCATGTATTTGTCGTGATACCAGACGGTACACGATAGTGTGTGAGGAGCGTACAGCTCTACACGGTGTGGGGAAAAATGAACACTGGGTAACTGTGCAGAAAAAAAGAATAAAAGTATTAGTGCTGTGTAGGTGCTATGTTAACCCCTTCATGACCCAGCCTATTTTGACCTTAAAGACCTTGCCATTTTTTGCAATTCTGACCAGTGTCCCTTTATGAGGTAATAGCTCAGGAACGCTTCAACGGATCCTAGCGATTCTGAGAATGTTTTTTCGTGACATATTGGGCTTCATGTGAGTGGTAAATTTAGGTCGATAATTTTTGTGTTTATTTGTGAAAAAAATGGAAATTTGGCGAAAATTTTGAAAATTTTGTAATTTTCAAATTTTTAATTTTTATTCTGTAAAACCAGAGAGTTATGTGACACAATATAGTTAATAAATAACATTTCCCACATGTCTACTTTACATCAGCACAATTTTGGGGACAACATTTTTTTTTGTTAGGAAGTTATAAGGGTTAAAATTTGACCAGCAATTTCTTTTTACAGCAAAATTTACAAAACCATTTTTTTTTTAGGGACCACCTCACATTTGAAGTCACTTTAAGGGGTCTATATGGCAGAAAATACCCAAAAGTGACACCTTTAAAAAATGCACCCCTCAAGCTACTCAAAACTACATTCAAGAAGATTATTAACCCTTCAGGTGCTCACAGGAACTAAAGCAACGTGGAAGGAAAAAATGGACATTTTAATTTTTCCAACAAAAAATTTTTTTAGCATAAATTTTTTCATTTTTACATGGGCAACAGGATAAAATGGATCCTAAAATTTGTTGGGCAATTTCTCCTGAGTACACAGATACCTCATATGTGGTCATAAACCACTCTATGGGTGCACGGCAGGGCTCAGAAGGGAAGGAGCGCCATTTGACTTTTTGAATGGAAAATATGCTGGAATATTTAGCGGTTGCCATGTTGCATTTGGAGAGTCCCTGTGTGCCTAAACATTGGAGCTCCCCACAAGTGACCACATTTTGGAAACTAGACCCCCTAAGGAACTTATCTAGATGCATAGTGATCACTTTGAACCCCCAGGTGCTTCACAAATTGATCTGTAAAAAAAGAAAGTACTTTTTTTTCACAAAAATTTTCTTTTAGCCTCAGTTTTTACATTTTCACATGGACAACCGTATAAATTTTATCCTAAAATTTGTTGGTCAATTTCTCCTGAGTACACAGATACCTCATATGTGGTCATAAACCACTGTTTGGGCGCACTGCAGGGTTCAGAAGGGAAGGAGCGCCATTTGACTTTTTGAATGGAAAATATGCTGGAATATTTAGCGGTTGCCATGTTGCATTTGGAGAGTCCCTGTGTGCATAAACATTGGAGCTCCCCCAAAAGTGACCCCATTTTGGAAACTAGACCCCCTAAGGAACTTATCTAGATGCATAGTGAGTAGAGATGAGCGATACTTTCCGATACCAATAAGTATCGGTTCGGAATTGGTATCACCGATACCCAAAAAGTATCGCCGATACCCGATACCGATACCGGAAATCCAATGTAAGTCTATGGGAACAAAATATCGGCATTAAAAAAAACCCATTCTTGCCTTGTTGGTTAATTGTACATGAAGGAAAACAACAAAGAGTAATGTAGAATGTATTGGGGGAGGTTGAGGAGACATTAAAGGCAATAGATGTTTAACCAATCAAATGGAATAGCATTAATATTTTTTTTTTTTAAAGATGTTCGGATTGACGAAGAAATTGACAATGTTGTTAACCTTTTTTTATTTTGGCAAATATGTATGTTTCACAACTTTCATGCTCTTCACTTTTTAACTTTTGCCACACTTTCTCCTTCATAATCTTCAGCAGCATTATCTTTTTCATCCAATTATTCTTCATCTTCACCTTCTTTATTTTCTTCTTAAACTTCTTGCTATTCATCTTTTTGTTAACATTACTCATATTGTTCTTATTAAACTATTATTCTTCTTCATATTCTACTTCATCTTCATCTTCTTCATCATATTCTTATTTGTGACAGAGATTCCTGTACTTGTAATCTGTAAAAGTATGAATTTTTCTTCCTTCCGTTCTTGCTGTCACAAAATATTTAAATTACAACAGTATTTGTCCGTGTTCAGTTTAGCCTGCAGCAGCAGGCATTTTCCAGGGGCACCACGAGGAGGAACGGACTCACCCCATACACTGCTTAGTCTTCTTCTGCTTATAATTTAGAGCATATATTTTGCTCTTCATTTTGGTCTTATACTTCATGTTCTTCTGCTTTTTGATCTTCTGCTTATTGTTCTTCTGTCTCTTGTTCTGTATCTTGTAGTTTGTCTTAATCTTCTTTGCCCTGTTGATGATCTTCTTCTGGGTAATCTTTTATTTCTTCTTTCTGATGGTGTTCAGGCTGGTTGGCTTGATGCTCATCGTCCTTGTGGTCGTCATCTTCTTCGGGGTGGTCATCAGGGTCGTTGTCTTCATTGTTGGAGATCCAGAGTGATTACCCAAAAAAACATTTAAAAAATCTTAAATTTGTAAATGTAGCTGAAGGTACAAGAAGGCTGACTAACTTCCGAGAACCAGCTGACGTTACTGGAACCCGGACGGGTATCAGATGGTACAAGAGACAATGGAAGTAACGAGGACCAGCTGACTGTGCTGGAACCCGGAGGGGCAGCAGAAGGAAAAGAGCCAATGGCACAACCGAGGACCAGCTGACGTTACTGGGACACGGTTACTAAGCAGGAGGTACCTGTGCTCCAAAGCACTACCAAGGACCAGCAGACGTTGCTGGAACTCGGATACCGAGATGGAGGCACCTAGGCCAAAGGCACTGCGGAGAACCAGCTGACGGTACTGGAACCCGGACGGGTACCATAAGGCACCCATGAAAATGTAAGTTGACAGGCCGCAAGCCGTCCGCAGTTACCGAATCACACAGTCCTACAGTGGGTGCTTGTCCTATTGTCACAATGGAAACAGCCTTTATTTGCATATCCCACAGCACACATAGGAATCACCTAAACTGCAGGCACCATAGAGTCGGCTAACCCGAATGCAACACGACAGGACAACTTATTGGAGGCTAATTGACGTTGACACTGCCAGGAAACAGCTGTTGTGCTGTAACCAGGCTGGGCAGGAGTCAGTACCCATGCCAATTACTTCCGAGCAACAACTGGCGTTGTTGAAGCCCAGGGATGAGAAGAGAAGAGGGTGGAGGCAGCAGGACTTTTTGCCGTACACACAGCAGGGGAACAGCTGGCGTTACTAAACCCCACTAACACTATAGCTTGTGTATTGGTCTGTGGACACGACACTTCTGAGCAGCAACTGGCAGTGTTGTAGCCCAGGGAGTAGAGTTCAGGTGGTAGAAAGTGTGATACACCAAAGGGGATCTTGCTGGATGGGAGATATATTTCTTCTAGCAGACTGAAGTTTGGTCAGGATTTTCCATGATCACAAGGACCTGTGATGAGGTCATAGTCACGTGATCAGGTCATCTGATGTGTACCTCACCTGAGGGTGTGGACTAGGCCTATTTAACAAGAAGCTGTGGGAGTATGAGGAGGGGAAGGAAGGAGTTTGGCTGGAGACAGGCTGGAAGAGTGTTTTGTTACAGTGTGTCAGTGTGCACCAGGAAGCGAGTACCAGACCACCCGGAATGGCACCTGGCGGTCTCTGCTGACCTGCATCCGCTTAGTTAAGCCTGTCCCAAGCAAGGGTGAGTCTGGGACCAGTGGTTCTCCAAACTGGAGTGATTTATGTTCTGTTTTGATTTTGTTATCTGGACTTTTGTTGAACCCGTCATTAAAACCACTGAACTTTGAACTGAACGCCTGTGTGTTTACCTCATTACTGCGGCCCGGCCCCTGCCTACCAGAGCGGATCCTAGAATTGGTGGCTTGAAAGCGGGCACACGCAGTGAGGTCAGGCTGTGGTATTGTTTTTTTTTTTTCCTCTGCATCACAGTCGATGTCCTGGGTGAAAAAGTAACGCAAAACCCGGTGGAGAACTGTCCGGAGATGGAGAGCACAGTAAAAATGCTGGTGGAGGCCATGCGACAGCAGCAGCAGGCTATGCAGCAGCAACAGCAGGCTACACAGCCGCAACAGCAGGCTATGCAGCAGCAACAGGAAACCAATAGTCTACTGATGCAGCACATCGCAGCGCCGCAGACAGCAGGAGCTGCCCGGGGATGCCAGGATGTCCGGAAAGCGGTGTGTACAGCGATCCCAAAGATGGAGCAATCAGATGACGTCAAGGTATACCTGGAGGTGTTTGAAGGCATGGTTAAGAGGGAGAGACTGCCCCGGGACCAGTGGGCCGAGATCGTGGCTCCGGTTTTGGCTCCAGGACCCGCGAAAGCCTATATGGACCTACCCCCCGAGCATCAGACGGACTACGAGATCGTCAAGGGTGAGATACTCGCACGTCTTGGGGTAAATGTGTTAGTCCGGGCCCAGCGGGTACACCAGTGGAAGTTTTCCACTTCCGAGACAGCTCGGTCCCAGTATTATGACTTGATACACCTGATGGAAAAGTGGTCGCAGTCGGAGGTGTTGTCACCCCGTGCTATGCTGGATCGTATAGTGACTGATAAATTCTGTAGGACTTTGCCCCACACCCTGCAAATCTGGGTTGGACAGGCAGCCCCTACTGATGGTCTCCAAATGGTAGACCTCATTGAAATATATGGGGCTACCAAGGAGATACAGGGAGAGACTACCCGGAAGGTAATGAGTAAATTCCCCAAACCTTCACCTGCCGTTCGGCGAGCAGAGACTCGGAAGGCCGCCCAAGACACGTCTGGGGACGAAAGAGGCCCCATAATCTGTTGGCGGTGCCAAGAACCAGGACATGTGAGAGCTGATTGCCCCCACCTGACTGAGCCCATGGACACAAACTATGGGTACTATCAGTCTCACTATGCCGAACACATGTGTGCAGTGGGCAAACCAGAGGGACCCAGTATGAACCATTTGTGTAAAGTGGAGGTGGAGGGTAACCCTGCTGTGGCTCTTCTGGACTCAGGGAGTCTCGTAACCCTAATACGAGCCAGCCACGTCCAAATCAGCGAGTATACTGGTCGGAAAATGGGTGTATTGTGTATACATGGGGACCTAAAACATTATCCTACCGCCCTGGTGATGATCAACACGCCAGCGGGGAGGAGGTGCCACGAGGTGGGGGTGGTGGTTAATTTGCATTATGAGGTAATAATGGGGAGAGATTTTCCGTTATTTTCTCTGCTTTGGCCTGTAATTACCCCTCCCACGGAACAGTCGTCGGCACCAGTGGCAACCAGGTTGCATTCTCCAGAAATCGGGCATGAACCTGGTGGCCCAGAGGAAGATGTGCTGGCGGTAGGAGTACCGTTGCCTTCGGTGGAGGAGGAAAACCCCTCTCCTATACAAGTGTTAGCTGGGGAGATGGAATATTTGCCACCGGGACCGGAATCGTCAGACTTAAATGTGACAGGTGACAATTTTGGTACGGCGCAAATCCGGGACCCTACGTTGGCTCGAGCTCGGGAAAATGTACTGGTTGTCAATGGGGAACCCCAACAACCCAGGGCAGCTACAGTATTTCCCCGATTCGAGCTGAACCAAGATTTGCTATATCGTGTTGAAAAAGTACGTGGGGACATTGTCGAGCATTTGCTGGTACCCCAGTCGTATCGTAAGTCGGTAATGGACCTAGCGCATGCGCATGTACTGGGGGGACATCTGGGTCAAAAGAAAACCCTAGACCGAATTCTACAACGGTTTTACTGGCTAGGGGTCTATGAAGAAGTTAAACGGTATTGTAACTCTTGTCCCGTGTGTCAGGTAACCAGTCCGCAGCCTCATTTTCGGAGTCCCTTTGTACCATTACCAATTATAGAGGTCCCGTTTTAGAGAATAGCCATGGATCTCGTGGGGCCTGTTAATAAATCAGCGAGGGGTCACCAACATATCCTCGTAGTTCTAGATTACGCTACCAGGTATCCTGAGGCTATTCCCCTGCGCCACACCTCTGCCAAACTTATCGCAAAAGAACTCATGGGTATGTTCTCTCGGGTGGGAATCCCTCAAGAAATCTTAACAGACCAGGGGACCCCCTTTATGTCAAAAATCATGAAGGAACTCTGCCACTTGTTGAGTGTTAAACAGTTGCGCACATCGGTCTATCATCCTCAAACATACGGGTTGGTAGAAAGGTTCAATAAGACCCTGAAGAATATGTTGAAAAAAGCTGTCTCTAAAGATGGTAAGGACTGGGATCTCTTGTTGCCATACCTGATGTTTGCAGTGCGGGAGGTGCCCCAGGCATCTACGGGGTTCTCGCCCTTCGAACTATTATATGGCAGACATCCCCGTGGCTTACTCGATATAGCTAAAGAGACCTGGGAAAACCAACCAACTCCCACAAAAGTGTGATAGAACATGTGGCCTAAATGCAAGAGAGAATGGAGACAGTCCTACCATTAGTCCGAGAACATATGGAAGCAGCACAAAGGTCACAGAGGCAGGTCTATAACCGGGAGGCACGGGTAAGGTCCTTTAACCCTGGGGATCGGGTGTTGGTACTTGTGCCTACAGTGGATAGTAAGTTCCTTGCAAGGTGGCAGGGACCCTACGAGATTATGGAGAAGGTGGGTCCCGTAAACTATAAAGTACACCAACCAGGGCGAAGAAAGCCAGAACAGGTATACCATGTGAATCTGCTCAAACTATGGAAAGACAGAGGCCTGCATTTCCAGTAGAGAGGGCTCCCTTGCCTCAGGAGAAGGCAAGAGAAGTTCTCTCCGCCGTCAAAACAGCAGACACTTTGTCTCCTAGACAAGTTCAGGAGGTCCGAGAGTTTGTTAGCCGAAATACCGATGTTTTCTCAGAGCTCCCTGGCCGTACCTCCCTAATCCAACATGACATTGTCACGGAGCCGCAGGCCAAAGTCCGATTAAAGCCATATCGGGTGCCTGAGGCCCGGCGACAAGCCATCTCAGAAGAGGTAAAGAAGATGCTGCAGTTAGGGGTTATTGAAGAGTCCCAGAGTGAGTGGGCCAGCCCAATAGTCCTAATACCAAAACAAGATGGGACACTAAGGTTCTGTAATGACTTCAGAAAACTTAATGAAATTTCTAAATTTGACACCTACCCCATGCCCCGGGTCGATGATTTAACCCCTTCACCCCCAAGGGTGGTTTGCACGTTAATGACCGGGCCAATTTTTACAATTCTGACCACTGTCTCTTTATGAGGTTATAACTCTGGAACGCTTCAACGGATCTGCGCGATTATGAGATTGTTTTCTCGTGACATATTATACTTTACGTTAGTGGTAAAATTTCTTCGATATACCTTGAGTTTATTTTTGAAAAAAATGCAAATATGGCGAAAATTTTGAAAATTTTGCAATTTTCAAACTTTGAATTTTTATTCCCTTAAAACAGAGAAATATGTCACACAAAATAGTTAAGAAATAACATTTCCCACATGTCTACTTTACATCAGCACAATTTTGGAATCAAAATTTTTTTTTCTTAGGAAATTATAAGGGTTAAAAGTTGACCAGCGATTTCTCATTTTTACAACAAAATTTACAAAGCATTTTTTTTAGGACACCTCATATTTGAAGTCACTTTGAGGGGTCTATATGGCAGAAAATACCCAAAAGTGACACCATTATAAAAACTGCACCCCTCAAGGTACTCAAAACCACATTCAAAAAGTGTATTAACCCTTCAGGTGCTTCACAGGAGCTGAAGCAACGTGGAAGGAAAAAATGAATATTTAACTTTTTAGCCACAAAAATGATCTTTTACAAACTTTTTTTTTATTTTCACAAGGGTAAAAGAAGAAAATGGACACATAAAGTTGTTGTGCAATTTCTCCTGAGTACGCCAATACCCATAAGTGGGGGAAAACCACTGTTTGGGCACACGGCAGAGCTCATAAGGGAAGGAGCGCCGTTTGACTTTTTCAAACTAAAATTGGCTGGAATTGAGATTGGACGCCATGTCGCGTTTGGAGAGCCCCTGATGCGCCTAAACAGTGGAAACCCCCCACAAGTGACACCATTTTGGAAACTAGACCCCCTAAGGAACTTATCTAGATCTATTGTGAGCACTTTGAATCCCCAAGTGTTTCACAAAAGTTTATAATGCCTGGGTGTGAAAAAAAAAGAAACAATTTTCCACAAAAATGATTTTTTAGTCCCAAATTTTTGATTTTTCCCAAGGAAATTGGACCCCAAAAGTTGTTGGCCAATTTGTCCTGAGTACGCTGATACCCAATATGTGGGGGGGGGAAACTGTTTGGGCGCACGGCAGGGCTTGGAAAGGAAGTAGTAACGTTTTGGAATGCAGACGTTGATGGGGGTCATGTTCCGTTTGCAGTGCCCCAGATGAGCCTAAACAGTAGAAACCCCCCACAAGTGACCACATTTTGGAAACTAGACCCCCTAAGGAACTTATCTATAGCTTTGGTGAGCACTTTGAACCCCAAGTTCTTCACACAAGTTTATAATGCCCGGGCATGAAAATAAAAAATCCTATTTTTTTCCCACAAAAATTATTTTTAGTCACTAATTTTTTATTTTCCCAAGGGTAACAGGAGAAATTGGACCACAAAAGTTGTTGTCCAATTTGTCCTGAGTACGCTGATACCCAATATGTGGGGGGAACCACTGTGTAAGGTTCTGTGTACATGTTCCTGAAACTCAGTTTGTTCGTCAGCCATTTTACTTTCTGTCTTGCTGCAGCTATCTTGCCCTCAGTCAAAATGGAGTTTCCAGCTTGCATGTTCCCGCCCTGATTCTCTCCTTTTGCTTCTTAAGCAGCCACAGCTGAGCAATCAGTGCTTCAGAATCTAGCCTGCAGTGAACCTGTGACCTGACTCCTAAAGCCTTGGACCTTGTACTCCAGCTATTCCTACTGAGGAACTCTGAAGCACTTGTGGACTCTGAACCCTGCTCTTTGAAAGACCCACGTTTGCATGGACTTACGGTAACAGAGAAGAAGATCCTGAACCTGTTGTGGAGAGTGATTGCTGAGCTTAGATTACTCTGGCCTGCTGTGTCTCCTGCTTCTGTGTCTGCAAACTGTGTGACTATTTTTGCCAACTTGTATGAAGTAATACAAGACTTTCTATATCAAACCTGTGTCTCATGTATTTTCATCGCACCCAAGCACAAGACGCTATATGAACTGTACTACATACATTACACATTGTTTGGGCGCACGGCAGAGCTCGGAATGGAAGGAGCACCATTTGGCTTTTTCCAACCAAAATTGGCTGGAATTGAGATTGGACGCCATGTTGCATTTGGAGAGCCACTGATGTGCCTAAACAGTGGAAACCCCCCACATGTGACCCCATTTTGGAAACTAGACCCCCTAAGGAACTTATCTAGATCTTTGGTGAGCAATTTGAACCCCCAAGTGCTTCACACAAGTTTATAACGTAGAGCCGTAAAATTAAAAAATCATATTTTTTCCACAAAAATGATCTTTTCACCCCAATTTTTATTTTCCCAAGGGTAACAAGACTCCAAAAGTTATTGTGCAATTTGTCCTGAGTACGCTGATACCCCATATGTGGGGGTAAACCACTGTTACAAGATTCTGAAGCCAAAACGTTAGTGTCTGCTGGGTCTGGAAAGGCTGTGTCTGCTGTAACTGTGGATATCGGATGTCCGGTTGTACTTTCTGTGATGACAGTGGTTGTGACTTCTCACAACCATTCCAGATGTCCGGGTGAACTTTCTGTGATGATAGTGGTTGTGACTTCTCACAACCATTCCAGGTGAGCAGTTCCCTTAATTTTTTTTCTCTCTGCAGTGTTACCACAGGTAAACACTATTGTTTTTTTTTTTTTTTTCTCCTCTCCTCTTCTTCCAGTACTCCTGTCTTAAAAGATCTGGAAAATGGAGGCCCGCATAAAGGAACTTTGCGGAGTGACTGATAATATCCTTGCAGATTTGCAGAATATAAAGACCCGTTTTTCAAGCCTACAGGACCTCACTAATCACAATTTGCAAGTGTTTGGACAGACTGCCCAGGATTTGCGAGCCAGGATTGAGGTTCTAGAAGAGCGAGTCCAGGCTCCTGCTGTAGCCCCGAGTTCTGGGATTCCCAAGTTGCCCCCTTTTCGTTTTGGCGGTGAACGTGAGAAATTCAGGGGATTTATTAATCAATGCAATCTTTTTTTTTCTGCACATGCTTCACAATTTCCCACTGAACGATCTAAGGTGCTTACTATAATTATGTTGCTTACCAACAAGGCTTTGATGTGGGCAAACCCTCTGATTGAGACTGAGGATGATTGTTTGAATCACCTTGATGCTTTTATTTCAGCCATGGGGCAGGTGTTTGATGACCCCAATCGAGGTGCAACAGCTGAAGCAGCCATGTTAGCTTTGCGCCAAGGTAAGCACTCGGTAGCTGAATATGCCTTGGATTTCAGGAGATGGGCCCTTGATACCACCTGGGACAGTTCCGCCAAAAAATCTATTTTTCGAAAGGGGTTATCTCCACTGATTAAGGATGAACTTGCTCGTGCCGACCCTCCCACTGCGTTAGGTGATTTTATTAACTACTGCATCCGTATTGATACTCGTCTGACTGAACGCAGGCAAGAGAGATGGTTCGAAAGCAATCGCACTAACCTTTTCCTACCTTCCTCTCCAGCTAAGGAACCTTTGAGTAGGATTACACGGGAACCTGAACCTGAACCCATGCAGGTAGACTCTTTACAACGACGGGTTAGTGATGCACGCAAGGAACATCGTTTTAAGGAGAATCTATGTTTCTATTGTGGTAAGTCAGGGCACTTCATTATAAACTGCCCCAGCCGTTCTCGTAAGACTACTGCAGCACTCATTCATTGTGAGTAGGGTTGAGCATTCCGATACTGCAAATATCGGGTATCGGCCGATATTGGCTGTATCGGAATTCCGATTCCGAGTACCGATATTTTCGTCTTATCGGATACCGGAATCGGAATTGTCACTGTCACTGTCAGTGTCCGTCGGTCGGGTCTGTCAGGAGTCAGCGGCACTTACCTGGCAGAAGATCTCCGGCGGTCACGTCCTGGACTGCTTCATGGCCGCAATCTTCTTTCCCGGCGGTCACATGCAGTTTCTCGCGATAACTGCAGTGACTGCTGGGTAATCCCGGCCGTAAAGCAGTCAGTCCGATGACGTCACCGCCGGGGAAGCAGGTAATCAGCTGTGCTGCGTCGCGATGACAGGCTCTGCCTGTCATTGCGATGTAGCAGAGTTGGATCGTCGTGGGACTGTCGTTATGGACTGCGTTGGACAGGTGGTATACTGTTGGTTTGTTTTTTTTCTTTTTTTACAGGAGATCGATGGCGTCGCACGAATGAGAGTACAATAAAATTAATGAAAACTGTGTTGTCTCTTTTATTTCATTAAAATACTTTTTTCTTTGCTGTGTTTTTTTTTTACACATTTAATAACTTTGGGATTAATAATGGATCGGTGTCTTATTGACACCTCTCCATTATTAACCGAGCTTATTGTCACCGTGCAATCAACGGTGACATTAACCCCTTATTACCCCGCTTGCCACCGCTACAGGGCAAGTGGGAAGAGCCGGGTAAAGTGCCACAATTGGCACATCTTTTGATGCGCCAAATGTGGGGCTGCTGTAGCCTGGTATTATCAGGCTGTTGAGGGCCAAAATCCATGGGCCTTGACAGTCTTTTAATACCAGGCCGCAGCAGTCTGCATTTTACTTGGCTGGTTAACAAAAATAGGGGGGATCCCCACGCCGTTTTTTTTTTCGAGGGGATCCCCTATTTTTGTTAACCAGCCAAGCTAAGCAGACTGCTGTGGCCTGGTATTATCAGGCTGGCAAGGTCCATGGATATTGGATCCTTACCAGCCTGAAAAACCAGGCCTCAGCGGTCTGCTTCATCTGGCTGGTTAACAAAAATAGGGGGGACCCCACGCCAATTTTTTTCGAGGGGATCCCCTATTTTTGTTAATCAGCCAAGATATGCAGACTGCTGTGGCCTGGTATTATCAGGCTGGCAAGGTCCATGGATCTTGGCTCCTTAACAGCCTGAAAATCCAGGCCTCAGCGGTCTGCTTCATCTGGCTGGTTAACAAAAATAGGGGGGACCCCACGCCAATTTTTTTCGAGGGGATCCCCTATTTTTGTTAATCAGCCAAGATATGCAGACTGCTGTGGCCTAGTATTATCAGGCTGGCAAGGTCCATGGATCTTGGCTCCTTAACAGCCTGAAAATCCAGGCCTCAGCGGTCTGCTTCATCTGGCTGGTTAACAAAAATAGGGGGGACCCCACGCCATTTTTTTTTCGAAGGGAACCCCTATTTTTGTTAATCAGTTCCCTCTGACGTCACTGATTGTGTCCCTGGCTGACCTGAAGTGAAAGTGGAAAGCAATCAATTAAGCTTTCCACTTAAGGGCCCGTCTCACATAGCGATATCGCTACCGAGATCGCTGCTGAGTCACTAGTTTTGTGACGCAGCACCGAGCTCACCAGCGATATCGCTGTGTGTGACATTCAGCGACGATCAGCCCCCCTGCCGGGTATCGCTGATCGTCGCTGAAATGTCAGGACCTTTTTTTGATCGCTGGTTTCCCGCTGACAGGCACACATCGCTGCGTGTGACAGGCGGGAGACCAGCGATCCGCTGGTAACCAAGGTACACAGCGGGTTTCCAAGCGCTGCGCGGTGCCTGGAAACCCGCTGTGTACCTTGGTTACCAGCGGATCGCTGGTCTCCCGCCTGTCACACGCAGCGATGCGTGCCTGTCAGAGGGAAACCAGCGATCAAAAAAAGGTCCTGACATTTCTGCGACGATCAGCGATACCCGGCAGGGGGGCTGATCGTCGCTGAATGTCACACACAGCGATATCGCTGGTGAGCTCGCTGCTGCGTCACAAAACTAGTGACTCAGCAGCGATCTCGGTAGCGATATCGCTATGTGAGACGGGCCCTTAAGCGATGTTACCCGCAGTGTCGCTGTCCCAGATCGCTGCCTGAGCTGCCTTTTGGCAGCTCAGCAGCGATCATGTAGCGATACACCAGCGATCCTGACAAGTGCATATCGTTGTCGGGATCGCTGGTGTATCGTTATGTGACACCCAGCCTTTACTCTCCTGTCAGGCAGGAGAGGAACTCATTCATTTGGGGTTTACTGTGAGGCTGCAGCATTAGCTGCGGTCCCTGCAGTAAACATTAACCCTTTCTGAAGGATTACACCGTGGGACCTGACTGTGCATGGGATAGGTAAGAATAATTTTGCTTTTTTATTTTATTTTTATTACAGGAAATGGTTTTTGCAGTAAAATAAAAGATGGTCAAAAACATGTGTCTTTATTTCATTAAAATGATTTTTAATTAAAGTGTGTGTGTTTTATTTTTATTTCATGCAATAGGATTAATAATTGATAGTTGTCTAATTGACAGCTCTCAATTATTAACCTGGCTTAAGGTCACCTTTCAATAGCAAGGTGGCTTTAACCCCATATTAACCCATTCGCCACCGCTACAGGGCAATGGGAATAGACGGGCAAAGTGCCAGAAAGGGCGAATCTAATTATAGATTTGTCTTTCCTGGGGTGTCTGGGGGCAGATGTTAGTAGCCGGGGGGGGCAAAAATAATGGTCCCTCTCTGGGCTATTATTATCTGCCCCACTCACTGGCTTTGTCTGTCTGGTTGCGAAAATAGGGCAGGAGCCCACGCATTTTTTTTCAGCAATTTTACACCTCATATATATATATACATGTCATTGAATTTGTGACACATATATATTATATATATATATTTATATTTGTAGTTCATACACTTCTACATAGTATAATAGCCGCTAATTCAATTGCCGGCTTTTGTGAAAATGCAGAACCCGACATGAAATGACACTTGGTGTACATAGGGTTAACCATGTCTTTTCATGTCGTTTGCTA
>JARQOD010000006.1:85160191-85374219 GCA_033576555.1 Oophaga sylvatica
GGGACAAAACATTATACCCGAGGGGGAATTCACCAGGTAAATGTAACAGAGCTTACCAGATTAAGGTTCAAAGTCAAAGAACGCTCTCTGAAAATACATGAAATAAAACGAACCGCTATTGTGGGTGTTCAAAGAAAGCCGTACTGAGAAATATTAAATGAGCCCAAGATGTGCTAAAAAGAAAAGAAAAAGAAAAAAAGGAGGGAGGAAACCTTACCACAGAAATATATGTATACGCATGTATAACAGGAAGTCCCAGCTAAGGCGCTCCAGTTTAGTGCTTTTCGGCATACATTAAGGCTCTGTACCTGTATATAGTAGAAATTTCTTCAAAAAAGTGATGCTAATAAAGCTACATATATTCGAATGGTATCCACACATGGCTCTTACCCGACTACTCGTGGGTCAATATCAGAATTACCACCAATAAAGGACCATATATCAGGGTCATGAAGTGGAGTGTTTCTATCCTAAGGCTTCTCAGCATATATTAGGCACTGTTCCTATACGTGACGAAAAATACCAAAAGGATTTAACTGTGCTTGGACTATAGAAGTTCACAGAATAACAAACAAAAACTCTTACCAGGCCGGGCTTCCCATACGGTTCAAAGTTGGTAGCGCTAATTCAAAACGGTAAGTACACCAGTATACTGCGCTCAAAGTCCTATGCCACATGCGTGCTTTAAAATGGTGATGAACGCCGGAAGTCAGGACAGGTTGTCGCATACGGTGCGCTATGCTGGCGCACTATGGTGACGTGAACGGCCGAAAAGCAAGTGAGTGCTGCAAAGAGAATCGGCTTGTGACACGCACTGGTGGAACGCAACGTCATGTGATTAGTGCAGCGATTCTTATATGGGTGAAAAAGACCACGCTGGAACCGGTGACAAAGGTGAGTATTCAGGATAGTAAGGAATTATGTGGTAACCTATAAAGAGAAAAGAATAATGAATATATGGGCATTTATACATAACAAATACATATGTATAAGTAAAAATTACTAAGACAAACTCCAGTGTTACCACATTCAAGAAAAATTTGTCACATTATACTCCCTATTTAATCCCTTAGGTTCCATGCTATTTAAATAATGTATCCAGAACGCTTCTCTGAATTGAAGTTTCTTATTTAAATTACCCCCTCTCCTATTCAGTTCTACCTGTTCTAAAACTACAAATCTCAATTGGGCTATAGAGTGCCTCATTTCATTAAAGTGAAAAGGAATCGGTAAATGTAATTTCTTGCACCTAATATCCGATTTATGTTGTGAAACTCGATCTTTTATTGCTTGGGAAGTTTCTCCCACATAAACTTTACCACAAGGGCATTTGATAGCGTATACCACAGATTTAGAATTACACGTATAGAACCCTCTAATGGGTATATCCTCACCAGTTAGGGGATGTGAAATTGTAGGGCCCTTCAATACGTTGGTACATTGTGCACACTGGAGACACGGGTATGTGCCCTTTTTCTGAGTGCTGAGGAATTGTTGGGTTGGAATCCTAATCTTGGAGCCTATGTCGGCTCGTACAATCTTATTTTTGATGTTGCTCGCCCTTCTGAAGCAAGGTAAAAAGGGGACCTGGAATTCGGTAACATTGGGGAAGCTATCTCGTAATATGTACCAATGTTTTCGTATCTTACTGTGGAGAAGATACATAAAGGGGTGAAAGGTGTGGACGAATGGGATTCTTGATGTAGTACTATTCCTAGTCTGATTAGTCGTGTGATTACGGGATCGACCCAATAGTCTCCGTGGGTACCTCTTTCTAGAAATTTGTTCCCCATTTCATCCAGCCGGCAAGACCGGGTTTCAGGATCACTCACTATTCTCTTCACCCGTTCAAATTGTGAAATGGGCACTGATCTTTTAACTGCACTAGGATGGCAACTTTGATAGAGTAACAGATTATTGCGATCAGTTTCTTTAGTAAATAAATCTAGTGAGAGGTTACCCATCTCATCCAATAAAACCGTTGTGTCCAGAAAATTAATCTTCCTTAGATCATAATTCAGGGTAAACTTCAATTCGGGCCAAACCTGATTCAATTGTCAAAAAAGAGATGTAAACTATCAGGAGTACCCTCCAAATGCAGAAAATATCGTCAATATATCGACGCCACAGTAGACAATGTGTTCTAAACAGTTCATTGAGGTATACATAATCCCTTTCAAAGAAAGCCATGTAACAATTGGCATATGGGGATGCCACATTAGACCCATCGCAGTTCCCTGCTTCTGGAGATAAAAGGTGTCTTCAAACATAAAATTTTTTTTGTCAAAACCAATTCCAACATTTCTAGAATGAAAGACATCACATCTAAATCAAAAGAGGACTCTTCCAACAGTCTCCTGATTGCCCTTATACCCTTTGAATGTTCAATCGACGTGTAGAGGCTATTCACATCTAAAGTTGCTAATATGGTACCCTTGGGTAATTGACCCGTCCCTCGAATTAGGTGTAAAAAAGCCCCGTGTCCAACAAAAAAGAGGGAGTCTCTTTAATGAGAGGTGTAAATATCCTCTCCAAAACCACAGAAAGGGGGGATAAAATGGAATTTGTTGAAGCCACTATCGGCGCCCGGTGGTCTCTCTAATCTCTTATGGATTTTGGGCAGTACGTAGAATACCGGTATCATGGGATCATCCTTAATTAAATATTCCTTCATCTTAGTGTCTATAATCTGTAGCATCAAAGCTCTATCTACAATATCAATTATCCGTTCCTTGATCTGGGCTGTTGGATTATAGGATAAAATCTCATAGATTTCGTGAACACTTAATTGAGAATGTATCTCTTCTATATACATAGACCTATCCATAATCACTGTAGCTCCCCCTTTATCCGCTGGCTTTATAATTATATCTTTGTCACTCATTATCAGTTTCAAAGCTATACGATCTTCCCTTTTAAGGTTGCTTTGGAGATGAAAATCACCCTTTAAGATTTTCTTAGAGAAAAATGACACCTCTTTATTAATCCGGGCAATATAAGTTTCCACCGGATGATTATTTTTTGGTGGCATGAAATTGCTCTGGAGCCGGAGACCCAATTTAGATAAATTAATTGGAGTAGGTAGTGAAGCTGGTAGACTCAATGGTTCTATGGTATCAAAGTAAGCCTTTAGGCGTAAATTCCTAAAAAACCTTTGTAGATCTATATCAAGTTGGAATAAATTAAGTCTGTACGTGGGACAAAAAGAAAGTCCCTTATTCAACAAATTCATGGTAGACACATCAAAACTCTTAGAGGAAATGTTGACAACTAGGATATTGTTACCTGGGATCTCGTATTCATCCCTTGCCGCTGTGTTTCTATAACATTGCCCCCCCGCCTCGTCCTTTTCTTGGTTGTCTCCCTCTGCTGGAACCTAAAAAAGACCGATGGTAATCCATACGCTCGCTGTCTGAACTCGAAGCTGAAGAGCCATCTGTATTTCTGAAGCGACGATAGCCTGGACGGAAAGAAGAAGAACCCTGCCATCTATAAACTTTCTTTTGCAAATAGTCTTGTGTGTCTCTAATAAATTTCTGTCTCTTTCTTTTCTCTGTTTCTCTCCTAAAAGAGTCAAGGTTCTCCTTTGAGCGAGTCTTGATGGCTTCAAACTCTTCTTTAGGTAGTGAGTCTTTCAATTGGGTTTCAACCGTGGAGACCTTCTCCTGGCAAGTCTTCATTTCCTTGTTCAGGTTCTCTAAGGTTAATGTCATCAAATCCAAAGAGCATTTGTTCAAGATTTGTTCAAATTTTTGACAGAATTCACTATTGCCAGGAGAAGGTCTCCACGGTTGAAACCCAATTGAAAGACTCACTACCTAAAGAAGAGTTTGAAGCCATCAAGACTCGCTCAAAGGAGAACCTTGACTCTTTTAGGAGAGAAACAGAGAAAAGAAAGAGACAGAAATTTATTAGAGACACACAAGACTATTTGCAAAAGAAAGTTTATAGATGGCAGGGGTCTTCTTCTTTCCGTCCAGGCTATCGTCGCTTCAGAAATACAGATGGCTCTTCAGCTTCGAGTTCAGACAGCGAGCGTATGGATTACCATCGGTCTTTTTTAGGTTCCAGCAGAGGGAGACAACCAAGAAAAGGACGAGGCGGGGGGGCCAATGTTATAGAAACACAGCGGCAAGGGATGAATACGAGATCCCAGGTAACAATTACCTAGTTGTCAACATTTCCTCTAAGAGTGTTGATGTGTCTACCATGAATTTGTTGAATAAGGGACTTTCTTTTTGTCCCACGTACAGACTTAATTTATTCCAACTTGATATAGATCTACAAAGGTTTTTTAGGAATTTACGCCTAAAGGCTTACTTTGATACCATAGAACCATTGAGTCTACCAGCTTCACTACCTACTCCAATTAATTTATCTAAATTGGGTCTCCGGCTCCAGAGCAATTTCATGCCACCAAAAAATAATCATCCGGTGGAAACTTATATTGCCCGGATTAATAAAGAGGTGTCATTTTTCTCTAAGAAAATCTTAAAGGGTGATTTTCATCTCCAAAACAACCTTAAAAGGGAAGATCGTATAGCTTTGAAACTGATAATGAGTGACAAAGATATAATTATAAAGCCAGCGGATAAAGGGGGAGCTACAGTGATTATGGATAGGTCTATGTATATAGAAGAGATACATTCTCAATTAAGTGTTCACGAAATCTATGAGATTTTATCCTATAATCCAACAGCCCAGATCAAGGAACGGATAATTGATATTGTAGATAGAGCAATTGATGCTACAGATTATAGACACTAAGATGAAGGAATATTTAATTAAGGATGATCCCATGATACCGGTATTCTACGTACTGCCCAAAATCCATAAGAGATTAGAGAGACCACCGGGCCGCCCGATAGTGGCTTCAACAAATTCCATTTTATCCCCCTTTCTGTGGTTTTGGAGAGGATATTTACACCTCTCATTAAAGAGACTCCCTCTTTTTTGTTGGACACGGGGGCTTTTTTACACCTAATTCGAGGGACGGGTCAATTACCCAAGGGTACCATATTAGCAACTTTAGATGTGAATAGCCTCTACACGTCGATTGAACATTCAAAGGGTATAAGGGCAATCAGGAGACTGTTGGAAGAGTCCTCTTTTGATTCAGATGTGATGTCTTTCATTCTAGAAATGTTGGAATTGGTTTTGACAAAAAAAATTTTATGTTTGAAGACACCTTTTATCTCCAGAAGCAGGGAACTGCGATGGGGTCTAATGTGGCACCCCCATATGCCAATTGTTACATGGCTTTCTTTGAAAGGGATTATGTATACCCCAATGAACTGTTTAGAACACATTGTCTACTGTGGCGTCGATATATTGACGATATTTTCTGCATTTGGAGGGGTACTCCTGATAGTTTACATCTTTTTGACAAATTGAATCAGGTTTGGCCCGAATTGAAGTTTACCCTGAATTATGATCTAAGGAAGATTAATTTTCTGGACACAACGGTATTATTGGATGAGATGGGTAACCTCTCACTAGATTTATTTACTAAAGAAACTGATCGCAATAATCTGTTACTCTATCAAAGTTGCCATCCTAATGCAGTTAAAAGATCAGTGCCCATTTCACAATTTGAACGGGTGAAGAGAATAGTGAGTGATCCTGAAACCCGGTCTTGCCGGCTGGATGAAATGGGGAACAAATTTCTAGAAAGAGGGTACCCACGGAGACTATTGGGTCGATCCCGTAATCACACGACTAATCAGACTAGGAATAGTACTACATCAAGAATCCCATTCGTCCACACCTTTCACCCCTTTATGTATCTTCTCCACAGTAAGATACGAAAACATTGGTACATATTACGAGATAGCTTCCCCAATGTTACCGAATTCCAGGTCCCCTTTTTACCTTGCTTCAGAAGGGCGAGCAACATCAAAAATAAGATTGTACGAGCCGACATAGGCTCCAAGATTAGGATTCCAACCCAACAATTCCTCAACACTCAGAAAAAGGGCACATACCCGTGTCTCCAGTGTGCACAATGTACCAACATATTGAAGGGCCCTACAATTTCACATCCCCTAACTGGTGAGGATATTCCCATTAGAGGGTTCTATACGTGTAATTCTAAATCTGTGGTATACGCTATCAAATGCCCTTGTGGTAAAGTTTATGTGGGAGAAACTTCCCAAGCAATAAAAGATCGAATTTCACACCATAAATCGGATATTAGGTGCAAGAAATTACATTTACCGATTCCTTTTCACTTTAATGAAATGAGGCACTCTATAGCCCAATTGAGATTTGTAGTTTTAGAACAGGTAGAACTGAATAGGAGAGGGGGTAATTTAAATAAGAAACTTCAATTCAGAGAAGCGTTCTGGATACATTATTTAAATAGCATGGAACCTAAGGGATTAAGTAGGGAGTATAATGTGACAAATTTTTCTTGAATGTGGTAACACTTGAGTTTGTCTTAGTAATTTTTACTTATACATATGTATTTGTTATGTATAAATGCCCATATATTCATTATTCTTTTCTCTTTATAGGTTACTACATAATTCCTTACTATCCTGAATACTCACCTTTGTCACCGGTTCCAGCGTGGTCTTTTTCACCCATATAAGAATCGCTGCACTAATCACATGACGTTGCGTTCCACCAGTGCATGTCACAAGCCGATTCTCTTTGCAGCACTCACTTACTTTTCAGCCGTTCACGTCACCATAGTGCGCCAGCATAGCGCACCGTATGCGACAACCTGTCCTGACTTCCGGCGTTCATCGCCATTTTAAAGCACGCATGTGGCATAGGACTTTGAGCGCAGTATACTGGTGTACTTACCGTTTTGAATTAGCGCTACCAACTTTGAACCGTATGGGAAGCCCGGCCTGGAAAGAGTTTTTGTTTGTTATTCTGTGAACTTCTATAGTCCAAGCACAGTTAAATCCTTTTGGGATTTTTCGTCACGTATAGGAACAGGGCCTAATATATGCTGAGAAGCCTTAGGATAGAAACACTCCACTTCATGACCCTGATATATGGTCCTTTATTGGTGGCAATTCTGATATTGACCCACGAGTAGTCGGGTAAGAGCCATGTGTGGATACCATTCGAATATATGTAGCTTTATTAGCATCACTTTTTTGAAGAAATTTCTACTATATACAGGTACAGCGCCTTAATGTATGCCGAAAAGCACTAAACTGGAGCGCCTTAGCTGGGACTTCCTGTTATACATGCGTATACATATATTTCTCCTTTTTTTCTTTTTCTTTTCTTTTTAGCACATCTTGGGCTCATTTAATATTTCTCAGTACGGCTTTCTTTGAACACCCACAATAGCGGTTCGTTTTATTTCATGTATTTTCAGAGAACGTTCTTTGACTTTGAACCTTAATCTGGTAAGCTCTGTTACATTTACCTGGTGAATTCCCCCTCGGGTATAATGTTTTGTCCCTATTTGATCAGTCCTTTAAGAAACTTCAGTGGGACTATATCGGACCCTTTGAATTGGGTACTTATTCCCAATATGATTATAAACCGCGGTCTCTTGTGAACACTATATGTGATAACGAATCCTTTAGTTTATTCAGTTTATTCCATCGTTAGACCTGTTCTGTTTAATGATAATAATCGTAAATATCTGCTGTATTTATTCCTTTTTTTGTGAATGGAAAACTATGATTTTTGTACAAACTTGTAACATTTTTGTTTTGATGTATTTTTACAGTCTGATGAAGGTCGAGGTTTTCGACCGAAACGTCATTTTGGATGTAATAAAAATTAATCTATGGTTAACCCCTTTATTCCATCAGACGTACTATTCCGTCCATGTGACCCTGGACCTTATTCCCATGGACGGAATAGTACGTCATATGCGATCAGCAGCGCTCCCGGGGGGAGCGCAGCTGATCGCTGCCGGGTGTCAGCTGATTATCACAGCTGACACCCGTGACTGTGTGTCAGGAGCGGTCACGGACCGCTCCCGGCACATTAACCCTTGGCACACCGCGCTCAAACATGATCGCGGTGTACCCGGGGCACAGGGGAGGATCGCGCAGGCAGGGGGCTCCCTGCGCGCTCCCCTGAGACCCTCAGAGCAGCGCGATGTGTCGCGCTGTTCCGAGGGTCCGTCCTCTCTCCAGGTCCCCGGATCTAAGATGGAGCCGGGGTCCTGCAGGGAGGCGGCTTCCTCAGTGCCTGCTGAGAGCAGGCACTGAGAAGCCTGCAGCGATGCCAGAGCGATCGATGGTGTGACAGAGTGCTGTGCACACTGTCACACCAGCGATCTGCTAAAATACAGTGATGTCCCACCCTGGGACAAAGTAAAAAAGTTAAAAAAATAAAAATAAAAAGTGGTAAAAAAAATCATAAAAAAAAAAAAATATTTCCCCAATAAATTCATTTTTTCCTGTAAATAAAAAAAACAAAACAATAAGGCTAAGTGCACACGATCAGGAATAATTGCGTTTTTTTCGCGGTTTTTCCGCGGTTTTCCGCGGTAAAAACGCGATAAAAACGCAAGCATTAAGCATCCTATACATGTTAATTGATTCCGCATGTTTTGGCCACATGTTGCGTTTTTTTCCGCGAAAAAAACGCTTCGCGGAAAAAATAGCAACATGTTCATTAATTTAGCGTAATCGCGGTGATTCCGCCGCCATAGGAATGCATTGAACCGCTTACTTTCCGCATGTGGCTATGCCCACTATGCGCAATGTAAGCGGTTCATGTGCGGATGGTACCCAGGGTCTGGAGCAGAGGAGACTCTCCTCCAGGCCCTGGGTACCATATCCCTGGTAAAACAATAATTAAAATAAAAAATAATGATATTCTCACCTTCCGGCGGCCCCCGCAGCCTTCCCGCGGCCCCCGCAGCCTTCCCGCCTTCAGCGACGCTCCCGGCAACTTCCGGTCCCAAGAGTCCTTTGCGAGAATCACCCAGATGGCATAGCGGTCTCGCGAGATGCTACGTCATCGGTGTGATTTGTCGCAAAGCACTCCTGGGACTGGAGTTGCCGGGAGCGTCGCTGAAGGAGGGAAGGCTGCGGGGGCCGCCGGAAGGTGAGAAAAATCATTATTTATTATTTTTTTTATTATTTTTACATTAGATCTTTTTACTATTGATGCGACATAGGCGGCATCAATAGTAAAAAGTTGGTCACACGTGTCAAACACTATGTGTGACTCGTGTGACCAACCTGTCAATCAGTTTTCCAAGCGATGCTACAGATCGCTAGGAAAACGCTAGCATTCTGCAAGCTAATTACGCTTGCAAAACGCTATTATTCTGGCGGGAATCAGCATAAAAAAACGTGCGTATTTCCTGCGGGAGAAGTGCGGGATTGCCGCGGAAATTTCCGCGGCAATTCCGCAACGTGTGAACTTAGCCTAAAAGTACACATATTTGGCATCGCCGCGTCCGTAACGACCCCCCCTATAAAACTGTCCCACTAGTTAACCCCTTTAGTGAACCCCTTAAAAAAAAAAAAGAAAACGAAGCAAAAAATCAATGCTTTATCATCATACTGCTGAACAAAAAGTGGAATAACACGCGATCAAAAAGACCGAGATAAATAACCATGGTACCTCTGAAAACGTCATCTTCTCCCGCAAAAAACGAGCCATCATACAGCATCATACCCCTGTACTAATTAGAGTGACACAGGTCAAAGAGTTTTTTAGAAAACTAGCTAATTTTATTACACATAAACTAAAATTACACAAAGTGACTGAGCAACTTACTAAGAGGCTAAAAGATCAGAGGAACACATAATCAAAATTTAAACAGGACATTGTAATGAACATATAGTCCAGCAACTCATGTGCAAATATCTCTATTAAATAGCCGAAGAAGGTTATTTATATTATAATTTCTTTTGTACAAAAATTCAAAATCTCCTCCTCCATCCACTGAATACTATTATAAATGGCAACACTGAGTTATAAATGACGTGGCTTTCTAAATATAATACCTTCAAGCTTTATATAAAATATACTTAGCAGCAACAACAAAAGTAAGGGTCATTCAACCCATATATTACAATCTATACAAAACCCCATATCTATGGTAAGTGTGCTGTTTAAATGTAACGGACGCCGGTCCCTATATTAAGGAATACCTGATCCACATATTAATCGGCCGTAATACCGCTATTGACTCCCACCCTGATATTATCATATAAGGATATTAGGTTAAGCCATACTATCATTGCTGCAAAGCTTGCAAATAACAGCCACTCTATATACAATGTCCGTACTTACATCTGGAATAAATAAGATAAGAGCTCCCCTGGGCCTGCCGCCTCAACGCGCGTTTCACCGCTTCTTCGTCAGGAGACGAAGAAGCGGTGAAACGCGCGTTGAGGCGGCAGGCCCAGGGGAGCTCTTATCTTATTTATTCCAGATTTAAGTACGGACATTGTATATAGAGTGGCTGTTATTTGCAAGCTTTGCAGCAATGATAGTATGGCTTAACCTAATATCCTTATATGATAATATCAGGGTGGGAGTCAATAGCGGTATTACGGCCGATTAATATGTGGATCAGGTATTAATATAGGGACCGGCGTCCGTTACATTTAAACAGCACACTTACCATAGATATGGGGTTTTGTATAGATTATAATATATGGGTTGAATGACCCTTACTTTTGTTGTTGCTGCTAAGTATATTTTATATAAAGCTTGAAGGTATTATATTTAGAAAGCCACGTCATTTATAACTCAGTGTTGCCATTTATAATAGTATTCAGTGGATGGAGGAGGAGATTTTGAATTTTTGTACAAAAGAAATTATAATATAAATAACCTTCTTCGGCTATTTAATAGAGATATTTGCACATGAGTTGCTGGACTATATGTTCATTACAATGTCCTGTTTAAATTTTGATTATGTGTTCCTCTGATCTTTTAGCCTGCTTAGTAAGTTGCTCAGTCACTTTGTGTAATTTTAGTTTATGTGTAATAAAATTTGCTATTTTTCTAAAAAACTCTTTGACCTGTGTCACTCTAATTAGTACAGGGGTATGGTATTAAATGTTGATCTGAGTTTAGGATTTGAGTACATACCATTATTTAAGGGAAGTACTATATTCATCATACAGCATCATCAGTGAAAAAATAAAAAAGTTATAGCTCGCAGAATAAAGCGATGCAAAAATAATAATTTTTTATATAAAATTGTTTTCATTCTATAAAAGCACCAGAACATAAAAAAAATGATATAAATGAGGTATCGCCATAATCGTACTGACCAAAGAATAAAACTGCTTCATCAATTTTACCACACGCGGAACGGTACAAACGGTACAAACGCCTCCCCCAAAAGAAATTCATGAATTGCTGATTTTTGTTCATTCTAACCTCCCAAAAATCGAAATAAAAAGCGATAAACAAATGTCATGTGCTCAAAAATGATACCAATAAAAATGTCACCTCGTCCCGCAAAAAATAAGACCTCACATGACTCTGTGGGCCAAAATATGCAAAAATTATAGCTCTCAAAATGTGGTGATGCAAAAAACTATTTTTTGCAATAAAAAGCGTCTTTTAGTGTGACAGCTGCCAATCATAAAAACCCGCTATAAATAGTAAATCAAACCCCCCTTTATCACCCCCTTAGTTAGGGAAAAATAATAAAATTAAAAAAATGTATTTATTTCCATTTTCCCGTTAGGGTAAGGGTTGCGGCTAAAGTTAGGGTTAGGGTTGGCGCTAACGTTAGGATTAGGATTAGGGTTGGGATTACGGTTAGGGGTGTGTTAGGGTTAGGTTTGTGGTTAGGGTTGGGACTAGGGTTAGGGGTGTGTTGGGGTTAGGGTTGGAGTTAGAATTGGAGGGTTTCTGCTGTTTAGGCACATCAGGGGCTCTCCAAATGTGACATGGCGTCTGATCTCAATTCCAGCCAATTCTGCGTTGAAAAAGTCAAACGGTCCTCCTTCACTTCTGAGCTCTGCCATGCACCCAAACAGTAGTTTACTCCCGCATATGGGGTATCAGCGTACTCTGGACCCCAAGAGTTATTGTGCAATTTGTCCTATTTCTTCTGTTACCCTTGGGAAAATAAAAAACTGGGAGCGACAAAATCAATTTTGTAAAAAAAAAATGATTTTTTTGTTTTTACGGCTGTATGTTATAAAACTTCTGTGAAGCACTTGGGGCTTCATAGCGCTCACCACACTTCTAGATAAGTTCCTTGTGGGGTCTATTTTCCAAAATGGGGTCACTTGTGGGGGGTTTCCACTGTTTAGGCGCATCAGGGGCTCTCCAAATGCGACATGACGACCCCAGACCATTCCATCAAAGTCTGCAATCCAAAACATCACTACTTCCCTTCCCTGCCCAGACGTGCACCCATACCGTCGTTTTCTCCCACATATTGGGTATCAGCGTACTCAGGACAAATTGGAGAACAACTTTTGGGGTCCAATTTCTCCTGTTACCCTTGTGAAAATAAAATATTGGGGGCGAAAAAATCATTTTTGTAAAAAAAAAAAGGATTTTTTATTTTTACGGCTGAACGATATAAACTTCTGTGAAGCACTTCGGGGTTCAAAGTGCTCACCACACATCTAGATAAGTTCCTTGTGGGGTCTATTTTCCAAAATGGGGTCACTTGTGGGGGGTTTCCACTGTTTAGGCACATCAGGGGCTCTCCAAATGCGACATGACGCCTCCAGACCATTCCATCAAAGTCTGCAATCCAAAACGTCACTACTTCCCTTCCGAGCCCCGACGTGCGCCCATACAGTAGTTTACTCCCACATATTGGGTATCAGCGTACTCAGGACAAATTGGAGAACAACTTTTGGGGTCCAATTTCTCCTGTTACCCTTGTGAAAATAAAATATTGGGGGCGAAAAAAATCATTTTTGTAAAGAATAAAAGGATTTTTTATTTTTATGGCTGTACGTTATAAACTTTTGTGAAGAACTTCGGGGTTCAAAGTGCTCACCACACATCTAGATAAGTTCCTTGAGGGGTCTATTTTCCAAAATGGGGTCACTTGTGGGGGGTTTCCACTGTTTAGGCGCATCAGGGGTCTCCAAATGCGACATGACGCCCCCAGACCATTCCATCAAAGTCTGCAATCCAAAACGTCACTACTTCCCTTCCGAGCCCCGACGTGCGCCCATACAGTAGTTTACTCCCACATATTGGGTATCAGCGTACTCAGGACAAATTGGTCAACAACTTTTGGGGTCCAATTTCTCCTGTTACCCTTATGAAAATAAATATTGGGGGGAAAAAATCATTTTTGTAAAAAATAAAAGGATTTTTTATTTTTACGGCTGTACGTTATAAACTTCTGTGAAGCACTTCGGGGTTCAAAGTGCTCACCACACATCTAGATAAGTTCCTTGAGGGGTCTATTTTCCAAAATGGGGTCACTTGTGGGGGGTTTCCACTGTTTAGACGCATCAGGGGCTCTCCAAATGCGACATGACTAACCCAGACCATTCCATCAAAGTCTGCAATCCAAAACGTCACTACTTCCCTTCCGAGCCCCGACGTGCACCCATACAGTAGTTTACTCCCACATATTGGGTATCAGCGTACTCAGGACAAATTGGACAACAACTTTTGGGGTCCAATTTCTCCTGTTACCCTTGTGAAAATAAAATATTTGGGGCAAAAAAATCATTTTTGTAAAAAAAAAAGAGATTTTTTATTTTACGGCTGTACGTTATAAACTTCTGTGAAGCACTTTGGGGTTCAGAGTGCTCACCACACATCTAGATAAGTTCCTTGAGGGTCTAGTTTCCAAAATGATGTCATTTGTGGGGGGTTTCCACTGTTTAGGCAGATCAGGAGCTCTCCAAACACGACATGGCATCCAGCCAATTCTGCGTTGAAAAAGTCAAACGGCGCTCCTTCCCTTCCAAACTCTGCCATGCACCCAAACAGTGGTTTACTCCCACATATGGGGTATCAGCGCACTCAGGACAAATTGCACAATAACTTTTGGAGTCTTGTTACCCTTGGGAAAATAAAAATTGGGGTGAAAAGATCAATTTTGTGGAAAAAATATAATTTTTTAATTTTACGGCTCTACGTTATAAACTTGTGTGAAGCACTTGGGGGTTCAAATTGCTCACCAAAGATCTAGATAAGTTCCTTAGGGGGTCTAATTTCCCAAATGGGGTCACTAGTGGGGGGTTTCCACTGTTTAGGCACAGCAGGGGCTCTCCAAATGCAACATGGCGTCCAATCTCAATTCCAGCCAATTTTGGTTGGAAAAAGTCAAATGGTGCTCCTTCCATTCTGAGCTCTGCCATGCGCCCAAACAGTGGTTCCCCCCCACATATGGGGTATCAGCGTACTCAGGACAAATTGGACAACAAATTTTGTGGTCCAATTTCTCCTGTTACCCTTGGGAAAATAAAAAATTAGTGACTAAGAGATAATTTTTGTGGGAAAAAATAGGATTTTTTATTTTCATGCCCGGGCATTATAAACCTGTGTGAAGCACTTGGGGTTCAAAGTGCTCACCAAAGATCTAGATAAGTTCCTTAGGGGGTCTAGCTTCAAAATGGGGTCACTTGTGGGGGGTTTCTACTGTTTAGGCTCATCTGGGGCACTACAAACGGAACATGACCCCCATCAATGTTTGCATTCCAAAACGTTACTGCTTCCTTTCCAAGCCCTGCCGTGCGCCCAAACAGTTTCCCCCCCCCCACATATGGGGTATCAGCGTACTCAGGACAAATTGGACAACAACTTTTGGGGTCCAATTTCTTTGGGAAAAATAAAAAATTTGGGACTAAAAAATCATTTTTGTGGAAAATTGTTTTTTTTTTTTTTCACACCCAGGCATTATAAACTTTTGTGAAACACTTTGGGGTTCAAAGTGCTCACAACAGATCTAGATAAGTTCCATAGGGGGTCTAGTTTCCAAAATGGTGTCACTTGTGGGGGGTTTCCACTGTTTAGGCATATCAGGGGCTCTCCAAACACGACATGGCGTCCAATCTCAATTCCAGCCAATTTTAGTTTGAAAAAGTCAAACGGCACTCCTTCCCTTACGAGCTCTGCCGTGTGCCCAAACAGTGGTTTTCCCCCACATATGGGGTATTGGCGTACTCAGGAGAAATTGCACAACAACTTTATCTGCCCATTTTCTCCTTTTACCCTTGTGAAAATAAAAAAAAGTTTGTAAACGATCATTTTTGTGGCTAAAAAGTTAAATATTAATTTTTTCCTTCCACGTTGCTTCAGCTCCTGAGAAGCACCTGAAGGGTTAGTAAACTTCTTGAATGTGGTTTTGAGTAGCTTGAGGGGTGCAGTTTTTAGAATGGTGTCACTTTTGGGTATTTTCTGCCATATAGACCCCTCAAAGTGACTTCAAATGTGAGGTGGTCCCTAAAAAAATGGCTTTGTAAATTTTGTTGTAAAAATGAGAAATCACTGGTCAACTTTTAACCCTTATAATTTCCTAACAAAAAAAAATTTTGGTTTCAAAATTGTGCTGGTGTAAAGTACACATGTGGGAAATGTTATTTCTTAACTATTTTGTGTGTGACATATCTCTCTGTTTTATGGGAAAAAAAATTCAAAGTTTGAAAATTGCAAAATTTTCAAAATTTTCGCCATATTTGCGTTTTTTCAAAAATAAACGCAATGTGTATCGAAGAAATTTTACCACTAACATGAAGTACAATATGTCACGAGAAAACATTCTCAGAATCGCGAAGATCCGTTGAAGCGTTCTAGAGTTATAACCTCATAAAGAGACAGTGGTCAGAATTGTAAAAATTGGCCCGGTCATTAACGTGCAAACCACCCTTGGGGGTGAAGAGGTTAAGCATCATTTCTTGAGTGCTGGATTTGTTCATATTATTGATGTATTTATGGGTTTGGTAACCCTTTGATCCAGGCACCGGGACAGCCTTATAGTGGGGAGTGACGTGTATTTTTCTTGAAAAATTCTCTGCCATATAGACCCCTCAAAGTGACTTCAAATGTGAGGTGGTCCCTAAAAAAATGGCTTTGTAAATTTTGTTGTAAAAATGAGAAATCACTGGTCAAATTTAACCCTTATAATTTTCTTAACAAAAAAAAATTTTGGTTCCAAAATTGTGCTGATGTAAAGTAGACATGTGGGAAATGTTATTTATTAACTATTTTGTGTGACATATTTCTCTGTTTTAAGGGAATAAAAATTAAAATTTTGAAAATTGCAAAATTTTCACAATTTTTGCCATATTTGCATTTTTTTCAAAAATAAGCACAAGTTATATCGAATAAATTTTACCACTAACGTGAAGTTAAATATGTCACGAGAAAACAAACTCAGAATCGCGAAGATCCGTTGAAGTGTTCCTGAGTTATAACCTCATAAAGAGACCGTGGTCATAATTGTTAAAATTGGCCCGGTCATGAACATGCAAACCACACTTGGGGGTGAAGGGGTTAATGGAGATTATGGAATTTAGTACATAGGTCTTTTGGTTTTGACAATATTGTAAAAGAGTAAGAGAGGTTTAACTTGTTTGCAAGTTCATCTCTGCAGGGAAATATTCTAAACTAGAAAAAGTTTGAAGTACAAATAAATCTGAAATTCAAACACCAAATTGAATTTTAGTGCAATTACACCTTACACATGTTCAAATTAGTAATTTAAAAAGCTCAGTAATTATGACAAGCATAAAAGTCTTATTTGTCAAAAGCAAGTAATTCCCATTAGCACAGATGTATAATTAAAACAATCATTGCTCAGTAATTTATTTTGACATATGTAGACATCAGATGTGTGCACCTGCACTGTTATTCTCCAATAATTCTAATTCATAAACGGTTGTCTTTCCAATGTTGTTTTGTGATTTGTATGTCGCTGAAAAAAATAGCTTAAAAGCTGTCAGCAGATTTTTGCCATGTAATCTGAAAGCGGCATAATATAGAGACCTTGATTCCAGTGATGTGTCACTTACTGGGTTGCTTAGTGTAGTTTTAATAATATAACTGTTTTGTTAGCAAGATGGAGTAAGCTACAGCGAAGGTTCCAGGTGTTGCAGAGGGGCCAGTTCGGACATGTAGTTCCACTGGCAGCAAATTTTAATGTCACGGTAGCTGATGGTGGTCGTTGGACCCATAAACAATTCTCTCGTGTTCACAAGAATTGTCAATAGTGGGAGGTGACACTTATGGAGATGGTATAGGACCTCCCAGGGGCACTCCTGTAGTGGTGGTGTCTGGGTGTAGGTGTTCGAGCACCCATGATGTTTGTGCAATGCCAAGCAGCCAGACTCGTGTGTACTTGTAAACTTAAGACTTTACTGAAGGAGAAGGCAGGGTACAGTCTCTCTCACTTAAAAACAAAATTGTGATAGTCCACCGTATAGGTTACACTTAGTGATGGGCAAACCCGTGGATGTTCGGTTCCGGTGAGTTCGGCTGAACATCTAAAAAAAAGTTTAGTTCGGGTACCAGAACAGTACCCAAACCTGGACACCATTCAGATGAATGGGGGGCCGAAATATTGGCTGTTTGCCATGCTGTCATCTGTGTGACAATGCAGCAAACACGGGCTCTGATTGGTGGAAAGATCATTACTGCCGGTCAGATTGCTGCGGTTTTCATGCTATCATATGACAGTGTGAGCCAGCATCTGTGACCGGCGTTAAAAAGGTTACTGCCAGGCACAGGTGTAGGCTGATGAGAGAGTACTACTCTCATCAGCCTATGTCTGTGTCACTCTGGATGAGGGAGAAGCAAGGTACACAACAACGTTTAGAGGGAAGGGAAAGCCCACATACTAGGGCATGGGGAGTGGGAACCCCTAGGCAGATCTAACACCCTGTCTGCCCTAAATGTCCTTAAATAGGTTCCGCACCTATCGCCATGCAGGAACCTAATCCCTGCCTGACCCTAGCATTAGGTCCTAGGTAGGGAGGTGTGAGCGTGAGACAGCCCCATTACAACTCAAGACAGAGAGGGTGGACGAATAGGGGGATACACTTAGCCTGAGAAGACCAATGAGAAATCACATCAGCAATCCTCTATGAAACTCCCAGAAGACACTAGCCGACTGCTAGAACTTCCAACAAGACAGAGGGAAATTGAGCTAACACCAGGACCATGCTGAAGAAAATGAATGTATTTAAACTTTCAGCAAAGATGTGTTAATTAACAGCAGAAGGTGGAGGTAACTGAGGGGTCCTAGAGGGAGAAGAATATCACTCCATAACAGAAATGCAAAATATAACTTGTTCAATCTTATCTCTCCTGAATGCATAAGGCTTCACTCATTTGTGGACGTGACTATGTGGAGGATGATGTTTCTATTACAGCTTGTTGTGAGGAGATAAATCATCTAACTTTCATATGCATACATTGACCAGTAGATGGCAGCTAAGTACAAATTACAATGTGCATTTTGGCTTTTATCCTAAGTCATGTGACAAGGCTTGTTAAATGGTGGACATTGGGATTGCTACTTCCAATAGGTGGCACAAGAGGTCTAGTCCTCTTCCTCTCTGAAGAGACAATTTGCAATACACATTTATGAATTTTCTGTGTACGCACATGCAATATACAGTACAGACCAAAAGTTTGGACACACCTACTCATTCAAAGATTTTTCTGTATTTTCATGACTATGAAAATTGCACATTCACACTGAAGGCATCAAAACTATGAATTAACACGTGTGGAATTATATACTTAACAAAAAAGTGTGAAACAACTGAAAATATGTCTTATATTCAAGGTTCTTCAAAGTAGCCACCTGTTGCTTTGATGACTGCTTTGCACACTCTTGGCATTCTCTTGATGAGCTTCAAGGGGTAGTCACCGGAAATGGTCTTCCAACAGTCTAGAAGGAGTTCCCAGAGATGCTTAGCACTTTTTGGCCCTTTTGCCTTCACTCTGCGGTCCAGCTCACCCCAAACCATCTCGATTGGGTTCAGGTCTGGTGACTGTGGAGGCCAGGTCATCTGGTGTAGCACCCCATCACTCTTCTTCTTAGTCAAATAGCCTTTACTCAGCCTGAAGGTGTGTTTAGGGTCATTGTCCTGTTGAAAAAAAAATGATGGTCCAACTAAACGCAAACCGGATGGAATAGCATGCCGCTGAAAGATGCTGTGGTAGCCATGCTGGTTCAATATGCCTTCAATTTTTAATAAATCCCCAACAGTGTCACCAGCAAAGCACCCTCTCACCATCACACCTCCTCCTCCATGCTTCACGGTGGGAACCAGGCATGTAGAGTCCATCCGTTCACCTTTTCTGCGTCGCACAAAGACACGGTGGTTGGAACCAAAGATCTCAAATTTGGACTCATCAGACCAAAGCACAGATTTCCACTGGCCTAATGTCCATTTCTTGTGTTCTTTAGCCCAAGCAAGTCTCTTCTGCTTGTTGCCTGTCCTTAGCAGTGGTTTCCTAGCAGCTATTTTACCATGAAGGCCTGCTGCACAAAGTCTCCTCTTAACAGTTGTTGTAGAGATGTGTCTGCTGCTAGAACTCTTTGTGGCATTGACACTTTCAAAGTTTTCCCAATTTTTCAGACTGACTGACCTTCATTTCTTAAAGTAATTATGGCCATTCGTTTTTCTTTACGTAGCTGCTTTTTTCTTGCCATAATGCACAGTCTAATAGTCTATTCAATAGGACTATCAGCTGTGTATCCACCAGACTTCTGCACAACACAACTGATGGTCCCAACCTCATTTATAAGGCAAGAAATCACACTTATTAAACCTGACAGGGCACACCTGTGAAGTGAAAACCATTTCCGGTGACTACCTCTTGAAGCTCATCAAGAGAATGCCAAGAGTGTGCAAAGCAGTAATCAGAGCAAAAGGTGGCTACTTTGAAGAACCTAGAATATAAGACATATTTTCAGTTGTTTCACACTTTTTTGTTAAGTATGTAATTCCACATGTGTTAATTCATAGTTTTGATGCCTTCAGTGTGAATGTGCAATTTTCATAGTCTTGAAAATACAGAAAAATATTTGAAGGAGAAGGTGTGTCCAAACTTTTGGTCTGTACTGTATATTACATCTCCTAACTAACAGTGCGCAATGTAGCTCTGATAATCTGTGACAAATCTACTGCCGCACGACAACTGTTTCACCCAGCAGCAGTAGACTGGGTGCACGGATACCACAAAGAGATTAACATTAGAGGACTAGTAAACATGCTGCCATATAATCAAGCATGCTCATAAACTCTGTGCAACCCTGTCCCCACCACTGATTGACAGCTTTCTATATAAGGCTGCACCACTAGACAGCCATGCACGCTAGATGAGTCATGGACTCGTTTAATACACTTTCATTGGTGACAGATATGGTTGTATATTATTTTTCTTTTTTTACAGGGGACAAGGGCTTCAGTGGAATGGGCATATGGAAAGTATAATGTTTGTTTATTATTTTATGTTTTTTACAGGGGACAAGGGCTTCAATAGAATGGGCAGAAGGTGAGTATAACTATTCTTTTTTATTTTTATTTCAAGTAAAGAAGTCTGTGTCTTTCTTTCAAATAAAGGTCATAGCTGCTGGCTCATCCTGTGATTTAACTGCATGAGAACTGAATCTCTCTCACCAGCAGTAATGATATTACCACCCATCAGAGCTGCCGGTGTTTCTCATGCTGTCATGCAGATGACACCCGATATTCAGAGTGCTGAACCAGAACAGTAACTTGGACTTCAAGGAGTAGTCCGTGTTAGGGTTCAGTGCCCAAATAATAAGTGTTCGGTACAGACCCCAAACTTTACTGTTTGGGATCACCCACCTCTAGTGGTATTACATCTAAAAATAATTTTTAAAACAGTCAGTTTTTCTTTAAGTTGATATTAAGGCAGAGCAGCGTGCTATGTTATCTGCAGCAACATTTCTTTCACAAGTGAATATAATTAATCTTATCAGACCCGAGGGCACATTTCCTTCAGTCTTTTATGATATGTTGATATTCAATATTTATGGAAGAATGATGCCTCTATGACTTTTTTTGTTTTAATGGGATATACTGCAGTATTACAGTATGTACATTGTTTGATATAATAAAAATAGCTCAACTTACTTTTGCATGAAAATAATTTTATACTATTGCATACATTGAGCAGTTCATTTACCAAGGGAAAATGAGTAAGGATTTTCTTTTTTGCACCTGCATTTGTTATCTGCATAGATTTAATCATTTCTAAAGTATAATTTTTAATGATGTAAAGAAACGGTAGGCACCCATTCGGCTATAATATTACTATATATACCTAAATTGATAGTTACCAATTTATGAATGCTTTAAAAATTCATGAATGTATTACTCAATGTATGCAGCAGTTATACATTTTTGTATGCCAAATGTTCTGTTAAGGGAATGTGTCATAAAAAAAAATGTTTTCAACAATTGAAAATATCTATTCGTGAAAAATATTTAAATGTATTTTAATGTTTTAGACTATGAAAAATAAATTAAAAACTTTTGATATTTTCAACTTTTAACCCCTTAACCCCCAAGGGTGGTTTGCACATTAATGACTGGGCCAATTTTTACAATTCTGACCACTGTCTCTTTATGAGGTTATAACTCTGGAACGCTTCAACGGGTCATTGCGATTCTGAGAATGTTTTCTCGTGACATATTGTACATCATGTTAGTGCTAAAATTTTTCGATATAACTTGCGTTTATTTTTGAAAAAAATGGAAATATGGCGAAAATTTTGAAAATTTAGAACTTTCAAACTTTGAATATTTATTCCCTTAAAACAGAGAAATATATCACACAAAATAGTTAATAAATAACATTTACTTCATGTCTACTTTACATCAGTACAATTTTGGAACCCACATTTTTTTTTGTTAGGAAGTTATAAGGGTTAAAAGTTGAACAGCGATTTCTCATTTTTACAACAAAATTTACAAAGCCATTTTTTTTAGGGATCACCTCACATTTGAAGTCACTTTGAAGGGTCTATTTGGCAGAAAATACCCAAAAGTGACACCATTCTAAAAACTGCACTCCTCAAGCTACTCAAAACCACATTCAAGAAGTTTATTAACCCTTCAGGTGCTTCACAGGAGCTGAAGCAACGTGGAAGGAAAAAATGAACATTTAACTTTTTAGTCACAAAAATGATCTTTTACAAACAATTTTTTATTTTTACAAGGGTAAAAGGAGAAAATGGACTGATAAAGTTGTTGTACAATTTCTCCTGAGTACGCCAATACCCCATATGTGGGGGAAAACCACTGTTTGGGCACACGGCAGAGCTCGTAAGGGAAGGAGCGCCATTTGACTTTTTCAAACTAAAATTGGCTGTAATTGAGATTGGACGCCATGTCGCGTTGGGAGAGCCCCAACACCTAAACAGTGGAATCCCCCCACCAGTGATACCATTTTGGAAACTAGACCCCCTATGGAACTTATCTAGATCTGTTGTGAGCACTTTGAACTGCCAAGTGTTTCACTAAAGTTTAAAATGCCTGGGTGTGAAAAAAAAAAAAAACAATTCTCCACAAAAATGATTTTTTAGTCCCCAATTTTTGATTTTTCCCACGAAAATTGGACTCCAAAAGTGTTAGGGTTCGAGTTCCCGCTGCTGCACAAGGGGAGTCTTGAACCGGTCCCGCTGCGGTCCCCCATTCATCTCCGGCCGCAGTGGAGCCTGCTCAGCAGAGACATCGGTCCCAGCGTCTTGCCCATTCCAGTACTGTGCAGAGACTTGCTGCTGCCTCTCCTGGATCTGCTATTATAGCCAGTACTGGAGCAGACGTCTTTGGGACGAAGTCCTGCGTTTCGCCTTCTGAGCATGCCCAGGGTAAGATCTCTCATTGGAGATCTGGGGTCACATGTTCAGGTACTGCAGCAGCTCCTATTGGTCCACCAGGAAGGTCATGAAACTACATGTGTTTGGAACAGTTTCTCATTGGTCCTTGTTTCTGGCAGGTCCTGTAGCTGTTGCTATAAAAGGGTGGCATGGCTGGGCCGCCATGCGCTAATATCAATCATTATATGCTTAGCGCCAGTGTGGTCATGCGTGTGTGTGGTTAGGGCCCAGCTGAAATAAGCCCCTAGAATACCGACTTAATCGGTGAGGAGTTTGGTGTGCTAGCTGGTCAGGGTCGGTGTCCTAGATGCCCTAGATTGCCGGCATAACCAGTGAGGAGTTTGATTACCGGCGTTCAGATGCCATAGATTGCGGGTGACTCCCGCGAGGACATTAGCGCATGATCACGTTCTATGTTCGCTTAGCTGTTCACTGTGTACCTGGGTGCCTGACAGGACACAGAAGTTTGTCTCAGCGGCTCTGTGACGTAACAGGGTTCGCTTTCAACGCTAGACAGCGCCCTAGCGTGTTTATTTTGCGACTCAGTTTTGTTAAGTGAGTTTGCACACATCGCCATATAGCGCTGCGGCACTCCTTCTAGCAGATCTGTGGATTAACAGAGTTCGCACATATTGCCACAGCGCGTTACGGCGTTTATTTTGGCGACTCTGCGGGATAACAGAGTTCGCTTCTTGTGCCATTTTACTAGCAGCAGGCTCCGCCTGCACGGTGGACCCCGGGCTGCGAACGCACCTCTCCACATCTTATATTTGGTGCGTTCCGCAGACCCTAACAAAAAGTTGATGTCCAATTTGTCCTGTGTACGCTGATACCCCATATGTGGGGGGGAGCTGTTTGGGCGCACGGCAGCGCTTGGAAAGGAAGTAATAACGTTTTGGGTCATGCTCCGTTTGCAGTGCCCCAGATGTGCCTAAACAGTGGAAACCCCCCACAAGTTCTCCCTGAGCTTCTGGAGAACCGCACGAAGATGACCCATGTGACTTTGTCTATCAGAAGAATGTATGAGTATATCATCAAGATAAACTACCACAAAGCGTCCAATAAAGACAGAAAAAACATGGTTAATGAAATACTGGAATACTGCTGGTGCGTTAGTCAAACCGAACGGCATGACTAAATTTTCAAACAAACCCTCAGAAGTGAGAAACACAGTTTTCCACTCATCCCCTTCCCGCATATGGATGAGATTGTATGCTCCCCTGAGGTCCAACTTAGAAAACCACCTGGCCCACAACAATTGATTGTACAAATCAGGTATCAGTGGGAAAGGATAAGTGTTTATTACGGTGATCTTATTCAGTTCTCGAAAATCAAGGCATGGGCGTAAACCACCATCTTTTTTTTTTATAAAAAAGAACCCCGCCACCATGGGAGAGACAGATGGCAGAATATGCCCTTTACGGAGGCTTTCAGAGATATACTCCTTCATAGCAGCCCGCTCAAAGCCGGAGAGATTGTACAGACGGGCTTTGGGCAATTTGACACTGGGAACAAGATCAACAGCACAATCGAATGGGCGGTGTGGTGGTGAAACCTCAGCCTCCTTTTTGGAGAATACATCCTCAAAGCCCTTAGGGTACTCCGGAATACCCTCCCGACTGATGGATGACATAGACACAGTAGCAAGACAATTTTCAGAACAACTAGGTCCCCATTTAACAATATCCCGGGACCCTCAGTCAATAACCGGGTAATGCCGTTGCAACCAGGGAAACACTAACACCAGGCCAGCAAGGAGGTTATCCAAAACAAAGCATGACATGCGCTCCTGGTGCAGGGCCCCCACCCTGAGGGTGAAATCTTTAGAAATGAAATGGAGACCATCCTTTGTGAGAGGTGTAGAGTCAATAGCCACCATTTTTAAGGGAGTCTCCAACTTAACTGTCCCTAATCTACAGCGGGCCACCAGCTTAGAGTCAATCAGGTTCAGGGATGACCAACAGTCTACGAAAGTACGGACAAAGCCGTTCTCAACACCAAGTTCCACCTTTAACAGTATCTTTGCAAATGAAGAAAAAGGTACCTGAAAGTCTGAGAGACCACCACGATGATCACCCAGACTCAGCAGCTTGTTAGTCGGTGGACAGGAGGAGCAGTCCTTTTTCCAATGTCCGGGATCTCCACAGTAAAAACACAGCTTTCCATTTCACCGCCATTTCCTCTCTTTCTCCTGGAGGTCGGTGGCTCCCACCTCCATAGGGTCAGATGGAAGAAAAACATCAGGGTTAGCAGGGAACAATGGAATCCCTCGTTGTGTAACACCTCTCTCCATAGCCTCCGATCCATACCGATAGCCTGAGTCAGAGCCTCCTCCAAAGAGCTGGGAGGTGGATGGAGAGCCAGAGCGTCCTTCAAGCAATCCTACAGTCCCTTCCTGAATAGACATCTTAGTGCGGAGTCATCCCAAGACACCTCAATGGACCATCGACGGAACTCGGAGCTGTACCATTCAGCTGAGTGCTTCCCCTGAACCAGACCCATAATAGTGTCTTCTGCCACCCTAACACGGTCCGGTTCATCATAGATAAGTACTAAGGCCTCAAAGAACCCATCTACTGACCTCCATTCAGGGGCAGTAGGGGGCAGCGAGAAAGTCACTACCCGCTGAGTCTCCTCCCCAGACGATCAGGATCTAAGAAAATACATAAATTACAACTCTCCCTAAATATGCGAAATTTATATTTTTTACCAGAAAACGTGTCCGGAAGTAAAACCGAGGGTTCCGGAGAGCGCAAAACAACATATACAGATTCACCAGGTAGACTAACAATATGAAAGGTGTTTCCTTGCACGGCCTTAATAGTCTCAGTCAGTTTTTTCTGTAAGTGGGTATGTGTCACGCTGTCTAGCAGATGTATAAATATATAATGTCAGTAATCTATCAAGTGGGACAACATTCTATATAACATATAAATAGGTAACATTAACATGTATATATAGCATAGTATTACCTGACATAATATCCTGTGGGTCAATACTGAATCCTTTTCACGCTGTCTCTGGCTAGAGGTGGACCGGGGTCTATGCTGACCCTAAACTGGGGTCCTGACTAGTCCCTCTACCTGGAGGTACTGTTAATGGTACAGAGGTCCAGGCCACCAGCGTAAACCCTGTCTCCTATAAATCCCTGACCACTGAAATCTAGTCCTTAGAAGGACCCTGATTACCACCAAAGGGAATGGACAGGTAAAGGTTAACAAACAGTATAGACAAACGAGACAGACAGGGGATAAAGTAAATACTGTCTTGCATACAACATTAAAACACAGAGGGAACACCAAAGGTCTAGGAGATAAACTATAAGCAAGGTGAGGAGAAACAACAAAAGAGCTCTTAGCTTAAGTCTTCTCAGAATCGATCCTATCTGCAGTCTGTATGAATGCTTTCACCGGCATCTAACCAGCAGACTGGCAGCTATATAAAGGAAGCTAATTAGAACATAATCAAAAGCAGCCGGGCGAGGCTGGACCTAGTCTTAGCAAAGAGCTAGGTAAAATTAACTCCCTCATTACCAAACACAAAGAAACAGCAACTCAGCTGCGAGAAGTCAGAATGTGCAATCACGACAATCTTCGTGGCGATGCACCCATGACAGTATGAGACGTGACAAGGGACCGATGTTTCACAGAAAAATCCCGCACCATCTGCCTCAAACTGGACACTTGATCCGCCAAGTTATGCAGTGGATCCATGACCAGAGAAAAAAAAAGTGCAAAATCCCGTTTAAATGTATAGGTTAGTGATAATGTATTGAAACCTCTACCTGGGGGAGCTGGTGAGGGAAGAGAGGTTACACATTAAGCGTAGCAACACAGAACAACAGCACAGGTGTCACAGGTAATGAGTGGTCAGACGAATCGAGTCAGAAACGATCAAGAGCAGACATACCAGAAGGAGCAGCAATACATGTAGTCAAAATACCAAGCCGAGGGTAAAAGAGCCAAACATGAGCGCTGGGTCCAAAAACGTGAGGCGGAAGATGTGGTTGGGGTACAAGCCAGGGAATCAAAAGCCAGACAGAATGTAGCAGCAGAGACGGATACCAAGAGATGGGGTCAGAGATCAGTCCGGGTCATACACGTGAATACAAGTCAAAGGCAGGAGGATCACCAAGGTACAAGGGTCAGATGCTCTAAACTGGAAGCTTGACCTATCACTAACACTGATCAGCAGGCTGTGACGGACTGAAATAGCCCAACTAGCTCCAGAACAAGACTGAGGAGATTAACCCCCGCGTGACCAGTCCAGAGAGAGGACAGCAGAAAATAAATTCGGGACTGGACCATGACACACAGCAGCCTCATTTATTAAATAACATATAAGCATAAACAACATTAAATAACATTAAACAACATTAACTTGCCTGTGAAAAGGAGGAGGGGAATTGATGGTTCAACTATTTTGAAAACTGCAACAAACATCTCCACCATGCCACCCTCAGCTGCACCACAACCAGCCCAGGAGGACCCAGCTGACTGTTGCCCATACAAAAAATGTCCCGCTGAGACCTCTCTCAGTAGGGACCCGTTTTCAATTTTAACAACAAACATCTCCACCATGCCACCCCAGCTGCACCGCAACCGGCCCAGGGGGACCCAGATAACTGTTGCACATACCAAAAATGTCCCACTGTGACCTCTCTCAGTAGGGATCCGTTTTCAATTTTAACACCCGCTTAACACCGATGAGAGTCACCCATCCCTGCAGTTGGCTCCCCCATCTTCCTTTGGTTTAAACAACATCCTTCAAAACCCCCCTCCTTTTCCACCATAGCGAGTAGGCATGACTCCTTATTCCTCTGAGTACCGCTACACCAAAAGTGCCTTTTTGACTCCATCTAATGCCCACATATCTATACCAATATCATTTAAATGAACCCTTACAGTATATATATAATATAATAAAACACTACTAAAAATTGTTGGGGGTGGGAGAAATCTTATAACATATGAGGCAGGACATAAGACCGGCACCTTGCAGAGTCCCATCGACCAATCTTTTTCACAGCTTTAACCCCCAAACCCCAGCGAGCAGCCTCAGTCGCTGCCCCATTCCGAAATGAATAAGAACCAAACTGTAAACCATTCAAACCACAACAAGCCAATCCACGCCTGAAAATGGTAATAAATAGGGATGAGCTTTCCGATATTGCAATATCGGAAATCGGCCCGATATTTGCTATATCGGAATTCCGATTTCCGATTCCGATATTTTTTTCACTTCGGAAATTGGAAATCGGAAATCCCATAATCCTTCAGCCTCTGAGCGCTACGTGGAGCCAATCAGGAGCTGAAGAATTGCTGACAACTGTGTAACTCCCCTAAGCTTGGTAGGAGGAGTCCAAACTTGCTAGCTAGGGGCTGCGCTGCGATTGGCTGGCTGGATGGTGTGATCAGGCAGTATAAAAGGCTGCGCCTGCCATTTTAGCCTCACTCTACTGTGAAAGCAGATAGGGATAGGTTGCTGTTGGAGATAGGGAGAGATCTCGAATCTAATAGTGAAATTGCCGTTCTGAATCCATCAATAGAGATGAAGGCAGGGAGTAAGGGACGTCCCCATGGCGGCCACATAAGAGATGCATCAGCAGCTAGACATGGTGCACATCCGGAGCAAGCAGCAGGCCTAAGTCACTCAGCACCTACTTTCACCCGGCAGTAGAGTTGAGCGATACTTTCCGATATCCAAAAGTATCAGAATCGGAATGGTATCGCCGATACCCAAAAAATATTGCGATACCCGATACCGATACCGGAAATCCAATGTAAGTCTATGGGAACAAAATATCGGAATTAAAAAAACCCCATTCTTGCCTTGTTGGTTAATTGTACATGAAGGAAAACAACAAAGAGTAATGTAGAATGTATTGGGGAAGGTTGAGGAGACATTAAAGGCATAGATGTTTAACCCAATCAAATGGAATAGCATAAATATTTTTTTTTTTAAAGATGTTCGGATTGACGAAGAAATTGACAATGTTGTTAACGTTTTTTCTATTTTGGCAAATATGTATATTTCACAACTTCCATGCTCTTCACCTTTTTAACTTTTGACACACTTTCTCCTTCATAATCTTCAGCAGCATCATCTTTTTCATCAAATTATTCTTCATCTTCACCTTCTTTATCTTCTTCTTAAACTTCTTGCTATTCATCTTTTTGTTAACATTACTCATATTCTTCTTATTAAACTATTATTCTTATTCATATTGTACTTCATCTTCTTCATCATATTCTTATTTGTGACAGAGAATCCTGTACTTGTAATCTGTCAAAGTATGAATTTTTCATCCTTCCGTTCTTGCTGTCACAAAAGATTTAAATTACAACAGTATTTGTCCGTGTTCAGTTTAGCCTGCAGTAGCAGGCATTTTCCAGGGCACCACGAGGAGGAACGGACTCACCCCCATACACTGCTTAGTATTCTTCTGCTTATAATTTAGAGCATATATTTTGCTCTTCATTTTGGTCTTATACTTCATGTTCTTCTGCTTTTTGATCTTCTGCTTATTGTTCTTAAGTCTCTTGTTCTGTATCTTGTAGTTTGTCTTAACCTTCTTAGTCCTGTTTGGTAATCTTTTATTTCTTCTTTGTGATGGTGTTTAGGCTGGTTGGCTTGATGCTCGTCGTCCTTGTGGTCGTCATCTTCTTCGGGGTGGTCATCAGGGTCGTCGTTTTAATTGTTGGAGATCCAGAGTGATTACCCAAAAAAGCATTGAAAAAAATCTTCAATTTGTAAATGTAGCAGAAGGTACAAGAGTCAATGCAAGTAACGAGGACCAGCTGACTGTGCTGGAACCCGGAGGGGCAGCAGAAGGAAAAGAGCCAATGGCACAACCGAGGACCAGCTGACGTTACTGGGACACGGTTACTAAGCAGGAGGTACCTGTGCTCCAAAGCACTACCAAGGACCAGCAGACGTTGCTGGAACTCGGATACCGAGATGGAGGCACCTAGGCCAAAGGCACTGCGGAGAACCAGCTGACGGTACTGGAACCTGGATGGGTAGCAGAAGGTACAAGAGCCAATGCAAGTAACGAGGACCAGCTGACTGTGCTGGAACCCGGAGGGGCAGCAGAAGGAAAAGAGCCAATGGCACAACCGAGGACCAGCTGACGTTACTGGGACACGGTTACTAAGCAGGAGGTACCTGTGCTCCAAAGCACTACCAAGGACCAGCAGACGTTGCTGGAACTCGGATACAGAGATGGAGGCACCTAGGCCAAAGGCACTTCGGAGAACCAGCTGACGGTACTGGAACCCGGACGGGTAGCAGAAGGTACAAGAGCCAATGCAAGTAACGAGGACCAGCTGACTGTGCTGGAACCCGGAGGGGCAGCAGAAGGAAAAGAGCCAATGGCACAACCGAGGACCAGCTGACGTTACTGGGACACGGTTACTAAGCAGGAGGTACCTGTGCTCCAAAGCACTACCAAGGACCAGCAGACGTTGCTGGAACTCGGATACCGAGATGGAGGCACCTAGGCCAAAGGCACTGCGGAGAACCATCTGACGGTACTGGAACCCGGACGGGTAGCAGAAGGTACAAGAGCCAATGCAAGTAACGAGGACCAGCTGACTGTGCTGGAACCCGGAGGGGCAGCAGAAGGAAAAGAGCCAATGGCACAACGAGGACCAGCTGACATTACTGGACACGGTTACTAAGCAGGAGGTACCTGTGCTCCAAAGCACTACCAAGGACCAGCAGACGTTGCTGGAACTCGGATACCGAGATGGAGGCACCTAGGCCAAAGGCACTGCGGAGAACCAGCTGACGGTACTGGAACCCGGACGGGTAGCAGAAGGTACCCATGGAAATTTAAGTTGACAGGCCGCGAGCCGGCCGCAGTTACCGAATCCCACAGTACTACAGTGGGTGATTGTCCTATTGTCACAACGGAAACAGCCTTTATTTGCATATCCCGCAGCACACATAGGAAGCACCTAAACTCCAAGCACCATAGAGTCGGCTAACCCGACCGCAACACGACAGGACAACTTATTGGAGGCTAAGTGACGTTTACACTGACAGGAAACAGATGGCGTGCTGTAACCAGTCTGGGCAGGAGTGAGTACCCGTGCCAATGACACTTCCGAGCAACAACTGGCGGTGTTGAAGCCCAGGGATGAGAAGACAACAGGTGGAGGCAGCAGCACTTTTTGCCGTTCACACAGCAGGGGAACAGCTGACATTACTGAACCCCAGTAACACAGGAGCAAGTGTTCACTGTGCTAACAGCACTTCCGAGCAACAACTGGCGGTGTTGTAGCCCAGGGATGAGAAGAGAACATGGTGGAGGCAGCAGGACTTTTTACTGTTCACACAGCAGGGGAACAGCTGACATTACTGAACCCCAGTAACACAGGAGCAAGTGTTCACTGTGCTAACAGCACTTCCGAGCAACAACTGGCGGTGTTGTAGCCCAGGGATGAGAAGAGAACATGGTGGAGGCAGCAGGACTTTTTGACGTTCACACAGCAGGGGAACAACTGACATTACTGAACCCCAGTAACACAGGAGCAAGTGTTCACTGTGCTAACAGCACTTCCGAGCAACAACTGGCGGTGTTGTAGCCCAGGGATGAGAAGAGAACATGGTGGAGACAGCAGGACTTTTTGCCGTTCACACAGCAGGGGAACAGCTGACATTACTGAACCCCAGTAACACAGGAGCAAGTGTTGACTGTGCTAACAGCACTTCCGAGCAACAACTGGCGGTGTTGTAGCCCAGGGATGAGAAGAGAACATGGTGGAGGCAGCAGGACTTTTTGCCGTTCACACAGCAGGGGAACAGCTGACATTACTGAACCCCAGTAACACAGGAGCAAGTGTTTCTTCCGAGCAACAACTGGCGGTGTTGTAGCCCAGGGATGAGAAGAGAACATGGTGGAGGCAGCAGGACTTTTTGCCGTTCACACAGCAGGGGAACAGCTGACATTACTGAACCCCAGTAACACAGGAGCAAGTGTTGACTGTGCTAACAGCACTTCCGAGCAACAACTGGCGGTGTTGTAGCCCAGGGATGAGAAGAGAACATGGTGGAGGCAGCAGGACTTTTTGCCGTTCACACAGCAGGGGAACAGCTGACATTACTGAACCCCAGTAACACAGGAGCAAGTGTTGACTGTGCTAACAGCACTTCCGAGCAACAACTGGCGGTGTTGTAGCCCAGGGATGAGAAGAGAACATGGTGGAGGCAGCAGGACTTTTTGCCGTTCACACAGCAGGGGAACAGCTGACATTACTGAACCCCAGTAACACAGGAGCAAGTGTTCACTGTGCTAACAGCACTTCCGAGCAACAACTGGCGGTGTTGTAGCCCAGGAATGAGAAGAGAACATGGTGGAGGCAGCAGGACTTTTTGCCGTTCACACAGCAGGGGAACAGCTGACATTACTGAACCCCAGTAACACAGCAGCAAGTGTTCACTGTGCTAACAGCACTTCCGAGCAACAACTGGCAGTGTTGTAGCCCAGGAATGAGAAGAGAACATGGTGGAGGCAGCAGGACTTTTTGCCGTTCACACAGCAGGGGAACAGCTGACATTACTGAACCCCAGTAACACAGGAGCAAGTGTTGACTGTGCTAACAGCACTTCCGAGCAACAACTGCGGTGTTGTAGCCCAGGGATGAGAAGAGAACATGGTGGAGGCAGCAGGACTTTTTGCCGTTCACACAGCAGGGGAACAGCGACATTTACTGAACCCCAGTAACACAGGAGCAATGTTCACTGGCTAACAGCACTTCCGAGAAAAAATGGCGGTGTTGTAGCCCAGGGATGAGAAAGAACATGGTGGAGGCAGCAGGACTTTTTGACGTTAAACACAGCAGGGAACAGCTGACATATGAACCCCAGTAACACGGACAATGTTCACTGTTTAAACATTTCCCGAGCAACAATGGCGTGTTGTGCCGGGATGAGAAGAGAAAAGGGGGAGGCAGCAGGACTTTTGCGTTCACACGCAGGGAACAGCTGACATTACGAACCCAGTAACACAGACAAGTGTTCCGTCTAACAGCACTTCGAGCAACAACTGGCGGTGTTGTAACCCGGAATGAGAAGAGAAAAATGGGGAGGCAGCAGGACTTTTTGCCGTTCAAAACAGCAGGGAACAGCTGACATTACGAACCCCATAACACAGGAGCAAGTGTTCACTGTGCTAACAGCACTTCCAGCAACAACTGGCGGTGTTGTAGCCCAGGGATGAGAAAGAAACAGGTGGAGGCAGCGGGGCTTTTTGCCGTTCACACAGCGGGAACAGCTGACATTACTGAACCCCATAACACAGGAGCAAGTGTTCACTGTCCCAACAGCACTTCCCAGAACAACCTGGCGTTTGTAGCCCAGGAATGAAGAGAAAACATGGTGGGGCAGCAGGCCTTTTGCCGTTCACACAGCAGGGGAACAGCTGACATTACTGAACCCCAGTAACACAGGAGCAAGTGTTCACTGTGCTAACAGCATTTCCGAGCAACAACTGCGGTGTTGGAGCCCGGGTAAAGGAGGATGTTAAAATATATATCAAGTTTTTTTCCTGTACGTGTAAAATTAAAAAAATGTCTATACTCCAAACAAGAAAATAAACCTTTTAGTACCATAAGAATGATGATTTTACTTAAAAAATATATTAAATTAATAATTTACAAACATAAACGCATACATTAACATGTTGAAAAGCAATGCAAACCACAATTATATAGGTTAAATAATCTGCAAAAAAACGGTTTAAAAAAAAGCATACAAGTACATACAGAATCCATTAATGATGGCTAAGTAACAAATTTTAACACCATTTTTTTGTGTAGACAATGAAGGCTGGACTTAAAAACATAATCAGCATTACAAGTTATCTTTGACATTCAAAAAAACTTTACTTTTGGTGAATAATATCACTAAAATTTTTTTAAAAAATCAAAAAATTTCCATCATGTAATACTGATAATATGTGCCAACTTTTTATATTAACCCCTTCCCCCCAAGGGTGGTTTGCACGTTAATGACCGGGCCAATTTTTAAAATTTCTGACCACTGTTTTCTTTATGAGGTTATAACTCTGGAACGCTTCAACGGATCTTCGCGATTCTGAGATTGTTTTTCTCGTGACATTTTTGTCTTCACGTTAGAAGTAAAATTTCTTCGATATAACTTGCGTTTATTTTGAAAAAACGCAAATATGGCGAAAATTTTTTTAAAATTTTGCAATTTTCAAACTTTGAATTTTTATTCCCTTAAAACAGAGAAATATGTCACATAAAATAGTTAAGAAATAACATTTCCCACATGTCTACTTTACATCAGCACAATTTTGGAACCAAAATTTTTTTTGTTAGGAAGTTATAAGGGTTAAAAGTTGACCAGCGATTTCTCATTTTTACAACAAAATTTACAAAGCCATTTTTTTTAGGGACCACCTCTCATTTGAAGTCACTTTGAGGGTCTATATGGCAGAAAATACCCAAAAGTGACACCATTCTAAAAACTGCACCCCTCAAGGTTTCTCAAAACACATTCAAGAAATTTTAACCCCCTTTCAGGTGCTTCACAGGAACTAAAGCAAGTGAAAAGGAAAAAAAAGAATATTTAACTTTTAGCCACAAAAATGATCTTTTACAAACTTTTTTTTTATTTTCACAAGGGTAAAAGGAGAAAATGGACAAAAAAGGTGTTATGCAATTTCTCCTGAGTACGCCAATACCCAATATTGGGGGAAAACCACTGTTTGGGCACACGGCATGAGCTCGTAAGGGAAGGAGCGCCGTTTGACTTTTTCAAACTAAAAATTGGCTGGGAATTGAGATTGGACGCCATGTCGTGTTTGGAGAGCCCCTGATGCGCCTAAACAGTGGAAACCCCCACAAGTGACACCATTTTGGAAACTAGACCCCCTAAGGTACTTATCTAGATCTGTTGTGAGCACTTTGAACTCCCAATTTTTTCACAAAAGCTTATAATGCCTGGTGTGGAAAAAAAAAAAAAACAATTTTCCAAAAAAATGATTTTTTAGTCCCCAAAATTTTTTAATTTTCCCAAGGAAAATTGACCCCAAAAGTTGTTGTCCAATTTGTTCCTGAGTACGCTGATACCCCAATGTGGGGGGGGAAAATGTTTGGGTGCACGGCAGGGGTTGGAAGGAAGTAGTAACGTTTTGGAATGCAGACGTTGATGGGGGTCATGTTTCCCTTTGCAGTGCCCCAGATGAGCCCAAACAGTGGAAACCCCCCACAAGTGACCCCATTTTGGAAACTAAAACCCCCCAAGGAACTTATCTAGATCTTTGGTGAGCACTTTTAACCCCAATGCTTCACACAAATTTATAATGCCCGGGCATGAAAATAAAAAATCCTATTTTTTTCCCACAAAAATTATCTTTTAGTCACTAATTTTTATTTTCTCAAGGGTAACAGGAGAAATTGGACCACATAAGTTGTTGTACAATTTGTCCTGAGTTACGCTGATACCCCATATTGGGTGGGAACCACTGTTTGGGGCACGGCAGGAGCTCGGGAATGAAGGAGCACCATTTGACTTTTTCCAACCAAAATTGGCTGGAATTGAGATTGGATGCCATGTTGCTTTGGAGAGCCCCTGATGTGCCTAAACAGTGGAAACCCCCCACAAATGACCCCCATTTTGGAAACTAAACCCCCTAAGGAACTTTTCAGATCTTTGGTGGCAATTTTTAACCCCCAAGTGCTTCACAAAGTTTATAACGTAGAGCCGTAAAATTTAAAAATCAATTTTTTCCACAAAATGTCTTTTCACCCCCAATTTTTTTATTTTTCCAAGGGTAACAAACTCCAAAAGTTATTGTGCAATTTGCCTGAGGCCGATGCCCCAAATTGGGGGTAAACCACTGTTTGGGTGCATGGAGAGTTTGGAAGGGAAGGAGCGCCGTCTACTTTTTCAACGCAAATTGGGGAGCCATGTCGTGTTTGGAGAGCTCCTGATCTGCCAAAACAGGGAAACCCCAAAAAACGCCATTTTGGAAACTAGACCCCTCAAGGAACTTATCTAGATGTGTGGGAAATTTTAAACCCCCCAGGTGTTTCACAAAGTTTATAAGTACACCCTTTTTAAAAAAAAAAATTTTTTTTTTTTTACAAAAATGATTTTTTGTCCCCAAATTTTTATTTTCACAAGGTAACAGAAGAAATTGGAACCCAAAAGTTGTTGTCCATTTTCCTGAGTACGCGTACCCAATATGTGGGAAAAACTACTGTATGGGCGCAGTCAGGGCCGGAAGGGAAGTAGTGACGTTTTGGATTGCAGACTTTGAGGGAAAGGTCTGGGGGTCATGTCACTTTGGAGAGCCCCGTGCACCTAACAGTGGAAACCCCCACAATGACCCCATTTTGGCAAATAAACCCCAGGAACTTATCTAGATGTGTGGTGAGCACTTTGAACCCGAAGTGCTTCACAGAATTTTCTAAGGTCAGCCGTAAAAATAAAAAATCTTTTTTTTTTTTACAAAAATGATTTTTTTTGCCCCCAATATTTTATTTTCCAAGGTAAACGGAGAAATGGACCCCAAAAGTTTTTGTCCAATTTGTCTGAGTACGCTGATACCCAAATGTGGGAGAAAACTACTGTAGGGCGCACGCAGGGCTCGGAAGGGAAGTAGTGACGTTTTGGATTGCAGACTTTTGAGGGAAAATGGTCTGGGGCGTCATTTTCCATTTGGGAGCCCCTGATGCGCCTAAACATGAAACCCCCCAAGTGACCCCATTTTGGAAAATAACCCCACAAGGAACTTGTCTAATGTGTGGAGCACTTTGACCCCGAAGGGGCTTCACAAGTTTAAACGCACAGCCGTAAAAATAAAAAATCCTTTTTTTTTTTTGCAAAAAATGTTTTTTTGCCCCAATTTTATTTTTTACAAGGTAAAGGAGAAATTGGACCCAAAAATGTTGCCCCAATTTGTCTGAGTACGCTGAATCCAATATTGGGAGAAAACTACTGTATGGGTACACTTTGGGGCCGGAAGGGAATAGTGACGTTTTGGATTGCAGACTTTGATGGAATGGTCTGGGGGGTCATGTCGCATTTGGGAGACCCCGATGCGCCTAAACAGTGGAAACCCCCCAAAGTGACCCCATTTTTGGAAAAAACCCCCAAGGAACTTGTTAAAGTGGGTGAGCACTTTGAACCCCGAAGTGCTTCACGAAGTTTATAACGCACAGCCTTTAAAAATAAAAAATCCTTTTTTTTTTTTTGCAAAAATGATTTTTTTGCCCAATATTTTTTTTTCAAGGGTAACGGGAGAAATTGGACCCCAAAAAATGTTTTTCCAATTGTCCGAGTCGCGAACCAAATTTTGGAGAAAACTCTGTATGGGTCAGTTGGGGCTCGAAGGAAGTAGTGCGTTTTGGATTGCAGACTTTGATGGAATGGTCTGGGGGGGGTCATGTCGCTTTGGAGAGCCCCTGATGCCCTAAACAGTGGAAATCCCCAACAAGTGACCCCATTTTGGAAAATAGACCCCACAAGGAACTTATCAGATGTGTGGTGGGGGCAAAGAAGCCCCAAGTGCTTCACAGAATTTTTATAAGTATCCAAAAAACAAAAAAAATTTTTTTTTGTACAAAAATGAAAATTTCGCCCCCAGTTTTTTATTTTCCCAGGGTAGCAGAAAAATAGCCCAAAATTTCACAATAATCTTGGGGCCAAGTACGTGATACCCCATATGTGGGGATAAACTACTGTTTGGACCATGGCAAAAAGCTGAGAAGTGAAGGAGACCGTTTTTTATTTTTCAACGCGAATTCTGAATTGGATCAGACGCCTGTCCCCATTGGAGAGCCCCTGTGTGCCTAAACAGCGAAACCCCCCAATTCTAACTCCAACTCTAACCCCAACACACCCCAACCCTAGTCCCAACCCTAACCACAAACCTAACCCCTAACAAAACCCCCAATCCCCCAAACCCCAACCCTAATCCCAAATTTAGCGCCAACCAACCCTAACTTTAGCCGCAACCCTAACCCTAACCCTAATGGGAAAATGGAATTAAATACTTTTTTTTAATTTTTTTTATTTTTCCCTTACTAAGGGGGGGATAAAGGGGGGTTGATTTACTATTTATGCGGGTTTTTTTTTTTTTGATTGGCAGCTGTCACGCTAAAAGACCTTTTTATTAAAAATAGTTTTTGATCATCACATTTTTTAGAGCTATATTTTTGCTATTTTGGCCCACAGAAAATATTGAGGTTTTATTTTTTGCGGGACGAGTTTGACGTTTTTTTTGGTACTTTTTTCGAGCACGGACGTTTTTTGATCGCTTTTTATTTCGATTTTTGGGAGGTTAGAAGAACAAAATCAGAATTCATGAATTTCTTTTGGGGAGGCGTTTTAATTACCGTTCCCGTGTGGAAAAATTGATAAAGCATTTTATTCTTCGGGTCAGTCGTTATGGCGATACCTCATTTTATCATTTTTCATGTTTTGGCGTTTTATAGAATAAAAACAATTTTAATAAAAAATAATTATTTTTGCACGCTTTATTCTGCGAGCTATAACTTTTTTACTTTTTTCCCTGATGAGCTTTATGACGGCTCGTTTTTTGCGGGACAAGATGACGTTTTTCAGCGTACCATGTATTTTTATATCGGTCTTTTTGATCGCGTGTTATTCCACTTTTTGTTCGGCGTATGATTGATAAAGCATTATTTTTTGCTTCGTTTTTTTTTTTTTTTTTTTTAAGGGGTTCACTAAAGGGGTTAACTAGTTGGACAATTTTATAGGGGGGGGTCGTTACGGACGCGGCGATACCAAATATGTGTACTTTTATTGTTTTTTTTTTTTATTTACAGGAAGAATGAATTTATTGGGGAATATTTTTTTTTTTTTTTTATTTATTTTGGATTTTTTTTTTACACATGTTTATTTTTACTTTTTTAACTTTTTTACTTTGTCCCAGGGTGGGACATCAAGTATTTTATCAGATCGCGGTGTGGCAGTGTGCACAGCACTCTGTCACACCAGCGATCGCACAGGCATAGATGCGGCTTCTCATGCCTGCTCCCTCGGCAGGCACTGAGGTAGCCGCCTCCCTCCAGGACCCCGGCGCCATCTTGGATCCGGGTCCTGGAGGGAGGAAGCCCTCAGAACAGCGCGATCACATCGCGCTGCTCTGAGGGTCTCAGGGGGGCGCCGCAGGGAGCCCCCACCCTGCGCGATCCTCCCCTGTGCCCCCAGTACACCGCGATCATGTTGACGCGGTGTGCTAGGGTTAATGTGCCGGGAGCGGTCCGTGACCACTCCTGACACACAGTCATGGGTGTCAGCTGTGATAATCAGCTGACACCCGGCTTCGATTTAGCTGCGCTCACCCTCAGGAGCGCAGCTGATCGCCTATGACGTACTATCCCTCCCCGGTCATACGGGCCCAGGTACCATGGACGGATAGTACGTCCGATGGCAGTAGGGGTTAACAAACAAAAAATTTAAAAAGTGCATAGTGCAGAGTGAAAACAGATATTTATGCCTGACTGTGGACTTGCAAGCATGACAACGGATAGATAAGGTATATATAATGAGACTGCATAGCCACAGATGGTGAATGGCGAGTAATACTGTACCTCAATAAAGTGTGCGTTACTACTACATCCTTTTTTTTTATAAGCTTTATAAAAGGTTACGTGCATGTATGGTTGCGCCTTTGTTTGGACGCACAGACTGCTTCCTGCTGTGACGCGTTGGGTATTGGAGCGTCTGTCACGTCTTATGACGCAGACTAACATTCACGGTGCGCATCGTTCATCATCGCAAGCGTACCGACAACACAAAGGCGTTGTCATACTGCTTTACTCAGTAAACATGCACCTATATGAAACATACACGCATGTGCCCTATTACATAACAAGCTACAAGAAAAACGAGTGTGAGGTGTGACACAGCTGTTTTGTTAAGGTACAGTATTATTCGACATTGTACAGGTGTCGCTATTCAGTCTGATAAATGATATCATTCACCTATTCTATCAGTTTGTTGTTCTTTCGCACCACTTACAGGTATATATTTGCTATTGTGACTAGCACTATTTGACTTTACCCAAGGTAATGCATGATTTTTGTTAGCGATTATCATGTTTACATGAAGGACCTTATGATATGGGCTGTTAACTTCTAAATAATATGTATTTTTTAAAATGACACAAATATAAGTAATGTGAAGGGACTATTCCTACATGCATTGTTTGCACAATATTACAGGTGTACATCACGTCCCTTAATCAACATTGGATTATTATATTTACTTGTATGCTTTATTTAAAAGGCAAAAACACTGAAGTATCACCTTCGCATGCAACAGTTTGTCAAAGTTCAAACCCACATTATGCACTTCCAACATTGCAGAATTTGAGTCATGATGTGAGTTGGATTTGTCCTAAGCTATGGAGTGACAAGGTTGACCACAGTATCCTATAGCATAAGTAGGCTTTTGTGTTTGCATTTGTTTTCGACATGTGCATATCTGTAATAATATGTCGCAATTATTTTGTAACAGATTTGTGACAAAGACTAATCATTTATGGTTTTAAAGTTGACGTTTCAAATGTTTACAGCTTAGAAATCAGGGTGTAGCCTCATATCTATGTGTAGCACTAGACACTTTGACAGTCATGTTTTTTCACCATGATTAGGTAGCTAGCAGTAATTTTGCCGGACACACAGCAGGGGAACAGCAGGCGTACTGAACCCCACAAACACATCAGCCATTGTTTTTCATCTGTGCATCTAACAACTTCTGAGCAGCAACTGGCGGTGTTGAAGCCCAGGGTCAAGGAGGGTGTAGGCAGAGGCCTAGTATGAGATGTTTGAAGTTGAAGTTGTAGTTACAGCAGTAATTTTTGCCAGACAACAGCAGGGGAACAGCAGGCGTTACTGAACCCCACAAACACATCAGCGATTGTTTTCATCTGTGCATCTAACATTTCTGAGCAGCAAATGGCGGTGTTGAAGCCCAGGGTCAAGGAGGGTGTAGGCAAGGCCTAGTATGAGATGTTTGAAGTTGAAGTTGTAGTTGCAGCAGTAATTTTTGCCAGACACACAGCAGGGGAACAGCAGGCGTTACTGAACCCCACAAACACATCAGCGATTGTTTTCATCTGTGCATCTAACACTTCTGAGCAGCAACTGGCGGTGTTGAAGTCCGGGGTCAAGGAGGGTGTAGGAAAGGGCCTAGTTTGAGATGTTTGAAGTTGAAGTTGTAGTTAGCAGCATAATTTTTTGCAACACACAGCAGGGGAACAGCAGGCATTACTAAACCCCCACAAACACATCAGCGATTGTTTTCATCTGTGCATCTAACACTTCTGAGCAGCAACTGGCGGTGTTGAAGCCCAGGGTCAAGGGGGGTGTAGGCAGAGGCCTAGTATAAAGTGTTTGAAGTTGAAGTTGTAGTTAGCAGCAGTAATTTTTGCCAGACACACAGCAGGGGAACAGCAGGCGTTACTGAACCCCACAAACACATCAGCGATTGTTTTCATCTGTGCATCTAACACTTCTGAGCACAACTGGCGGTGTTGAAGCCAGGGTCAAGGAGGGTGTAGGCATAAAATATTGATTATTGCCTGTTACGTGGCCATTGCAAATGTATGTACTTCAAACAAGAATAAATGAAGTTTTACTAGGAAATAAAAATGAATTTCAATTCCAAGAATAGAAAAATATTTATACTTGAGAGTCCTCTGTGGTTCATACCGTTTAAGGGCCCTAACTGAAATTATGGTAACAAATTCCAAGCTTTCGAGACATCAGGTCTCTTCATCAGGCTAAGACTAAAACAAAAAATGAAGAATCACTATTTCAAACACACAACAGGACACAGAATAGGTAAGACAAGTGAGGGAGGGACAAGTGAGGGGAGACGGCAAAAAAATGAGAACAAGGATGAATTATCAGCGCCACACAATAAGAGAAAAAATAATGGATTTACCTGTGGCAAAACAATTTTGTATGCCCGGTCATAGCATGATGGATATGGAATTACTGGTATTAAAATATAACTTCAATATGAGAAAGATACAAGGTTTCAGAATATAAGCTCATCATGACCTTTGACACTGTTAGTGATGGAATGAATAGATCACACGGATTTATGTCATCTATATCAATTAAGGAATCTGCGTCTTTGCCCTTCCAGGGGCATGAAAACCAAAACCAGACCCCAATCAGAGGGCAATAAAACTTTCTATCCTTATCTAGGAACTGTTACAATATTTATGTTCATCCCTCTGTGATAATGAGATTTCTGCTACACGTCACTTACTTGTCTTACCTATTTCACTATTCCTGTGTCCTGTTATGTATAGAAATATGTGATGCTTCATTTTTTGTTTTGTCTTTGCCTGATGAAGAGACGTGAGTAGCCTCAAAAGCTTGCAATTTGTTACCATCTTTTCAGTTATCCATTAAAAGGTAACAACCAATGAGAACTCTCAAGTCTAAATATTTTTCTATCTACTGGCTAACACGGTACGAAGATACCATGTTTCTAACTTCAAGAATAAAAATAAAGACACTGCAAATAAAAACGCATATATGCACATGCCAACAAGAAATGGAACAACACACCACCCAAAAAAATTGGTTACAAAATATAGTGTTGTAAATTTATAGAATAAAAGTCCATTTTTGTATTTATGAATAATGCTTAAGGAACGCTATGTTAAACCATAACATAGTGAAGACAATGATTTTGTAATAGTCACTCATCATCTCATCATTGCAATTTAGATGTGACAGTCACAGACATTTCAATATTTAAGTTAATAAAATCGTTACTTTGTACAGCATGTATGACATGTCCAGCATGGACTCATCAATGTGATGACACAATAATGTACGATAAAAAAATAACCATTTAAAAAAACATAATGCATTGTCACAATTTAAGTGTGTGCCTGCAAGTGTAGGTGAAACAAAGGCTACGGATAGCAAAGGTATATTCTATGTCTGTATCAGACAGTGGACAGCCTCTGATGGGTAATGGCGATGTTATACTGTGCGTCATAAGTCTGCGGCTGCAATCATGCATTTTTTGCTTGTACAGTGTTGAAGAGGGTAAAAGCATGTCTGGTTGCGCAAGGCTTTATCCGTCAACACTACCTTCCTAACTGTCACGCGTAGGGTAGGGTAGCGTGTGTCAGTTAGATGACTCTATAAAATGTGACGTTACGCAGCGTTATTGCGCCCTAGGGACGCCAAAAATACGACAGCAGTAATCATTTACTGTCTAATACTCCACCTATGACCAACAAAAAAAGAACGTTCCCTCTTTAACAATCTACAAGACTAACAAGCATAATGGTTGACGCTGACTTTATTGAGTACAGTATTACATCGACATTGTCCATGAGTAACTATGCACTGTGATACCTATATACCATTATTAATTTATATCTGTTGTGGTTGTTTCAACAGCACTTGCAGGTATAAACTACCTATTGTCAGTATGCATGATGCACTTTCTAGATGTAAAAATTTATTATTGCACATTATTACCAGGTTTACATGCTGGCCATTTCATATATGGTGTGTGAAGTTACAGTTGGCATCAGTATGTGTATTTTATAATGTCTGTCATAAATAAAACTCGTGATGATGATGATGAGGATTTTATGATTCGTACATCCATTGACTGCATTATCTTACAGGTACAGATAAAGTTCCTTAAAAAGCATTAATTGATAAGTATGAAATGTACTTTTATGCATTAATTTCAAAAGTGAACACTATGTTTTAGTTTTTGTTACCATTTCTAATAGACATGTGCAGATATGCGCTGTGATGACAAATTATTATTTGTCCATATTTGTCATAAAAATTTTATCATTCTAGGTCTGGAAAACTTCACAATTTCATGTTTTAAGCATAACAATCAGGGTGACGGCTCTTCCCTATTTGGAGCATGTTCGACATGGGTTTTTCTGTGCATGTGTAGGGAACAGGAGACTTCTTGCCGGACACACAGCAGAGGAACAGCTGGCGTTACTGAACACCACATAAACTTATAGCTTGTGTATTGGTCTGTGGACACGACACTTCTGAGCAGCAACTGGCAGTGTGTAGCCCAGGGAGTAGAGTTCAGGTGGTAGAAAGATGAACATAACAGGAGACATGGATAACGTTGCGAACCAGTTTATTTAATCTGAAAACGGACAGACAAATTCTGGCGAGATCCATGCCTTGTTCATTTTCAGAAAAGTAAGCCGGTCTACATTATCGGAGGATAGTCGCATGCGACGGTCTGTTAGTACACCACCTGCAGCACTAAAAGACGCGCTCCGATAATACACTGGCAGCAGGGCAAGCCAGCACCTCCAATGCATACTGGCTAAGCTCTGGCCATGTATCCAGCTTAGAGACCCAAAACTTGAATGGGGAAGAGCCATCTGGGAGTACACTGAGAGGGAAAGACATGTAGTCTGTCACCATCTTACGGAAACGTTGCCTCCTGCTGACTGAGCCGTCTCGGATGGTGTAGACATTTGTGGCGCTGCCACAAAACTCGCCACATTTGGAACATACTGGTCTTGCCTTTTGAAGAGGCGCTGCTTGTGCTCCCTCTTGTTGCAGAGCTGTCTCCACTGCCTCGACGCACAGAGCTGCTTTGTAAAGCAGTAGCAGCAGCAGCAGTGCTCTCGGCTGGAATGGAGAACATTATGGATTGCACCAGTGTGTCTTGGTACTCCCGCATTTTACGTCTCCCGGTTCAACGGTGTGATGAGGCTTTGTAAGTTGTCCCGGTAGCGAGGGTCTAGGAGGGTGTACAAGCAATAATCAGACGTGGTGAGAATGTGGGCGATGCGGCGGTCGTTTCTCAGGCACTGCAGCATGAAATCAACCATGTGCTGCAGACTCCCAACTGGCCAAGAAACGCTGTCCCCTGCAAGAGGCGTAATCTCTGCCTGCTCTGCATTACCCCACCCTCGCTCTACATACTGACTATGAGCGTTGTGTACCTCCCTCTGGAGCGATGTCTTCCTCCTCCATTGACTCCTCCTAATCCTCCTCACAAAGTGAGCCCTGCCCAGCCCTTTGTGAGGAACCACGTTGCGCTGACTGTCCAGAAGGTGATGGAATTTGTGACTCCTCATCCTCCACCTCTTCCAAAACCTCATCCCTTAGTGCTTGCAGTGTTTTTTGAAGCAGGCAGATAAGGGGGACAGTCAGGCTGACTAGTGCATCATCTGCACTCGCCATCCGCGTTGACTCATCAAACGCACGCAAAACGTGGCAGATGTCCTTCATAGAGTCCCACTCAGTAGTGGTGAAGTGTGAACGGCGCAAATTGTGAGTTGATTGCGCCTGATGCAGCTGATACTCCATTACTGCTGGCTGCTGCTCACACAACCGCTCCAACATATGTAACGTGGAATTCCACCTGGTGGGTACGTCACATATGATGAGATGTTCAGGAAGGCGAAATCTGCATTGCAGAGCTGCAATGCGCGATCTGGCGATGCTGGAATGTCGCAAGTGAGCGCACTCTAGGCGGACCTTGTGCAGCAGTGCATCAAGATCCGGATAGTCCCTCAAAAAACTCTGCACGACCAAGTTGAGCACATGTGCCAGACATGGTATGTGAGTGAGGTTGCCAAGGCCCAGAGCTGCCACCAGATTTCGGCCATTGTCACACACTACCAAGCCTGGCTGGAGATTTGCTGGCAAAAACCACACGTCGCTCTCCTGCTTGATGGCATTCCAGAGCTCCTGCGCTGTGTGGCTTCGATTCCCCATGGAAATTAATTTCAGGACGGCCTGTTTACGTTTGGCCACGGCTGTGCTCATATCGGTTCGCATCAGTAAGCGTTCACGGGTCCATGTGGAGGTAGACCGTGACGGCTCTGCAGCGATGATTCTGAGGAACTGGAGTAGGAGGAGGAGTCAATGTGGACAGACTTGATTCCTGCAATCCTTGGAGTTGGCAGAACACGTACAGCGCCACTCGCAAGATCTGTACCCGGCTCCACAACATTGACCCAATGGGCAGTGAGGGAAAGGTATCGTCCCTGGCCATGGTACTGGTCCACGCATCGGTGGTCAGGTGGACCTTGCTACTGACGGCGTTTAGTAGCGCATGTTTAATTTTTCCCTCAACATGCTTTTGCAGACCAGGGACGGCTTGCCTGCTGAAATAAAATCGGCTGGGCACATTGTATTGTGGGACTGCCAATGCCATTAAGTTACGGAAACTGTCAGTCTCCACCAGCCTGAATGACAGCATTTCAAGGGACAGGAGTTTTGCAATGCCAGCATTCAGAGCCTGTGCTCGTGGATGGTTTGCCGAGTATGGCCGTCTTTTTATCCCATGCCTGTGCTACCGATGGCTGTTTTGTGGCCTGGGAGTGTGAGGATGACAGGGAACTTGCAGCTGTGGGTGGAATAACACTGGGTCTCTGGACAACAGTGACAGAGGTTCTTCCATGGCGATCCTGTGAGGAAGCCGAACCAGCTGTGTGTGAGCTGGAGGAAGAGGCTCCAACACGAGCTGAAGATGTAGGTGCTGCTGTAGGTTGGCCTACATCTCCAGTGTGTCTTTGTAACTCAACCACGTGCTTTGACCGCACATGTTTCCACATATTTGTGGTATTAAGGTTACTGACACTTTTACCTCTTTTTACTTTTTGATTACACAGCTTGCATTTGACATAGCAAATATCATCTGCAAGTGTGTCAAAAAAGGACCACGCAGTGCAAGTCCTGGAGCGCCCGTTTTGGCTGTTGGAAGAGAACTGCTACGAACGGGTGCCAAACTGGAGGCTACAGGCAACTGAGTCTGCAGCCTACCTCTCCCTACTGTTTGGACCGTTGGGGCAATCTCTTCCTCAGAGCTGCTACCACCACCTTCCTGTTCCTCACACCATGTTGGGTCTTGGACCTCATCATCTCCACTACCCTCTTCCAACACCTGCTGCTGTTGGGTGGTCTGGCCAGCACCATGCTCAACAGAAACTGGCACCTGAGTCTCATCATCATCATATGCGTTCTGCGGTGTGCTGACCATCGGCACTGGCTCACCCGCCTCTTCACATTCAGAGAGACACAGCTGTTGCGCATCACTGCATACTGCCTCTTCTTCACATTCCAGAATGCTGCTTGGCTGGGCCCCTGTTTGCAAGCCAACAAATTCTGAGAACAGAAGCAGAGACTCAGCTGGCTCCAGTTCAGAACTCTCTGACTGCCTGGGCAATTTGGCAGGCGGTGAAGAGACAGATGGTTGTTCAACAGTGCTGTGGTCCTGAGAGGAGGTGGAAGCAATTGAAGTCAGTGCATTGGCTGCCATCCAACCAACAACGGCTTCAATTTGTTCTTCCCGCAGCAGGGGGTACGCTGAGCTCCTACAAAAGTGCGCATAAAGGAACGCTCACGGGGAAAACTGGTGGATGCTGTGTCACTGGGTGCGGCAGCAGCCACAGAATCCCCACGTCCTCTCCCTGCTGAAACTCCACGGCCACGACAACGTGCCTTACTCCCTGCGTTCTTCATCTTGGTAGATTGATAAAGAAAGTCAGAAAAGTTATAAGGCCTAAGTGTGGTTATTCCTCAGAGACTGCAGTGAACACTGCAGACAACTGTTCAGTAGCTGTGAAAGGCCCCTTTGTGTACTTCTATAGTTTTTGCAACCAATGTATTGTATACGGATGGAAGCGCGTCACACTAATAGATTAGATTTTTTTCAATATAATGGAGCAGCACCAATTAGAGAAAAATGTGAAGGATGAGGCAGTGACACACGCTCAGCAGACTACAACCAGCAGTGGTTGAAAGACTAACTGGAGCGTAATCTGCACTCAAAAAATGAAAAGCTCACAGACTACAGTGAACACTGCAGACAACTGTTCAGTAGCTGTGAAAGGCCCCTTTGTGTACTTCTATAGTTTGCAACCAATGTATTGTATACGGATGGAAGCGCGTCACACTAATAGATTAGATTTTTTTCAAATATAATGGAGCAGCACCAATTAGAGAAAAATGTGAAGGATGAGGCAGTGACACACGCTCAGCAGACTACAACCAGCAGTGGTTGAAGAACTAACTGGAGCGTAATCTGCACTCAAAAAATGAAAAGCTCAGAGACTACAGTGAACACTGCAGACAACTGTTCAGTAGCTGTGAAAGGCCCCTTTGTGTACTTCTATAGTGTTTGCAACCAATGTATTGTATACGGATGGAAGCGCGTCACACTAATAGATTAGATTTTTTTCAAATATAATGGAGCAGCACCAATTAGAGAAAAATGTGAAGGATGAGGCAGTGACACACGCTCAGCAGACTACAACCAGCAGTGGTTGAAGAACTAACTGGAGCATGATCTGCACTCAAAAAATCAAAACCTCACAGACTGCAGTGAACACTGAAACACAACTGTTCACTATCTGTGAAAGGCTCCTTTCTGTACTTCTATAGTGTTTGCAACCAATGTATTGTATACGGATGGAAGCGCGTCACACTAATAGATTAGAATTTTTTTCAAATATAATGGAGCAGCACCAATTAAAGAAAAATGTGAAGGATGAGGCAGTGACACACGCTCAGCAGACTACAACCAGCAGTGGTTGAAGAACTAACTTGAGCGTGATCTGCACTCAAAAAATCAAAACCTCACAGACTGCAGTGAACACTGAAACACAACTGTTCACTATCTGTGAAAGGCTCCTTTCTGTACTTCTATAGTGTTTGCAACCAATGTATTGTATATACGGATGGAAGCGCGTCACACTAATAGATTAGATTTTTTTCAAATATAATGGAGCATCACCAATTAGAGAAAAATGTGAAGGATGAGGCAGTGACACACGCTCAGCAGACTACAACCAGCAGTGGTTGAAGAACTAACTGGAGCGTGATCTGCACTCAAAAAATCAAAACCTCACAGACTGCAGTGAACACTGAAACACAACTGTTCACTATCTGTGAAAGGCTCCTTTCTGTACTTCTATAGTGTTTGCAACCAATGTATTGTATACGGATGGAAGCGCGTCACACTAATAGATTAGATTTTTTTCAAATATAATGGAGCTGCACCAATTCCACAAAATAAAATAAAAAAAAGAGTCAGTGAGTGACACGTGCAGATGCCTACAAACAGCGGTGGATGCAGAGCAAACTGCGTCACCTGCACTCTCACACACACCTTGCACAGAGCTGTTAAAACAACACTGCAAGGCAAAAGGAAGCTTTACACAGCGGTTGGGTGCTAGCCTGCCTACAGCACAGTACACTAAATCGCAATCTCTAACTGTCCCTCAGAGTCAGCACAGCAGCGTTCTGTCCCTAACTGAGTTCACAGCACAGTGACGCTAAAATGAGGCGGCGCCTTTTATAGTGCATTCTGACATCATTTCAGCAGCCAATCACAGCCATGCCATTAGTTAAGATGACCGCAGCATTACAGGATGTGCCCACACTTCATAAGATTCCTCATTGGCTGACTAAAATCACATTGCCTCTCAAAGAATTATGGGAACTTCCGATTCCGGTAATACGATATTGGAAAAATATCGGAACTAAGTATCGGAATTCCGATACAGCGAATATCGGCCGATACCCGATACTTGCGGTATCGGAATGCTCAACACTACCCGGCAGCAGTCATTTATGCGCAGCTTGTTAGGAGCACAGGGCCATAGGCTGATAAGAGAGGATCAAGAAGAAACCGTTGTTGGTTGGATGGCAGCTGAGGCATCCACCTCAATGAGCGCAGCATCCTCCCAGGACCTCTCCACCACATCGGGTCAGGCCACTGAAGAGCAGCACCCATCTGCTTCTTCATCGCCCTCTAAATTGCCCAGACATTCAGATGGCCAGTAGTCAACCTTAATCCTCTTCTCAGAATCTGTTGGCTTGGAATCTGTGTGCCAGCCAGGCAGCATTTCCTGCAGCTGAAGAAGAGGTAGTGTGCACAGATGCGCAACCACTGTGTGCGTCTGAGGAAGAAGTGGAGGTGGGCCAGTGCCCACAGTGACCAACCCCAGTCAGCAGATGATGATGAAACTCAGCTGCCAGTTTCTGCTGATGAAAGTGTATTGAATGACGAGGTCCTTGACCCATCATGGCATGCTGAGGGGCAGCAAGCAAGTAGGGATAGCTCAGAGGAAGAGCTTGCAGGTGTGGCGCAGCGTGGCCGTCCACGTGGGAGAGGAAGAGGGAAAAAATTTGTTGTCTGCTCCTCAACTTCAGCACCCGTTAGGAGCAGGACATCTTTAAAGAGCACAAGGGGTGCGCCTAAGAGTTGTGGTGCATGGGCCTTTTTCGACCAAGTTGCAGATGACGTTACAGTAGTCAGATGCAAGCTGTGTCGGCAAACTGTGCAGAGAGGGAAGAACGTCAGCAACCTTAATACCACCAATATGTTGACGCATGTCAGGAAGAGGCACCCTGTGAAGTGGCAGCATCACACCCAAGATGATTCGCCACCTGCAGCTGGTCCCCCACCTTCCATCTCTTCAGCCACCTCTTAATCCAGCTCGCAAACATCTGCTCCCGCTTCCTCGCCAGAATGCCAGGGTGCATCTGCAGGCAGTGTTGTACGGCGGCACACTGTCTGTACTTCGTCAACATCAGCATTCCAATCGCTGGCATCCTCACATTCCCAATCCAGTGTGCAGCCTTCTGTCACACAGGTGTGGGAGAAAAAGGCGCCCGTACTCGGCAAACCACCCACGAGCACAGGGCATGAATTCTCGCATTGCCAAACTGCTTGCAGTGGAAATGCTACCATTCTGGCTGGTGAGCAAGCCAGCCTTTATCGATATGTTGGGGTTTGCAATCCCACAATACAGTGTTTCTCAGCCACTTCTACTTCAGCAGGCAAGCCGTCCCCGCCCTGCAACAGCATGTGGAGCGTAAAATTAAGCATGCGCTACAAAATGCAGTTAGTAGCAAGGTCCACCTGACCACCGACATGTGGACCAGTCTGCATGGCCAGGGACGCTACATTTCCATCACCGCCCATTGGGTAAATGTAGTTGAGCCTGGAACTGAAGTAGACAGAGCAAGTGCGTGGGTCCTGCCAACTCCACGGATTGCAGGCCTCTCCTCCGTACAAATTGACTCCTCCTCATACTCCTCGTCAGACTCGCCTGCACCCAGACATACCACAACAACCAATTTCAGCACTGCATCGGCCAAACATCAACAGGCCGTGTTGAAATTGGTTTATCTGGGTAATGTTAGCCCACACCGCAACCGAGCTGTGTAACACGCTCAAGGAGCAGAGCGACATGTGGCTTGCGCCGCTCAACCTCCAGCCAGGTATGGTGGTGTGTGACAACGGCCAAAACCTGGTCCCGGCTCTGGGCCTAGGTGGTCTGACTCCCATTCCATGCCTTGCCCATGTCCTAAACTTTGTGGTGCAGAGTTTCCTTAGGAACTATCCTGACCTTGAGGAGCTGCTGCACAAAGTCAGATACGAGTGCTCTAATTTGCGGCGTTGTAGCATGGCGGCATCGCGCCTTTCAGCCATGCAGTGCAGATTGGGCCTGCCCGAGCACCACATCATTGTTGACCTCCCCACCAGGTGAATTCGACTTTGCATATGCTGCGGAGGTTGTGTGAGCAGCAACCTGCAATTATGGAGTTGCAGCTGCATCAGGCACAAAGTAGGCGACACACATCTCAGCCCTCCCACTTTACAACCACAGAGTGGGCAACCATGAAGGACATATGCACCATTTTGAAGTGCTTCGAGGACTCCACTCTGATGGTGAGCGCGGATGCTGCCCTACTCAGCCTGACTATTCCCCTAATATGCCTTATAGAATCATCACTTAAAGGATTAAGGGATGAGGTTTCTCAGGAGGAGGAGGAGTATGATGAGACACTTGCACCAACAAGGCAATTTTCATCGGCCCAGTTTTGGGACAAAGCTCTGTGGGTGCCTCACAAAGGTCCAGGCATGACACAGCATGCGAGGAGGATGAGGAGGACTAGGAGGATGAGCTAGAGGAGGAAAGTACACAGCACTCTACTAGTAGTCACCAGATAGAGCGTGGATTGGGTGAGGCAGATCAGCCAGAGCACATTCCAACAGCTGGTGACAGCGATGCATGGCAGGTTGGCAGCCTTCAGCACATGAGTGACTTCATGCTGCAGTGTCTGAGAAAAGACCCACGCGTGGCTCGTATTCTCCACACAAATGACTACTGGGTGGCCACCCTCTTAGATCCACGTTACCGGGACAGCCTTGAAAGCCTAATTACACCGTTGAACCGGGCGCGTAAAATGCAGGAGTACCAAGAAGCACTGGTTAATTCACTCGTACTCTTTTCCACCACATAGCAGTGATGCCTGTGCACTAGCAGGCACCTCAGTGCGTCCTGGGCCCAGCAGAATCCGTTCAGAAGCCGGTAGCAGAAGCAGTACATCTGCTACTGACAGGTTCAGTATACCCAACTTGTTCCAACGGTTTCTGAACCCGCAAACAGTTCGGGCACCTTCAGCACAGACAGTGTAACGCACTAGGAGGCAACCTTACTGTGACATGGTGGCATAATACCTCTTCACCCCTGTCAGTGGGCTTCAGGTTTGATCTGCCCCTTCAAGTTTTGGGTCTCCAAGTTGGATACATGGCCCGAGCTTAGCCAGTATGCCTTGGAGGTCCTGGCTTGTCCTAGTGCCAGTGTGATTTCTGAACTCGTCTTTAGTGCAGCTGGCAATGTACTAACAGACCAACGTACCAGACTATCCACTGCAAATGTGGACCGGCTTACGTTCCTAAAAATGAACCAGGCCTGGATTTCTGGTGACTTTTGCTGCCCTGGGCCACAGTACACAGGTTACATGCATGGTTGGTAGCAGTATGCATGCTCTGTCATGTGCCTATGTTGCACACAGCGTAATCTGTTATGCCCGTGCTCTAGCCTCTACTTGGCAGCACCTGGTTCTGTGACTGACTCTTTCACCTCATACTGTTTTCCATTGGCTCTAGTACCGCCAGCTAGTGCCCATTTCTGTGACTGCCACTTTCACAGCATGCCGTGTTTCTGGGCTCTAGTACCACCAGCTAGTGCCCATTTCCGTGACTGCCACTTTCACAGCATGCTGTGTTTCTGGGCAACAGTACCGCCAGCTGTACCTTGTTAGACCAAAGTGGAAAAAAAGGACGACAGATGCCAAACACCTATAGGCAGAAGCACAAGAGGTGGGATCCAGCCACGCCGGCTGTTTCGTGGCAGTGAAGTGCGGACACAGGTGCCTCCCCTAAAGGGTAAACCGAGTTCCAGCATCGCTAGCTGGTTCTCGGGAGTGCCCAAGGGCACGGATACCTCCTGCTCCAAACCGTGTTTCGACAACGCTCGCTCTAACCCTAACCCTTACCCTACTAACCATAAACCCTAACCCTACCCCAACTAATCCTAACCCAAAGAAAAAACACCACTGTTAAGGCGACCAGTTTTCCTGCTACAGTTTTCGCTTAGTGCATTTTTCTAGCGATTTCTTTGCTCCTCTGCCTCTGCATACTCCTTCCCCATTATCCTGAGGTGTTTCCCTTCCATTTTATCCATTATATAGCACTGTAGTGGTCATTTTGTAATTCCGATTTTTTTTCTCCCATTGACTTGCATTGATATCGGAAATCGGAAATTCCGATATCCGTTATTTTTCCAATATCGGAAATCGGAATTCCGATACAATTTCGGGCAATATCGCTCATCCCTAGTAATAAACTGATATACCGATAATGCAGATCCATCTTGATGTAACAAAAAGGAACCCCATGTTGGACCCCTCACCTCCAAAAATGAATAAATCCATCTCACCGGGCATTCAAACAAACATTCCTCACCACACAATTCCACCAATTAACCCCTACCGGCCGTATTGGTCTTTGACCGCCTCGAATAGCACTGTACAGCTTCCTCTGAGCACAACACATCCTGTGATAACAGACCACAATGATGTTTAACATTCCTGCTCACCAGCTCACTTACCCTAAATGCACCAAAAAATGACAAAACAAAGGCTGCCCCAAATTGCTGAAATTCATATCCTGAACTACACACAGCTCCAAGGAAACACAAAAGCTGACTCAATATTTCAAACTATACCTGGCGCCGCCAATCCCTTACCGGATAGCTCTTCCAGAATGCTTTCATCGCCTGGCGAGCCAAATCCTTCTTTGGTAAAGTCACTCCAACCCAGTAATTTAAAGAAAAATGCCAAACCTGCTAACCTACCAGGTACCACCAATAACAACAAACTCTCCTGAAATGCTCTGCAAATCATAAACAACAATAAATATTGATGGTCTGCTTCAGTCACCTGCTCGCCAGCCGACTCCTCGAGCTCCTGCTAAAGGCGCCACTCAGTAACACAACTGAGACCAGGTACTGGGGTTAACAGAACACCTCAACAGATTCAACGCTGAACGGATACTAGATCCCACAACCACCGGGGCCAATCGTTCTCCAACCACTCCACATCCGGCACCAGTTACCGAAAACGATCCCACTGGAAGTAAGACAATGCATCAGCTATTAAATTCTAAACACCCTGTACATGATCAGCACAAAACCAGACATTAAAATCCAAACACCTGAGCACTAGGTGTTGCAAGAGAGATAGAACCTGCAATTATCCACCTGACAAGTTGTTAACACAATGAACTACACTCAGGTTGTCACAGAAGAAACGCACTTTCTTGTTCCTCAGCTCAGTGCCCCAAACCTCCAAACCACTGCAACAGGAAGCATTTCCAGCCATGTTTCTTGTTAAACCTGCAGATTTCCATGATTTCGGCCACTCTCCAATACACCATTTTCCACCGAAATAGGCCCCAAAACCAGAAGAACCAGACGCGTCTGTGAACAAAACCAGATCCACATTAGACACGACTAGTGTTAAGCATTCCGATACTGCAAATATCGGGTATCGGCCGATATTTGCTGTATCGGAATTCCGATTCTGAGTTCCGATATTTTTGTCATACCGGATACCGGAATCTGAGTTTTCCGACAAAGTCTATGGGAAGTTCCTGTGTCACAGAACGAAGTACGTGACACAGGAACTTCCCGAAACTGTCACTGTCAGTGTCGGTCGGGTCTGTCAGGTGTCAGGACTCAGCAGAGTCAGCACTTACCTGGCAGAAGATCCCCTTCCCCGGTGGTCACGTCCTCCTGGATGGCCGCCATTACCCTGTCCTTGGCGGTCACATGCAGAATCTCGCGATAACTGCAGTAACTGCCAGGTACTGGGTAATCTCGGCCAGCTGTACTCTCGCGACAGCTGGCCGTAAACCAGTCCGGATGACGTCACCGCCGGGGACGCAGCTCTGGTAAGCAGCTCTGCTTTATGTGGATGTCAGGCTCAGCCTGTCATCCAGATGTAGCAGAGCTGGACTCATCGTGGGACACTCGTTATTTTGGACTGCGTCGGACAGGGAGTATTTGTGTTGGTTTGTTATTTTTGTTTTTTTACAGGAGAATGATGGCGTCGCAGGATGAGCGTGTAATAAAATAATGAAAACTGTGTGGTGTTTTATTTCATTAAAAGACTTTTTTCTGGCTGTGTCTTTTTTTAAAAATTTTCAAACTATGATTAATAATGGATCGGTGTCTTATTGACCCCTCTCCATTATTAACCGGGCTTATTGTCACCGATCAATCAAAGATGACATTAACCTCTTATTACCCCGCTTGCCACTGCTACAGGGCAAGTGGGAAGAGCCGAGTAAAGTGCCACAATTGGCGCATCTTTGGATGCGCCATTTGTGGGGCTGCTGCAGCCTGTTATTTTTAGGCTGTTGAGGGCCAAAATCCATGGGCCTTGACAGTCTTTTAATACCAGGCCGCAGCAGTCTGCATTTTACTTGGCTGGTTAACAAAAATAGGGGGATCCCCCCATCATTTTTTTTTCAAGGGGATCCCCTATTTTTGTTAACCAGCCAAGCTAAGCAGACTGCTGTGGCCTGGTATTATCAGGCTTGCAAGGTCCATGGATATTGGATCCTTACCAGCCTTAAAAACCAGGCCTCAGCAGTCTGCTTCATCTGGCTGGTTAACAAAAATAGGGGGGACCCATGCCATTTTTTTTTCGAGGGGATCCCCTATTTTTGTTAATCAGTTCACTTCAGGTTAGCCAGGATTCCCTCTGATGCTGTGGGTGTCCCTGGCTGACCTGAAGTGAAAGTGGGAAGCAATCAATTATGCTAACCACTTCCTCTCCTGTCAGCCAGGAGAGGAGATGATTCAGTCGGGGGTATACTGTGAGACTGTCAGCATTAGCTGCGGTCTCTGCAGTAAACATTAACCTTTTCAGAAGGATTACATCAGGGGACCTGACTGAACATCGGATAGGTAAGAATAATGTTGCTTTATTATTTTATTTTTATTACAGGTGAACAAGGGCTTCGCAAGGAATGGCAGTAAAATAAAATCTTGTCAAAAACTGTGTGTTTATTTTATTAAAATGATTTTTAATTAAAGTGTGTGTGTTTTATTTTTATTTCATACAATAGGATTAATAATTGATAGTTGTCTAATTGACAGCTCTCAATTATTAACCTGGCTTAAACTCACCTTTCAATAGCAAGGTGGCTTTAACCCCTTATTAACCATTCGCCACCGCTACAGGGCAATGGGAATAGACGGGCAAAGTGCCAGAAAGGGAGAATCTAATTACAGATTTGCCTTTTCTGGGTGTCTGGGGGCAGATGTCAGTAGCCAGGGGGGCCAAAAATAATGGTCCCTCTCTGGGCTATTATTATCTGCCCCCACTCGCTGGCTTTGTCTGTCTTGTTGAGAAAATAGGGCGGGAGCCCACGCATTTTTTTTCAACAATTTTACACCTCATATATATATATACATGTCATTGAATTTGTGACACATATATATATATATATTTTATATTTATAGTTCATACACTTCTACATAGTATAATAGCCGCTAATTCAATTTCCGGCTTTTGTGAAAATACAGAACCCGACATGAAATGACACATGGTTTACATAGCGTTAACCATGTCATTTCATGTAGTTTGATATATTGTTTTCACTAACAATTACATGAGTGTATGTGTGCAAAATTTGACACATGTAGGGGTTAATTAAAGGTGTAAATTCCTAGCAAAAAAATGTGTTTTTTTTTAAACTGAATTTACACCTTTAATTAACCCCTACATGTGTAAAATTTTGCACACATACACTCATTTAATTGTTTGTGAAAACCATATATCGAACTACATGAAAAGACATGGTTAACTCTATGTAAACCATGTGTCATTTCATGTCGGGTGCTTCTGTATTTTCACAAAAGTCAGCATTACCCGGCAATTGAATCAGAGGCTATTTTACTATGTAGAAGTGTATGAACTATAAATATATGTATATATATATATATATATGTCACAATGACATGTATATATATATACATATATATATGTATTCTATGTGTGTATATCTAGTGTTTACAAGGAAAGAAAGAGGTTTTTTTAGTTCCGATATTTCTGTCCCATTGACTTGCATTGTGTTTCTGGTATCGGATAGGCGATACCCGATACTTTTTGAGTATCGGGTCGATCCAATCCGATCCAATATTTTAGGATATCGGGCAGTATCGCTCAACACTAGACACGACTCGATCCATCCTTACCGATCTGCCATTATAAGATTGTAGAAAATCCGCTCAGACAGACAAATCCTCCTTGTACTCTGAATTCAATCTACAACTCTGAATTCAATCTCACAAAATGCAACGAATGTTTTATGCCTACCGTTGCCTGAGCAAACTGCCTTGACAAAACTCGTCCCATGGGTAAAATTCTACATGCAAAATTCAACTAACCCCAAAGAGATTGCAATTGGCGCAGGCGCAATTTCTTTACCCTCAATGCCTCCTGCACATAAAACTTCCGATCAACAACTTATCCTCTGGCAGGCGGCATTCCATCCTGACAGAATCCAATTGAATTCCTAAAAACTTCAAAACCGTGGAGTGGCCCTCAGTTTTCTCCGGCCAACGGAATGCGAAAAAAGGGATATTACCTATATTAAATGCGATGTTACCTGTTCAACCATCCAAAGCAGCAAAGAACAAACTAAGAACCCAGCTGGTCCAATACACAAGAAATCATCTATATAGTGCAAGACTGAATACAAGCCGGTTTCCTCCCTCACTACCCATTCAATAAAACAATAAAACAACGAAACTTTTCAAAATAGGAACACGAGATCGAACAACCCATCGGTAAACAACAAAACACGTAATACTGGCCGTCCCAAAACAACCGAGTAAATAAACACTCTCAGGATGCACAGGAAGCAGACGAAAAGTGGACTCAATGGCCGTTTTTGCCATGAGAGATCCTTCTCCCAGCCTCCACACCCACTCCACGGCCTTGTCAAAAGAAACAGACTATACGGACGCCAAATCCGGATCGATACAATCATTAACTGAACTGCCCTGAGGGTACGACAAGTGACGGATTAACCAAAACTTGTTAGGCTTTTTCTTGGGCACAACGCCAAGCGGTGAAGCACAAACACAGTAATGGGGGCTCAAAAAACAGATCTGCCATGCAACCCAATGTAATCTCCTTATCCAATTTGTCCTTAACAACTGCCACATGCATCCGAGCCAAAATCAAAATCTTAGGCCGAACGTGGCACTACAGCCGATGGAATCCTGAAGCCAAAATTAAAACCATCACTTAACAACACAGCCGCTTCCCTCTATCGATATCTATTTAGAAACGGAAGCATCCAATCTATTCTTCCCGGTGTACTACCTTTTTGAAGAAGCCTCGCTTGATTTTCCTTTTCCTTTCTTAAAGCACTTGGAATGGCTGTGAGACCACACGCGTGTGACAAGCGGTGGATACCGCGTCCTGGCTGCAGCAGTAGACGCTTCCCTCCTCCTCTCAGGTATTTTACCCAATCTGGACTTCCACCCATTATGCATGGACGTTCCATGCTAATCACTGTGTTCTAGTGAAAATCAGATTTGATGTGTCCATATCCTTCCACATAGGCAAACAGGGTAGCTGATGAAGGTCGTGAGACCGAAACGTCCCTCCCTGTGTACTACTACTTTCTTTGGACCACAATAAAATCCTTCCTTTTACCTTCCACGTTAAGTTGAGTGCAGAGTCTCTTTTTCTTCTTAAAGCTGAGTGATGAGGCATAAAATAAATATACTGCCTGTGCCCAAGTTATAAGGGTTGCATACACTTACCCATTGAAAAAGCGTATGGCCCCTGGGAATTCTGTGGTCTGTGCATGGGCTACAAAAACAGTTGAATGGAGGCCTAAAATGCAACAATTTGTAGCCCACAGATAGATGAGGAGTATGACGGAGATACCACACTGTTGAATATGTGGCCTTTATTTGTTGTTTTTTTACCTCAAAAAGTCTATAGAACTAGGGTAACAGACAGCAAAAACAGTTGAATGGAGGAGGCCATAAAATGCCACAATTTGTAGCCCACAGATACATGAGGTGTCTTACGGAGGGAGATATCACACTGTTCAATATGTGGCCGGTATTTTTTTGTTTTTTACCCAAAAATAGTATATAGAACTAGAGTAATACACAGCAAAAACAGTTGAATGGAGACCTGAAATGCCACAATTTGTTGCCCACAGATAGATGAGACATCTTATGGAGATACCACACTGTTCAATATGTGGCCTGTATTTTTTAGTATTTTACCCCAAAAGGATATATAGAACTAAGGTAACAAACAGTTGTTAGGGGTTGAGTTCTGGCTTCTGCACAAGGGGAATCTCGAGCCGTCCCTGCTGCGGTCTCCCATCCATCTCTGGCCACAGTGGACTCTGCTCAGCTTAGACGTCGTTCCCAGCGTCTCGCCCAGTCTAACAGTGTGCAGAGAATTACTGCTGCCTCTCCAGGCTCTGCTATTGTGGCCAGTACTGGTTAGCGGCGAGCAGACGTCTTTAGGACAAAGTCCTTGTTTTCCCCTTCTGAGCATGCCCAGGGTGAGATCTCTCATTGGAGATCAGGGGTCACATGCTCGGGTACTGCAGCAGCTCCTATTGGTCCGCCAGGAAGGTCCTGTGACTGCTGTGTTTCGGAACAGTTTCATTGGTCCTTGTTTCTGGCAGGTCCTGTAGCTGTTACTATAAAAGGGTGGCATGGCTGGGCCGCCATGCGCTAGTATTAATTGCATTATGTGCTTTGCGCCAGTGTGATCATGCACGTATGTGGTTAGGGCTCGGCTGAAATAAGCCCCTAGAATACCGGCACCTCCGGTGAGGAGATTTGAGTGCAAGTGGTTAGGGCTTGGCTGAAATAAACCCCTAGAATACCGGCTTCTCTGGTAAGGAGATTGCTTGAATGCATTGCTGTCTGCATGATCACGGACTGCTATCCGCACAGCAGTTATCTGTGTATCCCTGTGGTGTTAACAGGACACAGTCTTTTTCTCAGCGGCTCTGTGACGCAACAGGTTCGCTTTATAACGCTGGTTCAGCGCCCTAGCGTTTTACTTTGAGACTCGCTGAATTTAAGTGAGTTCGCACCTATCGCCATATAGCGCTGTGGCATTCCCGTTAGCGGCTTTGGGGATTAACAGAGTTCGCACTTACTGCCACAGCGCGCTGCGGCGTTTATTTTAGCGACTCTGCGGGATAACAGAGTTCGCTACTTTCGCCATCTTACTAGCAGCGGGCTTCGCCTGCACGGTGGACCCCGGGCTGCGAACGCACCTCTCTACTATATCTATTAGGTGCATTCCGCAGACCCTAACATAATACTAGCGCCAGGGTCTGGCTAGTAAAATGGTGGATGACCAGCGTCTACTGCGGGACATCCAGCAGCTGGAGGGTAGGTTGGCGGCTCTTGAGCGCACAACATCAGCTGTGGATGTTACCGCAGTCGCTGTTCAGGCTGCTAGCGTGGCTGCAGCCAGTGTGTCCACTGCCACCTCTGCCCCCACAATATCCCACCTCCCACTTCCAGACAAGTTTGCTGGTGACAGCAAGCAATGTCGGGGACTTGTGAGTCAGTGCTCTATACAACTCGAGCTTCTGGCTGCACGTTTCCCCACGGATCGGGCACAAGTGGGCTTTGTAATATCTCTTCTGTCGGGCAGAGCGTTGGAATGGGCCACCCCGCTGTGGGAGCGTGATGACCGTGTGGTGCGGAGTGCTCCTCGTTTTCTGGAGGCTCTAAAAAAGGTCTTTCTAGGACCTCAGGTTACCCACGATGCGGCGCTCCAACTTCTGGCAAGTTCACAGGGTTTGTCCTTGGTCAGCTGTTTTGCAGTCCAATTTCGGACTCTGTCCTCGGAGTTGGACTGGCCGGATAAAGTCCTCATTCCCGTGTTTTGGAGAGGACTAGCGGGCCATGTGAAAGACACGTTGGCTACCAGGGAGATTCCCGCCACACAGGAGAAGCTTATCGCCATATCTACCCGCATTGACCTCCATTTTCAAGAGCGGAGGTTGGAGCGGTCCCAGTGTAGGCAGAGGTTTCGGCTGGCTCCCACCTTCGCCAGACCTCTAGAATCTTCCAGCCAGGCGCCCGACTTCCATGAGGCCATGGAGGTTTCTCGAGCAGGACCTAAGTCCCGGGCCGCTCGAGTACCCGTGGTCTGTAACATCTGCCAGCAGTTAGGACATTATGCCAACAAATGTCCACAGCGGTCGGGAAAACGGTCGCGTCTAGTGATTTTGGGAGGAGGTTCACTAGACACTGCGGCATTTTCCACCAAGTTGTCCTTTAAGGGGACAATTACTGTAGGTCCATCCACGCTCACCGCCGAGCTCTGTGTGGATTCTGGAGCCGATGGGAATTTCATGTCCTCTGCATTTGCTCTCCGCCACACTATACCTCTGGTGATGCTCGCCAAACCGGTGACTGTGCGAGTAGTGAATGGATCAACTCTGCCCTCACAAATAACCCACCAGACTATCCCTCTCACTTTATCTATGTCCCCTTCCCATCAGGAGAGTATTTATTTTCTTGTCCTGCCCGAGGGAATAGACAAGGTGTTGCTGGGAGTACCTTGGCTCCGTTACCACTCTCCCCATATTGAGTGGTCCTCTGGGAGGATACTGGGTTGGGGTGATTCATGTAGAGGCAGGTGTGTCAGGGAGTGCGTTCAGGTCACCACCACAGAGATACCCGTAGATCTCACTTCTCTTCCTCAGTGTTATTGGTCATATGCAGACGTTTTCTCCAAGAAGGCGGCAGAGACTCTTCCACCTCATCACCCCTACGACTGTCCTATTGTTCTCTTGCCTGGAGCAGAACCTCCTCGGGGGAGAGTTTACCCCCTCTCGCTTCCTGAGATGGAGGCCATGTCCCAGTATATTCAGGAGAATCTTTCAAGAGGGTTCATTAGGAAGTCTGTGTCACCAGCAGGGGCGGGGTTCTTCTTTGTGCAAAAGAAGAACGGAGAATTACGTCCATGTATTGACTACAGAGGTCTTAACGCCATCACCGTCAAGAATAAGTACCTGTTGCCCCTAATCTCTGAGCTCTTTGATAGGCTCCGAGGAGCAAGAGTATTTACCAAGTTGATCTACGTGGTGCCTATAACCTAATTCGCATCCGTGAGGGGGACGAATGGAAGACAGCTTTTAATACCAGGGATGGTCATTATGAATACCTGGTGATGCCCTTCGGGCTCTGTAATGCTCCTGCTGTTTTCCAAGACTTTGTCAATGATATCTTCCAGGATATGCTTTCCAGCTCTGTAGTAGTCTATCTGGATGATATTCTCATCTTTTTACCAGATATAGACTCTCACCGGAGGGATGTCAACAAAGTCTTTGACCTCTTACGGGCAAACTCCCTCTATGCCAAGCTGGAGAAATGTGTGTTTGAGCAGGAGTCCTTACCTTTCCTGGGCTATATCTTCTCTGCCCAGGGATTGGCTATGGATCCTGCCAAACTACAGGCTGTAATGGACTGGCAAGAACCCCATTCTCTTAAAGTGGTGCAGCGCTTTATTGAGTTCATTAACTATTATCGCCAGTTCATTCCCCATTTCTTGACTCTGGTAGCTCCCTTGGTAGCCCTCACCAAGAAGGGAGCAAATCCCAAGTTGTGGTCTGAGGAGGTCTACAATGCGTTCTCTTCCATCAAGTCGCATTTAGCCAGTGCTCCCATATTACATCGCCCTGATGTTGATAAGCCGTTTATTTTAGAGGTGGACGCCTCTTCTGTTGGTGCTGGAGCAGTCCTTTATCAAAAGGATGCTCAAGGTCGGAAGCATCCCTGCTTCTTCTTTTCTAAGACCTTTACACCAGCAGAGAGGAATTACTCCATCGGGGAAAGGGAGTTGCTGGCTATGAAGTTGGCCTTCTCTGAGTGGAGACATCTTCTGGAGGGGGCTCGTTTTCCCTTCCAAGTCTTCACCGACCACAAAAACTTGGTATATTTGCAAACGGCTCAGCGGCTAAATTCTCGCCAGGCCAGATGGTCCCTATTCTTCTCTCGGTTCCACTTCACCCTCCATTTTCTCTCCGGTGAGAAGAATGTTAGGGCCAACGCTCTCTCTCGCTCCTTAGTGTCATCAGAGGAGGAGGATGAGGAGCCTCGGCTTAATGTCCCCGAAGAGAGCCTGAGAACTGTAGCCCCGGTTTCGCTAGAGTCTGTGCCTCCGGGCAAGACTTTTGTGCCCACTAATTTGCGACCGGAGGTACTTTCTTGGGCACACTCGTCCAGTGTGGGTGGACACTTTGGGGCAAAGAGGACAACTGAGTTATTGGCGAGGACATACTGGTGGCCTCATATGGTCCGTGACGTCAGGGAGTATGTTCAGGCGTGTGTCTCCTGCGCCAGGAACAAGTCCCCTCGACAACGGCCAGCTGGGTTACTTTTTCCTTTGCCGGTGGCAGACAGGCCCTGGGAGATGGTCGGGATGGACTTTGTGGTGGGCTTACCCAAGTCTCGGGGTTGCACTATCATTTGGGTGATCACCGACCACTTCTCCAAAATGGTGCACTTAGTGCCGCTACCACGGTTACCTTCTGCACGGGCCTTGGCAGCATTGTTTATTAGACACATCTTCCATCTACACGGTATGCCAGACAAGATTGTCAGCGATCGAGGTCCCCAATTTGCGTCTCGGTTCTGGAGAGAGTTGTGTCATCTACTCTGCATTGAGTTGAACCTCTCCTCTGCATATCATCCCGAGACGAATGGGTTGGTAGAGAGGGCCAACCAGACCTTGGTCACCTACTTGCGACATTTTGTCTCTGCCAGGCAGGATGACTGGGCATCCTTGCTCCCGTGGGCGGAGTTCGCGCTAAACAATGCTGTGGCTGACTCCACCGGACAGACCCCATTCCTCTTAAATTACCGACAGCATCCGCGGGTACCGGTGCCCATGCCCGTGGCTTCCGCCGACTCCAGGGTGGCAGACTGGGCTGTGGAGGCACGGGACATATGGGACCGCACCCAGGATGCCATTCAGGCTTCCAAGGAAAGGATGAGGTCTTCTGCCGATGCCCATCGGCGTTCCGCTCCGACATTTGCTCCTGGCGACCTAGTGTGGCTCTCCGCCCGAAACATCAGGCTACGGGTGGAATCCACTAAGTTGGCACCCCGCTATTTGGGTCCCTTCAAGGTTCTCGAGCAGGTGAACCCTGTGGTTTACCGTTTGGCCCTTCCGCCTCGACTTGGTATCTCCGACACCTTCCATGTGTCCCTCCTAAAACCCGTGGTCATCTCCCGGTTGCCTGAGTCAACTGCCGGGACGTCGGGTTCGTCTTCGGATGACTACGAGATGAACGCCATTTAAAGAAAAATACCTCCAACTCATAATAAATGGAAAATTGATGTCGGCAGAAGTCTACCTGTCTAGATTTAGAGTGCAGCTATAACTCATGATAACAATTTCAAACAAGGAGAAACATGGAGTCAAAATGCTAATAAAACATCATATATTTATTAAACTAGATTAGTAAAACAAACGAAAGATAATAATGAAAGAAAAAATAATTAAATATACAACATACAATAAGGCATGAAAAATCCACTGATGAAACAGTGGGAGTGAGCAGTAGAAATTTAAAGAATTTAAATGGGTCATAAAAAAGCCTCAACCACAAAAGTGTAGCAAACAGAATGGTGTCCTAAATCAGATTGCAAAGTGAGAATGGACTAACATGACAGTTTAGGTAGACATTGCCGTGGCACAACTGATCAAAGCAGTAGTGTTTTGCCTACAACAAAGTGACAGACAGAGGAGTGCGACTGGGGAACGTATATGCCAAAAATTAGCCCATAAGGCTTCTCTTAATGAGCACACAGTAACAATGGCATTGCATACGTGCCAGATAAACAGAGCAATCCGTCAGTCTATACATCAGTCTATACGAAACAACAATTGTTTTAAGGTCAAAAGCGAACAGTGACCACTGAGATGATTACCTGTCATGACTTTGCAGGGTCTGAAAAGAGGACACCGGATCCCCGACGCGCGTTTCGACACTCCTTCTTCAGGGGGCGTAATCTGGGGAATCCGGTGTCTCCATATATACCTGACTTAGCCGATCACGTGTTAGGGGCGGGTAAAGGCAATGAAGGCTAACACAAATGTGTGCAGCCGTAATTATAAGCCCAGACTCTCATGCGCATGCGCCCGCACCGGGTAAGGGGCTACGTCACACGGGGCGGCCGGCGCCTGGCCGTCCCCAAGCAACGCAGCCCACACCACAGGGGAAGAGCGAAATGTCGCGAGAGTCAGGTACAGAGTGGGCAAAGCCCGAGTCAGCTGATCGACGGAGGCAGGTACATAACACTGCATATAATGAATAAAGAAGCATCAATGTGGAAATATATAAGCTTAAACAAGATGTAGATATTAGTTCACATGGATTATTACATTTAATTGGAGAAAAAACAAAAAAGAATAATAACAACAAACTCAAATTACATAAATCATAATTATGTCGCTAGACTAAATACTTGAACAAAACAAGGAATTAGCCATGCTGACACTCAGTGAAATCAGCAAATGTTATGCTAAATATTGGTGCAATAAAATAGTTCGCATAAACGCACCATATTACGTTCAACATAAATGTCCATGGCAAGATCACTAATAGAATTGCAATCCATCAAATATTGTATACAGAGAAATTGTTGATTGTAGTAAATCCACGTTGAATGCTTGAGCAGAAGTTATCTGGCGTGAAGGATGAAGGAGACTACACAGGATTCAAGGCTGGATAACTATTACAGTCACTTAAGAAAAAACAGACAAAGACAAATAATAAAATTAAAACCAGCAATAAAAACAACAATTAAAAGAAAAAACCGCTATGGGGAAGGACTTGAGTTAATTGCAGACGAGAAGGAAGATCTCCTACATGTCTTTATTAGAGGAACGAAGCAAAGCCATGGGATTCATTCAGGCCAGCTGGGGACATTGTCCCCAAGACGGTAATCCATCGACATTCTTTCTGCGCAAGTTGGCGCTTAATGTCTCCTCCCCGAATCCCACTTTGTATATGTTGGATTCCTCTGACCATAAATGACTTCGGGTTACACTGATGATATTGTTTAAAGTGTCTAGGTATTGTTGTTAGCATGGATGAGTCTGTAATATCGGCCGCAGCGAGAATGTTACGTACATGTTCCCTTGTGCGTATTTTGAGTTGCCGCGAAGTCATACCGATATAGATTTTTTGACATTCACAAGTAGCATAATAAATAACCTGCGTTGTGTTGCAAGTTATGTATTGTCTAATTGTGTAATGTGCTTTCCCATCAGCCGATGAGAACGTATTAATTCGCATTATGTTCTTGCACGCAACACAGTTGGCACAAGGGTGGCAGCCCTGTGGGGGACCACGTGAGTTGAAGGGATGTCTCATAGTGGGAACATAATGACTATGTACAAGGATATCAGCCAAATTTTGGCTGCGTCTAGCTGTCATCAATGGACGTTCAGAGAGAACAGCCGCTAATATGGGCTCAGTTTGTAAAATATTCCAATGGCGTTGCAGGGATTCCCGCATAGCGGACCATTCTCCATTGAAAGTGGAAATGAACCTGACAATGTCAGGTTCTTGATTTTTGTTCTTCTTTTTGTTTTGAGGATGTATTAGGGAGTTGCGCTGGCTTTTTTTGGCTCTCAGATAGCCATGTTTAATACTTCTATTACTATACCCACGCATTTCAAATCTCTCCCTAAGATCAAGAGCCTGCTCCTCAAAGCGTGAGTCAGTGGAGCATACTCTACGCAGTCTTAAGAACTGTCCAGTTGGGATGGCCCTTATAGTTGCCCCCGGATGACATGAGGTGGCATGAAGTACTGAGTTGACCGAGGTGGGCTTTCGATAAATATCCGTCTGCAGTCGTTGATGTTCATCCACTATTATCTTTATATCAAGAAAGTCCACCTCGGTCTTACTATAAGTATAAGTAATTTTAATATTTGAAGCATTTTGATTTAACCCTTCCATATAGGTATGCAGTCCCTGTTCAGTGCCCTGCCAGATGATGAGCACATCATCGATGTATCTCAGCCAGCACTGCACATGGTCAGCGGCCTGGGCGCCCTCCCCCCCAAATAGTCCCCTCTCCCAAAATCCCAGAAAGAGGTTTGCGAAGGAGGGCGCACAGGCCGCACCCATGGCAGTGCCGCAGGACTGCAAGTAAAACCTATCTTTGAAAACAAAGAAGTTATGGGTGAGTATGAAGTTGAGTAAATCCAGAATAAATTCGCAGAAAGGGCCATCCCAACTCCCATTAGCCAAGAAATGACGACAGGCATCAAGCCATCCTGATGTCGAATACACGTGTAAAGTGACTCTATGTCAGCTGTCACTAGAAACATGTCAGGTTCCAACGTCAAGCCATCTAACCTAGCCAGGACGTCCATTGTGTCCCTGGCATAGGAGGGCAAAACCTCTACCAATGGTTTAAGATAGTAGTCCACAAATTTACAAATGGGTTCACAAAGCCCTCCTATGCCCGACACAATAGGACGCCCTGGGGGTTCAATAGTATTTTTGTGTATCTTGGGCACAAAATAAATTGTTGGTATTTTAGGTGATTTGACCATTAGACCTTCTAGGACTTTTTTGGGATTAGGCCCTCCTCGAATGCCCGATGGAGAATCATCTCCAACTCTGCTGAAAAGGCTCTCAGAGGGTTATGATCTAGTCGTTGATATGTCCTCCTGTCCCTCAGCTGTCTAAACGCCTCCTTTTCATATAATTCTTGAGGCCACACCACTATATTTCCCCCCTTGTCTGCCGGCTTAATTACAATATCCTCGAGGGATTGTAATTCTCTCAAGGCAACACGTTGTTGGGCAGTGAGGTTATCCAGTCTCCGTCGGTGGGAGATCTGTTTAAAATCCTCAGTTACCAACCTGGTAAAATAATCTATTGCTGGACAAATAGACAAGGGGGGAAAACGGGTGGAACGTGGATAAGCAGACGGAGGAAACATACCTCTTGGTGCCAAATCCTGTTCAGTGAGCAGTTCCTCAAGGGCCCGCAAAGCCTCCTCCTCCACTTGATCAACATGTGATCCGTTCAGATCACGTTTGGCATACAGCTTCTTCAAGATCAGTTTTCTAGAAAATAAATTAAGATCTTTAATGGCTGTGAAGGAGTCATACGAATTGGTGGGGGAGAAGGTGAGGCCCCTGGAGAGCAGCTCTATCTGAACAGGAGTAAGAGTGTGTTTGGATAAATTAATTACCTCTGGCGTATTTTTCTTGTCTCGTTTGTCTTGCTTATTCGGGAGAGCTATTTTACGTTTGACAACTTGGCCATCTTTGTTGGGGATAAGGTTGATAGTTGATAAATTTGTTGTTATCTTTGACTTAGAGGACCCCTCGCTAGAGGCATATGAGGTAAAAGATGCAGATCTTTTTCTGCTGAAATTACGAGGGCGACGTGATCTCCGATTCCATTTATAGACAGTATTAGACTGTTTGTCACTCACATCCCTTTGAAATTTATTAGTCTTGTTAGTACATATTTCTTTTTCCCATTTTTGGAATTCGTTGTCGATTTCCTGGTGAATAGTTTGTAATTCCACCTCAGATAAATCTTGTTTTAATTTCTTTTGAATATTTTCTATCTCAGAATCCAGAGTATCCAAGATTTCTTTATTCTTATTATTTCCATGAAACCTCTAGAACAATTAGTGGCTAACTCCTCCCATTTATGACGAAAGACGACATCATCCACGTCAAATGATGGAAATACCTGGACTCGCAGCCCTCTGGGTACTAGTCCTTTTTCCATATATTTAATCAAGAAGGCGCGGTTCCACCAAATTCTCGTCCTTTTTAGTAATAGATGTTTTAAATTTTTAGTTAACTCTTGGATGTCCTTACCACCACTTGCTACAGATATTTTGGGTTGGTCGCTAAAGACCTCATTAATTCGTGTAAGCCAAACCTGCTCACGGGCTCTATAATCCATAGAAGCTTTGGAAGAAGAAACTGTGAAAAACACAGAAAATACATATAAAGAAAAATACCTCCAACTCATAATAAATGGAAAATTGATGTCGGCAGAAGTCTACCTGTCTAGATTTAGAGTGCAGCTATAACTCATGATAACAATTTCAAACAAGGAGAAACATGGAGTCAAAATGCTAATAAAACATCATATATTTATTAAACTAGATTAGTAAAACAAACGAAAGATAATAATGAAAGAAAAAATAATTAAATATACAACATACAATAAGGCATGAAAAATCCACTGATGAAACAGTGGGAGTGAGCAGTAGAAATTTAAAGAATTTAAATGGGTCATAAAAAAGCCTCAACCACAAAAGTGTAGCAAACAGAATGGTGTCCTAAATCAGATTGCAAAGTGAGAATGGACTAACATGACAGTTTAGGTAGACATTGCCGTGGCACAACTGATCAAAGCAGTAGTGTTTTGCCTACAACAAAGTGACAGACAGAGGAGTGCGACTGGGGAACGTATATGCCAAAAATTAGCCCATAAGGCTTCTCTTAATGAGCACACAGTAACAATGGCATTGCATACGTGCCAGATAAACAGAGCAATCCGTCAGTCTATACATCAGTCTATACGAAACAACAATTGTTTAAGGTCAAAAGCGAACAGTGACCACTGAGATGATTACCTGTCATGACTTTGCAGGGTCTGAAAAGAGGACACCGGATCCCCGACGCGCGTTTCGACACTCCTTCTTCAGGGGGCGTAATCTGGGGAATCCGGTGTCTCCATATATACCTGACTTAGCCGATCACGTGTTAGGGGCGGGTAAAGGCAATGAAGGCTAACACAAATGTGTGCAGCCGTAATTATAAGCCCAGACTCTCATGCGCATGCGCCCGCACCGGGTAAGGGGCTACGTCACACGGGGCGGCCGGCGCCTGGCCGTCCCCAAGCAACACAGCCCACACCACAGGGGAAGAGCGAAATGTCGCGAGAGTCAGGTACAGAGTGGGCAAAGCCCGAGTCAGCTGATCGACGGAGGCAGGTACATAACACTGCATATAATGAATAAAGAAGCATCAATGTGGAAATATATAAGCTTAAACAAGATGTAGATATTAGTTCACATGGATTATTACATTTAATTGGAGAAAAAACAAAAAAGAATAATAACAACAAACTCAAATTACATAAATCATAATTATGTCGCTAGACTAAATACTTGAACAAAACAAGGAATTAGCCATGCTGACACTCAGTGAAATCAGCAAATGTTATGCTAAATATTGGTGCAATAAAATAGTTCGCATAAACGCACCATATTACGTTCAACATAAATGTCCATGGCAAGATCACTAATAGAATTGCAATCCATCAAATATTGTATACAGAGAAATTGTTGATTGTAGTAAATCCACGTTGAATGCTTGAGCAGAAGTTATCTGGCGTGAAGGATGAAGGAGACTACACAGGATTCAAGGCTGGATAACTATTACAGTCACTTAAGAAAAAACAGACAAAGACAAATAATAAAATTAAAACCAGCAATAAAAACAACAATTAAAAGAAAAAACCGCTATGGGGAAGGACTTGAGTTAATTGCAGACGAGAAGGAAGATCTCCTACATTCTTTATTAGAGGAACGAAGCAAAGCCATGGGATTCATTCAGGCCAGCTGGGGACATTGTCCCCAAGACGGTAATCCATCGACATTCTTTCTGCGCAAGTTGGCGCTTAATGTCTCCCCCCGAATCCCACTTTGTATATGTTGGATTCCTCTGACCATAAATGACTTCGGGTTACACTGATGATATTGTTTAAAGTGTCTAGGTATTGTTGTTAGCATGGATGAGTCTGTAATATCGGCCGCAGCGAGAATGTTACGTACATGTTCCCTTGTGCGTATTTTGAGTTGCCGCGAAGTCATACCGATATAGATTTTTTGACATTCACAAGTAGCATAATAAATAACCTGCGTTGTGTTGCAAGTTATGTATTGTCTAATTGTGTAATGTGCTTTCCCATCAGCCGATGAGAACGTATTAATTCGCATTATGTTCTTGCACGCAACACAGTTGGCACAAGGGTGGCAGCCCTGTGGGGGACCACGTGAGTTGAAGGGATGTCTCATAGTGGGAACATAATGACTATGTACAAGGATATCAGCCAAATTTTGGCTGCGTCTAGCTGTCATCAATGGACGTTCAGAGAGAACAGCCGCTAATATGGGCTCAGTTTGTAAAATATTCCAATGGCGTTGCAGGGATTCCCGCATAGCGGACCATTCTCCATTGAAAGTGGAAATGAACCTGACAATGTCAGGTTCTTGATTTTTGTTCTTCTTTTTGTTTTGAGGATGTATTAGGGAGTTGCGCTGGCTTTTTTTGGCTCTCAGATAGCCATGTTTAATACTTCTATTACTATACCCACGCATTTCAAATCTCTCCCTAAGATCAAGAGCCTGCTCCTCAAAGCGTGAGTCAGTGGAGCATACTCTACGCAGTCTTAAGAACTGTCCAGTTGGGATGGCCCTTATAGTTGCCCCGGATGACATGAGGTGGCATGAAGTACTGAGTTGACCGAGGTGGGCTTTCGATAAATATCCGTCTGCAGTCGTTGATGTTCATCCACTATTATCTTTATATCAAGAAAGTCCACCTCGGTCTTACTATAAGTATAAGTAATTTTAATATTTGAAGCATTTTGATTTAACCCTTCCATATAGGTATGCAGTCCCTGTTCAGTGCCCTGCCAGATGATGAGCACATCATCGATGTATCTCAGCCAGCACTGCACATGGTCAGCGGCCTGGGCGCCCTCCCCCCCAAATAGTCCCTCTCCCAAAATCCCAGAAAGAGGTTTGCGAAGGAGGGCGCACAGGCCGCACCCATGGCAGTGCCGCAGGACTGCAAGTAAAACTATCTTTGAAAACAAAGAAGTTATGGGTGAGTATGAAGTTGAGTAAATCCAGAATAAATTCGCAGAAAGGGCCATCCCAACTCCCATTAGCCAAGAAATGACGACAGGCATCAAGGCCATCCTGATGTCGAATACACGTGTAAAGTGACTCTATGTCAGCTGTCACTAGAAACATGTCAGGTTCCAACGTCAAGCCATCTAACCTAGCCAGGACGTCCATTGTGTCCCTGGCATAGGAGGGCAAAACCTCTACCAATGGTTTAAGATAGTAGTCCACAAATTTACAAATGACTGTAATAGTTATCCAGCCTTGAATCCTGTGTAGTCTCCTTCATCCTTCACGCCAGATAACTTCTGCTCAAGCATTCAACGTGGATTTACTACAATCAACAATTTCTCTGTATACAATATTTGATGGATTGCAATTCTATTAGTGATCTTGCCATGGACATTTATGTTGAACGTAATATGGTGCGTTTATGCGAACTATTTTATTGCACCAATATTTAGCATAACATTTGCTGATTTCACTGAGTGTCAGCATGGCTAATTCCTTGTTTTGTTCAAGTATTTAGTCTAGCGACATAATTATGATTTATGTAATTTGAGTTTGTTGTTATTATTCTTTTTTGTTTTTTCTCCAATTAAATGTAATAATCCATGTGAACTAATATCTACATCTTGTTTAAGCTTATATATTTCCACATTGATGCTTCTTTATTCATTATATGCAGTGTTATGTACCTGCCTCCGTCGATCAGCTGACTCGGGCTTTGCCCACTCTGTACCTGACTCTCGCGACATTTCGCTCTTCCCCTGTGGTGTGGGCTGCGTTGCTTGGGGACGGCCAGGCGCCGGCCGCCCCGTGTGACGTAGCCCCTTACCCGGTGCGGGCGCATGCGCATGAGAGTCTGGGCTTATAATTACGGCTGCACACATTTGTGTTAGCCTTCATTGCCTTTACCCGCCCCTAACACGTGATCGGCTAAGTCAGGTATATATGGAGACACCGGATTCCCCAGATTACGCCCCCTGAAGAAGGAGTGTCGAAACGCGCGTCGGGGATCCGGTGTCCTCTTTTCAGACCCTGCAAAGTCATGACAGGTAATCATCTCAGTGGTCACTGTTCGCTTTTGACCTTAAAACAATTGTTGTTTCGTATAGACTGATGTATAGACTGACGGATTGCTCTGTTTATCTGGCACGTATGCAATGCCATTGTTACTGTGTGCTCATTAAGAGAAGCCTTATGGGCTAATTTTTGGCATATACGTTCCCCAGTCGCACTCCTCTGTCTGTCACTTTGTTGTAGGCAAAACACTACTGCTTTGATCAGTTGTGCCACGGCAATGTCTACCTAAACTGTCATGTTAGTCCATTCTCACTTTGCAATCTGATTTAGGACACCATTCTGTTTGCTACACTTTTGTGGTTGAGGATTTTTTATGACCCATTTAAATTCTTTAAATTTCTACTGCTCACTCCCACTGTTTCATCAGTGGATTTTTCATGCCTTATTGTATGTTGTATATTTAATTATTTTTTCTTTCATTATTATCTTTCGTTTGTTTTACTAATCTAGTTTAATAAATATATGATGTTTTATTAGCATTTTGACTCCATGTTTCTCCTTGTTTGGAATGAACGCCATTGTAGGGTGCAAGGTGGTACGGGGTAAAAAATTTTTTTGGGTGGATTGGAGGGGTTATGGGCCTGAGGATTGGTCCTGAGAGCCTGCTCATCGCTGCCTTTGAGCGTAGCGAGGCCCAGAGAAGGGGGGTAATGTTAGGGGTCGAGTTCCAGCTTCTGCACAAGGGGAATCTCGAGCCGTCCCTGCTGCGGTCTCCCATCCATCTCCGGCCGCAGTGGACTCTGCTCAGTTTAGACGTCGGTCCCAGCGTCTCGCCCAGTCTAACAGTGTGCAGAGGATTACTGCTGCCTCTTCAGGCTCTGCTATTGTGGCCAGTACTGGTTAGCGGCGAGCAGACGTCTTTAGGACAAAGTCCTTGTTTTCCCCTTCTGAGCATGCCCAGGGTGAGATCTCTCATTGGAGATCAGGGGTCACATGCTCGGGTACTGCAGCAGCTCCTATTGGTCCGCCAGGAAGGTCCTGTGACTGCTGGTGTTCTGGAACAGTTTCATTGGTCCTTGTTTCTGGCAGGTCCTGTAGCTGTTACTATAAAAGGGTGGCATGGCTGGGCCGCCATGCGCTAGTATCAATTGCATTATGTGCTTTGCGCCAGTGTGATCATGCACGCATGTGGTTAGGGCTCGGCTGAAATAAGCCCCTAGAATACTGGCACCTCCGGTGAGGAGATTTGAGTGCAAGTGGTTAGGGCTTGGCTGAAATAAGCCCCTAGAATACCGGCTTCTCCGGTAAGGAGATTGCTTGAATGCGTTGCTGTCTGCATGATCACGGACTGCTATCCGCACAGCAGTTATCTGTGTATCCCTGTGGTGTTAACAGGACACAGTCTTTTTCTCAGCGGCTCTGTGACGCAACAGGGTTAGCTTTATAACGCTGGTTCAGCGCCCTAGCATTTTATTTTGCGGCTCACTGAAGCTAAGTGAGTTCGCACCTATCGCCATATAGCGCTGTGGCATTCCAGTTAGCGGCTCTGGGGATTAACAGAGTTCGCACTTACTGCCACAGCGTGCTACGGAGTTTATTTTAGCGACTCTGCGGGATAACAGAGTTCGCTACTTTCGCCATCTTACTAGCAGCGGGCTTCGCCTGCACGGTGGACCCCGGGCTGCGAACGCACCTCTCTACTATATCTATTAGGTGCGTTCCGCAGACCCTAACAACAGTAAAAACAGGTAAATGCAGACCTAAAATGTCACAATTTGTAGCCCACAGATAGGTGAGGAGTCTGACAGAAACACTACACTGTTCAATATGTGGCCTGTATTTGTTGGTTTTCTAACTCCAAAATAGTGTATAGAACTAGGGCAACACACAGCAAAAACAGTTGAATGGAGGCCTGAAATGCCACAATTTGTAGCCCACAGATAGATGAGGTGTCTTACGGAGATACCACACTGTTCAATATGTGGCCTGTATTTGTTGCTTTTTTTCCCCAAAATAGTGTATAGAACTAGAGTAACAGACAGCAAAAACAGTTAAATGGAAGCCTGAAATGCCACAATTGGTAGCCCAAAATAGATGAGGGGTCTGACGGAGATACCACACTGTTTAATATGTGGCATGTATTGTTTTGTTTTTTACCCCAAAATAGTGTATAGAACTAGGGTAACAGACAGCAAAAACAGTTGAATGGAGGAGGCCTGAAATGCCACAATTTATAACCCACAGATAGATGAAGCATTTGACGGAGATACCACACTGTTCAATATGTGGCCTGTATTTTTTATATACTACCTACAAATGAACTGAAGCATATGCCAAGTAAAAATTCAAAAGTTTTTATTTAACAAATATTAACACACAACTATTAAAAAGATTCAGTGGATGAATACACATATATGGACCCGAGAACACAGGAATTAATATACCCATGCCATAAACATATTCAACAGATGGATAAATACCCAGAGCCTATAAAGAAAAAGATTTTTTTCAATAGGGTTCCTCAAAGAAGGCTACCTCATGTATGGAGCAAAGCTTTCTTGAATGTTAATCAATGTCATATAATTCAATATATTTCTCTTTGCAAACAGTGCTTTTGGACTTATATGTCAGCCAAATTTGGTATTCAATATAACATTTATAAAGCAAAGATACATAAACAAGGAAAAGAGTTTTTCCATACAGCTCTATTTAGATGCCCATATAGATTATGGCTCTATGTAAGAATCTTTATAGCTCCTCACAGCAAAATTGTCTACATATATAATCTCTTAGATGGCTTGCTATCTCTACATCCAAAGACAATAAAAAACATTAAAGTGCATAGTACTAAATAATGTTCAATACTAGTGCAAAACATGCTTTAGAATACTTACAGAGACAAAACCATATTGTAAGGTGCAAAATTAAGCTACTAAATTTGGTAGCAATCAGATAAGGATGACATAAAATTAGGTTAAGGTGCAGTGGTTAATGTGCAAGCATGCTACTGAAGGTTTGCAATAGTCAGTTAGACATGAAGGAGGAAGCAAATCAACTAAATTTTAGGGGTGTACATGACCTGGTTAGCAGGGAGCGTCCCGACGCGCGTTTCGCGTTAGCTTCTTCTGATGGGGGTGTAGTAATCGTATTTTTTAGTTTTTTACCCAAAATAGTGTACAGAACTAGGGTAACAGACAATAAAAACAGTTGAATGGAGGCCTGAAATGCCACAATTTGTAGACCACAGATAGATGAGGCGTCTGAGGGAGATACCACACTGTTCAATATGTGGCCTGCATTTGTTGGTTTTTTACCCCAAAATAGTGTATAGAAATAGGGTAACAGAAAGCAAAAACAGTTGAATGGAGGAGGGCTAAAATGCCACAATTTGTAGCCCACAGATAGCTGAGGAATCTTATGGAGGGAGATACCACAGTGTTCAATATGTGGCCTGTATTTTTTTGCTTTTTAACCCCAAAATAATGTAGAGAACTAAGGTAACAGACAGCAAAAACAGTTGAATGGAGGCCTGAAATGTCACAATTTGTAGTCCAAGATAGATGAGGGATCTGACAATGATGCCACACAGTTGAACATGTGGCCTGTATTTTTTTGTTTTTACCCCAAAATAGTATATAGAACTAGGGTAGCAGACAACAAAAACAGTTGAACAGTTGACCCTCTTGATTTATGCAATTACGTATGCCTCATACAATGCCTTCCTGCTACTGATATATCTATATTCCCACATACAGTGCCTGCATGCCTTGCATTGATATGTTTATACTCACATACACTCCCTGCCTACTTAGCACTGTTGCAATTTTGTTGCAGTGTCTTAGCCAAGTTATTGACACCAGTTTACTGAAAAAAAAAGTTTACATACAGGCCAGATATTTCAAACTGTGGTTCATCTGTCAAATGGATCACATAGTGTGCTCAAGATTGTGCCATTTCAGGCCTCAATTTAAAATTTGTTGCAGTGTCTTAGCCAAGTTATTGACACCAGTTTTCTCAAAAATAAAAGTTTACCTACAGGCCAGATATTTCAAAGTGTGGTTTGTCTGTCAAACGGATCACATAGTGTGCTCAAAATTGTACCATTTCAGGCCTCAATTCAAAATTTGTTAAACTGTCTTATTCAAGTTATTGACACCAGTTTTCCCAAGAACACAGTTTACCTACAGGCCAGGTATTTCAAACTGTGGTTTGTCTGTCAAATGGATCACATAGTGCACTCAAAATTGTGCCATTTCAGGCCTCAATTTCAATTTTTTAGCAGTGTCTTATACAAGTTATTGACACCAGTTTTCTCCAAAAAAGGTTACCTATAGGCCAGATATTTCAAACTGTGGTTTGTCGTCACATGGATCACATATAAGTTTGCTCCAAATTCAGCCATTTGTAGTCAATGTGGAAAATATTGTCCTCCATTTAAAATGGGCAAGGCGCGTGGCAAGAGATGGGGAACTGGACGTGATGATGGTGCATGCAGAGGCCGAGGCCATGGGCAATCTGAAATTGTGCCACACCCACATCTTCTCGCCCAACCATCCTATCCCAATTACTAGGGGACCGCAGCTGCCATTGTTGAACCCAGAGTAGTGTCAAAAGGTTGTTGGTTGGATAGCGGATAATGCTTCCAGTCAGTTTGCCAACACAACCACCCTGTCTTCCACACAGTCAAGTCTCAGAAGCCGTGAGTCTGGACCACATATTCTTCACACTGATCCTCCTTCCTCCCAACATGCCGAGTGCCCAGAAACAACTGATCCACACTTGGACACTCCGAGGAGCTGTCCCCGCATTACACAAGCACGTGTCCCACAACATTAGCCATGCCCTCAACAATGCAGTTACTGGGAAAGTCCACCTAACCACGGACAAGTGGACAAGTGCTTGTGGGCAGAGACGGTACATCTCACTGATGGCACTCTGGATAACATAGTGGAAGCAGGGACTGAGTTGGACCTTGGGATGGAACATGTCTTGCCGACGCTGAGGATTGCGGATGCTAGGTCAATCAGTGTTGCCTCCACAGTCTACAGCTCCTGCACCTCCTTCTCCTCTTCAGCCTCCATCTCCTAAATGACCACATCAGTCACAAGCTGGAAGCATTGCAGCACTGCCTCAGCCAAGCGGCAACACGCTGTGCTGAAGCTAATATGCTTTGGTGAAAACTGCACAATGCTGTTGTTAACAGCTCTGAAAGAGCAGGAAGATCTGTGGCTGACACTGCTGAATCTACAGCCAGTCATGGTCAGGTGTGACAATCGCCGGAATCTGGTGGCAGCTCTGAGGCGAGCTCACACATGTACAATGCCTGGCCCATGTGCTTAACCTCGTGGTTCAGCGGTTTCTCAAAACCTACCCGGAGCTGCCGGATCTGCTTGTCAAAGTATGCTGCCTATGTGCCAATTTTAAAAACTCCGTTACAGCTTCAGGCTCACTTTCCGTCCTTCAGCAGCATTTGCAGCTTACGGCTCACCAAGTGATGTGTGATGTCCCCACATATTAGAACTCTACACTGCAGATGTTGTGAAGGATTTGTGAGCAGAAGAGAGCAGTTGTTGAGTACTAGCATCAACGGTATTCAGTTTAGACTCCACACATAAGACCTCAGGAGTGGTATGTCATATATACAGTATGTACCATCCTCCAAAACTTTGAGTACACCACCAAGATGGTGAGCGGCGATGATGCCAAAATTAGTGTCACCATCCCACTTCTCTGTCTTCTGAAAAGCTCTCTGCTTACAATCAAATAGAATGCATTGCAGATGGCGCATGTTGAGATGGAGCAAGGAACCATACAGGGTGATTACACACAGCCCAGCCTTATCTCATCATCTAATCCCAACGTGTATTGGGTGCCAATGAGGAGAGGAGGAAGAGGAGCAAGAACAGGAGATAGTTTCATGTGCTATAGATGGTAGTACCTGCAAAACTGTCATATCGTCTGTTCAGCATGGATGGCCTGAGGACAAGGAGGAGGAGGGAATGGTCAGTCGTCCTCTTGGTGACGACACGGAAGCCTTGCCTGTTAGCAGTCTGGCACACATGGCTGAGTTTATGTTACGCTGCCTTCCCTGACTCTCATGCTCTCAAAATTTGGTGTGACAGTCATTGCTGATTGGTGACACTTCTAGACCCATGCTACAAGGAGAACTTTCTATCTCTTATTCCCGAGGTGGGGAAGTCTACTGAAATGAGGCAGTACCAGAAGGCCCTTCTTGCAGAATTGTTAAAAAAAATTCCCATCTGAAAATGCTGGTGGCAGAGGTCACAGTTCCTTAGACAACCAAGGAGTACAGGCGAGAGAGACACAACTCCAATCCAGCAAAGGCAGGGGAGCACTGTCAAAGTTCTGGGAGAGTTTTCTCAGATCCTCCTGTTATGTTTTGGTAGCTGAGGAGGGCAGGAGCAAAAAACCGCAAAGGCAGCCAAACACTAGAGAGGTTGGTATCTAATAGGTTGCAGACCCCTACACTAACCGCACAACTAGAAGCAGCCGTGGGACGTTCCCACGGTGCCCTAGATGCCTCATTACAGCCGGAGAGACCAGCCACCCCTGCAGATGGAAAGAGGAAAGATAACTGCCCCGGAGTAGAGCCCCAAAGTATTAGGAAGCCCCCAAACATATAATGGCGGTTAGACAAGCGAAAAACACGAACACAGACAGAAAATAGAATGAGCAAACGCTGGGGCCCAAAACTGTCTAGATAGGACAGTACAGGAGTGAATACTGTCTGCAACCCAAAAAACCCTTGGAAAAATTCCAACACTTCAGATTCCAAAAATGCTAAGACCACATGGTCTCGACTACCTTTATCAGATCTCTGGTGTGAAAAGGCAGCTACCCAGCAGTAAAATATCACAGGTACTGAGCACAAGTGCAAATACAAAAAGAGAGCAGAGACCATCACAAGCCCCCCAAAGGGGACCCGACTGAACTCAAAAGCAAGGCAGCAAAAGCATGGGAAATCAAACCACAGAAAAAAAAACACAAAGTAACTTATCTGAATGATAGCAGGAGACAGCAGAAAAGCAAGCTGAATTCCAACATAGACCAGGAAGTAACAATTGATCACCGGCGAGGATCATGGGAGGCCAGCTCACTTATATCAGGCCAGTCCCTCCCCCTGATGACCATTCATCAATTGCAGGTGGAGAACTCTTGCTGTTCAACATAGGTTCAATACCATCAGCAACCACCATAGGGAGCCTCAGCTCCGAAGTCATCTCCAACACTTTCACAACACCCTCCCATTGCAAAGGCCCTGGGGTGCGGTGTACTCTCACAAGGAGTGCAAAGTTTGGGAAGATGCTGAGGGAGTACCTTGCTGACTGTACCAACGTCCTCTCTGATTCCTCTGTGCCTTATAATTATTGGGTATCAAAGCTGGACACATGGCATGAACTGGCTCCTGCGCCTTGGAGATTCTGGCCTGCCCTGGTGCTAGCATTTTGTCAGAGGGGGTTTTTAGTGCCACTGGTGGAATAATAGCTGATAAGCGCATCCGCCTGTCAACTGAAAATGCTGACAGGCTGACTCTTACAAAAATGAACAAAGGCTGGATAGGGCCAGACTTCTCAACACCACCGAATGATAGCAGCATAACATAAACTCAAATTCAGTGTCTTATTTTGGGACGTCTATTCCCATGCACCTCTTCACACCTACACATGGGTATACGCTTCCTGATTTTGGCTATTTGCTGTTGTCCTCCTCCTTCTCCTCATCCTCATCATCCACCACCACGATATCACCAGGGTGACCATGGTCCATGATGCAACACCCACATAATATTTTTAAAGGGTGTTTATTATGTCCATAACAAAAATTTGTATAGAGTATGACCATGTATACCCCCAGGGGTAAATGTTTGTCAGCCCATACACTTAGTGCATGGGCATTACAAGTGTAGGAGACCTGCTCCTTTCTAATGAGAATGTTTTTTTAATGAGGCCCTTCTTCACATCTCTACTAAGGGGCATTGTAGTGTCTCCAGCTATTTGACAGCCCTTGCATTCACTGCATAGGCAAACACTATGGAATACCCGCTCCTTTCTAGTGGGAACATTTTGTTATGAGACTCTCCTCCACGTCTCTACCAAGGGGCATTGTAGTGCCTCCAACTTTTTGGCAGATCTTGCATTCACTGCATAGGCAAATACTATGGGAGACCCGCTCCTTTCTAGTGGGAACATTTTGTTATGAGGCCGTTCTCCACGTCTCTACCAAGGGGCATTGTAGTGCCTCCAAATTTTTGGCAGCTATTGCATTCACTGCATTGGCAAACATTATGGGAGTACCAATTTCCTAATAATGGGAACATTGCTTTCAGGAGGCCATTCTGTATGTGTGTTCAAAGGGTAATTGAGGTGTGTCCAAATTTGGGCAGGTGCTGCATTCACTGCATAGGCAAACAGTATGGGAGTACCAACTTCCTAATAATAGGAACATTGATTTCAGGAGGCCCTCCTGTACATCTCTTCAAAGAGTTATTGGGGTGCGTCTGTAAGCAGGTGCGAGAAAGCAGTAACGCAGGGATTGCAGAACAAAGCTGTACAATAATGCTATTTAATTTTTAACAAGAAGGATAGCAATGGTCTTCCTCCCAGGGCAGTAATAAACAATAAACAAGGGAAGTAAAAGGTTTAACGCAACAGTCTGGTAATGAAACGGCAAGAATCATAGTCTTTTCTGGTCCTCATCATCATACAGTCTGATGGCAGCTAAAGCACCGGCAACGGCTGGCGTCGTGTCCTCTGATGAATTCAAACAAATCATGGTCCAGCTTCTGGTGGCAACGGGCAGTCACCGATTTTGCCTGCTGAGCACCTAGTCCATAAATCTGTGAAGCCAAAGTTGGGAGCGCTGCAGAAGTCTCTGTCTCACACGTGTGCTGCTGCGCATCTTTCAGCAATGTAGAACGTACCTTAGGGTCCTGCCACTGGCACCTGTTCCTCCGCGTGAGCACTGCACTGTGGTTGGCCGGGTGCGCGGTGCTCTGAACACTCACTAGCTCACTGGATCATTGGCCTAAGCCCTTCCGGGGCACGTCTCCACGCTGCCTCTGTCGCTGCGAAGTGCGCAGCACACCTCTCTCTGCTCTCACTGCCGGCGGGAAACTGAGACCTTTTTATCGCGCTACCTGCTCACTGCCCTGCTTAGCCATGCCCTCTCCTCGGGTCATGGGACCTGTCCGGTTCCCCATTCTTTCCCCCTGTAACAGTGGACACAGCTTCGTTAGTTCCGGACCTGGCATGATGCAGGTTCCCGCAGCCCAGTCTTCCTCCTTACATGTCCAAATTTGAGGCAGGCCTTGCATTTACTGCATAGGCAAACAGTATGGGAGTACCAACTTCCTAACAATGGGAACATTGATTTCAGGAGGCCCTCCTGTACGTCTTTTCAAAGGGGTATTGGCGTGTGTCCAAATTTGGGGCAGGCCTGCCACTCACTGCATATGCAATAACAGTATAGGAAAACCACTATTTAATAATAGGAACAGCAAAGCATAGCCGACTGATGGCTCTCTAAGAATAGTGAGGGCAGACTGCTGACCCTTTAAGAATAGTAAAGGCCACCTGATGGCCCTATAAAAATAGGCTTTGTGACTTTCAGAGTCCCTCCTTCATAAATGAAACAGGATGTGTCTGATGATGTGTCACACACCACATGGGCAGATAAGATTGTAAAATATTAAAATGACATTTCCCAGTGAATATGCAAATTGCCTCTTCAAAAAAGAGGACTTGTACTCTACAGCGCCACCAATTGGAAGTAGCGATCCTACAAGTCACAATCAACCCTTCAACGAGTCTTGTAATATGACTTAGGATAAAAGCCAAATCAGTATCTCCATTTGCAGACACGGTGTTTCGGACTATTGGCCCTCGTCAGTGCAAAGTAGGAGAGATCTGATTTGGCTTGATTTCCCAGTGAATGCATTTGTCTTGGTTGAAAGCAATGCTAAAGTTCAAAAATGCATAAAAAGCGGTATGTGTGAACATAGCCCAAGGTGTGGAGGAGCATTTTTGTTTTTGGTTATTCATTTTGCCTTATATACAAGTGATTATCCTGGAAAGGATGTTTCTTAGCATATTTCTCAGGAAAATCCATTTTGGTTTTGTTTTTGTATGTTTTATTGTGAGTCTGTAAAAGTAGCGTAAGACCCTGACAACATTGTTCACAGCAGTAACCTGGGAGTCAGAAATGCTTCCAGGGGTCTTCCTCATGCTGTTCCCATGTCATTTGAGGACTGTTCCCATTGATTTCCACAATTTTTAGTCCATCTACAGACCGCCGGGGGGGGCAGCGGCAAAAATGCTCGAGTTTCCCATAGACTTACATTGGGCTCGTTGCTTGGGTCGGGCACCTGAGCTTTCCAATTTGCTCGATCCAAGCAACAAGCACTCAAGCATTTTAGTGCTGGCCCATCACTAGTTGTAATGTGATAATCAATATTATTCAATTTACCTGTCAGTGGTTTTAACATTATTGGTCTTCGGTGTTCATCATTAAGAAATGGGTTAAAGGGAATCTGTCACCCTAAATTGGCAGGATATTTAAATGATGGCAGTCAGGTCAGATGGGCGGTGTTTTGGGTACTTGCCTTAACATGTTGTTCGCCACTGTCTCCATTATTTCTGGGAATTGTAGTCGTTGCCCTCCATATAACGCGCCTGTGCATTGCAATCTTGAATTGCGCACGCACAGTATGCTTTGCCCGCAGATTGCAATGCGCAGGTGCGTTATATGGAGGGCAACGACTACAATTCCCAGAAATAATGGAGACAACGGCGAACAACATGTTAAGGCAAGTACCCAAAACACCGCCCATCTGACCTGACTGCCATCATTTAAATATCCCGCCAATTTAGGGTGACAGATTCCCTTTAAACATTCACATAGTTTCACTTCAGATAAGCCATAGTAGCATTTCCTACCAATTTAAAATTTTAAAATAATCTATAAAGTTAATTAATTTGTAATAATTTTAGCAACCCTGAAGTTTTATCACTTCAAGTACCACAGAGTTGTACATGCTTATAGCACTAAGCCAAGGATGACATTACCCGCCTAATCACAAGGCACTTTTGTAAAGCAGAGTTTGCATTAGAAGTAGTAATCACATCTCGCTTTCCCTTAATGTTAGAATCACAGTAGCTAACTAAATCACATTTTTCCAAACAGAGCATTGCCAAAAGCTTAAATGTTCCACGCTGCTTCAGGTCCTTTAATTATGCTCTGCGGTCACATTATAACCAGAAATTGAAGAATGATTGCATAGGAAAAATACCACTTACATAGTAATTAACCTTCACACTTAGAATTCTAGGAATGATATCAAATATTTAGAAGACATATAGTGCTACAGTGACTATTAAAGTTAATACATGAATTCAAATGAGTCATTCAGTCATGTTCAAATCAAGCAAAAGGAATATCTTGAAGCAAAAACAAATAGAATCTACATGCTGTTATCTACCTATTCTATTATTTCTAAACACCCTTTTTTGGTGATTACTTTGTATCTCCATTCATACTGCACCCACACACACAAATGATACACCATTTGAAAGGTAAATTTGCCCCTTTCAGCATGAAAATAGCCAAACAAACCACACATCCACAATTTGATCACAAAATACAGTTTAAACATTAATTTTCATATACCTGCAGTAAGTAAAAATGACCTGCAGGTGGCACCACAGTACCCCAAAGCACACTACCACAAAGCTGCTTACAGACATCACAAACAAATCCAAATATTTGCCTTGGGGGTTTTCCAGCTTGCCAAACTGCTTGCCCAGCCTATTTTAACCAAATTGGAGGATTGCACACTTCACTTGCAGGTGAGGCACAAATGCAAACACATTCGTAAACATGTACTGCCTATTGAATGGCACACTTTCTCCATTCATACTCCACCCACACAAACAAATGATGCACTATTTGAAAGGTTAAATGACCTGCAGGTGGCAGCACACTACCCCAAAACACACTACCACAAAGCTGTTTATAGACATCACAAACAAATCTAAACATTTGCCTTGGAGTCTCCACAGCTTGCTCAAGTGCTTGCTCAGCCTATTTCAGGCACATTGGAGGATTGCACACTTCACTGCAGGTGAATCACATATGCAAACACATTTGTATACATGCACTGCTTTTTTGGTGATTACTTCGACCCACACACACAAATGGTGAGTCACATATGCAAACACATTTGTAAACATGCACTGCTTTTTCGCTGATAACTTCGCCCCACACACACAAATGATACACCATTTCAAAGGTAAACTTGCTCCCTTCAGCAAGAAAAGAGCCAAACAAACCACACATTCACGATTTTATCACTAAATACAGTTTAAACATTTATTTTCATAAACCTACAGAAAGACACAATGACCTGCAGGTGGCACCTCAACCGCAAGACATTTTTTGGCCTCTACTTATCAAACCAATTTATTGTATTACCAAATTACATATATCAATACCTGTCTGTGTTCATCATCTCATGAAATACATTTACATTTGACCAGCTTAATTTTTCTGAAATTGGCTGCGCCCCGACGACCAATGTGCGAAAATTTCGCATTGGGCCAAGCTAGTATCTGTTATTAAAAATTGCAATGATAAATAGCTGTCTCATGACATAATTCTTTTTATTGAAGATATTTTTATTATATTATCCTGTAAAATAACATTTATCATAGTAGTAGTAAGGAACAACATAATAAAAGGAAAGTTATGCATTACAAACAAAACAACATATTTAATTATCTTAGTAATAATGTTGCCCCTTCTGTTTACAATATTTGCAGATATGGAGGTTTTACATTTTCAGCAAACTATTATCCACTGGCAATACAAATCAATGAAAAACATGTTAACATTTGTAAGATTCTGTAAACATCATTCTTGTTGTCGTTTCATGAGCAAAGCTGTTTCTGAAGTGATTCTGTGTATGCCTACATTCTTTCTGCCATTCCTGAGTGGCAGAACCAATTTGACATCAAGGTCCACTATATCCTATATTCTTAAAAGAGCACAGCACCATCTTATCAGTACATGCAGATCATTTGGGTATAACTATGGGACAAAGAGATGAGTGTGATCAAACACAATTTAATTCTATGGTTAAAGCAGGGGAAAGAAGAAAGGATTCCCATCCTGATGCACTGAATCAGGATATTTGCGAAGGTGTCAGAAGTCCATTTTTTGTGTCAGCATGCCGTCCACTTTGTTGCTGTTTGCTTAGCATTTCTTAGTGAATATATGGGGGACCCCAGAACCCCAGAGCCAAAATGACATAGGGTCCCCCTATAAATTAAAACCAGCAAAGGCTAAATAGACACCTGTGGTTTGTTAATATTAGCCTGGGAAAGGGTCAGAGATTTTGCCCCCAGGCTACCAACATCAGCCCACAGCCTCCTCAGAAATGGCACATCCATAAGATGAGCCAAATCTGGCACTAACATCACTCTTCCCACTTGCCTGTGACTGTGTCAAGTGGGTTAATAGATTTGTTGTTGATGTCACCTTTGTATTGTCAGGTCACATCACACCCAGGGATTAGTAACAGATAGGTGTCTATAAGCCGCACCTATTACTAACACCATGATAAGTATTGAAATAAATGCACAGCAAGAATAAAATCTTCTATTTGAAATAAAGCAAAACACCCTGTTTTACATATTGGTTTAAAAATAAAGAACAAAGTTATACTCACCTTTACTCTAAATCCATTGAAGCCCTTGTCGCCTATAAAAAAAAGACTAAAACAATAAACAACCATATCCCTCACCTGTCCAAAGTGAAGATAATGATTTAGTGAATCCTGTGTTTAGTAGGGGGTTGGACCAGATGACCAAGGAGGTCCCTTCCAACTCTAACATTCTATGATTGTTATCCATATTGTCCCACAGGGTAATCCATGATGTGACGGTCTGGGCTGAAAACCAAGAGACAATGAGGTGCTACTGACAAAGCTTAAGTGATGAGTGGTGATGTCATAGAGGTTCCACCTGTGGCTGAAGTTCTGTTCCCACCGGTAGATCACTTTGAGCTGTGATGATGAACTGTGGTGACCTCAATAAGATCACTGAGAGCACTGTGAAATAGCAAGGAAGCCTTGAGACTTTGGGTTTCTAGCTATGACTCTGACTTTGATCAACTGCAACACCACCAGGTTAACCTCTTCCTGACCTTGAACATACCCAGTATGTCATAGTTGGTAAGTGCTTGCTGACTTTGGACATACTGGGTATGTCCTGGTGTTCTTGTGCGCACATAGATAGAAGAACGATGGTGTGCACTCGGTCAGTAAGGAGCGAGGTGCTAGTGTAATGGACTAAATCCAAACGCATAAGAGTATATAAAACACTGCACTCTCTTACGGGAATTCCATGCAAAAAAGTAAGAATTTATTAATACAACCAATAAATTAAGGAGCACTACAGAATGAGCGACCAGCCAAGCATTTTGATGTTTCGATTCTCCTGAGTCTTAATCATAAGTCGCTGTATGGTTGTACATAAGAATCTGATGTGTGTAGGTGTTATGCCAGGCAATACTAGACCTGGATTGGAAGAGGTACGAGCAGCGCTCCCGCGCCTTGCTCCGAGGTAGCGTCAATCAACACACTGACAGCTCAGCACGCCCCTGTGCCAGATTGGATGGCCAAGCTGTCAATCAAAGTACTGACAGCTTCAGCACGCCCCTGTGCCGGATTGGATGGCCGAGCTGTTAGTAACTGCATCTCAGACACACTGAGGGGTGGAACCGTGACATTACCACTGTTGATGAAAAGCCATAAAATTGACTGTCCCATTTATGGCAGCTCAGTAGTTAGCATTGTATGCTTGCAGAATTGTATTTCTGGTACTGACTCTGACCAAGTGCAGCATTTCTATGAAGATTCTATCTACTTCCTTGTGTTTGTATATTTTTTCTCAAGGTATTTTTTTTCTTCTTAAACAGTAAAACAAGTTCTGATGAATGAATTTGCTATAAAATTTTGTGTCCACACAGAAATTGATTTCTTGTTTCATTTTGGACTTGGACTGATACCAATAATGACACTGTACAGTGGTGTGAAAAAGTTGACTCAATATTGCCACTGGGAATAATTAATAATAGTTAATTATAAATTATTTCAGACTAGAGATGAGCAAAATTGTTCATAAAAAGTTTGCTAATCTCAAAGTCGGCACGAACAATACATATTCAGATTCGTGTTCGGATTCCTGAGTGTTTCTCGCAAAATTCGGTAAATGATTGCGTTTCCACTAAAGCTGTCATCTTTCCAGCGGTTCTGATTGGCAGCAACAATGATTATTGTTGGTCAGAGAGCTGCGTGGATACGCTGTCAGATGTCATAGTGACCCTGCAGCTGTGACTGTGACCCCTGCTACAATAAATCATTACTGGCGGTCAGAGAGCAGCGATTCCCATGCTGTCAAATGACAGCGTGAGCCCACTTTTAAAAGTTTTCCTTCGTTCACTGGTGTCAACTGATGGCACTATTACTCCCATCAGCCCACGCCTGCTGTTGCTAACAACAGTGAGATCAGGCGCAGCTGATGGGAGTATTCATCAGCCACCACCTGCAATTTAAATAAAATATTTTTTTTTAAAAATGGTGTGGGTTCCCTGTATTATTGATAACCAGCCAGGCAAAACTGACAGCTGTAGGCTGCAACCCTCAGCTGTCAGCATTAGCAAGGCTGATTATCAAGAGTAGAGGGGTCCCCACAGAGGTTTTTAAAATTATTTATTATTTCTCATGATGAATTCACAGCTACACCCTGAGACTTTTTCTCACACTGCTAGTGGTGATCTCACCAAGGTCCCTGCAGTTCAGGTGCCCGTCTGGCACCGCAGCCTCAGTGACCGGTGGTAACCTGTTGTGAATACGTTGGAGGCGACTTCGGAGCTGGGGCTCCCTCCGTGGTTGCTGAAGATAATGAACTAATTGCTGAATGGCCTTCAGCTGGATCCGAATGGTCTGATATAAGTGACCTGAACTGCCAGCAGCCTTGCCGGTAATCAATTGTTCTTCAGGTCTTGCTTGGAGCTCAGCTTGCATTCCTGCTTTCATTCAGATAAGTGATTTGCTGTTTTTTTTTTCATCTGGTTGGATTTTCCTTGCTGGTTTGCTGCCTTGCAGTAGACTTCAACCTGGTCCCTTTTGAGGCCTGGTGCTGCATTTGTGCTCAGTTGTGTTTGCACTTTAGCTCTGTTCCAGTGTCGCTTTTTATTTGCTGAATTGCTGTGTGCTACACCAGAGATCTGATTTAGGTGGTAGAGGTCGTGTGATCTCAGGTTTTTTGTTAATCATAAGTGTTGGTATTTTTGTCAGTGTTTTTTTGGGTTACAGTCAGAATTCTCTCCTATACTTTTCTATCTAGACAGTATTGGGCCCCAGCGTTTGCTCATTATATTTTCTGTCTGTGTTCGTATTTTCCTCTTGTCTAACCGCCATAACATGTTTGGGGGCTAAACTATTTCTTTGGCTGTTCTTCTACGGGGCAGTTAGCTTTCATCTTTCTGCCTTTAGGTGTAGCTATCTCTCCAGCTGTGACGAGGCATCTAGGATCACCATAGGTGCGCTCCACGGCTACTTCTAGTGTTGCGGTTAGTTCAGGGTCCTGCAACCCAATAGTTTCCAGCCTCTCTGGTGTATTGCTACTTTGGCTATTTTTGCTATTTCTCCTCAGTTACCGAAACATAACAGTAATCTTGATGAGGACACCGCTATTCACTTAGGCTGCGCTCGCAGCAACTCATTCCCCAGTGATTCTCAGCCTGGGTGATCACATCTTGTCACTGTCCAAGTTGAAAACTATTTATCCTCAGACATGGATCACAGCATGTGACAGAACGCTGGACAGCTGGGGGATATGGCTGTTTTTTTTTTTGTTTTATTACAGGAGTATTTTTGTTGTTTATTATTTTCTTTTTATTACCGGAGACAAGGATTTCAATGGAGTGGATTTTAGTTGAGTGTAACTGTGTTTGTTATTTAAAAAAAAATGGAAAAGTGTGTTTTGTTTTTATTTGAAATAAAGAACTTTATACTTGATGTGTATTTATTTACAATATAATGGATAGGTTTCTCTCCATTACTAATCCGTGGGATTGATGTCACCAGACAATACAAGGTGACATCAACCCCACAAATATGAACCCCACTTGCTACCACTGAAGGACAAATGGGCTGGTTGTCAAAAATGGGAGAAACCCCACTCTGTTTTTTTTTAATTATTTGTTTAAATAATTAAATACCTCCGATCACAGCTGTGGGCTGTCAAATGACAGTGTGGGAGAAAAAGCTCTCTGACTGGCCGTAATGATTTTCCCACCGATCAGAGGCAGTGTTTGCCACACTGTCATGCACATGACCACGTGGCAAACTATTAATGTTCTGGCCCCCTCATTCAAGTGAATGGGGTCAGTGTTTGAGGTCAGGCTCCGGTACTGTTCTGGTACCCGAACCGATCCTTTTTTTAACTGTTTGCCGAACTCGTCAAGCCTGAACATCGAGGGGTTCGCTCATCTCTATTCCAGACTGGATAACCAATCTTCAATGTAGTATATAAAATACTCTAAAATACTAATTGGTTATAATAAGAATGCTTTTTTATCAAACTATTACCATTTTTGTATTTCATAGGTGAAGCTGCAATATAGGGTACTGATTAATGTTTTAAAAAGACCTATAGCCAATACAGCTTCAAGTTTAAAATTACTGGGTTATAAGGGCAAAAAATCTTCTCTAATATTTGCACTTAAGCCTTTGGCTGGTCTATTTATCACATTTTATTGGAGGACTCTCAGGTAATGGCCAAAATGAGATATGTATAAATCAATGCAAATGGCATATTAATAGCTCTTACAAAGTGCCCAATTTCTCCTACAAGCTTCTTCACCAGTTTAGATGACTTTAAGGCTTTCTCAGGACTAAACATAAATCTAGAAATAAAATGATATTGGAGACATTTTCTTGCTAGATTACCACACCATTTTCTTTTGGATTCATTTTACCCTTGATAAGGTTTCTATTAATAGATTTTTGTGTTGTGATTCTCCAGATAAAAATTACTTTCAACTTTTACATAAAATATACGACAAATAACCCTTATGTAGCATGTGTATGGTATTATTAGTATAAAATTTATATAGCTGCAGATCTAACAAACAGGAATCTGTCATTCTTAAGTCTTTGGAGATTCATTTGTTTGCACATTGTGTAAACTAGATGTAGATTTATCAATGGTTTAGTCTCAAAACCTAAAATCACAAAAAAGATTACCACTGTTACTAAATAGAGATAAGCAAACCCCTGGATGTTCGGCTTCGGCGAACAGTTAAAAAAAGGTTTGGTTTGGGTACCAGAACAGTACCAGAGCCCAGCCTTGAATTATGGGGGGCAAAGCATGTGCATGATAGCACAGCAAACACTGCCTCTGATCAGCGATAAAATTATTAGCACCGGTCAGAGAGCCACAGTTCTGATTCTGTCAAATGATGGCTTAAGCCCACAGCTGTGATTGGAAGTAAAAATGTTAACCTATGGTCACTGGCGTCAGCTAATGGGACTACTACTTCCATTAGCCAACGCCTGCTGCCGCTAATAACAGCGAGAACAGGCGCATCTGATGAGAGTATTCATCAGCAGGCACTTGTGCTCTAAATAAATAATTTAAAAAAAAAAGTATATTTAGCTGGAGAAATTATTGGAGAATAGATGCTGTTCCATTCATTTTCTGGTTATTATATCTTACAACAGTCAATGAACAGCAAATTAGATGGAATGGAATTGATGGCTTGTGACTATCCATCATCCTCTTGATTACATTCCAGAGGTTTTCAATGGGGTTCAGGTCTGGAGATTGGGCTGGCTATGACAGGATTTTGATGTGGTGGTCTCTTAATTTTTGCCACAAGCCATCAAACAAAGAAGAACTGCTTAAATTTTGCACCAAGAGCTGTGTGAAAGACTGGTGGAAAGCATGCCAAGATGCGTGAAAGCTGTGATTAACCCCTTCACCCCCAAGGGTGGTTTGCACGTTAATGACCGGGACAATTTTTACAATTCTGACCACTGTCTCTTTATGAGGTTATAACTCCGGAACGCTTCAACGGATCTTCGCGATTCTGAGATTGTTTTCTCGTGACATATTGTACTTCATGTTAGTGGTAAAATTTCTTCCATATAACTTGCGTTTATTTTTGAAAAAAACGCAAATATGGCGAAAATTTTGAAAATTTAGCAATTTTCAAACTTTGAATTTTTATTCCCTTAAAACAGAGAAATATGTAACACAAAATAGTTAAGAAATAACATTTCCCACATGTCTACTTTACATCAGCACAATTTTGGAATCAAAATTTTTTTTTGTTAGGAAGTTATAAGGGTTAAAAGTTGACCAGCGATTTCTCATTTTTACAACAAAATTTACAAAGCCATTTTTTTTAGGGACCACCTCTCTTTGAAGTCACTTTGAGGGGTCTACATGACAGAAAATACCCAAAAGTGACACCATTCTAAAAACTGCACCCCTCAAGGTACTCAAAACCACATTCAAGAAGTTTATTAACCCTTCAGGTGCTTCACAGGAACTAAAGCAACGTGGAAGGAAAAAATGAATATTTAACTTTTTAGCCACAAAAATGATCTTTTACAAACTTTTTTTTTATTTTCACAAGGGTAAAAGGAGAAAATGGACAGATAAGGTTGTTATGCAATTTCTCCTGAGTACGCCAATACCCCATATGTGGGGAAAACCACTGTTTGGGCACACGGCAGAGCTCGTAAGGGAAGGAGCGCCGTTTGACTTTTTCAAACTAAAATTGGCTGGAGTTGAGATTGGACGCCATGTCGCGCTTGGAGAACCTCTGATGCGCCTAAACAGTGGAAACCCCCCACAAGTGACACCATTTTGGAAACTAGACCCCCTAAGGTACTTATCTAGATATGTTGTGAGCACTTTGAACCCCCAAGTGTTTCACAAAAGTTTATAATGCCTGGGTGTGAAAAAAAAAAAAAAAAATCCACAAAAATGATTTTTTATTCCTAAATTTTTGAATTTTCCCAAGGAAATTGGACCCCAAAAGTTGTTGTCCAATTTGTCCTGAGTACGCTGATACCCCATATGTGGGGGTGGAAAACTGTTTGGGCGCACGGCAGGGCTTGGAAAGGAAGTAGTAATGTTTTGGAATGCAGACGTTGATGGTGGTCATGTTCCGTTTGCAGTGCCCCAGATGAGCCTAAACAGTGGAAATCCCCCACAAGTGACCCCATTTTGGAAACTAGACCCCATAAGGAACTTATCTAGATCTTTGGTGAGCACTTTGAACCCCCAAGTGCTTCACACAAGTTTATAATGCCCGGGCATGAAAATAAAAAATCCTATTTTTTTCCCACAAAAATTATCTTTTAGTCACTAATTTTTTATTTTCCCAAGGGTATCAGGAGAAATTGGACCACAAACGTTGTTGTCCAATTTGTCCTGAGTACGCTGATGCCCCACATGTGGGGGGGAACCACTGTTTGGGCGCACGGCAGAGCTCGGAAGGGAAGGAGCACCATTTGACTTTTTCCAACCAAAATTGGCTGGAATTGAGATTGGATGCCATGTTGCATTTGGAGAGCCCCTGATGTGCCTAAACAGTGGAAACCCCCCACAAATGACCCCATTTGGGAAACTAGACCCCCTAAGGAACTTATCTAGATCTTTGGTGAGCAATTTGAACCCTCAAGTGCTTCACACAAGTTTATAACGTAGAGCCGTAAAATTTAAAAATCATATTTTTTCCACAAAAATGATCTTTTCACCCGAATTTTTATTTTTCCAAGGGTAACAAGACTCCAAAAGTTATTGTGCAATTTGTCCTGAGTACACTGATACCCCATATGTGGGGGTATACCACTGTTTGGGTGCATGGCAGAGTTTGGAAGGGAAGGAGCGCCGTCTCACTTTTTCAACGCAGAATTGGCTGGACGCCATGTCGTGTTTGGAGAGCTCCTGATCTGCCTAAACAGTGGAAACCCCCCACAAATGACACCATTTTGGAAACTAGACCCCTCAAGGAACTTATCTAGATGTGTGGTGAGAACTTTGAACCCCCAGGTGTTTCACTAAAGTTTATAACGTACAGCCTTAAAATAAAAAATCCTTTTTTTTTTTTACAAAAATGATTTTTTCGCCCCCAATATTTTATTTTCACAAGGGTAACAGAAGAAATTGGAACCCAAAAGTTGTTGTCCAATTTGTCCTGAGTACGCTGATACCCAATATGTAGGAGAAAACTATTGTATGGGTGCACGTCAGGGCTCGGAAGGGAAGTAGTGACGTTTTGGATTGCAGACTTTGATGGAATGGTCTGGGGGCGTCATGTCGCATTTGGAGAGCCCCTGATACGCCTAAACAGTGGAAACCCCCCACAAGTGACCCCATTTTGGAAAATAGACCCCACAAGGAACTTATCTAGATGTGTGGTGAGCACTTTGAACCCCGAAGTGCTTCACAGAAGTTTATAACGCACAGCCGTAAAAATAAAAAATCCTTTTTTTTTTTACAAAAATGATTTTTTCGCCCCCAATATTTTATTTTCACAAGGGTAACAGGAGAAATTGGACCCCAAAAGTTGTTGTCCAATTTGTCCTGAGTACGCTGATACCCAATATGTGGGAGAAAACTACTGTATGGGCGCATGTCAGGGCTCGGAAAGGGAAGTAGTGACGTTTTGGATTGCAGACTTTGATGGAATGGTCTGGGGGCGTCATGTCGCATTTGGAGAGCCCCTGATGCGCCTAAACAGTGGAAACCCCCCACAAGTGACCCCATTTTGGAAAATAGACCCCACAAGGAACTTACCTAGATGTGTGGTGAGCACTTTGAACCCCGAAGTGCTTCACAGAAGTTTATAACGCACAGCCGTAAAAATAAAAAATCCTTTTTTTTTTTACAAAAATGATTTTTTCGCCCCCAATATTTTATTTTCACAAGGGTAACAGAAGAAATAGGACAAATTTCACAATAACTCTTGGGGTCCAGAGTATGCTGATACCCCATATGTGGGGATAAACTACTGTTTGGACGCATGGCAGAGCTCAGAAGTGAAGGAACACCGTTTGACTTTTTCAAAGCAGAATTGGCTGGAATGGAGATCAGACGCCATGTCACATTTGGAGAGCCCCTGATGTGCCTAAACAGCGGAAACCCCCCAATTCTAACTCCAACCCTAACCCCAACACACCCCTAACCCTAGTCCCAACCCTAATCCCAACCCTAACCCTAATCCAAACTCTAACCTTAATCCTAACTTTAGCGCCAACCCTAACCCTAACTTTAGCCGAAACCCTAACCCTAACCCTAATGGGAAAATGGAAATAAATACATTTTTTTTATTTTATTATTTTTCCCTAACTAAGGGGGTGATAAAGGGGGGTTTGATTTACTATTTATAGCGGTTTTTATGATTGGCAGCTGTCACGCTAAAAGACGCTTTTTATTGCAAAAACTAGTTTTTTGCATCGCCACATTTTGAGAGCTATAATTTTTGCATATTTTGGCCCACAATGTCATGTGAGGTCTTAATTTTTGCGGGACGAGGTGACGCTTTTATTGGTATCATTTTTGAGCACGTGACATTTTTTGATCGCTTTTTATTTCGATTTTTGGGAGGTTAGAATGAACAAAAATCAGCAATTCATGAATTTCTTTTGGGTGAGGCGTTTTTATTGTTCCGCGTGTGGTAAAATCGATAAAGCAGTTTTATTCTTCGGGTCAGTACGATTATGGCGATACCTCATTTATATAATTTTTTTATGTTTTGGCGCTTTTATAGAATAAAAACAATTTTATATAAAAAATAATTATTTTTGCATCGCTTTATTCTGCGAGCTATAACTTTTTTATTTTTTTGCTGATTATGCTGAGTTATGGCTCGTTTTTTGGGGACAAGATGACGTTTTCAGCGGTACCATGTTTATTTATATCCGTCTTTTTGATCGCGTGTTATTCCACTTTTTGTTCAGCGGTATGATGATAAAGCACTGATTTTTTGCTTCGTTTTTATTTTTTATTTTTTAAGGGGTTCACAAAAGGGGTTAACTAGTGGGACAGTTTTATAGGGGGGGTCGTTACGGACGCGGCGATACCATATATGTGTACTTTTATTGTTTTATTTTTTTTATTTACAATAAGTAATGAATTTATTGGGGAATATTTTTTTTTTTTTTTTTTTAATTTTGGATTTTTTTTTACACATGTTTATTTTTACTTTTTTTACTTTTTTACTTTGTCCCAGGGTGGGACATCACTGTATTTCATCAGATCGCTGGTGTGACAGTGTGCACAGCACTCTGTCACACCAGCGATGTGACAGGCAGTGCAGGACGCTTCCTCATGCCTGCTCTCGGCAGGCACTGAGGAAGCCGCCTCCCTCCAGGACCCCAGCGCCATCTTGGATCCGGGTCCTGGGAGGGAGGAAGCCCTCAGAGCAGCGCGATCACATCGCGCTGGTCTGAGGGTCTCAGGGGGGCGCGCAGGGAGCCCCCACCCTGCGCGATCCTCCCCTGTGCCCCCAGTACACCGCGATCATGTTTGATCGCGGTGCGCAAGGGGTTAATGTGCCGGGAGCGGTCCGTGACTGCTCCTGACACACAGTCACGGGTGTCAGCTGTGATAATCAGCTGACACCCGGCGGCGATTAGCTGCGCTCCCCGGGAGCGCAGCTAATCGCCTATGACGTACTATCCCGTCCATGGTCAGAATGGCACGGGTTTTATGGACGGGATAGTACGTCTAATGTCAGAGAGGGGTTAAAAATCATGATTATTCCACAAAATTATGATTTCTGAATTCTTCCTGAGTTAAAACATTAGTATTGTAGTTTCTAAATGATTATGAACTTGTTTTCTTTGCATTATTTGAGGTCCGAATGCACTGGTTCTTTATTTAATTTTGACCATTTCTCACTTTGTGAAAAAAATACAAAATTTTTAGACATGTCAGTAGTTTATAGAATAAAAGAACAATTAACATGTTACTCAAAAATATACCTATAAAGAGAAAAATCAGACAAGCTGAAAATTTTGCAGTGGTCTCTTAATTTTTGCCAGAGCTGTATATATATATATGTTAAGGGTCGAGTTCCCGCTTCTGCACAAAGGGAATCTCGAGCCATTCCGGCTGCGGTCTCCCATTCGTCTCCGGCCACAGTGGACTCTGCTCAGCTTAGACGTCGGTCCCAGCGTCTCGCCCAGTCTGGCAGTGTGCAGAGGATTACTGTTGCTCCTCCAGACTCTGCTATTGTGGCCAGTACTGGTTAGCAGCGAGCAGACATCTTTAGGACAACGTCCTTGTTTTTCCCTTCTGAGCATGCCCAGGGTGAGATCTCTCATTGGAGATCAGGGATCACATGCTCAGGTACTTCAGCAGCTCCTATTGGTCTGCCAGGAAGGTCCTGTGACTACTGGTGTTCTGGAACAAGTTTCATTGGTCCTTGTTTCTGGCAGGTCCTGTAGCTGTTCCTATAAAAGGGTAGCATGGCTGGGCCGCCATGCGCTAGTATCAACCATTATATGCTTTGTGCCAGTGTGGTCATGCGTGTGTGTGGTTAGGGCCCGGCTGAAATAAGCCCCTAGAATACCGACTTAATCGGTGAGGAGTTTGGTATGCTAGCTGGTCAGGGTCGGTGTCCTAGATGCCCTAGATTACCGGCATAACCGGTGAGAAGTTTGATTGCCGTATTCAGGGTCTGACGTTCAGACGCCATAGATTGCGGGTGACTCCCGCGAGGACATTAGCGCATGATCACGTTCTATATTCGCTTAGCTCTTAACTGTGTACCAGGGTGCCTGACGGAACACAGAACTTTTTCTCAGCGGCTCTGTGACATAACAGGGTTCGCTTTCAACGCTAGACAGCGCCCTAGCGTGTTTATTTTGCGACTCAGTGGTGTCAAGTGAGTTTGCACACATCGCCATATAGCGCTGCGGCATTCCTTCTAGCGGCTCTGTGGAATAACAGAGTTCGCACATATTGCCACAGCGCATTGCGGCTTTTATTTTGGCGACTCTGCGGAATAACAGAGTTCGCGTCTTGTGCCATTTTACTAGCAGCAGGATCTGCCTGCACGGTGGACCCGGGCTGCGAATGCACCTCTCTACCTCATATATTTGGTGCGTTGCGCAGACCCTAACATATATATATATATATATATATATATATATATAATGTAATCTTTTTGTTTTATTTACTAGATATAGGTGACAGATGATAAATAGTGTTGAGCGATACTTTCCAATATCCAAAAATATCGGATCGGAATGGTATCGCCGATATCACTAAAATATCGGCGATACCGATACCGGAAGTCCCATGTAAGTCTATGGGACAGAAATATCGTAACTAAAAAAACCTCTTTCTTTCCTTGTAAACACTAAATAAACACATAGAATACATATATATATATATAATATATATATATATATACATGTCATTGTGACATACAGTATATATATACATATATTTATAGTTTATACACTTCTACATAGTAAAATAGCCTCTGATTCAATTGCCGGGTAAAGCCGGCTTTTGTGAAAAGACAGAAGCACCCGACATGAAATGACACTTGGTTTACATAGAGTTAACCATGTCTTTTCATGTAGTTTGATATCTGATTTGCACTAACAATTACATCAGTCTATGTGTGCAAAATTTCACACCTGTAGGGGTTAATTAAAGGTGTAAATTCGTTGTAAAAAAAACGGACTTTTTTGCTACGAATTTACACCTTTAATTAACCCCTACAGGTGTGAAATTTTGCACACATAGACTGATGTAATTGTTAGTGAAAACAATAGATCAAACAACTTGAAATGACATAGTTAACTCTATGTAAACCAAGTGTCATTTCATGTCGGGTTCTGCATTTTCACAAAAGCCGGCAATTGAATTAGCGGCTATTATACTATGTAGAAGTGTATGAACTATAAATATAAATATATATATATATATATATGTGTCACAAATTCAATGACATGTATATATATATGAGGTGTAAAATTGTTGAAAAAAAATGCGTGGGCTCCCGCCCTATTTTCGCAACCAGACAGACAAAGCCAGCGAGTGGGGGCAGATAATAATAGCCCAGAAAGGGACCATTATTTTTGGCCCCCCCTGGCTACTAACATCTGCCCCCAGACACCCCAGAAAAGACAAATCTATAATTAGATTCGCCCTTTCTGGCACTTTGCCCGTCTATTCCCATTGCCCTGTAGCGGTGGCGAATGGGTTAATATGGGGTTAACCCCTTCACCCCCAAGGGTGGTTTGCACGTTAATGACCGGGCCAATTTTTACAATTCTGACCACTGTCTCTTTATGAGGTTATAACTCTGGAACGCTTCAACGGATCTTCGCGATTCTGAGATTGTTTTCTCGTGACATATTGTACTTCACGTTAGAAGTAAAATTTCTTCGATATAACTTGCGTTTATTTTTGAAAAAAACGCAAATATGGCGAAAATTTTTAAAATTTTGCAATTTTCAAACTTTGAATTTTTATTCCCTTAAAACAGAGAAATATATCACACAAAATAGTTAAGAAATAACATTTCCCACATGTCTACTTTACATCAGCACAATTTTGGAACCAAAATTTTTTTTGTTAGGAAGTTATAAGGGTTAAAAGTTGACCAGCGATTTCTCATTTTTACAACAAAATTTACAAAGCCATTTTTTTTAGGGACCACCTCTCATTTGAAGTCACTTTGAGGGGTCTATATGGCAGAAAATACCCAAAAGTGACACCATTCTAAAAACTGCACCCCTCAAGCTACTCAAAACCACATTCAAGAAGATTATTAACCCTTCAGGTGCTTCACAGGAACTAAAGCAACGTGGAAGGAAAAAATGAATATTTAACTTTTTAGCCACAAAAATGATCTTTTACAAACTTTTTTTTTATTTTCACAAGGGTAAAAGGAGAAAATGGACAGATAAGGTTGTTATGCAATTTCTCCTGAGTACGCCAATACCCAATATGTGGGGGAAAACCACTGTTTGGGCACACGGCAGAGCTCGTAAGGGAAGGAGCGCCGTTTGACTTTTTCAAACTAAAATTGGCTGGAATTGAGATTGGACGCCATGTCGTGTTTGGAGAGCCCCTGATGCGCCTAAACAGTGGAAACCCCCACAAGTGACACCATTTTGGAAACTAGACCCCCTAAGGTACTTATCTAGATCTGTTGTGAGCACTTTGAACCCCCAAGTGTTTCACAAAAGCTTATAATGCCTGGGTGTGAAAAAAAAAAAAAAACAATTTTCCACAAAAATGATTTTTTAGTCCCAAATTTTGAATTTTCCCAAGAAAATTGGACCCCAAAAGTTGTTGTCCAATTTGTCCTGAGTACGCTGATACCCCATATGTGGGGGGGGGGAACTGTTTGGGTGCACGGCAGGGCTTGGAAAAGAAGTAGTAACGTTTTGGAATGCAGACGTTGATGGGGGTCATGTTCCGTTTGCAGTGCCCCAGATGAGCCTAAACAGTGGAAACCCCCCAGAAGTGACCCCATTTTGGAAACTATACCCCTAAGGAACTTATCTAGATCTTTGGTGAGCACTTTGAACCCCCAAGTGCTTCACACAAGTTTATAATGCCCGGGCATGAAAATAAAAAATCCTATTTTTTTCCCACAAAAATTATCTTTTAGTCACTAATTTTTTATTTTCTCAAGGGTAACAGGAGAAATTGGACCAACAAAGTTGTTGTACAATTTGTCCTGAGTACGCTGATACCCCATATGTGGGTGGGAACCACTGTTTGGGCGCACGGCAGAGCTCGGAATGGAAGGAGCACCATTTGACTTTTTCCAACCAAAATTGGCTGGAATTGAGATTGGATGCCATGTTGCATTTGGAGAGCCCCTGATGTGCCTAAACAGTGGAAACCCCCCACAAATGACCCCATTTTGGAAACTAGACCCCTAAGGAACTTTTCTAGATCTTTGGTGAGCAATTTGAACCCCCAAGTGCTTCACACAAGTTTATAACGTAGAGCCGTAAAATTTAAAAATCATATTTTTTCCACAAAAATGATCTTTTCACCCCAATTTTTATTTTTCCAAGGGTAACAAGACTCCAAAAGTTATTGTGCAATTTGTCCTGAGTGCGCTGATACCCCATATGTGGGGGTAAACCACTGTTTGGGTGCATGGCAGAGTTTGGAAGGAAGGAGCGCCGTCTGACTTTTTCAACGCAGAATTGGCTGGACGCCATGTCGTGTTTGGAGAGCTCCTGATCTGCCTAAACAGTGGAAACCCCATAAATGACGCCATTTTGGAAACTAGACCCCTCAAGGAACTTATCTAGATGTGTGGTGAGAACTTTTAACCCCAGGTGTTCACTAAAGTTTATAACGTACAGTCGTAAATTAAAAAATCTTTTTTTTTTTTACAAAAATGATTTTTTCGTCCCCAATATTTTATTTTCACAAGGGTAACAGAAGAAATTGGAACCCAAAAGTTGTTGTCCAATTTGTCCTGAGTACGCTGATACCCAATATGTGGGAGAAAACTACTGTATGGGCGCACGTCAGGGCTCGGAAGGGAAGTAGTGACGTTTTGGATTGCAGACTTTGATGGAATGGTCTGGGGGCGTCATGTCACATTTGGAGAGCCCCTGATGCACCTATACAGTGGAAACCCCCACAAGTGACCCCATTTTGGCAAATAGACCCCACAAGGAACTTATCTAGATTTTTGGTGAGCACTTTGAACCCCGAAGTGCTTCACAGAAGTTTATAACGTACAGCCGTAAAAATAAAAAATCTTTTTTTTTTTTACAAAAATGATTTTTTCGCCCCCAATATTTTTTTTCACAAGGGTAACAGAAGAAATTGGAACCCAAAAGTTGTTGTCCAATTTGTCCTGAGTACGCTGATACCCAATATGTGGGAGAAAACTACTGTATGGGCGCACGTCAGGGCTCGGAAGGGAAGTAGTGACGTTTTGGATTGCAGACTTTGATGGAATGGTCTGGGGGCGTCATGTCACATTTGGAGAGCCCCTGATGCACCTATACAGTGGAAACCCCCCACAAGTGACCCCATTTTGGCAAATAGACCCCACAAGGAACTTATCTAGATGTGTGGTGAGCACTTTGAACCCCGAAGTGCTTCACAGAAGTTTATAACGTACAGTCGTAAAAATAAAAAATCTTTTTTTTTTTTACAAAAATGATATTTTTTGCCCCCAATATTTTATTTTTACAAGGGTAACAGGAGAAATTGGACCCCAAAAGTTGTTGTCCAATTTGTCCTGAGTACGCTGATACCCAATATGTGGGAGAAAACTACTGTATGGGCGCACGTCAGGGCTCGGAAGGGAAGTAGTGACGTTTTGGATTGCAGACTTTGATGGAATGGTCTGGGGGCGTCATGTCGCATTTGGAGAGCCCCTGATGTGCCTAAACAGTGGAAACCCCCCACAAGTGACCCCATTTTGGAAAATAGATCCCACAAGGAACTTGTCTAGATGTGTGGTGAGCACTTTGAACCCCGAAGTGCTTCACAGAAGTTTATAACGCACAGCCGTAAAAATAAAAAATCCTTTTTTTTTTTTTGCAAAAATGATTTTTTTGCCCCAATATTTTATTTTTACAAGGGTAACAGGAGAAATTGGACCCCAAAAGTTGTTGTCCAATTTGTCCTGAGTACGCTGATATCCAATATGTGGGAGAAAACTACTGTATGGGTACACGTTGGGGCTCGGAAGGGAAGTAGTGACGTTTTGGATTGCAGACTTTGATGGAATGGTCTGGGGGCGTCATGTCGCATTTGGAGAGCCCCTGATGCGCCTAAATAGTGGAAATCCCCAACAAGTGACCCCATTTTGGAAAATAGACCCCACAAGGAACTTATCTAGTTGTGTGGTGAGCGCTATGAAGCCCCAAGTGCTTCATAGAAGTTTATAATGTACAGCCGTAAAAACAAAAAAATATTTTTTTTTGTACAAAAATGATATTTTCGCCCCCAGTTTTTTATTTTCCCAAGGGTAGCAGAAGAAATAGGACAAATTGCACAATAACTCTTGGGGTCCAGAGTACGCTGATACCCCATATGTGGGGATAAACTACTGTTTGGGCGCATGGCAGAGCTGAGAAGTGAAGGAGCACCGTTTGACTTTTTCAACGCAGAATTGGCTGGAATTGAGATCAGACGCCATGTCACATTTGGAGAGCCCCTGATGTGCCTAAACAGCGGAAACCCCCCAATTCTAACTCCAACCCTAACCCCAACACACCCCTAACCCTAGTCCCAACCCTAACCACAAACCTAACCCTAACACACCCCTAATCCCAACCCTAACCCTAATCGTAACTTTAGCGCCAACCCTAACCCTAACTTTAGCCGCAACCCTAACCCTAACCCTAATGGGAAAATGGAAATAAATACTTTTTTTTAATTTTATTATTTTTCCCTTACTAAGGGGGTGATAAAGGGGGGTTTGATTTACTATTTATAGCGGGTTTTTATGATTGGCAGCTGTCACGCTAAAAGACGCTTTTTATTGCAAAAATAGTTTTTGCATCATCACATTTTGAGAGCTATAATTTTTGCATATTTTGGCCCACAGAGTCATGTGAGGTCTTATTTTTTGCGGGACGAGTTGACGTTTTTATTGGTACCATTTTTGAGCACGTGACGTTTTTTGATCGCTATTTATTTCGATTTTTGGGAGGTTAGAATGAACAAAAATCAGCAATTCATGAATTTCTTTTGGGGGAGGCGTTTATACCGTTCCGCGTGTGGTAAAATTGATAAAGCAGTTTTATTCTTCGGGTCAGTACGATTATGGCGATACCTCATTTATATCATTTTTTCATGTTTTGGCGCATTTATAGAATAAAAACTATTTTATATAAAAAATAATTATTTTTGCATCGCTTTATTCTGCGAGCTATAACTTTTTTATTTTTTCACTAATGATGCTTTATGACGGCTCGTTTTTTGCGGGACAAGATGACGTTTTCAGTGGTACCATGTTTTTTTATATCGGTCTTTTTGATCGCGTGTTATTCCACTTTTTGTTCGGCGGTATGATGATAAAGCATTGATTTTTTGCTTCGTTTTTTTTTTTTTTTAAGGGGTTCACTAAAGGGGTTAACTAGTGGGACAATTTTATAGGGGGGGTCGTTACGGACGCGGCGATACCAAATATGTGTACTTTTATTGCTTTGTTTTTTTTATTTACAGGAAGAAGTGAATTTATTGGGGAATATATTTTTTTTTTTTTATTTATTTTGGATTTTTTTTTATAACACGTTTATTTTTATTTTTTTAACTTTTTTACTTTGTCCCAGGGTGGGACATCACAGTATTTTATCAGATCGCTGGTGTGACAGTGTGCACAGCACACTGTCACACCAGCGATCGCACAGGCATAGATGCAGGCTTCTCAGTGCCTGCTCTCGGCAGGCACTGAGGTAGCCGCCTCCCTCCAGGACCCCAGCGCCATCTTGGATCCGGGTCCTGGGAGGGAGGAAGCCCTCAGAACAGCGCGATCACATCGCGCTGCTCTGAGGGTCTCAGGGGGGCGCGCAGGGAGCCCCCACCCTGCGCGATCCTCCCCTGTGCCCCCAGTACACCGCGATCATGTTTGATCGCGGTGTGCAAGGGGTTAATGTGCCGGGAGCGGTCCGTGACCGCTCCTGACACACAGTCATGGGTGTCAGCTGTGATAATCAGCTGACACCCGGCGGCGATTAGCTGCGCTCCCCTCAGGAGCGCAGCTGATCGCCTATGACGTACTATCCCGTCCCCGGTCATACGGGCCCAGGTACCATGGACGGGATAGTACGTCCGATGGCAGTAAGGGGTTAAAGCCACCTTGCTATTGAAAGGTGACCTTAAGCCAGGTTAATAATTGAGAGCTGTCAATTAGACAACTATCAATTATTAATCCTATTGCATGAAATAAAAATAAAACACACACACTTTAATTAAAAATCATTTTAATGAAATAAAGACACATGTTTTTGACCATCTTTTAGTTTACTGCAAAAACCATTTCCTGTAATAAAAATAAAATAAAAAAGCAAAATTATTCTTACCTATCCCATGCACAGTCAGGTCCCACGGTGTAATCCTTCAGAAAGGGTTAATGTTTACTGCAGGGACCGCAGCTAATGATGCAGCCTCACAGTAAACCCCCAAATGAATGAGCTCCTCTCCTGGCTGACAGGAGAGGAAGTGGAAAGCTTAATTGATTGCTTTCCACTTTCACTTCAGGTCAGCCAGGGACACAATCAGTGACATCAGAGGGAACTGATTAACAAAAATAGGGGTTCCCTTCGAAAAAAAATGGCGTGGGGTCCCCCCTATTTTTGTTAACCAGCCTGATGAAGCAGACTGCTGAGCAGTGGCGTACCGTGAATGAAGCAGACCATGCAGCTGCTATGGGGCCCGGACAGGTGAGGGGGCCCGCGACGGTCGGGTAGCTGTGCTGACACAGTACTACCAGGGGGTCGGCGGGGGAGGGGGAGCGCAGCTCTTCTATATACTCACCCCTCCTGGTGCGGTCTCTGCAGCCCCTGCTCTTCTCCCACGGTCTCCGACCCTGTGTTCAGCGGTCAGGTGGTACCGCTCATTACAGTCATGAATATGCACATATTCATGACTGTAATGAGCGGTCCTGCGTGACCGCTGAACACTGGCGGCGGAGACCGCGGGAGAAGAGCAAGGGCTGCAGAGACCGCGCCGGTGGAAGGGTGAGTATAAGGGATATTTACCTGTCCCGTTCGACCGTTGCTCGCGTCCTCTTGCTGCAATGTTCAGGTCAGAGGGCGCGATGACGTCGTTAGTGCGCACCGCGCCCTCTGCCTGATCATTCACTGCTGGAGGACCCCGAAGACAGCGGCGCTCAGCAGTGGAGAGAGGACAGGTAAATATCTCAGGTGCCGGGGCCCTGAGCGAGCGGTGACATCGGCACCTGGTGTCACCCCCTGCTCAGGACACGGGCACCTGGCCCCCAGCGACGAGAGCTGAGTATGTCTTTTTTTTTTTGGTTGCAGCAGCTGCGGCAGCATAAGGGCCTATACTATGGAGCATCTATGGGGGCACAATCTATGGGGGCATGATCTATGGAGCAACTATGGGGGCACAATCTATGGGGGCATAATACATTTTTTTGTTTAATGTGTCCCCTCACTGTGCTGGCACTTTACATTTACAATGGCTCTGGGTTTTTTTTTTTTGGGGGGGGGCCCATTCAGACTTTTGCTATGGGGCCCCATGATTTCTATGTACGCCCCTGCTGCTGAGGCATGGTATTTAAGGCTGTTAAGGAGCCAATATCCATGGACCTTGCCAGCAGCGTCGGACTGGAGTACCTTGGGCCCACCAGAGAAAAATTATTCTTGGGGCCCACCATCATACTTCCCAACCTTTGAAGAAGGGAAAGAGGGACAAAGGCTGTGGCACGCTGTGCTTGTTGCAGCAAATTTTAGGCCATGCCACGTTGCACCACAGACTGTCCAGGAGTTGGTGGATGCTTTAGTCCAGGTGTGGGAGAGATCCCTCAGGAGACCATCCGTCGCGCTCATCAGGAGCATGCCCAGAAGTTGTAGGGAGGTCATACAGCATACCTCCCAAATTTGGAAGACAGGAAAGAGGATTAAAGGCTGCGGCGCGTGTTGCGCGCCGCTGCAAATTTTAAGCCACGCCCCGACCACACCCATTTCACAGCTAATCACACCCATATCCTCGCCCCAACCGTACCCATGCCGATACAGCTGACCCTCCGATGACGGTTGGGGGGCCCACTGCTGGCACCAGGCCCCCCCACCGCCTGTTCCGGCCCCATAGCTTCCGGGCGGCAGAGCAGGGAGAGCGATTCTCCCTGCTCTGCCGCAGAATGTAACTGTATCGGCGTGCTGTGCACGCCGATACAGTTACTGTAGCGTAGGTCCGGGTGGGCCCTCTCAGAGCGCGGGGCCCGGGGCCACCGCCCCCTCTGCCCCGCGACCTATCCTTTCAAATCAGGGCCCACCACGCAGGAGCTGGGGCCCAACGGAGGTTTCTCCGGTGTCCCGGTGGCTCAGTCCGACCCTGCTTGCCAGCCTGATAATACCAGGCCACAGCAGTCTGCTTATCTTTGCTGGTTAACAAAAATAGGGGATCCCGTCGAAAAAATTAGCGTGGGGTCCCCCCTATTTTTGTTAACCAGCCAGATGAAGCAGACTGCTGAGGCCTGGTTTTTCAGGCTGGTGATGAGCCAATATCCATGGACCTTGCCAGCCTGATAAAACCAGGCCACAGCAGTCTGCTTAACTTGGCTGGTTAACAAAAATAGGGGATCCCCTCGAAAAAAAAAAAACGGCGTAGGGGTCCCCCTATTTTTGTTAACCAGCCAAGTAAAATGCAGACTGCTGCGGCCTGGTATTAAAAGACTGTCAAGGCCCATGGATTTTGGCCCTCAACAGCCTGATAATACCAGGCTACAGCAGCCCCACATTTGGCGCATCAAAAGATGTGCCAATTGTGGCACTTTACCCGGCTCTTCCCACTGCCCTGTAGCGGTGGCAAGTGGGGTAATAAGGGGTTAATGTCACCGTTGATTGCACGGTGACAATAAGCCCGGTTAATAATGGAGAGGTGTCAATAAGACACCGATCCATTATTAATCCCAAAGTTTTTAAATGTATAAAAAAAAGACACAGCAAGAAAAAAGTATTTTAATGAAATGAAAGAGACAACACAGTTTTCATTTCTTTTATTATACTCTCATTCCTGCGACGCCATCGATCTCCTGTAAAAAAAGGAAAAAAAACAAACCAACAGTATACCACCTGTCCGACGCAGTCCATAGTAACGACTGTCCCACGACGATCCAGCTCTGCTACATCGGAATGACAGGCAGAGGCTGTCATCCCGGCGCAGCACAGCTGATTACCTGCTTCCCCGGCGGTGACGTCATCGGACTGACTGCTTTATGGCCGAGATTACCCAGCAGTCACTGCAGTTATCGCGAGAAACTGCATGTGACCACCGGGGAAAGATGATGGCGGCCATCAACCAGTCCAGGCCGTGACCACCGGAGATCTTCTGCCAGGTAAGTGCCGCTGACTCCTGACAGACCCGACCGACGGACACTCACAGTGACAGTGACAATTCCGATTCCGGTATACGATATATGAGAAATATCGAAAGTCAATATCGAAAGTCCGATACAGCTAATATCGGCCGATACCCGATACTTGCGGTATCGTATCGCTCAACACTAATGATAAACTGAAAAGTGGACAATGATAGCTTAATAAAGTTAATTATTAATTAATAATTATTAATATGACTGGTAAAAACTCGTTTTCACTTGAATAGAAAGGTACATTCACATTGTTGGATTTTACTCTCTTATTGAAAACAAGGAGAAAAAACTTTACAAAGCAATATACATACAAAGTGTTGAATATAGCAGCTATCTGACATAGAAATGTCAATGTTAGTGTTCTACTATTTAGAAAAGTACCCTGGAAATTGCTTTTGCATCTACCAATCATTACCTGCTTTCATTTTGAATTTAATGGCATATAATGAAATCTAATGACAGTACCTTGAAAACATTTTTACATGGCTTGAATCAGTTTTTTTCTGTGTTCACAGCATTTAGTAATGTATTCCATAGTATTCAACTAACAGAATTGAAGTTAATCACCCCTAGCTGTAGCAGACTTAATATTTCATTTCTCTCTTCACAACATCTTTATGACTCATTGAGTTAAAAAGGTTGTGCTGGTTTCCCCCAATGATTAGCTCATAGCATGGATCATGTGCTTGACAAGTTAAATTTTTCCTAAAAAGGCTATCTTTGTACTGAATGGCTGAGCCAAGTTGCCTCACTTTCTACTTGGTATATTATAGAGGTGTACACTCATGTAAATTCATAGGTCAATGCCAGGGGTGATCATTGAGAGTGAAAGCCCCCCTTATCTGCCCCCCTGGTCCATTAGCCACTACTTGCATATACACATTTATATGCATATTTACATTAGGCACATACAGTCATGGCAAAAAGTATTGGCACCCTTGAAATTGTTCAAGAAAGTGAAGCATTTTTCCCAAAAAATTATTGCAATTACACATGTTTTGTTTTTCACATGTTTATTTCCATTGTGTGTATTGGAACAACACAAAAACAGAGGGAAAAAAGGCAAATTGGACATAATTTCACACAAATCCCCCAAAATAGGCTAGACAAAATTGTTGGGACCTTTCCAAAAATGTGGGTAAACAACTTTGCTTCAAGCATGTGATACTCATTCGAACTCAACTCTGGCATGTAACAGATGTGGGAAATATGTATATCAAACGTCAAACCAGACAAAAAATATGAGAAGTTGACTTAATAGCTGCACTGTTGTTTGTGTGTGCCACACTAAACATGAAGAATAGAGAGAGGAGAAAAGAACTTTCTGAGGACTTCATATGCAAAATAGTTTAAAAATATCAACAATCCCAAAGTTACAAGTGATGCTGAGCGAGCATACTTGGTAATGCTTGGTACTTGTTCAAGCATCACTGTACTCGGCGAGTGCCGAGCATTTCCAGGATTGCTCGGCGGGAGTTCTGGCCCATGCCCTGCATGTTTGGTGCTCTTTATAGCCCCAAACAACATGCAGGAATTGTCTGCCATGCACTGTAATGCCGCAGCCATCTTGGTTGTGGCATTACAGTGATTGGATGGCCGCACTGCATCATCAGGTGTATAAGAGACCTGGCACCACCGTGCTCATCACAGTCTGCTTCAGAATCAGCTAGTGTAGGGAGAGCTGCTGCCAAGATAGGGTCAGATACACATATTCAGCTAAATCAACAGTCCTTCTAAGGACTAATTACGAGGTATATAGATTGTAATGCTAGGTAGGCAGGGAGTGTAAGTGCGTATATACATATCAGTGCAAGGCATGCAGGCACTGTATGCAGGTACACAGAAATCATTAGAAGGCAGGCATTGTATGTGGTATACTTCACTGCATACATCAAGAGGGTCTATTCTATTACTGTCTGCTGCTGCCTATTACATATATTGACCATATATACATATCACTAGGTATCAGTGGCCAGGAAAATCTTAATCCTTATTTTATTCCAAAGCAATATAGGACCCCCTTTTTTTCTCCATTTGCTTGTTGACACTGCAGAATTAAGCCAGATCCTTTTCATAGTACAGCGTGAAAATCCAGCTATTTTACACGGGTTTGCCCATCCCAGCCATCACATCTGAGTGCGCAGAAATTTCTGACATTTTTGTGGTACTGTTAAATTTTTTTGAAGTGTCTTATATAATTTCTTGACACCATTTTGCTGCCCAAAAAATATTTAGCTGCCAAAAAAATATTTAGTTACAAGGCAGATATTTTACGCTGGGTTTTGTCTGCCACACGGATCGCATATCATTGCGGTAAAAATTGTGTCATTTCAGGCATCCATTAATTTTTTTTGTTGTGTCTTAGCCTACTTGTTGACACAATTTAGCTGGGCAAAAAAAAATACAGGCCAGATATTTGAAAGTGGGCTATCTCCGTCAGACACCTCATCTCTCTGTGGGCTACAAAATGTGGCATTTCAGGCCTCCATTCAACTGTTTTTGCTGTCTGTTACCTTAGTTCTATAAACTATTTTGGGGTAAAAAACAAAAAATACAGGCCACATATTGAACAGTGTGGTATCTCCATCAGACGCCTCATCTAACTGGGAACAACAAATTGTGGGATTTCAGGCCTCCATTCCACTGTATGTGCTGTCAGTTACCCTAGTTCTGTATACTATTTTGCGATAAAAAGCAAAAAAGTACAGGCCACATATTGAACAGTGTGGTATCTCTGTAAGACGCCTCATCTATCTGTGGGCTCCAAATTGTGGTATTTCAGGCCTCCATTCAACTGTGTTTGCTGTGGGTATTGACACCAGTTTGCTAAAAAAAAATTTACCTACAGTCCAGATATTTTAAAGTTTAGTTTGCCCGCACACGGATCACATCTAAGTTCGCTCCAAATTCAACCATTTGTAGTGAACGTGGAAAATATTGTAGTACATTTAAAATGGGCAAGGTGCGTGGCAAGGGACAGGGAAGTGGACGTGATGGTGATGGTGCATGCAGAGGCCAAGGCCATGGGAAAGCTGAAATTGTGCCACAACGAACACCCACTTCTTCTCACATGACCTTCCTGTCCAATTTCCTAGGAGACCACAGAACAGCACTATTGAAACCAGAGCAGTATCAAAAGGTTGTTGGTTTGATAGCGGATAATGCTTCCAGTCACTTTGCACCAGTACCAGCACCATGTCTTCCACTCCATCAAGTCTGAGTCGCCGTGAGTCTGGACCGCATATTCCTCACCCTGATCCTCCTTCCTCCTGCCATGCCAAGTGCCCGGAGACAACTGATCCCACACTTGGACACTCTGAAGAGCTGTTCACTTTTCCATTTATAGATTCGGGCCTCTCTCCCGGTCCACTTGAAGCGGGGCAAGATGAGATCGCATGTAGCGATTCCTAAATATTTGAGCAGCCATATTCACACGAAGGCGACGTTGGAAACGTGTCACAACAGGTGGACGATGATGAGACACAATTGCTGGAAAGTCAGGAGGAAGACCAGGGTGCGGAAGTGGAAGAGGAGGTGGTGGATGATATAGTAACTGACCCAAACTGGCAGGAGGACATGCAGAGTAAGGACAGCAGCACACAGGGGGAGGGAGGCGTAGCACCACAACAGGCAGGAAGAAGCACTATGGTGGCCACAAACAAAAGGTGGGCTACCGTTCCCCATAACACCAACACGATGTAAGTTGGCAGTACAACTTTAGGTCTTCTCAAGTCTGGTTGTTTTTTAAAGACTCTGACGATAATCCCAAACAGGCCATTTGCACCACCTGCCATGCCAGCATCAACAGGGGTAGCAAAACTAACAGCCTGACCACCACCAGCATGATCATGCACATGGCAGCAACGTTCACATTCTTGTCCCAGCACATCCTTCAGTTGTTCATACCCCAGTCATTGGAACGCAAGTGGAAATACGCAATGCTCCACAGGCCACAGTACTAAATTCACACATTTCTCAACTGCTTGTGCTCAAAATGTTGCCTTTTAGGTTTGTAGGGATAGAAACTTTCCGCAACCTGATGGTGGCAGTAATCCCAAGGTACTTGGTCCCCAGCCACCACTATTTCTCCCTGTTTGCTGTCCTGGCATTACACAAGCATGTGTCCCACAATATTACCCATGCCCTCTACAATGCTGTTACTGGGAAAATCCATCTAACCACGGACACGTGGACAAGTACTTATGGGCAGGGAAGGTACATCTCGCTCCACCAAGATGGTGAGCAGCGACAACGCCATAATTAGTGTCACCATCCGCTTTTCTGCATTCTGAAAAGCTCTCTGCTCACAATGAAAGAGGATACATTGCAGGCGGAGCACGATGAGATGGAGCAAGGAACCATACAGGGTGATTATACACAGCCCAGCCTCATGTCATCCCAACGTGGATTGGTTGACAATGAGGAAGAGGAGGAGGGGGAAGAAGAGGAGCTACTTTCATGCACTATAGATGGTACTATAAGCACAACTGTCATACTGTCTGCTCAGCATGGATGGTCTGAGATCAGGGAGGAGGAAGAGGACAGCATGGTCAGTTGTCCTGTTGGTGAGGACACGGAAGTCTTGTCTGTTAACAATCTGGCACGCATGGCAGACTTTATGTTGTGCTGCCTTTCCCATGACCCTCGCATTATCAAAATTTTCGGTGACACTCATTACTGGTTGGTGACTCTTCCAGACCCATGCTAGAAGGAGAACTTTCAATCTCTTCTTCCAGAGGCAGATAGGTGTACTGAAATGTTGCAGTTCCAGAGGTCCATTGTTGCGGAAGTATTAAAAAAATTCTCATATGAAAATGCTGGCGTCAGAGGTCGCAGTTCGTTGGACAACCAAGGAGTAGAGGCAAGAGAGACTTAACTCCAATCCTGCAGAGGCAGGGGAACACTGTCAAAGTTCTGGGAGAGTTTTCTCAGACCCTCCCATCGCCCTGGCCCAGAGGTGTGGGAACTCTTGTGCACTCTTCTCACAAGAAGTGCACAGTTTGGGAAAATGCTGAGGGAGAACCCAGCTTACCATACCAATGTCCTCAGTGATTCCTCTGTGCCTTTTAATTATTGGGTATCCAAGCTGGACATGTGGCATGAACTGGCTTGCTACGCCTTGGAGATCCTGGCCTGCCCTGCCGCTAACATTTTGTCAGAGTGGGTTTTTAATGACGCTGGAGGAATTATAACTGATAAGTACATCCGCCTGTCAACTGGAAATGCTGACAGGCTGACTCTTATAAAAATGAACAAGGGCAGGATTGGGCCAGACTTCTCTACACCACCGAATGATAACAGCGAAACATAACCTCCAATACAGTGACTTTTTTTGGAGGTGTATTCCCATGTACCTCTTCACACCCACACATGGGTATACGATTCCTGATTGTGGCTAATTGGTGTTATCCTCCTCCTTCTCCTCATCTTCATCACCCACCACCACTGGATCACCAGGGTGAATGTATTCTGTGATGCAATAGCCACATAATTTTTTGAAGGGTGTTTATGATGCCCATAACAAAAATGTTGACATAGTATGTTGATGTGTACCCCCAGGGGAAAATGCTTGTCAGCCCATACACTTAGTACTAAGTATGGGCATTCCAATTATTGGAGACCCGCTCCTTTAAACTGGGAAGATATTTTTTGGAGGCCATCCTCCAAGTCTCTTCAGACACCATCACTAGAACACGAGGGTGAACATGTTCCGTGATGCAACAGCCACTAGTTTTTTGCAAGGGTGTTTATGATAGCCATAAAAAAATATTTACACAGTATCTTGATGTGTACCCTCCAGGGGAAAATGTTTGTCAGCCCATACACTTAGTGTATGGGCATTACAAGTATAGGAGACCCGCTCCATTAAACTGGGAAGATATTTTTTGGAGGCCATCCTCCACGTCCCTTCCGACACCACCACTAGATCACGAGGGTGAACATGTTCCGTGATGCAACAGCCACGTAATTTTTTTGAAGGGTGTTTATGATGCCCATAACAAAAATTTTGACACAGTAAATTGATGTATACCCCCCCAGGGGAAAATGTTTGTCAGCCCATACACTTACTGTATGGGCATTACAAGTATAGGAGACCCTATCCTTTGTAATGGGAACAGATTTTTAGGAGGCCTTCCTCCACGTATCTTCCAAAGGTATTGGAGTACGTCCAAATTTGGGGCAGGCCTTACTTTCACTTCATAGGCAAACAGTATGAGAGACCCACTTACTAATGGTGTTAACTTTGTTGGTTGTTCATGTTCAACAATACAATTCTCCACTGTCAGTGCTTCAGCCTCAACACTGCAATGCTACAATGCAGGTTCTTCTGGCTCAACACTGAAATGTTCCACTGCCAGGTGTTCTTTAGCCTCAACATTGCAATGCTCCATTGCCGGGTCTTCAGCCTCAACACTGCAATTCTCCACTGCAGTTTCTTCATCCTCAACACTGAAATTCTCCACTGCAGGTTTTCCAGGCTCAACACTGACGTTCTCCACTGCCGGGTGTTAATCCTCAGCACTGACATTCTCCAATGCAGGTTCTTCATGCTCAACAATTCACTGCATAGCCAAACAATATGGGAGTACCAAATTACTATGAAAAATGTTTTTTGGTGGCCATCCAATACGTTAGTTATTGGGGTGCGTGCAACATTGGGGCAGGGCAGGCCTTGCATTCAATGCCTAGGCAAACAGTATGGCAGCACCAAATAAAGCTTAATGGGAACTTTGGTTTAATGTGGCCATCCAGTACGATGGGTTCAAAGGCTTATTGGGGTGCGTGCAACTTTTGGACAGGGCAGGTCTTGCATTCAATGCATAAGCAAACAGTATGGGAGTACCAAATGAATACTTGGAACTTTGGTTGCATGTGGTCATTCATTACGTCTGTTCAAAGGTTTGTTGAGGTGCGTCCAAATTTTGGGCAGCCCTGCCACTCATTGCATATGCAATAACAGTATAAGGGACCCACTGTTTAATAATGGGAACAACAAAGCATAGCCGGCTGATGGCTCTCTAAGAAAAGTGAGGGCCCACTGCTGGCACTATAGAAATAGACTTTGTGGCTTTCAGAGTCCCTCCTTCATAAATGAAACAGGATTTGTCTGATGATGTGTCACACACCACATGGCCAAATAAGGTTGTAAAATGTTAAAGTGATATTTCTAGTGAATGCATTTGTCTTGGTTGAAAGTAATGGTAAAGTTGAAAAACACAACAAAAACGCTACGTGTGAACATAGCCCAAGTGGTGGAGGAACATTTTTGTTTTGGGTTATTTACTTTGCCTTACATACAACGCATTACCCTGGAATGGATGTTCCTTAACATATTTCCCATGAAAATTCATTTTGGTATTGTTTTTGTATGTTTTATTGTGTGCCTGTAAAAGTGGCGTAACACTCTTTCAAAATTGTTAACAGCTGTGACCTGGGTGTCAGAAATGCTTCCAGGGATATTCCCCATGATGTTCCCATGTCATTTGATCACTGTTTCCATCAATTACAGACGTTTTTAGACCCTAAAAGGATCCCCTGGTGGGGTCGTGGCAAAAATGCTCGGTTTTCACATAGACTTACGTCGGGCTTGTTTCTCGGGTCGAGCACCCAAGCATTCCAATTTGTTCGACCCGAGCAACGAGCACCCGAGTATTTTAGTGCTTGCTCATCACTAGTTAAAAGTAGAGTTGAGCAAATATGTTCAGATTTGAATATATGAATTTGCCATATTTGGCTAATATTGCTACCCTATTCGTGACAAATTTATGTTTGATGATTGGTTCTGAACATTTTTAGTCATTTCTACTCCCATTGACTCCAATGATATTTGGCTGTGTTCGGTGAATATTGCAAAAGCAATATTCGCCTTTGATCATAATCGGAACCGAATTTCAAAAAATTTGCTCAACCCTAGTTACAAGGTAATATCCAGAAATCTTGATGTTCCTTTGTTCATGGTGCACAACATAATCAAGAACTTTACAACCCATGTTACTGAAGCTAATCTCCCTGTATGTAAATGCTAGAAAAAAATAGTTCAAAGGTTCAAAAGCAGGATAGTCCAAATGATAGATAAGCAGTCCTAATCAAGTTCCAAAGAAATTCTAGCTGTCCTAAAATCTCAGAGTACATCAGTGTCAGAACAAACTATCCATCAACATTTGAATGAAATTAAACGCTATGCAGGAGACCCAGGAGGACGCGCTGCTAACACAGAGAAGTAAAAAAGTTATACTGCAGTTTGCTAAAATGTATGCGAGCAAGCCAAAATCCTTTTAGAAAAGCATCTTGTGGACACATGAGACCAAGATGGAGCTTTTTGGTAAAGCACATCATTCTACTGTTTACCAAAAACAGAATGGGGCCTACAAAGAAAAAAAAAACGTACCTACAGCCAAATATGGTGGAGTTTCAATGATAGTTTAAGGTTGTTTTACTGCCTTTTGCATTGGGTACTGTGACTGTTTTCAAGTCATCATGAAATCTGAAGATTACCAAAGGATTCTGTGTCACAATGTAGTGACCAATGTCAGAAAGCTTGGATTACATCCTAGGTTATGGGTCTTCCAGCAGGACAATGACTCCAATCATACTTCAAGAAGCAGCCAGAAATGGATGGAAAAAAGTGCTGGAGAGTCCTGAAGTGACCAGCAATGAGTCTGGATCTAAATCCTATGGAATACCTGTAAAGAGATCTTAAAATTGCTGTTGGGAGAGGACACCCTTCAAATGTGAGAGACCTCTAGAAGTTTGCAAAAGAAGGGTGGTCCAAAATTCCAGTTGAGAGGTGTAAGAAGTTTGTTGATGGTAATAGGAAGCAATTGATTGCAATTATTTATTCCAAAGGGTGTGCAACCAAATATTAAGTTGAGAATGCCAACAATTTTGTCTGACCCATTTTTAGGGTTTGTGTGAAATTATGTCCAATCTGCCTTTTTTTCCTCAGTTTTTCTGTATTGTTCCAAGACACATGAAGGAAATAAACATGTCTAATCACAATACTTAAGGCCATTACTGTATGTGGGTATTTATGTGCTCCGTGTATACAAATGTTTATGCTCTGAGTATTCATAAGTGTGTATGTATGCTCTCTGTGTATACATGTGTAAATGTATGTGGTCTGTGTACACATGTGTGTACACTATGTTTTAACTGCTATACTTATGTATATACTGTATATATATATATATATATATATATATATATGTGTGTGTGTATGTAACATATAGTGTGTATATGTGTTTGCAACATACAGTATGTGTCTTATATATTGACGTGTGTATAACTTCTATTATGTGTCACATATAGTGTGTGTGTTTGGGAATTATCCACATTTATAAATACCAGCAGCATAGAATAGTGTTAAAAGATGTAAACATGTCAGCAATCAAGCAATAAACAAGCAAAATTATGCTCATTCATAGGGTGATTGGATTGTTTATGCCCGACCAAAAATATTTTTGGAGGAGAGGGCAGATGGGGAGAAGGCAATGATGGGGGTGATTGAGAGCGCAATGATGGGGGTGGCAGAGGAGAAAGCAATGATGGTTGCAGTTGAAAGGACAATGATGGGGTGGTGGGGGAGGAGGAAATGATGGAGGTGGTGGAATGGGCAATGATGGGGTGGTAGTGGAAATACTATAGGCCATGCAAATGGGGATCCCCTTTGAAAACTGTTACATAACTTTATTGGGTACAAAAAGCAGAACAACACACATTAAAAATACTTAAAAGTCACACAAGTGACATAAAGTTATGCTCTTAATAGAGCTACAGCCCAAAACCATGTGACATGCAGAAAGCTCTGAACATGCATAAAAATATATGGATACGAACAGCACACCACAGGATTCAAAATTTGGATATACCTATGTCTCATAAATATGTCAATGATTATATGGGCTGCTCTAGATAAGTAGAACTATTATCAGAATATGAACAAATACACATGCAATACCATATAGAAAGACTGTAAATCAATATGAGAACAGCACATAGACCCATAAGAATGAAGGTGAACAAATAAGAGTATGACAAGATTGACAATACCTGAAAAGGAGAGCAATATACACTGCTCAAAAAAATAAAGAGAACACTTAAACAACAGAATATAACTCCAAGTAAATTTCTGTGAAATCAAACTGTCCACTTAGGAAGCAACACTGATTGACAATCAATTTCACATGCTGTTGTGCAAATGAAATAGACAACAGATGAAAATTATTGCAAATTGTCAAGACACACTCAATAAATGAGTGGTTCTGCAGGTGGGGACCACAGACCACATCTCAGTACCAATGCTTTCTGGCTGATGTTTTGGTCACTTTTGAATGTTGGTTGTGCTTTCACACTCATGGTAGCATGAGACTGACTCTAAAACCCACACAAGTGGCTTAGGTAGTGCAACTCATCCAGGATGGCACATCAATGCGAGCTGTGGCAAGAAGGTTTGCTATGTCTGTCTGCGTTATGTCCAGAGGCTGGAGGCGCTACCAGGAGACAGGCCAGTACATCAGGAGACATGGAGGGGCCGTAGGAGGGCAACACCCCAACAGCAGGCCTACTACCTCCGCCTTTGTACAAGGAGGAACAGGAGGAGCACTGCCAGAGCCCTGCAAAATGACCTCCAGCAGGCCACAAATGTGCATGTATCTGCACAAATGGTTAGAAACCGACTCCATGAGGATGGTGTAAGTGCCCGACGTCCACAGATGGGGGTTGTGCTCAGAGCACAACACCATGCAGGACGCTTGGCATTAACCACAGAACACCAGGATTGGCAAATTCGCCACTGGCGCCCTGTGCTCTTCACAGATGAAAGCAGGTTCACATTGAGCACGTGACAGATGTGACAGAGTCCGAGACCGGTTTGGCAGTGGGTCAGTAATGGTGTGGGGTGGCATTTCTTTGGAGGGTCGCACAGCTCTCCATGTGCTCGCCAGAGGTAGCCTGACTGCCATTAGGTACCGAGATGAGATCCTCAGACCCCTTGTGAGACCATATGCTGGTGCAGTTGGCCCTGGGTTCCTCCTAATGCAGGACAATGCCAGACCTCATGTGGCTGGAGTGTGTCAGCAGTTCCTGCAAGATGAAGGCATTGAAGCTATGTACTGGCCCACCCATTCCCCAGACCTGAATCCGATTGAGCACATCTGGGACATCATGTCTCGCTCCATCCACCAACGTCACGCTGTACCTGTCATGCCGCTCTCACCGCATTTCTCCAACGCTGGGGCTCAGCGCCCGACGTCATCGCTTCCGGTATCGCATCAAGTGTGCACACGCACCTCCCACACTTGACTCTGTGGCTGTTCACTCAACTCCAGGTCCTTGTCCAGCGCGCATGCGCTTCCTCTTGAGCCTGACTACAACCACTCCATCTCTGACATCTCTATGGTCCTGGAGGACCTGACCCAGAAGTTCCAGCACACTTGCCCTATATCAGGCTGCCACTTCCTGTGTGTGCACTAATGTGCGTACCAGCACACTGGGAAGCACGCCTGGGTATAAGGCAAGGCAGGGCGCACGCTGGTACGCATGTTAGAGCACAAGGCAGGGGATCTGAGTACAGAGAGCAGTCAAGCAGGGACCAAGCAGGTCTGCCTCTACCTGTAGGTGGCGCCTAATTATTGCTGTGCTTCCTAGCTAGACCTGCTTGGTCCCTGCTTGGCTGCTCTCTGTACTCATGTTCCCTGCCTTGTGCTCTAACGTGCTTTACAGCATGCGCCCTGCTTTGCCTTATACCCAGGCATGCTTCCCAGCACACGCTCTGCCTTGCTTTGTACTCAGGCGTGCTTCCCCGCAAGTGCCGTGTTTTGCCTATCACCCAAGCGTGCTTCTCGGCACACGCTATACGCACTCCTGTCTCCTGCGTGCCCCCATGTACACACCCTGCACTATCCTGTACCCTGCGTGCCCCCGTCTACACACCCTGTACTATCCTGTACCCTGAGTTCCACCGTGTACACGCCTTGCATTATCCTGTACACATGTTCCCTTGTGTGTTCCCTTGTCCTCTCTTTGCACACTTCCGAATCCTGCGTACTCTCGTCTTCTCTTTGCTAACACAGTCTTTCCCATCTTCTGTGAGCAGGCCACCTGGTTCCAGCAGTTGTGGTACTTTACCCCCCTGGGTCTGCCCCTAACGCTACCTGTATAGGGGGTGGTTCTTACTAGGTCAGCTCGCCCTGGGTAGGTTGGTATCAGAGGGTCCACTCCAGGAGTCATCACAGTATAATCAGGCCATGGACCCCGCTGGTACCATGGCCACTGCCCAAAAGGAACTGCTGGTTCTATGGGAGAATGAGACTAGGAATATGTCCTTTTTGAAATCTATGGAGTCCCGTTTGTCGGCTTAGTCCTCTGACCCTGGGAATGCTTCTCAGTTGGCCAGTCCCCAACAAGATCTCACTCAGCAACGTGACACCCAGGCCCAATCCTCAACTATATGGTGTCAGTAGATAACTGACTCCTTTCCCTACAATCTGTTGCCTCTGTGTCTGCCCAAGCCTTGGTCTCACACCCGCAGCCCCGTTTAGGCAAACCACGGAGGTATAGTGGTGACTCTAAATTGTGTCCAGTGTTTTTGAATCAATGTCGACTACATTTGGAGCTCTTGCTGCAGCAATATCCCACAGATCGGGCTATGGTGGCCTTTATTGTTTCTCACTTATAGGGGGAGGCATTAGCGTGGGTGAACCTTCTCTGGGAGCGTGATGATCCACTCGTCTCTCAGCTCTCCAACTTTTTCGACACCTTTCACAAGGTGTTCGACTAGCCGGGTCATCTCCTTCAGGGTACTCTATCCGTTGGACAATACGCCATCCGTTTTCGCACATTATCCTTTGAACTAGGTAGGAAGAATCAGGCCCTCGTAGGGGTCTTTTGACGTGGCCTTTCCGGTCGGATTAAAGATGAACTGGCGGGCCAGGATACCCCGACCTCTTTGGAGGACTTAATCTCTCTTGCTACACACATTGATCTGCGTTTCCAAGAATGCACCCATGAGGCAGCCAGGGAGAGACGGCCTCCTCGACTTCTGCGGGCCCTGTATCTGAGCCTATGCAGCTGGACCGACTCAAGATGGCTGAACAGCGTCGTAGGGATAGACTTGCAAAAGGGCTCTGCTTCTACTGTGGTAGTGCTTCTCAGCTCCTACGCTCCTGCCTCGAGAGGCCGGGAAACTTCTCCGGCTAGGCTTGGTAGGAGAGGCCTCCCTAGGTGTATGTGATTCCTCTCCCCCTGACTGTGTCTGTTTTGCTGAATCTTGGTTCCAAATGTTACTCTGTAGAGGCTTATGTGGATTCAGGCGGGAACTTCATCAGGCTCGAGGCACTTAAAAAATATCGGATTCCTGTCAGGTCCCTGGAGACTCCTTGACTGATAGTTTCGGTCGACGGTAAGCCCTTGCAGGAGACCGTTACCCAGGTCACCGAAGAAGTGGAGCTGCAGATTGGTGTCCTGCATCGAGAAAAGATCTCCTTCCACGTCCTATCGACTTTGTCTCACACGCTTCTTCTTGGGCTCCCTTGGTTAAAAGCACATGAGCCTACTCTTGACAGGTGATCCGGCGATGTACTCCATTGGGGACCATCTAATCAGAAGAAATTCCTGCTGTCCGTCCATCTGATGGGTTCTGCCTGTCTGTCCTCGGCACCTGCAGGTCTGCCATCGGCTTATTGGTCTTTTGCAGATGTCTTTGACAAGAAGGAGGCCAAAACTTTTTCCCCACATTGACTATACGACTGTCTGATTGACCTCGTCCTTGGCTCTACCCCACGCATGGCTAGAATACACCCACTATCTCCTGCTGAAACCCAAGCTATGTTGGAATATATCCAGGAAAATTTAGAAAGAGGTTTCATCCATAAGTCTTCCTCGCCCGCAGGAGCGGGGTTTTTCTTTGTAAAAAAAAAAGACGGCTCCCTCCGTCCCTGCATAGACTATAGAGGGCTGAACGACATCACAGTCAAAAACAAATATCCGCTGCCTCTGATCCAGGACCAGGAGCTCTTTGACTGCCTAAGAGGGGTGCTAATTTTCACCAGGCTGGATCTTTGTGGGGCTTACAATTTGATCTGTATTCATTCTGGTGATGAGTGGAAGACCGCCTTTAACACCCGAGACGGCACTACAAGTATTTGGTCATGCCCTTTGGCCTATGCAATGCTCTAGTGGTTTTCCAGCAGTTCGTGGACGACGTTTTCCAGGATATGCTGTACTCCTGTGTAGTGGTCTACCTGGATGATATCCTCGTGTTTTCTCCAGATCAGTCTGCCCACAGAATGAACGTGCGCCAAGTACTCCTGCGTTTAAGAGACAACTGCCTTTACGCCAAGATCGAGAAATGTGTCTTCGAACAAACGTCCTTACCGTTCCTGGGGTACATTGTCTCGGACTCTGGTCTACGCATGTATCCGGCGAAAATGTCTGCCGTTCTCGATTGGCCATGGCCCCATGGGGTGAAAGCAATCCAGATTTCCGTGGCTTTACGAATTACTATCGGCAGTTCGTCCCCATTTCTCCTCTCTGGTTGGATATCTCGTCTCTTATTCGCAAAGGAGCTAACCCTAATGCTTGGTCTACTGAGGCAGAGGACAATTTTCTATCCTTTAAGCAAGCACGGCTCCTGTACTTAACCGTCCAGAGGTTAGTAAACCTTTCACTCTTGAGGTAGACGCATCCTCTACCAGGGCTCCCGCAGTCCTTCTGCAGAAGTCTTCTTCTGGATGCCTTGTCACCTGGGCTTCTTTTCGAAAGTATTCCCCCCATTTGAGCGAAATTACTCCTATGGCGACAAGGTGTTATTGGCCATTAAGTACGCCTTGCAGGAATGGAGATACTTACTAGAAGGTGCCATACATCCATTCAAGATCTTCACGGACCATAAAAACCAGGCGTACATCCAGTCTGCACAAAGGCTCAACTCCCAGCAAGCCAGGTAGTCCTTGTTCGCCCGCTTTGACTTTGAACTTCACTTCTGGCCAGGCGATAAAAACATTAAAGCCGATGCTTTATCTAGGTCTTTCCAGTCAACCAACACTGAAGAGGAACCTGCACATATCATCGACCCCACTAAGATAATTACCGTGGCTCCTGTCAACTTGACTTCCTTACCTTCAGGAAGGACTTTTGTGGCGAGAGCAACCAAAAACGAGTGTTACGCTGGGGACATTCATCCACAATTTTCGGCCAAGTTGGAGTCAAGAAGACTCTCTAACTATTATCCCTCTACTACTGGTGGCCATCCCTTTCCCAGGATGTAAAAGACTTTGTGGATTCTTGTCCATCCTGCGTCAAGAACAAGGTACCCATACAACCACCCTCTGGACTTCTGCTTCCTCTCCCAATAACTTTGGCTCCATGGCAGCACATAGCCATGGATTTTATTAACGCTTTGCCTCGTTCCTCTGGTTGTACTGTGATCATGCTGGTTGTGGATCGATTCTCGAAAATGGCCCATTTTATCCTCTTCCTTGACTGCCCTCTGCTCCTGAATTGGCGAAGATTTTCATGACTCACATCTTTTGAATTCCCTCTGCACATCGTGTCGGACAGAGGAGTTCAATTCACTTCCCAGTTCTGGAGAGCTCTATGTGGGCTTATGAAAGCGACACTGGACTTTTCCTCTGCTTACCATCCCCAGACCAATGGGCAAGTAGAGCATATGAATCAAATCCTCACGTCTTATCTCCATCACTTTTCGAATGCTCATTAGAACGACTGGGTCAGTTTACTTCCATGGGCAGAGTTTGCATACATTAACCACACCAGTGAATCTTCCTCCAAGTCTCCCTTTTTCATTGTTTTTGGACAACATCCCAGTGTGCCTCTACCGGTACCTCCTGTCTCGGGAGTGCCTGTGGCCGATTCTCTGTCTGAAGTTCTCCAGGGTCTGGTTAGAGACCAAAAATGTTCTCAAAAAGCACGAGACAGGATGAAACATCATGCAGATAAAAGGTGCCTGGACTCATCTCCTTTTCTCCCTGGTGACAAGGTGTGACTTTCCTCCAAATACATTCACCTTAAGGTACCATCTTACAAACTGGGTCCTCGATACATTGGTCCTTTTGAGGTTCTCAAGCGTATTAATGATGTGGCATACAAATTGACTCTGTGGCTGTTCACTCGACTCCAGGTCATTGTCCAGAGTGCATGCGCTTCCTCTTGAGGCTGACTACGACCACTCCATCTCTGACATTTCTATGGTCCTGGTGGACCTGACCCGGAAGTTCCAGCACACTTGCCCTATATCAGGCTGCCTCTTCCTGCTGGCGGCGCCTGATTATTGCTGTACTTCCTAGCTAGACCTGATTGGTCCCTGTTTGGCTGCTCTCTGTACTCAGGTTCCCTGCCATGTGCTCTAACGTGTTTTACAGCGCGTTCCCTGCCTTGCTTCATACCCAGGCATGCTTCCCAGCGTGCGCTCTGCTATGCTTTGTACCCAGGCATGCTTCCCGCACGTGCCGTTTTGTGTTATGATTCGGTAACCGAGGAGGACAAAAGCAAAAATAGGCTAGGCAACCAGACACCCAGAGAGGTTGGTAACTTAGCGGATTGCAGACCCCTAAACTGACAACACAACTAGAATTAGCCGTGAGACGTACCTACGATGCCCTAGATGCCTCGACACAGCCAAAGCGTTAAATAAGCCTAAAGAGAGAAAGGGGAAACCTAACTGCCCCGGAGTAGAGCTCCAAAGGAATAGATAGCCCCCAAACATATATTGCCGGTGAGACAGATGAAGAACAAACACAGACAGAAAATAGAGTAAGCAAATGCTGGGGCCCAAACTGTCTAGATAGAGCAGGACAGAAAAGGATACTGTCTGAAATCCAGCAAAAACCCTAACAAAATTCCAACACGTCTGATATGCAAAAATACTGAGCCAAAGACACGACCTCTCCCAGCTAAATCAGAACACTGGTGTGAACTGGATGCAAACAGCGGATACTGAAATAACAGGGACTAGAAATGCATAAGCTGTGGCAAATGAGACACAAAGTCCCGCACAGACCTCCGCAGCGAACCTGGCTGAACTAACCTCAGCAAGGCAGAAAATTGAGAAAAGCAAAAGGTAAACAAATGCCACAGAAATAAACAGCCAAATACCATATCTGAAAGATGCAGGAAACAGCAGGGAGCAAGCAGACTTCTAAAAGGCTCAGGAAGAAAACAAATCACCAGCAAGAATCATGGGAAGGCTGCTCACTTAAATCTGATTTCCAATCATCCCCCCAGGTGATAGACTTCTGTCATCCCGACCAGCTCCATTACCAGAGGCGACCACCAGAGGGAGCCCAAACTCAGAAGCCAAATTAAAGGTGTTCACAACAGTACTCCCTCTTGAGGAGGGGTCACCGAACCCTCACCTAAGCCACCAGGCTGATCAGGATGGGCCCGGTGAAAGGTGCAAACCAATCTCTCGGCATGAATGTCAGAAGCAAACACCCAAGAATTATCCTCCTGACCATAACATTTACACTTGACCAAGTACTGGAGTCTCCATCTAGCCAGAAGAGAATCCAATACCTTCTCTACTTCAAACTCCAGATTGCCCTCAACCAATACAGGATCAGGGGGCACAGCCATAGGAATTACTGGCTCAACAAACCTTTTCAACAAAGATTTATGAAAAACGTTGTGAATCTTAAACGTTCCTAGAAGAGCCAAGCAGAAAGAAACGGGATAAGGATTTCCAAATTCTTATAAGGTCCAATGAACATTGGCTTAGATTTTGGAGACGCAACCTTAATTGGAATATTTTTTGAGGATATCCAACCCATGTCACCTACTTTAAACTGGGGATCCTCAGTCCTATGCCGGTTGGCAAACCGTTGGGCCCTCTCCTAAGAGTGAGAGAACTTGTCCACTATTTGATTCCAAATCTGCTGCTTTCTCTCTACCATAGAATCAACACCAGGACAGGCAGAAGCCTCCATCTGCCCTGAAGAAAGCCGAGGATGAAACCCAAAGTTGCAGAAAAAAGGGGACATCAAAGTTGCAGAACTAGCCTATTATTTAGAGCAAATTCAGCCAAGGGCAAAAAAGAGACCCAGTCATCTTGATCAGCAGACACAAAACATTTCAAATAAGTTTCCAAAGTCTGGTTTGCTCTCTCAGTCTGCTCATTGGTCTGAGGGTGAAACGCAGGAGAAAGACAACTGAATATCCAGTTTAGCACAAAAGGCTCTCCAAAATCTGGAAACAAATTGGACTCCTCTGTCAGACACAATGTTCTCCGGAATGCCGTGCAAACAAGCCACCTGCTGAAAAAGCGAAGGCACCAACTCGGAAGAGGATGGCAACTTTGGCAGTAGTACAAGATGGACCATCTTGGAAAATCTATCACAGATCACCCAGATAACAGTCATTCTCTGAGAGACAGGGGGTCGGAAATAAAATCCACTGAGATATGGGTCCATGACCTACTTGGCACCGGCAGTGGCCCTAACAATCCACTAGAACGAGAACAGGGTTTGAACCGAGAACAAGTCCCACAGGTCTGCACAAAATTCCTGACATCACGAGATAAAGCAAGCTACCAAAAAAAATGACTCACCAAATCTCTGGTACCAAAAATACCTTGATGACCAGCCAACGCGGAGCAATGAATTTTAGACATTACTTTCCTCCTCCATTGGTCAGGGACATACATTTTCCCCATAGGGCGCCGTTCAGGTTTATCCCCCTAAAATTCCTCCAGGGCAAGTCTCAAATCGGGTGAGATAGAGGAAAGAATCACACCTTCATTTAGAATGGTAGTAGGCTCAGTCACATCAAGAGAAACCGCAAAGAAACTCCTAGAGAGGGCATCCGCCTTAACATTCTTAGTGCCTGGAAGAAAGGAGACCACAAAATTAAAACGCGTGAAAAGCAAGGCCCACCTAGTCTGTCTAGGATTTAATCGCTTGGCTGATTCGAGATAGATCAAGTTCTTGTGGTCAGTGAGGACCACAACTTGATGTTTGGCTCCCTCCAACCAATGTCTCCACTCTTCAAATGCCCATAGCCAATAACTCCCGATTCCCCACATCATAATTACATTCAGCTGGGGAAAATTTTCGAGAGAGGAAGGCACAAGGGTTAATCTTAGAGGTTACAGGATCCCTTTGGTACAAAATGACTCCTGCACCAATCTCAGAAGCCTCAATCTCCACCTGAAATTGGAGATAAACATCAGGCTGCCGTAGAACAGGAGCAGAAGTGAATCTCTGCTTAAGCTCCTGAAATGCCGAATCTGCCTCTGGAGACCAATTCATCACATCAGAACCCTTTTTGGTCAAGTCCGTCAGTGGTTTCACAATACCAGAAAAATTACTTATATATTTACGGGAAAAAATTAGCAAAACCCAAAAATTTCTGAAGAGCCTTCAAGGAAGTGGGCTGAACCCAATCATAAATGGCCTGAACCTTGACCGGGTCCATTTCAATACAGACGGAGACAAAATGAATTCAAAAACAAAACTTTCTGTACGCCAAAGAGACATTTTGATCCCTTAAAATACAAAGCATTTTCTCTCAAAATCCGGAATACCATCCGAACATGTTCCACATGAGAATCCCAGTCATTGGAAAAAATCAAAATATCGTCCAAATAAACGATCAAAAACTTGTCCACAAGTTCCCAGAAAATATCGTTCATGAAAGATTGGAAGATGGAAGGGGCATTAGTGAGCCCAAAAGGCAACACTAGGTACTCAAAATGCCCCTCAGGAGTATTAAATGCCATCTTCCATTCATCACCATGCTTAATGCGTATAAGATTATACGCCCCCCTATGGTCAAGCCTGGTAAACCAACAAGCACCTTTCACTCTGGAGAATAAATTGGAAATCAGGGGTAATGGATACTGATATTTAACAGTGATCTTATTAAGGAGAAGAAAGTCAATACATGGCCTCAATGAGCCATCCTTTTTGGCCACAAAGAAAAAGCCGGCACCTAAAGGTGAAGAAGACGGTCTAATATGCCCCTTCTCCAATGACTCTTTGATATAAGATCGCATAGCATCATGTTCAGGTACAGATAAATTGAAGAGCCGACCCTTGGGAAATTTACAACCGGGCACTAACTCAATCGCGCAGTCATAACTCCTGTGAGGAGGCAAGGACGCAGACTTACTCTCACTAAACACATCAGAAAGATCAGCCAAATAGTCAGGGACATCCTGAGACTGAGACAAACACATTGACAACCCCAACTAACTACTGACACAGACTTCCAATCCAAAACAGGATTATGGGTCTGCAACCAAGGAAAACCCAGTACAATAATGTCATGCAAATTATGTAACACCAAAAATGTACAATTCTCTTGGTGGTCCGGGGCTACCCGCATTATCACCTGGGTCCAAAACTGGGTTTTATTCTACACCAAAGGGGTAGCATCAATACCCTCCAAAGGAATAGGAGTCCACAGGGGTACCATGGGAAAACCAAAATGTTTGGCAGAGTCAAAATCCATCAGGTTCAGGGCTGCTCCTGAATCAACAAAAGCCTTAGCAGAAAATGAAGATAAGGAGCAGATCACAGTAACCGTTAAGAAGAATTTAGGCTGTCCATTGCCCAAAACAAATGAACAAGCAAAACGTTTTCCCTGCTTAGGGCAGACGGAAATAGCATGAGAGGCGTCCCCACAATAGAAGCACAACTTATTACGCCTTCTAAATTCTTGACGTTGAGCCCTAGAGATAACCCTATTAAACTGCATGGGCTCAGAGGTTTGTTCGAAAGGCAACACCACCTCTCGCATAGTTTTACGTTCACGTAAACGTCTGTCAATTTGAATGACTAATTACAAAGAGTCGTTGAGACCAGAGGGGACAGGAAATCCCACCATAACATCTTTTACGGTTTCTGCCAGACCTTTCCGAAAAAGAGCCACTAGGGCATCATCGTTCCATTTAGTAAGGACTGCCAACTTTCTGAATTTCTGACAATATAACTCTGCCTCTTCCTGACCCTGGGTCAATGCCAATAAGGTTTTCTCAGATTGATCAATAACATTAGGTTCATCATACAACAACTCCAGTGCCTGAAAAAACGCATCCACATTAGCCAAAACAGGATCCCCTGGTGTCAGAGAAAAGGCCCAGTCCTGAGGGTCGCCGCGCAGCAAGGAGATGACAATTATATCTTGCTGCACTGAGTTCCCCGAGGAATTAGGTTTCAAGGCAAAAAACAATTTACAATTATTCTTAAAGTTCAAAAATTTAGACCGATCCCCAGAAAATAAATCAGGAATAGGGATCTTAGGTTCTACAGTAGACAACTGAACGAGATAGGCAGAAATTTTCCGAACTTCAGCAACGAGCTGCTCAACACGATCAGACAAATGCTTAGTCTCCATGAAGAAAAAATCCCCCTACGACCCCCAGAGAAAAAGAGGAAAAAATATATAAAATATTCTGACAACTTTTTTTTTTTTTTTACTATTCTTTCCTTCTTTAGAGTACCCTAGAATCTACAGTCAGGCCGGTGATTCTGTTATGATTCGGTAACCGAGGAGGACAATAGCAAAAATAGGCTAGGCAACCAGACACCCAGAGAGGTTGGTAACTTAGCGGATTGCAGACCCCTAAACTGACAACACAACTAGAATTAGCCGTGGAACATACCTACGATACCCTAGATGCCTCGACACAGCCAAAGAGTTAACTTAGCCTAAAGAGAGCAAGGGGAAAGCTAACTGCCCCGGAGTAGAGCCCCAAAGGAATAGATAGCCCATAAACATATATTGCCGGTGATACAGATGAAGCACAAACACAGACAGAAAATAGAGTAAGAAAATGCTAGGGCCCAAAATGTCTAGATAGAACGGGACAGAAAAGGATACTGTCTGCAATCCAGCGAAAACCCTAACAAAATTCCAACATGTCTGATATGCAAAAATACTGAGGCCACACAACCTATCCCACGCTAAATCAGAACTCTGGTTTGAAATGGATGCAAACAGCAGATACTGAAATAACAGGGACTAGAAATGCATAAGCTTTGGCAAATGAGACACAAAGTCCTGCACAGGCCCCCGCAGCGAACCTGGCTGACCTAACCTCAGCAAGGCAGAAAACTAAGAAAAACAAAAGGTAAACAAATGCCACAGAAATAAACAGCCAAATAACATATCTGAAAAATGCAGGAAACAGCAGGGAGCAAGCAGACTTCTAAAAGGCTCAGGAAGAAAACAAATCACCAGCAAGAATCATGGGAAGGCTGCTCACTTAAATCTCCCCAGTCAGTAACACCTGATTTCCAATCATCCCCCCAGGTGATAGACTTCTGTCATCCCGACCAGCTCCATTACCAGAGGCGACCACCAGAGGGAGCCAAACTCAGAAGCCAAATTAAAGGTGTTCACAACAGTACTCCCCCTTGTGTAGGGGTCACCGAACCCTCACCTAAGCCACCAGGCTGATCAGGATGGGCCCGGTGATAGGCGCAAACCAATCTCTCGGCATGAATGTCAGAAGCAAACACCCAAGAATTATCCTCCTGACCATAACATTTACACTTGACCAAGTACTGGAGTCTCCATCTAGCCAGAAGAGAATCCAATACCTTCTCTACTTCAAACTCCAGATTGCCCTCAACCAATACAGGATCAGGGGGCGCAGCCATAGGAACTACTGGCTCAACAAACCTTTTCAACAAAGATTTATGAAAAACGTTGTGAATCTTGAACGTTCCTGGAAGAGCCAAGCAGAAAGAAACGGGATTAAGGATTTCCAAATTCTTATAAGGTCCAATGAACATTGGCTTAGATTTTGGAGACCAACCTTAATTGCAATATTTTTTGAGGATATCCAAACCATGTCACCTACTTTAAACTGGGGATCCTCAGTCCTATGCCGGTTGGCAAACCGTTGGGCCCTCTCCTGAGAGTGAGACAACTTGTCCACTACTTGATTCCAAATCTGCTGCTTTCTCTCTACCATAGAATCAACACTAGGACAGGCAGAAGCCTCCTCCTGCCCTGAAGAAAGCCGAGGATGAAACCCAAAGTTGCAGTAAAAAGGGGACATCAAAGTGGCAGAACTAGCCCTATTATTTAGAGCAAAATCAGCCAAGGGCAAAAAAGAGACCCAGTCATCTTGATCAGCAGACACAAAACATTTCAAATAAGTTTCCAAAGTCTGGTTTGCTCTCTCAGTCTGCTCATTGGTCTGAGGGTGAAACGCAGGAGAAAGACAACTGAATATCCAGTTTAGCACAAAAGGCTCTCCAAAATCTGGAAACAAATTGGACTCCTCTGTCAGACACAATGTTCTCCGGAATGCCGTGCAAACAAGCCACCTGCTGAAAAAACGAAGGCACCAACTCGGAAGAGGATGGCAACTTTGGCAGTAGTACAAGATGGACCATCTTGGAAAATCTATCACAGATCACCAATAACAGTCATTCTCTGAGAGACAGGGGGGTCGGAAATAAAATCCATTGAGATATGGGTCCATGACCTACTGGGCACCGGCAGTAGCCCTAACAATCCACTAGAACGAGAACAGGGTTTGAACCGAGAACAAATCCCACAGGACTGCACAAAATTCCTGACATCACGAGATAAAGCAGGCCACCCAAAAAAATTACTCACCAAATCTCTGGTACCAAAAATACCTTGATAACCAGCCAACGCGGAGCAATGAATTTTAGACATTACTTTTCTCCTCCATTGGTCGGGGACATACAATTTCCCCATAGGGCGCCGTTCAGGTTTATCCCACTAAAATTCCTCCAGGGCAAGTCTCAAATCGAGTGAGATAGAGGAAAGAATCACACCTTCATTAAGAATGGTAATAGGCTCAGTCACATCAAGAGAAACCAGAAAGAAACTCCTAGAGAGGGCATCCACCTTAACATTCTTAATGCCTGGAAGAAAGGAGACCACAAAATTAAAACACGTGAAAAGCAAGGCCCACCTAGCCTGTCTAGGATTTAATCGCTTGGCTGATTCGAGATAGATCAAGTTCTTGTGGTCAGTGAGGACCACAACTTGATGTTTGGCTCCCTCCAACCAATGTCTCCACTCTTCAAATGCCCACTTCATAGCCAATAACTCCCGATTCCCCACATCATAATTAAATTCAGCTGGGAAAAATTTTCGAGAGAGGAAGACACAAGGGTTAATCTTAGAGGTTACAGGATCCCTTTGGGACAAAATGGCTCCTGCACCAATCTCAGAAGCCTCAATCTCCACCTGAAATTGGAGATAAACATCAGGCTGCCGTAGAACAGGCTCCTGAAATGCGGAAACTGCCTCTGGAGACCAATTCACCACATCAGAACCCTTTTTGGTCAAGTCCGTCAGTGGTTTCACAATACCAGAAAAATTACTTATATATTTACGGTAAAAATTAGCAAAACCCAAAAATTTCTGAAGAGCCTTCAAGGAAGTGGGCTGAACCCAATCATAAATGGCTTGAACCTTGACCGGGTCCATTTCAATACAGACGGAGACAAAATTAATTCAAAAACGAAACCTTCTGTACGCCAAAGAGACATTTTGATCCCTTAGAATGCATAGCATTTTCTCTTAAAATCCGGAATACCATCCGAACATGTTCCACATGAGAATCCCAGTCTTTGGAAAAAAATCAAAATATCGTCCAAATAAACGATCAAAAACTTGTCCACAAGATCCCAGAAAATATCGTTCATGAAAGATTGGAAGATGGAAGGGGCATTAGTGAGCCCAAAAGGCATCACTAGGTACTCAAAATGCCCCTCAGGAGTATTAAATGCCGTCTTCCATTCATCACCATGCCTAATGCGTATAAGATTATACGCCCCCCTATGGTCAAGCCTGGTAAACCAACAAGCACCTTTCACTCTGGAGAATAAATTGGAAATCAGGGGTAATGGATACTGATATTTAACAGTGATCTTATTAAGGAGAAGAAAGTCAATACATGGCCTCAATGAGCCATCCTTTTTGGCCACAAAGAAAAAGCTGGCACCTAAAGGTGAAGAAGACGGTCTAATATGCCCCTTCTCCAATGACTCTTTGATATAAGATAGCATAGCATCATGTTCAGGTACAGATAAATTGAAGAGCCAACCCTTGGGAAATTTACAACCGGGCACTAACTCAATCGCGCAGTCATAACTCCTGTGAGGAGGTGTTAGGGTTCGAGTTCCCGCTCCTGCACAAGGGGAGTCTCGAACCAGTGCCGCTGCGGTTTCCCATTCATCTCTGGCTGCAGTGGAGCTTGCTCAGCAGAGACATCGTTCCAAGCGTCTTGCCCACTCCACTACTGGGCAGTGACTGTGCTGCTGCCTTTCCTGGATCTGCTATTATAGCCAGTTCTGGAGCAGACGTCTTTGGGACAAAGTCCTGCATTTTCCCTTCTGAGCGTGCCCAGAGTGAGATCTCTCATTGGAGGTCAGGGGTCACATGCTCAGGTACTGCAGCAGCTCCTATTGGCCCGCCAGGAAGGCCCTGTTACTACTAGTCTTCTGAACAGGTTCTCATTGGTCCTTGTTCCTGGAAGGTCCTGTAGCTGTTGCTATAAAAGGGTAGCATGGCTGGGCCGCCATGCGCTAATATCAACGATTGTATGCTATGCGCCAGTGTGGTCATGCGTGTGTGTGGTTAGGGACCCGGCTGAAATAAGCCACTAGAATACCGACTTAATCGGTGAGGAGTTTTGTGTGCTAGCTGGTCAGGGTCGGTGTCCTAGATGCCCTAGATTACCGGCATAACCGGTGAGGAGTTTGATTGCCGTATTCAGGGTCTGGCGTTCAGACGCCATAGATTGCGGGTGACTCCCGCGAGGACATTAGCACATGACCACGTATTATGCTCGCTTAGCAATTAACCGTGTGCCTGAGAGCCTGACAGGACACGGTGTTTGTTCTCAGCGGCTCTGTGACGTAACAGGGTTCGCTCTCGACGCTAGACAGCGCCCTAGCGTTTTACTTTGCGGCTCACTGAAGCTAAGTGAGTTCGCACATATCGCCATATAGCGCTGTGGCATCCCGTTAGCGGCTCTGGGAATTAACAGAGTCTGCACTTACTGCCACAACGCGCTATGGCGTTTATTTTAGCGACTCTGCGGGATAACAGAGTTCGCTACTTTCGTCATCTTACTAGCAGCAGGCTTCGCTTGCACGGTGGACCCCGGGCTGCGAACGCACCTCTCCACTTTATATATTTGGTGCGTTCCGCAGACCCTAACATAATATTAGCGCCAGGGTCTGGCTAGTAAAATGGCGGACGAACAGCGTTTATTGCAGTACATCCAGCAGCTGAAGGGTAGGTTGGAGGCTCTTGAGAGCACAACCTAGCTGTGGATGTTACCGCAGTCGCTGTTCAGGCTGCTAGCGTGGCTGCAGCCAGTTTGTCCTCTGCCACCTGTGCCCTACATTATCCCACCTCCCGCTTCCTGACAAGTTTGCCGGTGATAGCAAGCAATGTCGGGGATTCGTGAGTCAGTGCTCTATACATCTCGAGCTTCTGGCTGCACGTTTTCCCACGGATCGGGCACAAGTGGGTTTTGTACTTTCTCTACTCTCGGGCAGAGCGTTGGAGTGGGCAACGCCGCTGTGGGAGCGCGATGATCGTGTGGTGCGGAGTGCTCCTCGTTTCTTGGAGGCTCTTAGAAAGGTCTTTTTAGGACCCCAGGTCACCCACGATACGGCGCTACAACTGCTGGCATTGACACAGGGTTCGTCTTTGGTCAGTCAGTTTTCTGTCCAGTTTCGGACTCTGGCTGCTGAGCTAGATTGGTCTGATAAAGTTCTTATTCCTATCTACTGGCGGGGACTGGCTGACCATGTTAAAGACGCTTTGGCTACCAGGGAGATTCCCGCCACACTGGAGAAGCTTATCTCCATATCTACCCGCATTGACCTCCGTTTTCACGAGCGGAGGTTGGAGCGGGCCCAATGTAGGCAGAGGTTTCGGTTGGCTCCCACCTTTGCCAAACCTCTCGAATTCCCCGATCTGGCGTCCGAACCTCAAAAGGCCACAGAAGTTCCTCATGCAGGACCTAAGTCTCGGTCCGTCCTGAGTATCCGTGGTCTGTAACCATTGTCAGCAGACAGGACACTATGCCAACAGATGTCCACAGCGATCGGGGAAGCGATCGCGTCTAGTGGCCCTGGGAGGAGGTTCACTAGAGACAGCGGCATTTTCCTCCAAGATGACACTTAAAGGGACAATCACTGTTGGTACTTCCATTCTCATCGCCGACCTTTGCGTGGACTCAGGAGCAGAGGGGAATTTCATGTCCTCTAGCTTCGCTCGCCGTCATGCAATACCTCTGGTGGCGCTTGACAAATCAGTGACTGTTCGGGTAGTGAATGGGTCGTCATTGCCCTCACTAATTACACACCAGACTGTCCCACTTGCATTGTCTGTATCTCCTTCCCATCAGGAATTTATTTCCCTACCCGTCCTTCCTGAGGGAATAGACGAGATTCTACTAGGTATACCTTGGCTCCGTTTCCACTCCCCACATATAGAGTGGACTTCGGGTAGGATACTGGGTTGGAGTGATGCATGTACAGGCAGATGTGTCAGAAGTTGCGTTCAGGTTACCACTACTGAGTTACCCGCAGATCTTACTCCACTTCCCAAGCACTACTGGTCATATGCAGACGTGTTCTCCAAGAAGGCTGCGGAGACTCTTCCGCCTCATCGCCCCTATGACTGTCCTATCGACCTCTTGCCTGGCGCAGAACCTCCTCGGGGAAGGGTCTATCCCCTCTCTCTTCCTGAGACAGAGGCCATGTCGCAATATATTCAGGAGAACCTGGCAAGAGGGTTTATTAGGAAGTCGGTGTCACCGGCAGGGGCGGGATTTTTCTTTGTGCAGAAGAAAAATGGAGAATTGCGTCCGTGTATTGATTACAGGGGTCTTAACGCCATCACCGTTAAAAACAAGTACCCGTTGCCCCTGATCTCTGAGCTATTTGATAGGCTTCGGGGAGCAAGGGTATTCACTAAACTAGATCTGCGCGGTGCTTATAACCTGATTCGCATCCGTGAGGGGGACGAATGGAAGACGGCTTTTAATACCAGGGATGGGCATTACGAATATCTGGTGATGCCCTTTGGGCTCTGTAATGCTCCAGCCGTTTTCCAAGACTTTGTCAATGACATCTTCCGGGATATGCTCTCCACCTCGGTCGTAGTCTATCTGGATGATATACTCATCTTCTCTCCAGATATTGACTCCCACCGGAGGGATGTTGGCAGGGTCTTCGACCTCCTACGGGCAAATTCCCTTTACGCAAAGTTGGAGAAATGTGTGTTTGAGCAGGAGTCCTTACCTTTCCTGGGCTATATCATCTCCGCCCAGGGATTGGCTATGGATCCTGCCAAACTACAGGCGGTGATGGACTGGCAAGAACCCCACTCTCTAAAGGCGGTGCAGCGCTTTATGGGGTTCATTAATTACTACCGTCAGTTCATTCCCCACTTCTCAACTTTGGTAGCTCCCGTGGTTGCCCTTACCAAAATGGGAGCTAATCCCAAATTGTGGTCTGAAGAGGTCTCCAAGGCCTTCACGTCTATTAAGTCTCATTTCGCTAGAGCTCCCATCCTACATCGCCCCGATGTTGATAAGCCATTTATATTGGAGGTGGATGCCTCGTCTGTTGGTGCTGGAGCAGTCCTCTTCCAAAAGGATGCTCAAGGTCGGAAGCATCCATGCTTCTTTTTCTCCAAGACCTTCACACCAGCAGAGAGGAATTATTCCATCGGGGACAGGGAGTTGCTAGCAATGAAGTTGGCCTTCTCGGAGTGGAGACATCTGTTGGAAGGAGCTCGCTTTCCCTTCCAAGTCTTCACGGATCACAAAAACCTGGTATATCTTCAGACAGCCAAGCGGCTTAATTCTCGCCAAGCCAGATGGTCCTTGTTCTTCTCCCAGTTTCATTTCACACTGCATTTCCTCTCAGGAGAGAAGAACATTCGTGCCGACGCTCTCTCTCGCTCTGTGGTGTCCTCGGAGGAGGAGTTGGAGGAGCCTCGGCTTATCGTCCCCACAGAGAGCCTGAGAACAGTGGCCCCGGTTTCGCTAGAGTCTGTGCCCCCGGGCAAGACTTTTGTGCCTACTAATTTGCGACCGGAGGTACTCTCTTGGGCACATTCGTCCAGGGTGGGTGGACACTTTGGGCAAAGAGAACATCTGAATTGCTGGCGAGGACATATTGGTGGCCGCATATGGTCCGTGATGTTGGGGACTATGTTCGGGCGTGTGTCTCCTGCGCCAAAAATAAGTCTCCACGACAACGGCCAGCTGGGTTACTTTACCCTTTGCCGGTGGCAGACAGGCCCTGGGAGATGGTTGGGATGGACTTTGTGGTGGGCTTGCCCAAGTCTCGGGGTTGCACCATCATTTGGGTAATCACCGACCATTTCTCTAAAATGGTGCATCTGGTGCCACTACCACGGTTACCTTCTGCACGGGCTCTGGCAGCGTTGTTTGTTAGGCACATCTTCCGTTTACACGGCATGCCGGACAAGATTGTCAGTGACCGAGGTCCCCAGTTTGCGTCTCGGTTCTGGAGAGAGCTTTGTCGTCTACTCAGTATTGAGTTAAATCTCTCTTCAGCGTACCATCCTGAGACGAATGGGTTGGTAGAGAGGGCCAACCAGACCTTGGTCACCTATCTACGACATTTTGTCTCAGCCAGGCAGGATGACTGGGCATCCTTGCTACTACGGGCTGAGTTTGCATTAAACAATGCTATGGCTGATTCCACCGGACAGACCCCATTCCTCCTGAACTACGGTCAGCATCCGCGGGTACCAGTGCCTATGCCCGTGTCTTCCGCCGATTCCAGGGTGGCAGACTGGGCTGTGGAGGCACGGGACATTTGGGACCGCACTCAGGATGCCATTCAGGCCTCCAAAGAGAGGATGAGTTCTTCGGCCGATGCCCATCGGCGCCCCGCTCCTACATTTGCTCCTGGGATTTGGTGTGGCTCTCCGCCCGTAACATCAGGCTGCGAGTTGAGTCCACTAAGTTGGCACCCCGCTACCTGGGTCCTTTCAAGGTCCTCGAGCAGGTTAACCCTGTGGTATACCGTTTAGCTCTTCCACCACTCCTGGGTATCTCCGACACCTTTCACGTGTCCCTCCTGAAACCCGTGCTCATGTCCCGGTTTTCTGAGTCATCTGCCGGGACATCGGGTTCATCTGCGGATGACCATGAGGTGAACGCCATTGTGGGGTGTAAGGTGGTACGGGGCAAAAAGTTTTATTTGGTGGACTGGAGGGGCTATGGGCCTCAGGATAGGTCTTGGGAGCCTGCCGAGCATATTCACGCTCCGCAGCTCATCGCTGCCTTTGAACGCAGCGAGGCCCAGAGAAGGGGGGGCCCTAGGAGGGGGGGTAATGTTAGGGTTTGAGTTCCCGCTCCTGCACAAGGGGAGTCTCGAACCAGTGCCGCTGGGGTCTCCCATTCATCTCCGGCCGCAGTGGAGCTTTCTCAGCAGAGACGTCGATCCAAGCGTCTTGCCCACTCCACTACTGGGCAGTGACTTGCTGCTGCCTTTCCTGGATCTGCTATTATAGCCAGTTCTGGAGCAGACGTCTTTGGGACAAAGTCCTGCATTTTCCCTTCTGAGCGTGCCCAGAGTGAGATCTCTCATTGGAGATCAGGGGTCACATGCTCAGGTACTGCAGCAGCTCCTATTGGCCCGCCAGGAAGGCCCTGTTACTACTAGTCTTCTGAACAGGTTCTCATTGGTCCTTGTTCATGGAAGGTCCTGTAGCTGTTGCTATAAAAGGGTAGCATGGCTGGGCCGCCATGCGCTAATATCAACGATTGTATGCTATGCGCCAGTGTGGTCATGCGTGTGTGTGGTTAGGGACCCGGCTGAAATAAGCCACTAGAATACCGACTTAATCGGTGAGGAGTTTTGTGTGCTAGCTGGTCAGGGTCGGTGTCCTAGATGCCCTAGATTACCGGCATAACCGGTGAGGAGTTTGATTGCCGTATTCAGGGTCTGGCGTTCAGACGCCATAGATTGCGGGTGACTCCGCGAGGACATTAGCACATGACCACGTATTATGCTCGCTTAGCAATTAACCGTGTGCCTGAGAGCCTGACAGGACACGGTGTTTGTTCTCAGCGGCTCTGTGACGTAACAGGGTTCGCTCTCGACGCTAGACAGCGCCCTAGCGTTTTACTTTGTGGCTCACTGAAGCTAAGTGAGTTCGCACATATCGCCATATAGCGCTGTGGCATCCCGTTAGCGGCTCTGGGAATTAACAGAGTCTGCACTTACTGCCACAACGCGCTACGGCGTTTATTTTAGCGACTCTGCGGGATAACAGAGTTCGCTACTTTCGTCATCTTACTAGCAGCAGGCTTCGCTTGCACGGTGGACCCCGGGCTGCGAACGCACCTCTCCACTTTATATATTTGGTGCGTTCCCCAGACCTTAACAGGAGGCAAGGACGCAGACTTACTCTCACTAAACACATCAGAAAAATCAGCCAAATAGTCAGGGACATCCTGAGACTGAGACGAACACATTGACAACCCCAACTAACCACTGACACAGACTTCCAATCCAAAACAGGATTATGGGTCTGCAACCAAGGAAAACCCAGTACAATATTGTCATGCAAATTATGTAACACCAAAAATTTACAATTCTCTTGGTGGTCCGGGGCTACCCGCATTATCACCTGGGTCCAAAACTGGGGTCTATTCTCCACCAAAGGGGTAGCATCAATACCATCCAAAGGAATAGGAGTCCGCAGGGGTACCATGGAGAAACCAAAATGTTTGGCAAAGTCAAAATCCATCAGGTTCAGGGCTGTTCCTGAATCAACAAAAGCCTTAGCAGAAAATGAAGATAAGGAGCAGATCAAAGTAACCGTTAAGAGGAATTTAGGCTGTCCATTGCACAAAACAAATGAACAAGCAAAACGTTTTCCCTGCTTAGGGCAGACGGAAAAAGCATGAGAGGCGTACCCACAATAGAAGCACAACTTATCACGCCTTCTAAATTCTTGACGTTGAGCCCTAGAGATAACCCTATTAAACTGCATGGGCTCAGAGGTTTGTTCGAAAGGCAACACCACCTCTCGCATAGTTTTACGTTCACGTAAACGTCTGTCAATTTGAATGACTAATTACAAAGAGTCGTTGAGACCAGAGGGGACAGGAAATCCCACCATAACATCTTTTACGGTTTCTGCCAGACCTTTCCGAAAAAGAGCCACTAGGGCATCATCGTTCCATTTAGTAAGGACTGCCAACTTTCTGAATTTCTGACAATATAACTCTGCCTCTTCCTGACTCTGGGTTAATGCCAATAAGGTTTTCTCAGCTTGATCAATAACATTAGGTTCATCATACAACAACTCCAGAGCCTGAAATAACGCAGTCACATTAGCCAAAACAGGATCCCCAGGTGTCAGAGAAAAGGCCCAGTCCTGAGGGTCGCCGCGCAGCAAGGAGATAAAATTTTTATCTTGCTACACTGAGTTCCCCGAGGAATTAGGTTTCAAGGCAAAAAAACAATTTACAATTATTCTTAAAGTTCAAAAATTTAGACCGATCCCCAGAAAATAAATCAGGAATAGGGATCTCAGGTTCTACAGTAGACAACTGAACGAGATAGGCAGAAATTCTCCGAACTTCAGCAGCGAGCTGCTCAACACGATCAGACAAATGCTTAGTCTCCATGAAGAAAAAATCCTCCTACGACCCCAGAGAAAAATAGGAAAAAATATATAAAATATTCTGACAACTTTTTTTTTTTTTTTTACTATTCTTTCCTTCTTTAGAGTACCCTAGAATCTACAGTCAGGCCGGTGATTCTGTCATGATTCGGTAACCGAGGAGGACAATAGCAAAAATAGGCTAGGCAACCAGACACCCAGAGAGAATGGTAACTTAGCGGATTGCAGACCCCTAAACTGACAACACAACTAGAATTAGCCGTGGAACATACCTACGATGCCCTAGAAGCCTCGACACAGCCAAAGAGTTAACTTAGCCTAAAGAGAGCAAGGGGAAAGCTAACTGCCCCGGAGTAGAGCCCCAAAGGAATAGATAGCCCCTAAACATATATTGCCGGTGATACAAATGAAGCACAAACACAGACAGAAAATACAGTAAGCAAATGCTGGGGCCCAAACTGTATAGATAGAACAGGACAGAAAAGGATACTGTCTGCAATCCAGCAAAAACCCTAACAAAATTCCAACATGTCTGATATGCAAAAATACTGAGACCACACGACCTCTCCCACACTAAATCAGAACTCTGGTTTGAACTGGATGCAAACAGCGAATACTGAAATAACAGGGACTAGAAATACATGAGCTGTGTCAAAAGAGACACAGAGTCCAGCCCAGGACTCGACAGGGAACCTGGCTGAACTAACCTCAGCAAGGCAGAAAACTGAGAAAAGCAAAAGGTAAACAAATGCCACAGAAATGAACAGCCAAATAACTTATCTGAAAGATGCAGGAAACAGCAGGGAGCAAGAAGACTTCCAAAAGGCTCAGGAAGAAAACAAATCACCGGCAAGAATCATGGACAGGCTGCTCACTTAAATCTTCCCAGTCAGTAACACCTGATTTCCAATCAACCCCCTCAGGTGATAGACTTCTGTCATCCCAACCAGCTCCATTACCAGAGGCGACCACCAGAGGGAGCCAAAACTCAGAAGCCAGATTAAAGGTGTTCACAACAGTTTTGCCTACCACCCAAGCGTGCTTCTCGGCGCACACTATGCGCACCCCTGTCTCCTGCATGCCCCGTCTACATGCCCTGTGCTATCCTGTACCCTTCTTTCCCCCATGTACACGCCTTGCACTATCCTGTACTCTGCGTGTTCCCGTGTCCTCGATTTGCACTCTTCTGAATCCTGCGTACTCTCGTCTTCTTTTTGCTAAGACGTTCTTTCGCTTCTTCTGTTAGCCGGCCACCTGGTTCTAGTAGTTGTGGTACTTTACCCCCCTGGGTCTGCCCCTGACGCTCCCTGTATAGGGGGTGGTTATCGCTAGGTCAGCTCGCCCTGGGTGGGTTGGTATTGCGACCCAGAAGGTCCACTCAAGGAGTCGTCACAGCACCACAAACTGTCCAGGAGTTGGCTGATGCTTTAATCCAGGTCTGGGAGGAGATCCCTCAGGAGACCATCCGCCGCCTTATCAGGAGCATGCCCAGGCATTGTAGGGAGGTCATACAGGCACGTGGAGGCCACACACACTACTGGGCATCATTTTAACTTGTTTTAAGGACATTGCATTCCACTTTAATTTTGTGTGTGACTCCAAATCGAGTCCTCCATTGGTTAATAAATTTGATTTCCATTGATGATTTTTGTGTGATTTTGTTGTCAGCACATTCAACTTTGTACAGAACAAAGTTTTCAATGAGAATATTTAATTCATTCAGATCTAGGATGTGTTATTTGAGTGTTCCCTTTATTTTTTGAGCAGTGTATAAAGAGGGTTTAACTGAGAAAATTCTAAATAGAACAGGAATATCATATGTAGACAGGAATGGCCCGTTACCTAATTCAAGGACCCAAATGACCATCAGTATAAAGGGTCAAAGCAACCAAATAGCTGATATCTCACATCAATAGGGAAGCATTTAGCAGTGCTGCCTACAAAGAACACAAGTCACATGGAATGGGCTGAGAAGATGCCCGAAGCGTGTCGCCACTCTCGGTGACTTTGGCAGGTGATGTGAGGTATCAGCTAATTGGTTGTTTTGACCCTTTGTACCGATGAGTCATTTGGGTCCTTGAATAAAAAACAGGGCTCTATTTAATCCAATATGTAAGGGACGGTGCTGTACATAACAAGAGAGGGCACTGTACAATAAGGGATGGCAATATGCATAATAAAGGAGACTATGTAATATATAGAAAAATATTTAGAATTGAGAGTCCTCAGTGGTTGATACCTTTTAATGGCTAACTGAAAAGATAGTAACAAATTGCAAGCTTTCGAGACTACTTAGGTCTCTTCATCAGGCTAGACTAATACAACATCTGAAGATGTACTAGTCTAGCCTGATGAACAGACCTGAGTCGTCTCAAAAGCTTGCAATTTGTTACCATCTTTTCAGTTAGCCATTAAAAGGTATCAACCACTGAGGACTCTCAATTCTAAATATTTTTCTATCTACTTGCTAACACGGTACAAAGATATACATCTTTCCTGTGTGTAATATATATACATGTATATGTGTGTGGTTATATATAAATATATATATATATAGATATACATATATATACATATATATATATATATGTATATCTATATATATACATATCTATATATATAGATATATATATATATATATATATAGCTTTGTCACCATATAAGGAGAAGAGCCCAGACACATTTCTTACACCAGAGCCCCAAGCTGTCAGTGTCCACCCCTGGCTGCACTGTAACTGTGCTATATGTTCTGCTAATAATATAATCTCAAACCTACATTACAGACCAAAAGTTTGGACACACCTTCTCATTCAAAGATTTTTCTGTATTTTCATGACTATGAAAATTGTAGAATCACACTGAAGGCATGAAAACTATGAATTAACACATGTGGAATTATACAATACACTTTACAAAAAATGTGAAACAACTGAAAATATTTCTTATATTCTAGGTTCTTCATAGTAGCCACTTTTTGCTTTGATTACTGCTTTGCGCTCAGAAAAGGTGAACAGATGGACTCTACAGTCATGGCCAAAAGTTTTGAGAATGACACAAATATTATATTTTCACATGATCTGCTGCCCTCTGGTTTTTATGTGTGTTTGACAGATGTTTTTATCACAGACAGAAATATAATTCCAAACATATGAGTAACAAAAGCTTATATTGACAGTTAGAATGAGTTAATGCAGCAAGTCAATATTTGCAGTGTTGACCCTTCTTCTTCAGGACCTCTGCAATTCTCCCTGGCATGCTCTCAATCAACTTCTGGACCAAATCCTGACTATCCTGACTGATAGCAGTCCATTCTTGCACAATCAATGCTTTCATTATGTCAGAATTTTTAGGTTTTTGTTTGTCCACCCGTCTCTTGATGATTGACCACAAGTTCTCAATGGGATTAAGATCTGGGGAGTTTCCAGGCCATGGACCAAAAATCTCTATGTTTTGTTCCCTGAGCCATTTAGTTATCACCTTTGCTTTATGACAAGGTGCTCCATCATGCTGGAAAAGGCATTGTTGATCGCCAAACTGCTCTTGGAGGGTTGGGAGAAGTTGCTCTTGGAGGACATTCTGGTACCATTCTTTATTCATGGCTGTGTTGTTAGGCAAGACTGTGAGAGAGCCGATTCCCTTGGCTAAGAAGCAACCCCACACATGAATGGTTTCAGGATGCTTAACAGTTGGCATGAGACAAGACTGGTGGTAGCGCTCACCTTGTCTTCTCCAAATGAGGCGTTTTCCTGATGTCCCAAACAATTGAATAGGGGATTCATCAGAGAAAATAACTTTACCCCAGTCCTCAGCAGTCCACTGCCTGTACCTTTTGCAGAATATCAGTCTGTCCATGATGTTTTTTCTGGAGAGAAGTGGCTTCTTTGCTGCCCTCCTTGAGACCAGGCCTTGCTCCAAGAGTCTCCGCCTCACAGTGCGTGCAGATGCACTCACACCTGCCTGCTGCCATTCCTGAGCAAGCTCTGCACTGCCGGTAGCCCGATCCCACAGCTGAAACACTTTTAAGAGACGGTCCTGGCGCATGCTGGTCTTTCTTGGGCGCCCTGGAGCCTTTTTGGCAACAATGGAACCTCTCTCCTTGAAGTTCTTGATGATGCAATAGATTGTTGACTGAGGTGCAATCTTTCTAGCTGCGATACTCTTCCCTGTTAGGCCATTTTTGTGCATTGCAATGATGACTGCACGTGTTTCTTTAGAGATAACCATGGTTAACAGAAGAGAAACAATGATGCCATTCACCAGCCTCCTTTTAAAGTGTACAGTGGTGTCATTCTTACTTAATCATGACAGATTGATCTCCAGCCATGTCCTCATCAACACCCACACCTGTGTTAATGGAGCAATCACTGAAATGAGGTTAGCTGGTCATTTTAAGGCAGGGCTGCAATGATGTTGAAATGTGTTTTGGGGGATAAAGTTCATTTTCTAGCCAAATATTGACTTTGCAAGTAATTGCTGTTAAGCTGATCACTCTTTATAACATTCTGGAGTACATGCAAATTGTCATTAGAAAAAGTGAAGCAGTAGACTTTGTAAAAATTAATATTTGTGTCATTCTCAAAACTTTTGTCCATGACTGTACATGCCTGGTCCCACCGTGAAGCATGGAGGAGGTGGTGTGATGGTGTGGGGGTGCTTTGCTGATGACACTGTTGGGGATTTATTCAAGATTGAAGGAATACTGAACCAGCATGGCTACCACAGCGTCTTGCAGAGGCATGCTATTCCATCCGGTTTGTGTTTAGTTGGACCATCATTTATTTTTCAACAGGACAATGACCCCAAACATACCTCCAGACTGTGTAAGGGCTATTTGACCAAGAAGGAGAGTGTTGGGGTGCTACGCCAGATGACCTGGCCTCCACAGTCACCAGACCTGAACCCAATCGAGATGGTTTGGGGTGAGCTGGACCGCTCACCGCTTCAATTTTGAATAAATCTCCAACAGTGTCACCAGCAAAGCACCCCCACGCCATCACACCACCTCCTCCATGCTTCACGGTGGGAACCAGGCATGTAGAGTCCATCCGTTCACCTTTTCTGTGTGCAAAGCAATAATCAAAGCAAAAGGTGGCTACGTTGAAGAACCTAGAAAATAAGACATATTTTTGTAAAGTGTAATGTATAATTCCACATGTGTTAATTCATAGTTTTGATGCCTTCAGTGTGATTCTACAATTTTCATAGTCATGAAAATACAGAAAAATCTTTGAATGAGAAGGTGTGTCCAAACTTTTGGTCTGTACTGTACATTTATAATCCAAACCTCACAATCCCATTTCAAAAACTTTCTAAAGCTGCATTAGTCCTCTGTAATGTGATACATCAGACAATTTTATTAATTTCCAATGTCCACAGTTTTAGACATGACCTAAAAAACTTTGTTCGCAGTGACTGCATCAAAATGTTGTGCAACAAAATAGTAAGTTAATTGTGCCATCACTTTTTGTCCAGGCAATTTACATTAGTTGTTTTTTTTTATTTCTCTGTTAAAGCACAATTTAAAAGCAGTGTCCGATTTTCATTAGTTGACATTCAGTAAATTTAAATTGAAAATTACTCATGTCACTTTCAAAGTTATTTCAGTGAACAATGTAGGATTTTATAACCTTAACAGAAGAGTAACAATTTTGTCCATGTTTATATCCAAAAATGATGCAAATAAAAATTCTTGCTTGGTACAGAAAAAATAAATCTGCCTTCATAGATCTGTAAACAAAAAAAAAAATATTTTGTCAAAGTTAAAAAGTTATTTTTTGTGCAAAGTAGTAAAACATAAAAAAAATATGAAATGGGTATCAGTGTAATCATAGAATACTGTGAAAAAATTTAATAAATTATCCCATATGATGAACACCATTAGTAAAAAAAATGTGAAAAAAACCACCAGAATAGATGATTTTTGGTTATCCAGCCTCACAAAAAAATGAGATTAAATGCGATACTAATATCATATGTACAGTGGGTACAGAAAGTATTCAGACCCCTTTAAATTTTTCACTCTTTGTTTCATTGCAGCCATTTGGTAAATTCAAAAAAGTTCATTTATTCTCATTAATGTACACTCTGCACCCCATCTTGACTAAAAAAAAACAGAAATGTGGAATTTTTAGCAAATTTATTAAAAAAGAAAACTGAAATATCACATGGTCATAAGTATTCAGACCCTTTGCTCAGACACTCATATTTAAGTCACATGCTGTCCATTTCCTAGTAATCCTTCTTGAGATGGTTCTACTCCTTAATTTGAGTCCACCTGTGTTTAATTAAACTGATAGGACTTGATTTGTAAAGGCACACACCAGTCTATATAAGACCTCACAGCTCACAGTGCATGTCAGACCAAATGAAAATCATGAGGTCAAAGGAACTGGCCAAAGGGCTCAGAGTTAGCATTGTGGCAAGGCACAGATCAGGCCAAGGTTACAAAAAATGTCTGCAGTACTCAAGGTTCCTAAGAGCACAGTGGCCTCGATAATCCTTAAATGGAAGAAGTTTGGGACCACCAGAAGTCTTCCTAGACTTGGCCATCCAACCAAACTGAGCAATCATGGGAGTAGAGCCTTGGTGAGAGAGGTAAAGAAGAACCCCAAAGATCACTGTGGCTGAGCTCCACAGATGCCATAGGTGAGATGGGAGAAAGTTCCACAAAGTCAACTATCACTGCAGCCCTCCACCAGTCGGGCCTTTATGGCAGAGTGGCCTGACGGAAGCCTCTCCTCAGTGCCAGACATATGAAAGCCCGCGTAGAGTTTGCTAAAAAGCACATACGAAATAAGATTCTCTGGTCTGATGAGACGAAGATAGAACTTTTTGGTGATAATTCTAGGCAGTATGTGTGGAGAAAACCAGGCACTGCTCATCACCTGACCAATACACTCCCAACAGTGAAACATGGGGGTGGCAGCATCATGCTATCGGGGTGTTTTTCAGCTGCAGGGACAGGACGAATTGTTTCAATTGAAGGAAACATGAATGTGGCCAAATACAGAGATATCCTGGATGAAAACCTCTTCCATAGTGCACTGGACCTCAGACTTGGCTGAAGGTTCACATTCCAACAAGACAATGACCCTAAGCACACAGCTAAAATAACAAAGGAGTAGCTACAGAACAACTCTGTGACCATTCTTGACTGGTCCAGCCAGAGCCCTGAGATAAACCCAATTGAGCATCTCTGGAGAGACCTGAAAATGGCTGTCCACCAACGTTCGCCATTCAACCTGACAGAACTGGAGAGGATCTGCAAGGAAGAATGGCAGAGGATCCCCAAATCCAGGTGTGAAAAACTTTTTGCATCATTCCCAAGAAGACTCATGGCTTTACTAGCTCAAAAGGGTGTTTATACTCAATACTGAGCAAAGGGACTGAATACTTATTAACCATGTGGTATTTCAATTTTTGTTTTTTAATAAATTTGCAAAAATTTCTAAATTTCTGTTTTTTTTTCAGTCAATATGAGGTGCAGAGTGTACATTAACTCCTTTACCCCCAAGGGTGGTTTGCCCGTTAACGACCGGGCCAATTTTTACAATTCTGACCACTGACTCTTTATGAGGTTATAACTCTGGAATGCTTCAACGAATCTTCGCGATTCTGATATTCTTTTCTCGGGACATATTGTACTTCACGTTAGTGGTAAAATTTCTTTGATAGAACTTGCGTTTATTTTTTAAATAAACGCAAATATGGCAAAAATTTTGTAAATTTTGCAATTTTCAAACTTTGAATTTTTATTCCTTTAAAACAGAGAAATATGTCACACAAAATAGTTAATAAATAACATTTCCCACATGTCTACATTACATCAGCACAATTTTGTAACGAAAATTTTTTTTGTCAGGAAATTATAAGGGTTAAAAGTTGACTAGCGATTTCTCATTTTACAACAAAATTAACAAAGCCAGTTTTTTAGGGACCACCTCACATTTGAAGTCACTTTGAGGGGTCTATATGGCAGAAAATACCCAAAAGTGACACCATTCTTAAATCTGCACCCCTCAAGGTACTCAAAACCACATTCAAGAAGTTTATTAACCCTTCAGGTGCTTCACAGGAGCTGAAGCAACGTGGAAGGAAAAAATGAACATTTAACTGTTTAGTCACAAAAGTGATCTTTTACAAACATTTTTTTATTTTCACAAGGGTAAAATGAGAAAAAGGGCAGATAATGTTGTTGTGCAATTTCTCCTGAGTACGCCAATACCCCATATGTGGGGGAAAATTACTGTTTGGGCACACGGCAGAGCTCGTAACGGAAGGAGCGCCGTTTGACTTTTTCAAACCAAAATTTGCTGGAATTGAGATTGGACGCCATTTGAAGCAAGAAGAAAAAGTAGCATGTATGGAAGTCACGATCACCCTCAAATAAATCAGTAAAAATAAAGAAGTAAATAATAAAGTTTTTTTTATGACACAAAACAGACGAAAAAATATAAAACCATTAAAAAGGACCCTATAAAAGAGGCCCATATGAAACAACTAGGGATCCATGTAAGGACTCACTAACAAACTCCCAAGAAAAGCTGGCAAAAACAGGTGCACATATATGACGGACAAATCTTATATGTAATACAAAAAAATGTACGACACATTAAACAATTACATGTATCAAAATACCAAAACATGCAAAGTTGTCCACCAACAAGAACTATACAGATAAATCCACTAAAGTGAATGGTGTGGACAGAAATATCTTCTAGTAACAATATTGGCAAAAATAGAAATATACACATTTATCTTATAATAAATACACCTATAAGATCCATTGTAATCATGGTATCAGATAAACCACTGCGTAAGGAAAAACTCCTTCCTACCTATACCTGCTCAAAAAACCATTAAATTTGCTAAAGGACAGATACCTGAGTAAAGGGAAAAGAAAGCTAGGGAATAATGTCCCATGAATGCACATAAGTGCACATAGTAAAGAGGTTAAGGAGGACCTGAAGAAGAGAACCGCAATGGAAAAGAGCAATGTCTCATGAAGTGACCAAACCAGCAGATGAACCTGCAGCCAGCATGGAATCAAATGGGAGAATGTAACCCCACGCATATCACCACATTGGGGGCGTGGCTTCCTCAGGGGAAAGTGAGTCACCTATAGAGCAGCGTGTCTTTTTATATCAAAAATAATTAGCAGTAAATGACTTACACTCCTGCCTGGCGCTCGGTGAGACGGCGTCCGGATGTAGCAGCCGCACATGCGTGGCTACCTAACAACAGGACGCCGAAACCACGAGCGCCTCCATGGAAACGGCAGAGAGGCGGCGCATGCGCAGTGTATCTGGATGTAATTCGTAGGCCAAGGCAAAACAAACAGAGCGCCACAGCTATGGACGTCTCCATAGAGACAATGGAGAAACAGCGTATGCGCTGTAAAACAAATGTGGTGTTTAGTGAGCCAGCACAAAAAACAAGCGCCGTACTGAGAGAACTTCTATGAGAGACAAAAAAGAAAATAACAAACTTGAAAAAATAAATAAAAAATAAAGAAAAATAAAAAATAAAAAATCCAACAAATATAAAGGTGAGAAAAATATAAAGATAAAATAATCCAAATTAATACCGACTACAAAAAGTGACAGAACTTAGAAAAATATAAAGTAAATGAAAAATATAATTCTGGAAAAAATGTTGAAAAATATGAAATAATCTAAATAATATTAGCAACCACTACAAAAAATGAATTGTGGGTATTAATAAATATACCTGAAAAGAAAATTTTTTTAGATGTTAGTAAATAAATTTACATTATTCAATTTTATTTTTTATAGAAACCAGTAAATAATAATTCCTCATTTAGTCCTCTGGGCGCTAAACTGTTAAGTTGAAAAATCCATCTCGATTCTCTTCTTAACAATTCATCGGTACAACGACCACCTCTGATGGTAGTATCCACCTTATCAACAACCATGACACGTAAATGCCTAGTGGAACTATTGTGAAATGAGAGAAAATTATTGGCCAATGAGGTAACAGGTTTGCCTAAGGCTTTATCCCTAAGAGCACATGAAATGTTAGAGACATGGTGCTGAATCCGTCTACGAAGTTCCTGGCCCGTTTGTCCCACATAAATCTTAGGACAACTACAGACTATGACATAAACCACGTTTCTTGTACGATAGTTCGCATAATGGCGAGTCTGTACTCGTTCCAAAGGACCTGAAAAGGCAATAGTATCATTAGCGGTCACAAAAGGGCAGATAGTACAACCCCCACATGGATATGTGCCAGTGAGTCTAAAACCCCTGCCCAAAGATTGGGTTGGGCGCCTGAAATGGCTTGAACACAAAACGTCTTTAAGATTCCTAGCGCGTTTTGCAATAAGCTTTGGTTTTTCCGTGACAAAAGGTAAGACCCTAGGTTCACTCAATAAAATATTCCAGTTCTTACGCAGAATATTATAAATTTCCGTCCAATGGTTATTGTATGGTGTAATAATGTTAGTTGTCGAGAATTCCTTCTTATGTCCTGGTTGCAACAATTCGCTATGCTCTTTTTGTCTTGAAGCCTGATATGCTTGGGAAATGACACGCCTAGGGTAGCCCCTCTCTCTGAAACGTGATGTAAGTGATCTTGCTTCCATATGAAAGGAGTCCTGTTCACTACAATTTTGTTTAACACGATAGAACTGTCCCCGCGGGATACCATTTCGAACATGTGGTGGGTGAAAGCTTCTGTAGTGAAGCAAACTGAGGCAGTTGTTTTGCGAAAAAGCGATGTGCAGATGCTATCCCCTCTCTTAGTAATCCTTAAGTCCAGGAAGTCGACGGTATCCGTAGATAAACTAGAAGTGAGAGAGATATTCCATGGATTACTATTAAGATCATCAATAAATTTCTCACAGTCTCCACGTGAGCCGGACAAGAAAAAAGCACATCGTCAATGTATCGGTACCACCGTACTACATGTGCTTGGAATAAAGGTGATAAACGTACATAAGTCTCCTCCCACCAACCTAAAAAAAGATTAGCATAGGAGGGCGCACATCTGGCACCCATGGCGGTGCCCGAGATTTGTTTATAAAAAGTACGGTCAAATACAAAATAGTGATTTTCCAACACAAATTTCAACAAATCAAGAATAAAAGAGTCATGCTGTCGATCACCCATAGTTTTTGAGTCCAAAAAAAAATGAGACAGCCTGTACGCCCAAAGAATGCTTTATACAAGTATAAAGAGATTCAACATCCATAGTTACCATTAAGGTCTCTTCGTTGGTAATGAAACCATCCAATTGATTAACAAGATGTGAAGAATCCCTTACGTAAGAGTCTAGGGACAAGACAAAAGGTTGCAGATAAAAGTCAAGATACATACAGGGGCGTTCAAACAGACTCCCGATGCCAGAGACGATAGGTCTACCTGGCAGCTCCTGTAGGGACTTATGCACATTGGGAAGCATATAAAAAGTAGGCACAACAGGGTATTTTGTGACTAAAAAGTCACGTTCCTTTTTGTTAATTATACCCAGTTCGAACGCCCGTTTAGTAAGCCCATCAATCTTGGATTTGAAGACCTCTGTTGGATCAGTAGGTAAGGCCCTATAGCAAGCCACATTGTTTAACTGCCTATATGCCTCTTTGGTGTACAAATCCACAGGCCAAAGGACAACATTACCCCCCTTGTCTGCTTCCTTGATGACAAATGAATCATTATTTGTAATTTCTTCAAAGCTAGTCTATCTGTCACGCAGTCTCTGCATACAGGAGGTCAGGGGCCTAAGCTGACCCTAAGCTGGGGCCCTAACTAATCCCTCTATCTGGAGGTACTGTTAAAGGTACAGAGGTCCAGGCTGCCAGCGTAACCCCTATCTCCTGAGGATCCCTGAACCTCAGTAATCTAGTCCTGAGAAGGACCCCGATCACAACAACAGGGGACAGGATAATATAAACCAACACACAGTACTAGACGAACGAGACAGTACAAGGGGAAAACCAAAAAACCACCTTGCATACAAAAACTCGCACCACAACAACAGAGGGAACACCAACGGGTAAGGAGATAAATAATAAAGCGAGGAAGGGAAAAAACCACACAAAGTACACTTCACTCCAAACTCCAAAATACCACAAGCCGCTCTGTTTGTCTGCAAGGAATGCTTTCACCGACAACTTCCCTAACAGACTGGCAGGTATTTGAAGGAGTCCCACTTCTGCAGCATTGACTGCAGCTGGGCGAGGCTGGGCCTCATCTAGCACAGAGAGAGAGAATTAACTCCCTCACTGCCGAAAAATACAAAGCACCAAAAACTCAGCTGCGAGAAGTCAGGCTGTGTAATCGTGACGATCTTCGTGGCGACACACCCGTGACAGTACCCCCCCTTCTACGAGGGACCTCCGGACCCTCAGGGCCAGGTTTATCCGGGTGAGTCGTGTGGAAGGCCCGAATTAATCGGTCTGCGTTAATATCCGACGCAGAATCCCACATCCTCTCCTCAGGACCATACCCCTTCCAATGAACCAGGTACTGAAGGGACCGGCGATTAAAGCGTGAATCGATGACTTTTGATACCTGAAACTCCAAGTTACCATTGACCACCCCTGGAGGAGGAGGTAAAGGTGACGGTATCACCGGCGCCACATACCTCTTAAGCAACGATCTGTGGAACACGTTGTGAATTTTAAACATAGGGGGAGGTCAAGGCGAAATGCCACCGGATTAATTATAGAACTGATCCTGTACGGCCCGATGAACCTGGGATCCAGTTTCCAGGAGGGAACCTTAAGTTTTATATTCCTGGTAGACAACCATACCCGATCGTTCACACTTAGGTCCGGACCAGACATTCTCCTCCTATCAGCCATACGTTTATATCGGTTCCCCATAGTATTCAGATTATTCAGCACCCCTCTCCACACTGAAGCGAGTGATGACGAAAATCGCTCTTCCTCAGGAACCCCCGAAGAGCCCCCCCTACTGAAAGTGCAAAACTGGGGGTGAAAACCATATGCCCCAAAAAACGGGGACTTACCAGTGGACTCGCTCCGCCTATTATTAAGAGCAAACTCTGCCAGAGGCAAGAAAGAAGCCCAGTCCTCCTGGTTCTCTGACACAAAACACCGGAGATATGTCTCCAAGCTCTGGTTCAGACGTTCCGTCTGACCATTAGTCTGAGGATGAAAAGCCGATGAAAATGACAAATGCATCCCCCGCCGTGTACAAAATGCCTTCCAGAATTTGGACACAAACTGAGACCCCCGATCAGACACCACATCGGAGGGTACCCCGTGAAGCCTCACAATCTCCCCAATGAACACCTGCGCAAGAGTTTTAGCATTAGGAAGAGCAGGAAGAGCGATGAAATGTGCCATCTTGCTGAACCTGTCCACTACAACGAGTATGACCGTTTTACCCGAAGACGGCGGGAGGTCCGTAATAAAGTCCATGGACAGATGAGTCCAAGGACGCTCCGGGATCTTCAAAGGTAAGAGGGCCCCAGACGGACGGGTATGTGGGGTCTTAGAGTGCGCACAAACCCCACAGGACGCGACAAAAGTTACCACCTCCCTATGTAAGTTAGGCCACCAAAACCGACGCGAGAGGAGATCCACAGTTGCTTTACTCCCTGGGTGTCCTGCCAAAGCTGAGTTATGGTGTGCCTCGATCACCTTTTGTCACAACTGATCTAGAACAAACAGTCTCCCTGGAGGTCCAACAGGGGCGTTCCCCTGAGCCTCCAATACCTCCTCCTCAAGCTCAGAGCATACTGCCGACACCACCACCCCCTCCTGAAGGATAGGAACCGGGTCATCCGTATTCCCGGCCCCAGGGAAACTACGAGATAAGGCATCCGCCTTTACATTTTTTGACCCAGGACGATATGTGACGACAAAATTAAACCTGGTAAAAAACAACGACCACCTAGCTTGTCTGGGATTCAGATGTTTTGCGGACTCCAGATATAGCAGATTCTTGTGATCGGTGATGACGGTGACCGGATGGACTGCCCCCTCCAAAAAATGGCGCCACTCCTCAAAAGCTAACTTAATGGCCAAGAGTTCCCTATTGCCGACATCGTAATTCCTCTCAGCGGACGACAATTTTTTAGAGAAAAAGGCGCACGGATGCCACTTACCAGGGGACGAACCCTGTGACAATACTGCTCCCACCCCTACCTCGGAAGCGTCTACCTCTACAATGAACGGCTGTGACGCATCAGGTTGAATGAGTATGGGTGCCGAGGCAAAACATTTTTTCAAGGAGGAGAATGCTTGACAAGCCTTGTCAGACCACCTAGAAAAATTCGTCCCTTTTTTGTCATGTCTGTGAGAGGTTTAACCATGGACGAGAAATTACGAATAAATTTCCGGTAATAATTAGCAAACCCCAGGAAACGTTGTAGTGCCTTAAGATTCTCTGGCAGATCCCACTGAAGAATTGCCCGCACTTTCCCAGGGTCCATACGAAAACCGGATGCTGACACCAGAAAGCCTAAAAACTGGAGTTCCTGCACGGCGAACACACACTTTTCCCATTTGGCGTACAGTTTATTATCCCGCAAGATCTGTAACACTTGCCTAACATGCTCCTGATGAGACACAAGATCCGGCGAGTAAATTAAGATATCATCCAGATATAAGACAACAAACTGTCCCACCAGGCGGCGAAAAATGTCATTTACAAAGTGTTGAAAACCCCCGGGGCATTAGTCAGACCGAATGGCATGACAAAGTTCTCATAATGCCCCTCCGGAGTGTTAAACGCCGTCTTCCACTCATCCCCCTCCTTCATCCTAATCAGATTGTACGCCCCCCTGAGATCCAACTTAGAGAACCATTTGGCGCCCACGATCTGATTGAAAAGATCGGGAATAAGTAGGAGCGGATACGGATCTCGGACCGTAATCCGATTAAGTTCACGGAAATCCAGGCAAGGGCGTAGGCCTCCATCTTTCTTCTTCACAAAGAAGAACCCCGCGGCCACCGGGGAAGATGAAGGTCTAATATGCCCCTTAGCCAGATTTTCAGAAATATAATCTTTCATGGCCTGCCTCTCTGGACCAGATAGGTTATACAACCTAGATTTAGGTAACTTGGCCTCAGGGAGCAGTTTTACAGAACAGTCATACACGCGATGAGGAGGTAGTTCCTGATACCCTTTCTCCGAGAATACATCCTCAAAGTCCGCCAGAAATGGAGGTAAGATCCTAGGAGTGACCGCACCGATGACCGTATTCATGCAGTTTTTATTACAGAATTCACTCCATTGGCTTATCTCTCTGGATTGCCAATTAATAACTGGGTTATGCTTAATTAACCAAGGAAGGCCCAACACTATAGGAGTGGGAAGACCCTCCAACACGTAACAAGACAACAGTTCTTTATGTATCGCTCCCACTTGAAGTTTTACGTTATGCACAGCTTGCAAAAAACTTGCCTGACCGAGAGGCCTGGCGTCGATCGAGAATATGGGGATGCGTTTAGCCAACACACTCAATCGCATACCTTGAACCTGGGCAAACCGAGCGTCCACCAGATTAGCCCCGGCGCCACTATCCAGAAGAACAGATATCCTCTCAGTTCTCGTACCCACCACCACCTCCGCCGGCACGAGAAACAGAGACGAACCTACAGTCATGGCCAAAAGTTTTGAGAATGACACAAATATTAATTTTTTCAAAGTCTACTGCTTCACTTTTTCTAATGGCAATTTGCATATACTCCAGAATGTTATAAAGAGTGATCAGCTTAACAGCAATTACTTGCAAAGTCAATATTTGGCTAGAAAATGAACTTTATCCCCCAAAACACATTTCAACATCATTGCAGCCCTGCCTTAAAAGGAACAGCTAACCTCTTTTCAGTGATTGCTCCATTAACACAGGTGTGGGTGTTGATGAGGACATGGCTGGAGATCAATCTGTCATGATTAAGTAAGAATGAGACCACTGGACACTTTAAAAGGAGGCTGGTGCTTGGCATCATTGTTTCTCTTCTGTTAACCATGGTTATCTCTAAAGAAACACGTGCAGTCATCATTGCAATGCACAAAAATGGCCTAACAGGGAAGATTATCGCAGCTAGAAGTCAACAATCTATCGCATCATTAAGAACTTCAAGGAGAGAGGTTCCATTGTTGCCAAAAAGGCTCCAGGGCACCCAAGAAAGACCAGCAAGCGCCAGGACCGTCTCTTAAAAGTGTTTCAGCTGTGGGATCGGGCTACCAGCAGTGCAGAGCTTGCTCAGGAATGGCAGCAGGCAGGTGTGAGTGCATCTGCACACACTGTGAGGCGGAGACTCTTGGAGCAAGGCCTGGTCTCAAGGAGGGCAGCAAAGAAGCCACTTCTCTCCAGAAAAAACATCATGGACAGACTGATATTCTGCAAAAGGTACAGGCAGTGGACTGCTGAGGACTGGGGTAAAGTTATTTTCTCTGATGAATCCCCTTTTCAATTGTTTGGGACATCAGGAAAACGCCTCATTCGGAGAAGACAAGGTGAGCGCTACCACCAGTCTTGTCTCATGCCAACTGTTAAGCATCCTGAAACCATTCATGTGTGGGGTTGCTTCTCAATCAAGGGAATCTGCTCTCTCACAGTCTTGCCTAAAAACACAGCCATGAATAAAGAATGGTACCAGAATGTCCTCCAAGAGCAACTTCTCCCAACCCTCCAAGAGCAGTTTGGCGATCAACAATGCCTTTTCCAGCATGATGGAGCACCTTGCCATAAAGCAAAGGTGATAACTAAATGGCTCAGGGAACAAAACATAGAGATTTTGGGTCCATGGCCTGGAAACTCCCCAGATCTTAATACCATTGAGAACTTGTGGTCAATCATCAAGAGACGGGTGGACAAATGAAAACCTAAAAATTCTGACAAAATTAAAGCATTGATTGTGCAAGAATGGACTGCTATCAGTCAGGATTTGGTCCAGAAGTTGATTGAGAGCATGCCAGAGAGAATTGCAGAGTTCCTGAAGAAGAAGGGTCAACACTGCAAATATTGACTTGCGGCATTAACTCATTCTAACTGTCAATATAAGCTTTTGTTACTCATATGTTTGCAATTATATTTCTGTCTGTGATAAAAACATCTATCAAACACACACATAAAAACCAGAGGGCAGCAGATCACGTGAAAATATAATATTTGTGTTATTCTCAAAACTTTTGGCCATGACTGTAGGGATGAGATACCTACTCCCAGATTGCCGTCCACCACACAACCTGGGATCAATAGTTTTCCGACGACCCTTTATTCTGCAAAGGACGGGATGAACACCCCCCAATAAAATGTCCCTTTCTCCCGCAGAAGAAACACCTTCCCCCGAAATGATGTCCCTCCTAATTGCATAGGCTCCTCTGGACTGACCAGGGGAACCTCCATATAAGGGACCCTTAAAGAAGGTGGAGTCATCACAGGGGCGAAGTTACCCCGCACCTCTCCCGAAGCCGTCTGTCAATGCGAATAGCAAGGGCCATAGCGGCTTCCAGTGACGCGGGAGGGTCATACTGTGCCAACACATCCTTTAATTTGTCAGATAAACCTTGACAAAACTAAGAGCCGGGTCATTCCACTGGGTGTCCGTGGCTCACCTACGGAACTCCGAACAGAATTCCTCCGCCAGACGATCTCCCTGCTGGATCCTACGTAACTTAGATTCAGCAAGGGAGATCCGATCCGGGTCATCATATACGAGACCCAGAGCAACAAAAAACCTATCCACCGACTGGAGAGCCGGGGAGCCCGGGGAAGAGAGAACGCCCATGACTGTGGGTCCCCTTGTAGGAGCGAGATGATAATTCCCACCCTTTGTTCTTCACTCCCCGATGACCGAGGCCGCAGCCGAAAGTACAATTTACATGCCTCCCGGAAAACAAAAAATTTGTCCCGCCCCCCAGTGAACCTGTCAGGGAGAGCTACTTTAGGTTCTGGTCCGGCTTGCTCCAGGGGATACAAAACCTTGGACTTAAAGTCCGCCAGCTCCATGGACAAACTCTGCAACTGCGAGCAAGACTGGCTACTGGATCCATGGTAGCTGGAGAGAAACTTTTGTCGGTCGGTGAAAATGTCACGCAGTCTCTGCGTACAGGAGGTCAGGGGCCTAACCTGACCCTAAGCTGGGGCCCTAACTAATCCATCTACCTGGAGGTACTGTTAAAGGTACAGAGGTCCAGGCCGCCAGCGTAACCCCTATCTCCTGAGGATCCCTGAACATCAGTAATCTAGTCCTGAGAAGGACCCCGATCACAACAACAGGGGACAGGATAATATAAACCAACACACAGTACTAGACGAACGAGACAGTACAAGGGGAAAACCAAAAAACCACCTTGCATACAAAAACTCGCACCACAACAACAGAGGGAACACCAACGGGTAAGGAGATAAATAATAAAGCGAGGAAGGGAAAAAACCACACAAAGTACACTTCACTCCAAACTCCAAAATACCACAAGCCGCTCTGTTTGTCTGCAAGGAATGCTTTCATCAACAACTTCCCTAACAGACTGGCAGGTATTTGAAGGAGTCCCACTTCTGCAGCATTGACTGCAGCTGGGCGAGGCTGGGCCTCATCTAGCACAGAGAGAGAGAATTAACTCCCTCACTGCCGAAAAATGCAAAGCACCAAAAACTCAGCTGCGAGAAGTCAGGCTGTGTAATCGTGACGATCTTCGTGGTGACACACCCGTGACACTATCATCCCTGTTTACATTATTGTTTTTATTGACGTCTACAGAGAGACCCTGAATATCTTGGCAAGTAGTTTTATAAAAAATCTCTACTGCCGGGAAGAGTGAGAGGGAGGGTGTTGCTTGCGATGGTAATCTTTGTGTGAACTCCGCCCTCTTACCTGCCGCTTGTTGGTTCTCATTGAGTAAGTCAAGTAAATCCCGGAAGACCTGACGATCCTCCTGTGGTAAAGTATCAATGACTGAATGTTGATGACTTAATAATTTGAAAGTGACTTATCCAATACTTTCATTGGCGAAAAAGAGAGCCCCTTAGACAAGAGTTGAATCTCATGCTTGGAAAGGGGGTAAGATGAAAGATTAATGATTTGAAGGTTACCTGTTGTGGGGGTATCAATTATCGTCTCCGATTCTGCCTCGTTTCCCTCTTGTAAGTTGGGGAGCAGGTTTTGAATCGCCGATGACGTTTTCTCGCATTTGTTGGACTTATGCCGCCGCTTGCCCCTCCTGGTGGGTTTTCTACGTCGGTGTCCGAGGACAAAAAATCACTGGAAGATGGATCTTGGAGTGATGAAGTTAGGTCAGCTGATTTAGCTGGTACATTACCAGTCTTAGCGGACCTACGATTGCCAGTATGCGTCCACCTATAGGCTTTCTCACCATCATAATCATTTTTATCTCTGATGAATTTAGATTTTTTCCCCCGTATGATCTCCTTTTCAAACTTATCCAGACTCTCCTTAAGTCTCTGTTGGAAAGGATTAACGATTGATTCTGTATCAAAGGTCTTCAACTTAATTTCAAGATTTTTGATTCTATCCTTTAATTCAATCAGAAATTTCTTATCATGCTCAACAAGCATATTAATAATAATTGCCGAACATTTAAAGAGACCCGATTCCCAGGTTTGTTTGAACCCTTGATCAACTTCCCATGCAGGGAAAATTTGGACTCTTAAACCTCTGGGCACCAGACCCAGTTTGAGGTATTCCTCTAAGCTTTTTATGTTCCACCAAGTTTTAACCACCGCTTTATGAAAATGTATAAGATCAGACGACAATTTTTTAAATGAATCGTCAACAGGTTCTTTGTTACCAGTGGAACAAAAAATGCCCGAAGCCTGATTGAGCCACGCCGCCTCTCTAGCCTCAATATCCATGGTCAAGAGGTAAAAATTCTCCTCTAATAAATGTATTAAATAAAAAACTGTGTGCCAACACTCAAGGAAAAGGAGAAAAAACTCCAAAAGTAATATAAGAAACACAAGGAAATTTGAGGGCACCATGAAAATTCAGAACAGGGATCTGTGACTACACACTGTAATGAGCATATGAAGCAAGAAGAAAAAGCAGCATGTATGGAAGTCACGATCACCCTCAAATAAATCAGTAAAAATAAAGAAGTAAATAATAAAGTTTTTATTGATACAAAAACACACTAACAAAACAGACGAAAAAATATAAAACCATTAAAAAGGACCCTATAAAAGAGGCCCATATGAAACCACTAGGGATCTATGTAAGGACCCACTTACAAACTCCCAAGAAAAGCTGGCAAAAACAGGTGCACATATATGATGGACAAATCTTATATGTAATACAAAAAAATGTACGACACATTAAACAATAACATGTATCAAAATACCAAAACATGCAAAGTTGTCCACCAACAAGAACTATACAGATAAATACACTAAAGTGAATGATGTGGACAGAAATATCTCCTAGTAACAATATGGCAAAAATAGAAATATACACATTTATCTTATAATAAATACACCTATAAGATCCATTGTAATCATGGTATCAGATAAACCACTGCGTAAGGAAAAACTCCTTCCTACCTATACCTGCTCAAAAATCCTTTAAATGTGCTAAAGGACAAATACCTGAGTAAAGGGAAAAGAAAGCTAGGGAATAATGTCCCATGAATGCACATAAGTGCACATAGTAAAGAGGTTAAGGAGGACCTGAATAAGAGAACCGCAATGGAAAAGAGCAATGTCTCATGAAGTGATCAAACCAGGAGATGAACCTGCAGCCAGCATGGAATCAAATGGGAGAATGTAACCCCACACGTGTTAGGGTTTGATTTCCCGCTGCTGCACAAGGGGAGTCTCGAACCCGTCCGGCTGCGGTCTCCCATTCATCTCTGGCCACAGTGGAGCCTGCTCAGCAGAGACGTCGGTCCAGGCGTCTTGCCCACTCCTCTACTGTGCAGTGACTTGCTGCTGCCTTTCCTGGATCTGCTATTTTAGCCAGTGCTGGAGCAGTCGTCTTTGGGACAAAGTCCTGCGTTTTCCCATCTGAGCATGCCCAGAGTGAGATCTCTCATTGGAGATCAGGGGTCACATGTTCAGGTGCTGCAGTGGCTCCTATTGGTCCGCCAGGAAGGTCATGTAACTACGTGTGTTTGTAACAGCTTCTCATTGGTCCTTGTTCCTGGAAGGTCCTGTAGCTGTTGCTATAAAAGGGTAGCATGGCTGGGCCACCATGCGCTAATATCAGTCATTGTATAATATGCGCCAGTGTGGTCATGTGTATGTGTGGATAGGGACCCGGCTGAAATAAGCCACTAGAATACCGACTTAATCGGTGAGGAGTTTGGTATGGTAGCTGGTCAGGGTCGGTGTCCTAGATGCCCTAGATTACCGGCATAACCGGTGAGGAGTTTTGATTGCCGTATTCAGGGTCTGGCGTTCAGACGCCATAGATTGCGGGTGACTCCCGCGAGGACATTAGCACATGATCATGCTTTATGTACGCTTAGCACTTAACTGTGTATCTGAGAGCCTTACAGGACACAGTGCTTTTTCTCAGCGGCCCTGTGACGTAACAGGGTTCGCTTTCAACGCTAGTCAGCGCCCTAGCGTGTTTTCTTTGCCACTCAGTTGTGTCTAGTGAGTGCGCACACATTGCCATATAGCGTTGCGGCTCCTCTTCTAGCGGCTCTGTGGAGTAACAGAGTTCGCACTCATTGCCACAGCGCATTACGGCGTTTATGTTGGCAGCTCTGCGGGATAACAGAGTTTGCTTCTTGCGCCTTTTTGCCAGCAGCGGGCTTCGCCTGCACGGTGGACCCTGGGCTGCGAACGCACTTATTATTTATATTATTTTGTGCGTTCCGCCAGCCTTAACATAATATTAGCGCCAGGGTCTGGCTGGTAAAATGGCGGACGACCAGCGTCTGCAGCGGTATATCCAGCAGCTGGAGGGTAGGTTGGCGACTCTAGAGCGCACAACCTCAGCGGTGGATGTTACCGCAGTCGCGGTTCAGGCTGCTAGTGTGGCCGCCGCCAGTTTGTCCTCTGCTACCCCTGCTCCGACTATTTCCCGCCTCCCACTTCCAGACAAGTTTACCGGTGACAGTAAACAATGTCGGGGTTTCGTCAGTCAGTGCTCCATACATCTAGAGCTTCTGGCTGCACGTTATCCCACGGAGCGGGCGAAAGTGGGTTTTATCATATCTCTTTTGTCGAGCAGGGCGTTGGAGTGGGCAACGCCGTTATGGGAGCGCGATGATCGTGTGGTGCAGAGTGCTCCTCTCTTCTTGGACACTCTTAAACAGGTCTTTTTAGGACCTCGTGTCACCCACGATACGGCTCTTCAATTGTTGGCTATCACCCAGGGTTCATCCATGGTCAGCCAGTTTGCCGTCCAATTTCGGACTCTGGTCTCTGAGCTGGATTGGCCAGATAAAGTCCTTATACCCGTGTACTGGAGGGGACTGGCAGACCATGTGAAGGACGCCTTGTCCACCAGGGAGATTCCTACCACACTGGAGGAGCTCATTACCATATCTACCCGCATCGACCTTCGTTTTAACGAGCGGAGGTTGGAGCGGGCCCAGTGTAGGCAGAGGTTCCGGCTGGCGCCCACCTTTGCCAGACCTCTGGAATCTTCCATTCAGGCGTCCGATTCCCCTGAGGCCATGGAGATTTCTCGAGTGAGACCTAAGTCTCGGGCTGCTCGAGTATCTGTGACCTGTAATGCCTGCCAACAAATAGGGCATTATGCTAACAAATGTCCACGGCGGTCGGGAAACGACCGCGCCTAGTAACCATTGGAGGGGGTTCACTAGACACAGCAGTACACGCCTCCAAGTTGTCCTTTAGGGGGACAATCAATTTTGGCTCATCCACTTTAACAGTCACGCTTTGTGTGGATTCTGGAGCCGAAGGAAATTTCATGTCTTCTACCTTCGCTCTCCGCCACTCTATACCTCTGGTGATGCTCGCCAAACCCGTGACTGTTCGAGTAGTGAACGGGTCGACACTGCCTTCACCAATCACACATCAGACCATCCCTTTCACGTTGTCAATGTCACCTTCCCATCAAGAGATTATCTCACTTTTAGTCATTCCCGAGGGAATAGACGAGATCTTGTTAGGGATGCCCTGGCTCCATTTCCATTCCCCACACATTGTGTGGAACTCTGGGAGGATATTGGGTTGGGGTGAGTCATGTAAAGGCAGATGTATGAGGGAATGCATTCAGGTGGCCACTACAGAGATGCCCGCAGATCTTACTTCTCTTCCTAATTACTATTGGTCATATGCAGACGTATTCTCCAAAAAGGCTGCAGAAGTCCTTCCACTTCACCGTCCCTATGACTGTCCTATTGACCTCTTGCCTGGAGCAGAACCTCCTCGGGGACGGGTCTATCCCCTTTCTCTCCCGGAGACGGAGGCTATGTCCCAATATATCCAGGAGAACCTGGCGAGAGGATTCATTAGGAAGTCAGTGTCACCTGCAGGGGCGGGGTTCTTCTTCGTGCAGAAGAAGAACGGAGAATTACGTCCATGCATCGATTACAGGGGTCTTAATGCCATCACTGTTAAGAATAAATACCCATTGCCACTGATTTCTGAGCTATTTGATAGGCTACGAGGGGCAAGGATATTTACGAAATTAGATCTGCGGGGTGCTTATAACCTGATTCGCATCCGTGAGGGGGACGAATGGAAGACGGCTTTTAATACCAGGGACGGGCACTATGAATATCTGGTGATGCCCTTCGGGCTCTGTAACGCCCCAGCCGTCTTCCAAGACTTTGTTAATGACATCTTCCGGGATATGCTCTCCACCTCAGTCGTAGTCTATCTGGATGATATTCTCATCTTTTCCCCAGATATTGACTCCCACCGGAGAGATGTTTGCAGAGTCTTCGACCTCCTACGGGCAAATTCCCTCTATGCAAAGTTGGAGAAATGTGTGTTTGAGCAGGAAATCCTTACTAGTGTTGAGCGATACTGCTCGATATCTAAAAATATCGTATCGAAATGGTATCGCCGATATCACTAAATATCGTCGATATCCGATTCCGATACCGGAAGTCCAATGTAAGTCTATGGGAACCAAATATCGACATTAAAAAAAACCCATTCTTGCCTTGTTGGTTAATTGTACATGAAGGAAAACAACAAAGACTAATGTAGAATGTATTGGGGGAGGTTGAGGAGACAATAAAGGCATACATGTTTAACCCAATGCATTGGAATAGCATTAATATATTTTTTTTGGGAAATACGTTTGGATTGACTAACAAATTGACAATGTTGTTAACCTTTTTTCTATTTTGGCAAATATGTATGTTTCACAACTTCCATGCTCTTCACCTTTTTAACTTTTGCCAGTGCCACACTTTCTCCTTCATAATCTTCAGCAGCAGCAGCATCTTTCTCATCAAATTATTCTTCATCTTCACCTTCTTAATCTTCTTCTTAAACTTCTTGCTATTCATGTTTTTGTTTACATTACTCATATTGTTATTATTAAACTAATTAATCTTCTTCATATTCAAATTCTTCATCTTCTTCCTCTTCATCTTCTTCATCATATTCTTATTTGTGACAGAGATTCCTGTACTTGTAATCTGTAAAAGTATGAATTGTTCATCCTTCCGTTCTTGCTGTCACAAAAGATTTAAATTACAACAGTATTTGTCCGTGTTCAGTTTAGCCTGCAGCAGCAGCAGGCATTTTCCAGGGGCACCACGAGGAGGAACGGACTCACCCCCATACACTGCTTAGTCTTCTTCTGCTTAGAATTTAGAGCATATATTTTGCTCTTCATTTTGGTCTTATACTTCATGTTCTTCTGCTTTTTGATCTTTTGCTTATTGTTCTTCTGTCTCTTGTTCTGTATCTTGTAGTTTGTCTTAACCTTCTTTGTCCTGTTGGTGATCTTCTTCTGGGTAATCTTTTATTTTTTCTTTGTGATGGTGTTCAGGCTGGTTGGCTTCATGCTCGTCGTCCTTGTTGTCGTCATCTTCTTCTGGGTGGTCTTTAAGGTCGTCTAATTTCCGAGAAACAGCTGACGTTACTGGAACCCTGACGGGTATCAGATGGAGCAAGAGACAATGGAAGTAACGAGGACCAGCTGACTGTGCTGGAACCCGGACGGGTAGCAGAAGGAAAAGAGGCAATGTCACAACCGAGTACCAGCTGACGTTACTGTGGCACGGTTACTAAGCAGGAGGTACCTGTGCTCCAAAGCACTACCAAGGACCAGCAGACGTTGCTGGAACTCGGATACGGAGATGGAGGCACCTAGGCCAAAAGCACTGGGGAGAACCACTTGACGGTACTGGACCCCAGAGGGTAGCAGAAGGAAAAGAGGCAATGTCACAACTGAGTACCAGCTGACGTTACTGTGACACGGTTACTAAGCAGGAGGTACCTGTGCTCCAAAGCACTACCAAGGACCAGCAGACGTTGCTGGAACTCGGATACGGAGATGGAGGCACCTAGGCCAAAAGCACTGGGGAGAACCACTTGACGGTACTGGACCCCGGACGGGTAGCAGAAGGAAAAGAGGCAATGTCACAACCGAGTACCAACTGACGTTACTGTGACACGGTTACTAAGCAGGAGGTACCTGTGCTCCAAAGCACTACCAAGGACCAGCAGACGTTGCTGGAACTCGGATACGGAGATGGAGGCACCTAGGCCAAAAGCACTGGGGAGAACCACTTGACGGTACTGGACCCCAGACGGGTAGCAGAAGGAAAAGAGGCAATGTCACAACTGAGTACCAGCTGACGTTACTGTGACACGGTTACTAAGCAGGAGGTACCTGTGCTCCAAAGCACTACCAAGGACCAGCAGACGTTGCTGGAACTCAGATACGGAGATGGAGGCACCTAGGCCAAAAGCACTGGGGAGAACCACTTGACGGTACTGGACCCCGGACGGGTAGAAGAACGCACCCATGAAAATGTAAGTTGACAGGACCCAAGCCGTCCGCAGTTACCGAATCACACAGTCCTACAGTGGGTGCTTATCCTATTGTCACAATGGAAACCGCCTTTATTTACATATCCCACAGCACACATAGGAATCACCTAAACTGCAGGCACCATAGAGTCGGCTAACCCGAATGCAACACGACAGCACAACTTATTGGAGGATAATTGACGTTCACACTGCCAGGAAACAGCTGTCGTGCTGTAACCAGGCTGGCCAGGAGTCAGTACCCCTGCCAATTACTTACGAGCAACAAATGGCGGTGTTGTAGCCCAGGGAGTAGAGTTCAGGTGGTAGAAAGATGAACATAACAGGAGACATGGAAAACGTTGCAAAACAGTTATTTAATCTGAAAACGGACAGGCAAATTCAGGTGAGATCCATGCCTTGTTCATTTTCAGAAAAGTAAGCCGGTCTACATTCTCTGAGGATAGTCGCATGCGACGGTCTGTTACTACACCACCTGCAGCACTAAAGACACGCTCAGATAATACACTGGCAGCAGGGCAAGCCAGCACCTCCAATGCATACTGGCTAAGCTCTGGCCATGTATCCAACTTAGAGACCCAAAATTTGAAAGGGGAAGAGGCATCTGGGAGTACACTTAGAGGGAAAGCCAAGTAGTCTGTCACCATCTTACGGAAACGTTTCTTCCTGGTGACTGGAGCCGTCTTGGATGGTGTAGACCTTGCTTTCGCTGTCACAAAACTTTGCCACATTTGTAACATACAGTTCTTGCCCTGTGCAAAGCCGCTGCTTCTGCTCCCTCTTGTTGTAGAGGTGTATACACTGCCTCGACGCACAGAGCTGCTTTGTAAAGCATTAGCATCAGCAGCAGCTCTCTAGGCTGGAATGTACAACAGTATGGATTGCACCAGTGTGTCTTGGTACTCCTGCATTTTACGGTCCCGGTTCACCGGTGTGATGAGGGTTTGTAAGTTGTCCCGGTAGCGAGGGTCTAGGAGGGTGTACACCCAATAATCTGACGTGCTGAGAATGTGGGCGATGCGGCGGTCGTTTCTCAGGCACTGAAGCATGAAATCAACCATGTGCTGCAGACTCCCAACTGGCCAACAAAGGCTGTCCTCTGGAAGAGGCGTCATCTCTGCCTCCTCTGCATCACCCCACCCTCGCTCTACATACTGACTACAGCGTTGTGTACCTCCCTCTGTAGGGATTTCTTCCTCCTCCATTGACTCCTCCTCATCCTCATCCTCCTCACAAAGTGAGCCCTGCCCAGCCCTTTGTGAGGAACCACGTTGCGCTGACTGTCCTGAAGGTAATTGATTTTGTGACTCCTCATCCTCCACCTCTTCCAAAACCTCTTCCTTTAGTGCTTTCAGTGATTTCTGAAGCAGGCAGATAAGGGGGACAGTCATGCTGACTAGTGCATCATCTGCACTCGCCATCCGCGTTGAGACATCAAACGCACGCAAAACGTCGCAGATGTCCTTCATAGAGGCCCATTCAGTAGTGGTAAAGTGTGAACGGCGCAAATTGCGAGTTGACTGCGCCTGTTGCAGCTGATACTCCATTACTGCTGGCTGCTGCTCACACAACCGCTCCAACATATGTAACGTGGAATTCCACCTGGTGGGTACGTCACATATGATGCGATGTTCAGGAAGGCGAAATCTGACTTGCAGAGCTGCAATGCGCGATCTGGCCATGCTGGAACGTCGCAAGTGAGCGCACTCTAGGCGGACCTTGTGCAGCAGTGCATCAAGATCCGAATAGTCCCTCAAAAAACTCTGCACGACCAAGTTGAGCACATGTGCCAGACATGGTATGTGAGTGAGGTTGCCAAGGCCCAGAGCTGCCACCAGATTTCGGCCATTGTCACACACTACCAAGCCTGGCTGGAGATTAGCTGACAAAAACCACACGTCGCTCTCCTGCTTGATGGCATCCCAGAGCTCCTGCGCTGTGTGGCTTCGATTCCCCATGGGAATTAATTTCAGGACGGCCTGTTGACGTTTGGCCACGGCTGTGCTCATATCGGTCGCAACAGGTAAGTGTTCACGGGTCCATGTGGAGGTAGACCGTGACGGCTCGTGCAGCGATGATTCTGAGGAACTGGAGTAGGAGGAGGAATCAATGTGCACAGACTGGATTCCTGCAATCCTTGGAGTTGGCAGAACACGTACAGCGCCACTGGCAAGATCTGTACCCGGCTCCACAACATTGACCCAATGGGCAGTGAGGGAAAGGTATCATCCCTGGCCATGGGTACTGGTCCACGCATCGGTGGTCAGGTGGACCCTGCTACTGACGGCGTTTAGTAGCGCTTGTTTAATGTTTCCCTCGACATGTTTTTGCAGAGCAGGGACAGCTTGCCTGCTGAAATAAAATCGGCTTGGCACATTATATTGTGGGACTGCCAATGCCATAAAGTTCCTGAAACTGTCAGTCTCCACCAGCCTGAATGACAGCATTTCAAGGGACAGGAGTTTTGCAAGGCCAGCATTCAGAGCCTGTGCTCGTGGATGGTTTGCCGAGTATGGCCGTCTTTTATCCCATGCCTGTGTTACCGATGGCTGTTTTTTGTTCTGGGAGTGTGACGATGACTGTGAACTTGCTGCAGTGGGTGGAATAAAAGTTTGTCTATGGACAACAGTGACCGAGGTTCTTCCATGGAGATCCTGTGAGGAAGCCGAACCAGGTGTGTGAGAGCTGGAGGTATAGGCTCGAACATGACCTAAAGATGTAGGTGCTGCTGTAGGTTGGCCTACATCTCCAGTGTGTCTTTGTAACTCAGCTACGTGCTTTGTCCGTACATGTTTCCACATATTTGTGGTATTCAGGTTCCTGATATTTTTACCTCTTTTAACTTTTTGCTTACACAGCTTGCATTGAACATAGCAAATATCAGATACAAGTCTGTCAAAAAAGGACCACGCAGTGCAAGACATGGGAGCGCCAATTTTGACATTTTTAAGAGAACTGCTCCCAACAGGTGCCAAACTGGAGGCTACAGGCAAGCGAGTCTGCAGCCTACCTCTCCCTCCTCTTTGTACCGTTGGGACAATCTCTTCCTCAGAGCTGCTCCCACCACCTTCCTGTTGCTCATGCCATGTTGGGTCTCGGACTTCATCATCTCCACTACCCTCTTCCAACACCTGCTGCTGTTGGATGGTCTTGGCAGCACCCTGCTCCACAAAACCTGGCACCTGAGTCTCATCATCATCATAAGATGCGTTCTGCGGTGTGCTGTCCATCGGCACTGGCTCACCCGCCTCTTCAGATTGAGAGAGACACAGTTGTTGCGCATCACTGCATACTCCCTCTTCTTCAAATTGCAGAATGCTGCTTGCCTGTGCCCGTGTTTGCGAGCCAACAGATTCTGAGAACAGAAGCAGAGACTCAGCTGGCTCCAGTACAGAACTCTCTGACTGCCTGGGCAATTTGACAGGCGGTGAACAGACAGATGGTTGCTCAACAGTGTTGTGTTCCTGAGAGGAGGTGGAAGGAATTGAAGTCGATGCATTGGCTGCCATCCAACCAACAACGGCTTTAATTTGTTCTTCCCGCAGCAGGGGGGCACGCCGAGCTCCTACCAAAGTGCGCATAAAGGAACGCTCACGGGGAAAACTGGTGGATGCTGTGTCACTGAGGGCGGCAGCAGCCACAGAATCCCCACGTCCTCTCCCTGCTGAAACTCCACGGCCACGACCACGTGCCTTACTCACTGACTTGTTCATCTTGGTAGATTGAGAAAGAAAGTCAGAAAAGTTATAAGGCCTAAGTGTGGTTATTACGCAGAGACTGAAGTGAACACTGAAACACAACTGTTCACAATCTGTGAAAGGCTACTCCTTTGTCTACTTCTATAGTGTTTGCAACCAATGTATTGGATACGGATGGAAGCGCGTCACACTAATAGATTATATTTTAAATGGAATGGAGCAGAACCAATTGGAGATAAATGAAAAGGATGAGCCACTGAGACACGCTCAGCAGAGTACAAGCAGCAGTGCTTGAACAAGTACCTTGAGCGTGATGTGCACTCAAAAAATAAAAAACACAGACTGAAGTGAACACTGAAACACAACTGTTCACAATCTGTGAAAGGCTACTCCTTTGTCTACTTCTATAGTGTTTGCAACCAATGTATTGGATACGGATGGAAGCGCGTCACACTAATAGTTAAATTGCATGGAGCTGCAAGAATTACACTGAAGGAAAAAAAAAAGAGTCTGTGAGTGACATGTGCAGATGCCTACAGACAGCGTTGCATGCAGAGCAAACTGCAGCGTCACCTGCACTCACACACACACACCTTGCAGAGCTGTTAAAACAACACTGCAGGCAAAAGGAAGCTTTACACAGCGGTTGGTGCTAGCCTGCCTACAGCACAGTACACTAAATCGCAATCTCTAACTGTCCCTCAGAGTCAGCACAGCAGCGTTCTGTCCCTTACTGAATTCACAGCACAGTGACGCTAAAATGGTGGCGGCGCCTTTTATAGTGCATTCTGACATCATTTCAGCATCCAATCACAGCCATGCCATTATTTAACATGACCGCAGCAGTACAGGATGTGCCCACACTTCTTAGGATTCCTCATTGGCTGACTAAAATCACATTGCCTCGCAAAGAATTATGGGAACTTCCGATTCCGGTATTCGATAAGACGAAAATATCGAAACGAAGTATCGAAAGGCCGATAGAGCTAATATCGGCCGATATCCGATATTTGCAGTATCGTATCGCTCAACACTAGTCCTTACCTTTCCTGGGCTATATTATCTCCTCCCAGGGATTGGCTATGGATCCTGCCAAACTACAGGCGGTGATGGACTGGCAAGAACCCCATTCTCTAAAGGCGGTGCAGCACTTTATGGGGTTCATTAATTACTACCGCCAGTTTATCCCTCACTTCTCAACTTTGGTAGCCCCCGTGGTTGCCCTCACCAAAAAGGGAGCTAATCCCAAATTGTGGTCTGAATAGGTCTCCAAGGCCTTCACGTCTATTAAGTCCCATTTCGCTAGAGCTCCCATCCTACATCGCCCCGATGTTGATAAGCCATTTATATTGGAGGTGGATGCCTCGTCCGTTGGAGCTGGAGCAGTCCTTTTCCAAAAGGATGCTCAAGGTCGGAAGCATCCATGCTTCTTTTTCTCCAAGACCTTCACACCAGCGGAGAGGAATTATTCCATCGGGGACAGGGAGTTGCTAGCAATGAAGTTGGCCTTCTCGGAGTGGAGACATCTGTTGGAGGGAGCTCGCTTTCCCTTCCAAGTCTTCACGGATAACAAAAACCTGGTATATCTTCAGACAGCCCAGCGGCTTAATTCTCGCCAAGCCAGATGGTCCTTGTTCTTCCCCTGGTTTCATTTCACACTGCATTTCCTCTCGGGAGAGAAGAACATTCGTGCCGACGCTCTCTCTCGCTCTGTGGTGTCCTCAGAGGAGGAGGTGGAGGAGCCTCGGCTAATCGTCCCCACAGAGAGCCTGAGAACAGTGGCCCCGGTTTCGCTAGAGTCTGTGCCCCGGGCAAGACTTTTGTGCCTACTAATTTGCGACCGGAGGTACTCTCTTGGGCACATTCGTCCAGGGTGAGTGGACACTTTGGGGCAAAGAGGACATCTGAATTGTTGGCAAGGACATACTGGTGGCCGCATATGGTCCGTGACGTTGGGGACTATGTTCGGGCTTGTGTCTCCTGCGCCAAGAATAAGTCTCCACGACAACGGCCAGCTGGGTTACTTCACCCTTTGCCGGTGGCAGACAGGCCCTGGGAGATGGTTGGGATGGACTTTGTGGTGGGCTTGCCCAAGTCTCGAGGTTGCACCATCATTTGGGTAATCACCGACCATTTTTCCAAAATGGTGCATTTGGTGCCGCTTCCACGGTTACCTTCTGCACAGGCTCTGGCAGCGTTGTTCGTTAGGCATATCTTTCGTCTACACGGCATGCCGGACAAAATTGTCAGTGACCGAGGTCCCCAGTTTGCGTCTCGGTTCTGGAGAGAGCTTTGTCGTCTACTCAGTATTGAGTTAAATCTCTCTTCAGCGTACTATCCTTAGACGAATGGGTTGGTAGAGAGGGCCAACCAGACCTTGGTCACCTATCTACGACATTTTGTCTCGGTCAGGCAGGATGACTGGGCATCCTTGCTACCATGGGCTGAGTTTGCATTAAACAATGCTGTGGCTGATTCCACCGGACAGACTCCATTCCTCCTAAACTACGGTCAGCATCCGCGGGTTCCGGTGCCCATGTCTGTGTCTTCCGCCGACTCCAGGGTGGCAGACTGGGCTGTGGAGGCACGGGACATTTGGGACCGTACCCAGGATGCCATTCAGGCATCCAAGGAGAGGATGAGGTCCTCCGCCGATGCACATTGGCGCCCCGCTCCAACATTTGCTCCTGGGGACATGGTGTGGCTCTCCGCCCATAACATCAGGCTGCGAGTTGAGTCCACTAAGTTGGCACCCCGCTACCTGGGTCCTTTCAAGGTCCTCGAGCAGGTTAACCCTATGCTATACCGCCTAGCCCTTCCGCCTCGCCTTGGTATCACTGACACCTTTCACGTGTCCCTCTTGAAACCTGTGACCATTTCCCGGTTTTCCGAGTCATCTGCCGGGACGTCGGGTTCATCTACCGACGATCATGAGGTGAACGCCATTGTTGGGTGCAAGGTGGTACGAGGCAAAAAATTTTATTTGGTGGATTGGAGGGGTTATGGGCCTGAGGATAGATCCTGGGACCTGCCGAGCATGTTCACGCTCCGCAGCTCATCGCTGCCTTTGAGCGCAGCGAGGCCCAAGGAAGGGGGGGCCCTAGGAGGGGGGGTAATGTTAGGGTTCAATTTCCCGCTGCTGCACAAGGAGAGTCTCGAACCCATCCCGCTGCGGTCTCCCATTCATCTCCGGCCGCAGTGGAGCCTGCTCAGCAGAGACGTCGGTCCAGGCGTCTTGCCCACTCCTCTACTGTGCAGTGACTTGCTGCTGCCTTTCCTGGATCTGCTATTTTAGCCAGTGCTGGAGCAGTCGTCTTTGGGACAAAGTCCTGCGTTTTCCCATCTGAGCATGCCCAGAGTGAGATCTCTCATTGGAGATCAGGGGTCACATGTTCAGGTGCTGCAGCGGCTCCTATTGGTCCGCCAGGAAGGTCATGTAGCTACGTGTGTTTGTAACAGCTTCTCATTGGTCCTTGTTCCTGGAAGGTCCTGTAGCTGTTGCTATAAAAGGGTAGCATGGCTGGGCCGCCATGCGCTAATATCAATCATTGTATGCTATGCGCCAGTGTGGTCATGTGTATGTGTGGATAGGGACCCGGCTGAAATAAGCCACTAGAATACCGACTTAATCGGTGAGGAGTTTGGTATGGTAGCTGGTCAGGGTCGGTGTCCTAGATGCCCTAGATTACCGGCATAACCGGTGAGGAGTTTTGATTGTCGTATTCAGGGTCTGGCGTTCAGACGCCATAGATTGCGGGTGACTCCCGCGAGGACATTAGCACATGATCACGCTTTATGTAGGCTTAGCACTTAACTGTGTATCTGAGAGCCTTACAGGACACAGTGCTTTTTCTCAGCGGCCCTGTGATGTAACAGGGTTCGCTTTCAACGCTAGTCAGCGCCCTAGCGTGTTTTCTTTGCCACTCAGTTGTGTCTAGTGAGTGCGCACACATTGCCATATAGCGTTGCGGCTCCTCTTCTAGCGGCTCTGTGGAGTAACAGAGTTCGCACTCATTGCCACAGCGCATTACGGCGTTTATGTTGGCAGCTCTGCGGGATAACAGAGTTTGCTTCTTGCGCCTTTTTGCCAGCAGCGGGCTTCGCCTGCACGGTGGACCCCGGGCTGCGAACGCACTTATTATTTATATTATTTTGTGCGTTCCGCCAGCCTTAACAACGCGTATCGCCACTTGGGGGCGTGGCTTCCTCACGGGAAAGTGAGTCACCTATAGAGCAGCGTGTCTTTTTATATCAAAAATAATTAGCAGCAAATGACTTACACTCCTGCCTGGCGCTCGGTGAGACGGCGTCTGGATGTAGCAGCCGCGCATGCGCGGCTACCTAACAACAGGATGCCGAAACCACGATACAGGCACTGAGGAAGCCGCCTTCCTGCAGGACTCGGCGGCCATCTTAGATCCAGGGTCCTGCAGGGAAGCCGCCCTCAGAATAGTGCGGTCACATCGCGCTGCTCTGAGGGTCTCAGGGAAGCACGAAGGGAGCCACCTCCGTGCGCGATGCTTCCCTGTGCCCCGGTATACTGCGATCATGTTTGATCGCAGTGTGCCAGGGTTTAATGTGCTGGAAGCGGTCCGTGACCGCTCCTGGCAGATAGTACCGGGTGTCAGCTGTGATCATCAGCTGACACCCGGCCGCGATCGGCCGCGCTTCCCCCGGGAGCGCGTCCGATCGTATGGGACGTACTATCCCCTCCATGGTCATATGGGCCCAGGTACCATGGATGGGATAGTAGGTCCAATGGCAGAAAGGGGTTAATGAGAAAAAAATTAACTTTTTCAAATTTACCAAATGGCTGCCATGAAACAAAGAGAGAAAAATTTAAAGGGGTCTAAATACTTTCCATACCCATATGTCACAGCAAACCGATTGTCTGCTACGAATAGGATCGAGCCACATGGTGCAGACAGATGTTTTTATGACAGAGGAACAAACTGATATTCAAACAGGTGGTCTGGTTCACACTCAGGTTTTTGCCAGACTAGTGTCTGGCAGCTTTACTTATACAAAGTTAGATTAATATGGTCCACTGGAAACTTGCTAAGTCTTGCCAAATCACATATTTAAATTCAAAACATTTCTATGAGCTTATTGTTATCATCATAGACATACTGCTACTTATGACGTATACATGTAAAGTGCGCAAGAGTAATAGTCATGACCGAGTTGCTGTCCAGTTAAGCTCTGGCAGTTTACAGACAAATCGTGTCCCAGTCCCAGTGTGCTGTCAGGTGTAGGGGGAATCGCACGTGTAGGATGCAGGCCTCCGCTGGCTCCAGGCTTCCATCCTTAGGAGCCACCACACACAATTCAGGGGACACAAAGTTGTTTACAACAGGCAAACATTTACTATTCAGTTCAAGTTCATCAGCTGGTGACATGTTGGATAGGTCACAGCATTTCATGTGTCTTCCTTCCTTAGTTCAGTACCTCTTCACTATTGCCACTTGTTCGTCCTGGACTGCCCTTAAGCTCATTAACACATCAGTCTCAAGGATTTTCTGTCCAACTTCAGCAGTGCACTTGGGCAATTGAAAAATTCTTGATGTGTCCAAGGGGAAGACTAATCTTTTGTAGAGAATTGCTGTTTCATTATTAATTTTGTACTTTATTAATCCTTTGCTAATAGGTGTTGTGTTCCTGCGTTTTCTAATATCATTCAACATATTTCTCTTGCATCTTTTATGACTAGTCTTAGTTTTAAAAGTCTCGTGGTACATTGGTGGGTGTGGTTTATTTGTGTTTTTCTATAAATTGTTAGAATGTCATTTTGAATGCAGCTCTGACAAAGAACACAGCTTGTGTTCTAAACGCATTGCTGCAGTTTCTGATGCCATGTGAAATTTACTTTTTAAAGTGAAGTCTTTATATCAGCTGGACTTATTCGTTTTTTCTATTGTTACTTCCAAGTGATCCCTTGAAGTCCGTGCTTTCATACGCCATTCACAGGGTGAGCTTGTTTTACTTTTTCTTGCAGACGAACAGTGACTGTGAAACAGTCATACTCCTACCAGACAACTAAGCTATAATACTTTTATAAATTCCATTAAAATAGACAAAAGAAGTACCTTTAATATCCTGCTGTCTGCTGCATTAAAGTCATTTGCAGAGCTATGACACTAGAGTCATATTTATCTGTCTTTTCCCTTGGCTGCTCCAATTCATCAACTCTTCATTCCTGTTTTGCAATATCTTGCCAGATATTCCATGGTGATCATCAAGTGAAGAGTCTCATCAAAATCACAATCTGCTCAACTTCCTAATGGTCTTTAGTGATTTTGTTAAGAAGAGTTTAAAAATTAAAGATTAAAGATTTTGCTTAACAAAAATTTCCAAAAGCAAAAGAAAAGGTGAGCATAAATGCAGAGAGTATAACAATGAATTATGTGCATTATCATGAGGGCTTTCTTTTATCTGCCAGTAATCATGATTTTAATTCCCGAGATATTTTATTATTACCGGTATTTAGGTCTTTTAAATAGTAAAGACAGTAAAAACAAGTTATATAGGAAGGTTCATGGCAGAAATCTCAGTTACTTCACTGCAATTGCCACACTAGTCGCTTCTGAACTTGCAATGACTTAAAATACAACATAAAATAATTTTTGGGAAATGTACATAAAAATAGACTCATATTTTATTTAAAACTACTCATACAAAGGTTTTAAGATTAAGTGATAAGCTCCAAATTTTTACACTCTGGCTCAACTACTTATTTCGACTAGTCAAACGTGGCTATATAGTTACTATTTGGCAGACTTTGCTGTCAGTGGAGGTCCAGAAGAGTGTAGTGGCCAGCATGGCCAAAAGATATTTGAGGAAACTGCCAGAATGTTGGATGGTGGAGACTTATCATATATGATAGTGGGTGGATGATATTTGCAAAGCTTACATTTTCACTAATGTTCTTGCGGGAGATGAGCAATGGATGTGGAAAGTAGACATAACAATTTGACTAATGCTTTTCTGACTTGCTTACATGTAATTTATGCTGTATTAATATTAATAGAGATGAGCGAACCTTTCAAGGTTCAATTCGGATTCGCTGAAAGGACCGCCGTTAGCCGAACGTACCATAACGCCATTAGATTCAATGGGAGGCAAAACCAAATGCATAGACAACATCTTTAGGGGTGACAAAAAGCTTCCCAAACAGCTAAAATTAGGGGCAGACAACATAAAAAGTGGCATCAACCGACCCACAGTAGAAATTTGCAAATGGCACATCAGCAGTCAGCCATGGGCCGTGCATAAGGTATCAGGGCCTGGTTCAGCATTTACAGCTTGGAATTTCAGTTTTAATGAGAACCTTGTGGTTAAGGGAGAGATGTAAGCCTTCTTTGCTGGGAGACCTATTACCTCATGCAACACCTCCATTTTGTTTATTCCAGCCACACTCATATGGCACAAAAATCAGTTTCATTGACTACTATTGATGGTAAAATGCAAAAAATAGTAACACAGGTTGTTGACTGATCAATTGACCCACAGTAGAACCTGTTATAATGGCACACAAGCCGTCATCCAAGGGTCATGCATGAGGTATCAGAGTCTAGCCCAGCATTTACGGCTTGGAATTAAAGTTTTAATGAGGGCCTGGTGGTTAAGGTAGTTGACTGAAAGTAAGTGCAAGCCCAACTTTCTGAGAGCCCTAGTTACACAGGCAATCCACCAGAGGGAGACACAATTTTGAGTCTCCACATTACAAAAAATAATTGTCCTATAGCACTAAAGTGCCATCAGTTTCCACAGAGTAGAAACAGTAAATTAGGCCTCTGACACACCTTATACTACAGGCAACCCACCAGATGGAGACCCAACTTGAAGTCTCCACATTTAAAAAAAATGTTTGTAACATCAGCAGCAATATCAACAGCAGGCACAGAAGACACCACAAAGACACACAGACTGCAATAAAGAGAGATCAATATATGACACTAAAAACAACACCATCACCTAGTCTGCCCAATCTGCAACTGGGGTGCAAAAGTCATCGTAGATCAATGATTTGTTCATTTTGATGAAAGCTAGGAGGTCTACACTTTGGGGGGACCGCTGGATGTGCTTATCCTTCAGGACTCCACCAGTACTGCTGAAGACACGTTCTAAGAGAAGGCTGGCTGTGGGGCTGACAAAACCTCCAAGGTGTGACAGGTGAGCTAGGGCCACGCTTTCATTTTTGAAGACCAAAATGTAAAAGGGTCCAACCACCCCTGATGACATTGATATTGAGCTCAATATGCTCTTACACCATCCTCTCCAGTCATTCACAACATTCCAGACTTGTACTCTGTTCTGCTGGTGCATGGGCTCACCTAAAATATGTGTTAAACAACTCAGAAATTGCTTATGCTACTTACAATGCTGCTGCTGCTAGTATTTTGGCAATGATGCCTTGACGTTTCCTGGGTTGGACGTCTACAAATGGGATGCACACTGTGTGCCTCACTGCTGTCTTGGGGAAAACCACTCTTAAGATTGTCTACAGGTGTATTTTGATACTGCAGCATGCATGCATCACTTTCCGGAGGGAGAGCATCTGGCTAAATTTACTCTTGTACCGTGGTACCGTGGATCTAATAGAGTGGAAACACAGTAGTCAGCACTATTTTTAACCCTAAGAATACAGGCATCATGTTGAAGATAGTGCAGCAAGAAGGTGCTCATGTGTTGGGCGCTTCCATGAGATCCAAGTCCATGCAGTGTCAGTGGCGGGGTAACACTCAAAGTTGCTTCCTCCGTCCACTTTCGCCAGCCACGGACAACAGAGAGAGTATCATTATCCTCTTCATCTCCTGACTGTTGAGAGATCATCACCTCATCCTCCTCAATTTGTTCCTCGGCTCCTGCTACAGCCACTGCAACACATACAAAGTGGAATTCCATCGTATAGGAACATCGCTAATCAAACGGTTAACCGGTAGGCAGAAAGGCCTCTGCAGCGATACAAGTCGATGACCTGTGGGGTGCAATTGTCGGAAGTGAGCACACAGCGAAAGTGCTTTCTGCAGTAGAAAATCAAAGCAGGGATAGTGGTGGAGAAATTGCTGCACCATCAGGTTGAGGAAGTGAGTCATTCAAGGCACGTGTGTGAGATTGCAACCACATAGGGCTGCCACTAGGTTTGCACCGTTATTGCCTTCTCTGACTCCAGGTTTAGTGGAGACTTCCATTGCATTAACTTGGCCTGGATACCTGTCCACAACTCTTGAGTTGTGTGACGATAGTCTTCAAGGCATATTAATTTAAACACTGCCTGATCGCGTGAGCCATGGCTGAGCAGTACGGAGGTGGGAGAGATTCTATCTGCACTGTTGGAATGCGTGTCTGATTAAGGGAAATGTTTGTATAACAAGCCTTGGGGATTCAAAGACTTTTGGAGCAGCCCCTTGACCATCTGCCACCACAGTCACCCAGTGCCCAGTCAGCAAGATGTAATGCCCCTGCTCATGTATGCTCATCCAGGTATCAGCGGTGAAATGCACTCTGGCAGACATAGAGTTTTTCAAGGAATGAGTGATGTTGTTGGAGACATGCTGGTGTAGCGCATGCACAGCTTTTTTAGAGAAGTAATGGCAACTGGGCAACTGGTGCTGGGGGACTGAGACGGCCATCAACTTTCAGAAACCATTTGTATCCACCAGGCGGAAAGGCAGCATTTCCGTGGGCAACAGATTGGAGATGGTGGAGATCAAGCTCTTAGCTCTGCCATGTGTAGGAGGAAAGATTCTTTTACGTGACCACAACTGCGGGACCGAGGGCTGGCCACTGTGCTGAGAGAGGACGGAGTATGGAGAACGGACATACTGCTGGACTGTGAGTGAGGTGCAGGCAGAGATGTTATGGTGGATTAAGAAAGATGAGTTGTGCAAGGTGACAAAAAAGTAGCAGTTATGTCTACTTCCATAACAGCTGACTGGCTTTCACTCACCCCAACTATGGTTGATAAACAATTGCAGTTTCTGTGGCCGGAGACCTATGTGAGAAGACTTGGAATGATAATGGAGGAGGAAGAAGCAGCAGTGGAGAGGAGCAGCCCATCCAGTAACAAATGTTGTCAGTGGTCTTTGGATAGGACGAGACTGTGTTTGTTCATTTGAGCTTTTATTAACATTAACACCTAACCCATGTACATGTACAATCCTATTCCCCCTTTCACCACGACCTTACTTTTCTCACTCATGTTGTAAGTAGCCTTCCCCACTTGTAACCTGCTGTTTCACAACCTTAGGCCCACAGCTGTCACAAACCTGTCACTAAATGAACAATAACTATTTATTTTCTTAGATAGTGTACCTGAACAACATTGTTATACCAAAAGATTTTTCTGTGGAAATCTGGCCTTCTGATTAGATACTAAAACACAGCTTTCTCACAAATGATTTGGAGTAGCAAAAGGGGCCTCCGGAGCCTGCCACATAGTTTGTTGCACAATTTAGTCCTATGCTGGAAGTTCACACAGGACAGGATCTTATCTATTTAATTTACAAGTTCATTTTCAGCAGCAGCACTAGTGCAGGAGTGACCTCTCTGCACTGTGACACTGAGACAATGGCACCAGCAAAACAAGATGTCCTGTTTTTATATGGACATAGACATTTGACTTTGGTAGCCAATTACAGAAAACTTTGTGTAATGGCATTGTGAATATTTTCTGAGCCCTGATAGACTGTCAGAATCAACAAACAAAGTTGATTGAAAAAAAATGTGAACACAAATCCGAATGTGCTACGCTTGTGCCGAATTTGCGATTGACATGTCAAAGTAGCAGAAACCCCCACAAATGACTACATTTTGGAAACTAAACCTCTTAAGGAATTTATTTAGTGGGCATTTTTAACCTCAAGGCTTTTTATAAATTTTTAAAACATTGGGCTGAGTCAATGGAAAATTACCTTTTTTCCACTAAAATGCTTCTATGGTGCCAAGTTTTCAATTAAGGGGATAATATTAGAAAATGGAACACTAAATATATTATGCAATTTCTGCAATTTCTTTTGATTACGTCAACACCTCATATGTGTTCAAAATTGCTTTGAGGCATAGTGCGATGCTCAGAAGGGAAGGCGTGCCTAATTGTACTGCATATTTTGATGAAATGGTTTCAGGGTGCCATGTCACATTGGCAGAGCCCCTGAGGTGCCAGAACAGCAGAACTCCCCCATAAGTGACCTCATTTTACAAACTACACCTCTCAATTAAATCATATAGAGGTGCAGTGATAATATTTACACCACGTGTGTGTAACAGAAATTTGTACCACTGGGCGGTGAAGAAAAAATAATATAATTTTCACCACAAACAATTTGTTATAGCCCCTGATTTTGCATTGTTACATGAGCAAATGGGTAAAAATGGCACCACAAATTGTCACTCAATGTCTGCTGAAAGTGGTAAAATCCCATATGTGGCTGTACAGCACTAGTTAGCCAAGCAAGAGAGCTATTTGACTTTTGAAGAACAAATTATCGTAGACTCCATACACAGACCCCTTAAATGCCAGCACAGCAGAAATCTCCCTTAAGTGACCCCATTTTGGAAATTGCACCACTCTGGGAATTTATAAACATGTGCAGTGACGATTTCGAATCCATGGGTGTTTGCTGGAAACAAGCAGCAGTGAATGTTGCTAAGTGAAAATTGCAAATCTGCAGTTGCATTGCCTGTACATTGTAGTACCCATACAATAAAGTACCCATACAGCTCATGGTTCGGGAAACTTGGACACCATAAATTAAGTTTTCTCTCATTGCTACAGAAATGCCAAATGTGGATTCCATAGCGCTTTGCCAGAGCCTTTATGCTACTAGTAATGTGGAAGCTCCTATATTTCCGTTGATGCATGATGGACCAAAGGGACTTGCTTTTTTTGTCGATTGAGTTGAAGCGTTCATTGTGAATATTTTACATAACATTTTAAATCACATTTATCCTGTGCATTATGCTGAGCACTTACATTGGGAATTCCATCTAATCTCTGAATGATGTGATTCAGATGAAAACAGGGATGCATTCACTGTAAGGAGGCAGCAGAGTTACTTTGCACTCCACCTGGCCTATTGTCAGCGGTGCCACTTTCTTCACAAAACTGTGGTCGACCACACTTTAATGCACGCTTAAAAAGATAGACACCGCCAAATCATAGGACTGACAGAGTTCACAGTGTCTCCATCTGCCTCAAAAGTTCTCTCTGAATCACGTATTTCAAAGATTTACATGGAAAGCTCCGGTATAAGCTCTCAGTGTAAAGTGCAATATAAATTTGAGCTGAGCCTTACTGTGATCTTTATGAGACAGAATAACAAAATCAACAGCAGGTGAAGAATTTGTTTTATTTATTTTTTCACGCCGTTTCATCTGCAGTATAAGTGACTAGACGACCAAATTTTTCTGGTCAGTGTAATTACAGCAATGCCATATTTCTATTGTTTTTTACGTTTGGCTGCATCACCATGTTTTGAGAAGTATAATTTTTCTATATTTATGCACACAGAGTCACGTGAGGGTTTGTTTTTTACAAGACAAATTAATGTTTTTATTGCTACCATTTTTGGTCACATTTTTGATCATTTTTTATTGCGATTTTAGGTAGGCAGAATAAACAAAAAACAGCAATCCAGGAATTGTTTTTTTGTTTTTTTTTACATCGCTCACTTTATGGTAAATTGATAAGGCAGCTTTTTTCTTTGGGTCAGTACGATTACGGCGGTACCTCATTTAGTTCATTTTTTTATGTTTGGCGTTTTTACACATTTAAAAGAATTGTCTTTGCATCACTTTATTCTGACAGGTATATAATTTTATTTCTCCACTGAATGACAGCTTGTTTTTTGCAGGAAAAGACGACATTTTCAGCTATTCCAATTTTATTTACATTTGACTTTTTGAAAGCGTTTATTCCACTTTTTGCTCAGCAGTGTGATGCAAAAGCATAGTTTTTTGCCACTTTCTTTTTTTTTACTGTGTTCACTGAATGGGTTAATCAGTCAGACATTTTTACAGCTCAGATGATTCCGAACCAAACACTGTATGTGTACTTTATGTTTATTTTTGTTTTTACATAAGTATATGTATTTATTGGCGTTAGGGTCTGCGGAACGCACCTAATATATATATTAGATAGGTGCATTCGCAGCCCGGTGTCCACCGTGCAGGCGAAGCCCGCTGCTAGTAAGATGGCGAAAGTAGCGAACTCTGTTATCCCGCAGAGTCGCTAAAATAAACGCCGTAGCGCGCTGTGGCAGTAAGTGCGAACTCTGTTAATCCCCAGAGCCGCTAATGGGAATGCCACAGCGCTATATGGCGATAGGTGCGAACTCACTTAGCTTCAGTGAGCCTCAAGGTAAAACGCTACGGCGCTGAACCAGCGTTATAAAGCGAACCCTGTTGCGTCACAGAGCCGCTAAGAAAAAGATTGTGTCCTGTTAACACCACAGGGATACACAGACAACCGCCGTGCGGATAGCAGTCCGTGATCACGCAGACAGCAACGCAATCAAGCAATCTCCTCACCGGAGAAGCCGGTATTCTAGGGGCTTATTTCAGCCAAGCCCTAACCACTTGCACTCAAATCTCCTCAACGGAGGTGCCGGTATTCTAGGGGCTTATTTCAGCCGAGCCCTAACCACATGCGTGCATGATCACACTGACGCAAAGCACATAATGCAATTGATACTAGCGCATGGCAGCCCAGCCATGCCACCCTTTTATAGTAACAGTTACAGGACCTGCCAGAAACAAGGACCAATGAAACTGTTCCAGAACACCAGTAGTCACAGGACCTTCCTGGTGGACCAATAGGAGCTGCTGCAGTACCTGAGCATGTGACCCCTGATCTCCAATGAGAGATCTCGCCCTGGGCATGCTCAGAAGGGGAAAACAAGGAATTTGTCCTAAAGACGTCTGCTCGCCGCTAACCAGTACTGGCCACAATAGCAGAGCCTGGAGAGGCAGCAGTAATCCTCTGCACACTGTTAGACTGGGCGAGACGCTGGGACCGACGTCTAAGCTGAGCAGAGTCCACTGCAGCCAGAGACAAATGGGAGACCGCAGCCGGAATGGCTCGAGATTCCCCTTGTGCAGAAGCGGGAACTTGACCCCTAACAATTGGATTTTTCATTTTTTTGCTCTCTAATTGTGATTTTTTTAAAAATATTTTTACAATTGTTAAAATCTTTTTTAAAAAACTATTTTAAGTGGTCCCAGGATGGGACATCAATTTTCCTGTCCTGATTGCTGATCTAATAGTCTGCAATGCAAGTGTCCTATAAATGGCCTTCTTTTTTCTTACCAGCGGTTTAAGTACAATGGGATGATTTGCCACCCTGTGTTGCCTGGCTTATGAATCTTGGGAAACATATAGAAAATTCCTATCCTAAGATTCTCATGTATAAAGTCCAAAAGGTTTGTGAAATCTGTACACAGGACTCTGATAACCCTATTCAGCTCACTCATGCAGTTTGGAGTTGGGTCATCATCCAGATTGGTGTCTGTCTGTCAGCTGTCTGTGTGCTTCTTTCATGTAGTCCTATGGCACCACCTTTAAGGCTTAGTAGTAATCTCCTGTTTGTTCTTCAGGCAATGAATTTCCCTTTTCTACTGCACATTGATATTAAATGTTTCCTTTCTCTGCTTATCCAATATTGTGGTCTGCAACAAATGTCTGTATATTGGGCCAAAGTGGTGTTGTGACCAGGTAGAAGTGTCCAGTCAGATTTTTTATTATCCTCTAGTCTGACTTGTGTTTGGCCGCTTAGAAGCACCATGTCATCCTTACCATCAAAGGAGAACTCTTCAATCTCAAGTTTCCTGAAGTATTGTTCTGTCACTACTAGAGTTGAGCGATACTTTCCGATATCCAAAAATATCGGATCGGAATGGTATCGCCAATATCACTAAATATCGGCGATACCCGATTCCGATACCGGAAGTCCCATGTAAGTCTATGGGAACCAAATATCGACATTAAAAAAAACCCATTCTTGCCTTGTTGGTTAATTGTACATGAAGGAAAACAACAAAGAGTAATGTAGAATGTATTGGGGGAGGTTGAGGAGACAATAAAGGCATACATGTTTAACCCAATGCATTGGAATAGCATTAATATATATTTTTTTGGAAATACGTTTGGATTGACGAACAAATTGACAATGTTGTTAACCTTTTTTCTATTTTGGCAAATATGTATGTTTCACAACTTCCATGCTCTTCACCTTTTTAACTTTTGCCAGTGCCACACTTTCTCCTTCATAATCTTCAGCAGCATCATCTTTCTCATCAAATTATTCTTCATCTTCACCTTCTTAATCTTCTTCTTAAACTTCTTGCTATTCATGTTTTTGTTTACATTACTCATATTGTTATTATTAAACTATTAATCTTCTTCATATTCAAATTCTTCATCTTCTTCCTCTTCATCTTCTTCATCATATTCTTATTTGTGACAGAGATTCCTGTACTTGTAATCTGTAAAAGTATGAATTTTTCATCCTTCCGTTCTTGCTGTCACAAAAGATTTAAATTACAACAGTATTTGTCCGTGTTCAGTTTAGCCTGCAGCAGCAGGCATTTTCTAGGGGCACCACGAGAAGGAACGGACTCACCCCCATACACTGCTTAGTCTTCTTCTGCTTAGAATTTAGAGCATATATTTTGCTCTTCATTTTGGTCTTATACTTCATGTTCTTCTGCTTTTTGATCTTCTGCTTATTGTTCTTCTGTCTGTTGTTCTGTATCTTGTAGTTTGTCTTAACCTTCTTTGTCCTGTTGGTGATCTTCTTCAGGGTAATCTTTTATTTTTTGTTTGTGACGGTGTTCAGGCTGGTTGGCTTCATGCTCGTCGTCCTTGTTGTCGTCATCTTCTTCTGGGTGGTCTTTAAGGTCGTCTAATTTCCGAGAACCAGCTGACGTTACTGGAACCCGGACGGGTATCAGATGGAACAAGAGACAATGGAAGTAACGAGGACCAGCTGACTGTGCTTGAACCCGGAGGGGCAGCAGAAGGAAAAGAGGCAATGTCACAACCGAGTACCAGCTGACCTTACTGTGACACGGTTACTAAGCAGGAGGTACCTGTGCTCCAAAGCACTACCATGGACCAGCAGACGTTGCTGGAACTCGTATACGGAGATGGAGGCACCTAGGCCAAAGACACTGGGGAGAACCAGTTGACGGTACTGGACCCCGGACGGGTAGCAGAAGGAAAAGAGGCAATGTCACAACCGAGTACCAGCTGACGTTACTGTGACACGGTTACTAAGCAGGAGGTACCTGTGCTCCAAAGCACTACCAAGGACCAGCAGACGTTGCTGGAACTCGTATACGGAGATGGAGGCACCTAGGCCAAAGGCACTGGGAGAACCAGTTGACGGTACTGGACCCCGGACGGGTAGCAGAAGGAAAAGAGGCAATGTCACAACCGAGTACCAGCTGACGTTACTGTGACACGGTTACTAAGCAGGAGGTACCTGTGCTCCAAAGCACTACCAAGGACCAGCAGACGTTGCTGGAACTCGTATACAGAGATGGAGGCACCTAGGCCAAAGGCACTGGGGAGAACCAGTTGACGGTACTGGACCCCGGACGGGTAGCAGAAGGAAAAGAGGCAATGTCACAACCGAGTACCAGCTGACGTTACTGTGACACGGTTACTAAGCAGGAGGTACCTGTGCTCCAAAGCACTACCAAGGACCAGCAGACGTTGCTGGAACTCGTATACGGAGATGGAGGCACCTAGGCCAAAGGCACTGGGGAGAACCAGTTGACGGTACTGGACCCCGGACGGGTAGCAGAACGCACCCATGAAAATGTAAGTTGACAGGACGCAAGCCGTCCGCAGTTACCGAATCACACAGTCCTACAGTGGGTGCTTGTCCTATTGTCACAATGGAAACAGCCTTTATTTACATATCCCACAGCACACATAGGAATCACCTAAACTGCAGGCACCATAGAGTCGGCTAACCCGAATGCAACACGACAGCACAACTTATTGGAGGATAATTGACGTTCACACTGCCAGGAAACAGCTGTCGTGCTGTAACCAGGCTGGCCAGGAGTCAGTACCCCTGCCAATTACTTACGAGCAACAAATGGCGGTGTTGTAGCCCAGGGAGTAGAGTTCAGGTGGTAGAAAGATGAACATAACAGGAGACATGGAAAACGTTGCCAAACAGTTATTTAATCTGAAAACGGACAGGCAAATTCAGGTGATATCCATGCCTTGTTCATTTTCAGAAAAGTAAGCCGGTCTACATTCTCTGAGGATAGTCTCATGCGACGGTCTGTTAGTACACCACCTGCAGCACTAAAGACGCGCTCAGATAATACACTGGCAGCAGGGCAAGCCAGCACCTCCAATGCATACTGGCTAAGCTCTGGCCATGTATCCAACTTAGAGACCCAAAATTTGAAAGGGGAAGAGGCATCTGGGAGTACACTTAGAGGGAAAGACAAGTAGTCTGTCACCATCTTACGGAAACGTTGCTTCCTGGTGACTGGAGCCGTCTCGGATGGTGTAGACCTTGCTGGCGCTGTCACAAAACTTCACCACATTTGTAACATACAGCTCTTGCCCTGTGCAGAGGCGCTGCTTGTGCTCCCTCTTGTTGTAGAGGTGTCTACACTGCCTCGACGCACAGAGCTGCTTTGTAAAGCAGTAGCAGCAGCATCTCTCTCGGCTGGAATGTACAACAGTATGGATTGCACCAGTGTGTCTTGGTACTCCCGCATTTTACGCTCACGGTTCCCCGGTGTGATGAGGGTTTGTAAGTTGTCCCGGTAGCGAGGGTCTAGGAGGGTGTACACCCAATAATCTGACGTGGTGAGAATGTGGGCGATGCGGCGGTCGTTTCTCAGGCACTGAAGCATGAAATCAACCATGTGCTGCAGACTCCCAACTGGCCAACAAAAGCTGTCCTGTGGAAGAGGCGTCATCTCTGCCTCCTCTGCATCACCCCACCCTCGCTCTACATACTGACTAGAGCGTTGTGTACCTCCCTCTGTAGGGATTTCTTCCTCCTCCATTGACTCCTCCTCCTCCTCATCCTCCTCACAAAGTGAGCCCTGCCCAGCCCTTTGTGAGGAACCACGTTGCGCTGACTGTCCTGAAGGTAATTGAATTTGTGACTCCTCATCCTCCACCTCTTCCAAAACCTCTTCCTTTAGTGCTTTCAGTGATTTCTGAAGCAGGCAGATAAGGGGGACAGTCATGCTGACTAGTGCATCATCTGCACTCGCCATCCGCGTTGAGACATCAAACGCACGCAAAACGTCGCAGATGTCCTTCATAGAGGCCCACTCAGTAGTGGTGAAGTGTGGACGGCGCCAAGAGCGACTTGATTGCGCCTGATGCAGCTGATACTCCATTACTGCTGTCTGCTGCTCACACAACCGCTCCAACATATGTAACGTGGAATTCCACCTGGTGGGTACGTCACATATGATGCGATGTTCAGGAAGGCGAAATCGGCGTTGCAGAGCAGCAATGCGCGATCTGGCTATGCTGGAACGTCGCAAGTGAGCGCACTCTAGGCGGACCTTCTGCAGCAGTCCAGCAAGATCCGGATAGTCCCTCAAAAAACTCTGCACGACCAAGTTGAGCACATGTGCCAGACATGGTATGTGAGTAAGGTTGCCAAGGCCCAGAGCTGCCACCAGATTTCGGCCATTGTCACACACTACCAAGCCTGGCTGGAGATTCGCAGGCAAAAACCACACGTCGCTCTCCTGCTTGATGGCATTCCAGACCTCCTGCGCTGTGTGGCTTAGATTCCCCATTGAAATCATTTTCAGGACGGCCTGTTGACGTTTGGCCATGGCTGTGCTCATATCGGTCGCAACAGGTAAGCGTTCACGGGTCCATGTGGAGGTATACCGTGACGGCTCGTGCAGCGATGATTCTGAGGAACTGGAGTAGGAGGAGGAATCAATGTGTACAGACTGGATTCCTGCAATCCTTGGAGTTGGCAGAACACGTACAGCGCCACTGGCAAGATCTGTACCCGGCTCCACAACATTGACCCAATGGGCAGTGAGGGAAAGGTATCGTCCCTGGCCATGGGTACTGGTCCACGCATCGGTGGTCAGGTGGACCCTGCTACTGACGGCTTTTAGTAGCGCATGTTTAATGTTTCCCTCGACTTGTTTTTGCAGAGCAGGGACGGCTTGCCTGCTGAAATAAAATCGGCTTGGCACATTATATTGTGGGACTGCCAATGCCATTAAGTTCCTGAAACTGTCAGTCTCCACCAGCCTGAATGACAGCATTTCAAGGGACAGGAGTTTTGCAATGCCAGCATTCAGAGCCTGTGCTCGTGGATGGTTTGCCGAGTATGGCCGTCTTTTATCCCATGCCTGTGCTACCGATGGCTGTTTTGTGGCCTGGGAGTGTGACGATGACTGTGAACTTGCTGCTGTGGGTGGAATAACAGTTTGTCTATGGACAACAGTGACCGAGGTTCTTCCATGGAGATCCTGTGAGGAAGCCGAACCAGGTGTGTGTGAGCTGGAGGTAGAGGCTCCAACACGACCTGAAGATGTAGGTGCTGCTGTAGGTTGGCCTACATCTCCAGTGTGTCTTTGTAACTCAGCCAAGTGCTTTGTCCGTACATGTTTCCACATATTTGTGGTATTCAGGTTACTGATATTTTTACCTCTTTTAACTTTTTGCTTACACAGCTTGCATTTAACATAGCAAATATCATCTACAAGTCTGTCAAAAAAGGACCACGCAGTGCAAGTCATGGGAGCGCCAATTTTGACATTTGTAAGAGAACTGCTCCCAACAGGTGCCAAACTGGAGGCTACAGGCAAGCGAGTCTGCAGCCTACCTCTCCCTCCTCTTTGTACCGTTGGGCCAATCTCTTCCTCAGAGTTGCTCCCACCACCTTCCTGTTGCTCACGCCATGTTGGGTCTCGGACTTCATCATCTCCACTACCCTCTTCCACCACCTGCTGCTGTTGGATGGTCTGGGCAGCACCATGCTCCACAAAACCTGGCACCTGAGTCTCATCATCATCATGAGATGCGTTCTGCGGTGTGCTGACCATCGGCACTGGCTCACCCGCCTCTTCAGATTGAGAGAGACACAGTTGTTGCGCATCACTGCATACTCCCTCTTCTTCAAATTGCAGAATGCTGCTTGCCTGTGCCCGTGTTTGCGAGCCAACAGATTCTGAGAACAGAAGCAGAGACTCAGCTGGCTCCTGTACAGAACTCTCTGACTGCCTGGGCAATTTGACAGGCGGTGAACAGACAGATGGTTGCTCAACAGTGTTGTGTTCCTGAGAGGAGGTGGAAGGAATTGAAGTCGATGCATTGGCTGCCATCCAACCAACAACGGCTTCAATTTGTTCTTCCCGCAGCAGGGGGGCACGCCGAGCTCCTACCAAAGTGCGCATAAAGGAACGCTCATGGGTAAAACTGGTGGATGCTGTGTCACTGAGGGCGGCAGCAGCCACAGAATCCCCACGTCCTCTCCCTGCTGAAACTCCACGGCCACAACCACGTGCCTTACTCACTGACTTCTTCATCTTGGTAGATTGATAAAGAAAGTCAGAAAAGTTATAAGGCCTAAGTGTGGTTATTACGCAGAGACTGAAGTGAACACTGAAACACAGCTGTTCACAATCTGTGAAAGGCTACTCCTTTGTCTACTTCTATAGTGTTTGCAACCAATGTATTGGATACGGATGGAAGCGCGTCACACTAATAGATTATATTTATTTTAAATGGAATGGAGCAGAACCAATTGGAGAGAAATGACAAGGATGAGGCACTGAGACACACTCAGCAGAGTACAAGCAGCAGTGCTTGAACAAGTAACTGGAGCGTGATGTGCACTCAAAAAATAAAAAAAACACAGACTGAAGTGAACACTGAAACACAACTGTTCACAATCTGTGAAAGGCTACTCCTTTGTCTACTTCTATAGTGTTTGCAACCAATGTATTGGATACAGATGGAAGCGCGTCACACTAATAGATTATATTTATTTTAATTGGAATGGAGCAGAACCAATTGGAGAGAAATGACAAGGATGAGGCACTGAGACACGCTCAGCAGAGTACAAGCAGCAGTGCTTGAACAAGTAACTGGAGCGTGATGTGCACTCAAAAAATAAAAAACACAGACTGAAGTGAACACTGAAACACAACTGTTCACAATCTGTGAAAGGCTACTCCTTTGTCTACTTCTATAGTGTTTGCAACCAATGTATTGGATACGGATGGAAGCGCGTCACACTAATAGATTATATTTATTTTAAATGGAATGGAGCAGAACCAATTGGAGAGAAATGACAAGGATGAGGCACTGAGACACGCTCAGCAGAGTACAAGCAGCAATGCTTGAACAAGTAACTGGAGCGTGATGTGCACTCAAAAAATAAAAAACACAGACTGAAGTGAACACTGAAACACAACTGTTCACAATCTGTGAAAGGCTACTCCTTTGTCTACTTCTATGTGTTTGCAACCAATGTCTTGGATACGGATGGAAGCGCGTCACACTAAAATTTAAATTGCATGGAGCAGCAAGAATTACACTGAAGAAAAAAAAAAGAGTCTGTGAGTGACACGTGCAGATGCCTACAGACAGCGTTGCATGCAGAGCAAACTGCAGCGTCACCTGCACTCACACACACCTTGCAGAGCTGTTAAAACAACACTGCAGGCAAAAGGAAGCTTTACTCAGCGGTTGGTGCTAGCCTGCCTAAAGCACACTACACTAAATCGCAATCTCTAACTGTCCCTCAGAGTCAGCACAGCAGCGTTCTGTCCCTTACTGAATTCACAGCACAGTGACGCTAAAATGGCGGCGGCGCCTTTTATAGTGCATTCTGACATCATTTCAGCATCCAATCACAGCCATGCCATTAGTTAACATGACCGCAGCAGTACAGGATGTGCCCACACTTCTTAGGATTCCTCATTGGCTGACTAAAATGACATTGCCTCTCAAAGAATTATGGAAACTTCCGATTCCGGTATACGATATATGGAAAATATCGGAACTAAGTATCGAAAGGCCGATACAGCTAATATCGGCCGATACCCGATACTTGCGGTATCGTATCGCTCAACACTAGTCACTACTACGTAGTTCTGTTTTGTCTAGAGGTTTTGTAGGACAAAATTTAAAACCTCTGGAAAGCACACCAATTTTAAGAATTTTTTTGATCAGAAGCTCAATACCATCTGATACACAAAGAGGAACCTACCCTTACAATGTGAAGTGTTGCAAAACCTGCACTCATGTAATGACCACAGACAGACACGGAATGAACAGCAGGTCTATAAGATTCCTGGGACATTCATATGTTCCTCTTCCAATGTGGTGTACTTTATTTTGTGCACTATGCATCCTACTGGAGGTCTTTATGTTGACGAAATAGGATAGAAACGAGATCAAGGATGAGATCTCATCTACACATGATTACAGACAAAAAAAAAATCATCAACCTGTGGCTAAACATTCCTGTGACCCAGGATACAACATAGACAATATGAAAGTTGCTATATTAAAAGGCAACATCACATCATAAGAACAACCGACAGGTCTGTGAACAAAATTTATGACAGTCTTTGATTCCCTCCACACAGGAGTATATCTGTCGCAAGCATTTATGACTTAAGGCTGGGTCTCACATAGCGATACACCAGCGATCCCGACAACGATCAAGATTGCTGGAGTATCGCTACATTATCGCTGCTGAGCTGCCAAACAAGCAGCTCAGGCAGCGATCAGTACAAGCGACACTGCGGGTAACATCGCTTAGTTACCCGCAGTGTACCTTGGATACCAGCACCCTGATGCAGGGAGCTGGTAACCAAGGTACACATCGGGTTTCCAGGCGCTGCGCGGTGCCTGGAAACCCGCTGTGTACCTTGGTTACCAGCTCCCTGCCTCAGGGAGCTGGTATCCAAGGTACACAGCGGGTTTCTAGGCACAGCCCCGCGCCTGGAAACCCGCTGTGTACCTTGGTTACCAGCGGATCGCTGGTCTCCCGCCTATCACACGCAGCGATGCGTGCCTGTCAGCGGGAGACCAGCGATCAAAAAAATGTCCTGGCCTTTCAGCGACGATCAGCCATACCCGGCAGGGGGGCTGATCGTCGCTGAATGTCACACACAGCGATATCGCTGGTGAGCTCGCTGCTGCGTCACAAAACTAGTGACTCAGCAGCGTTCTCGCTAGCGAGATCGCTATGTGAGACTGGGGCTTTACTGCAAAATCTGAGGAATCTGCTCCAGAGAGAGTGAGGGCATCTGGTCTCTGATCTTACATGGATATTGGGACAATAAAACTTTCACAGCACTTATCTAAGCTAAGGAAGGATTTATTCTCTGAGCTCTGTTTGTTTTTTAATTAACCATTTATTTTGTGATGTCTCTCCTCTCTTTGTGTATATATTTTTGCTTCTTCATATACTTTGAAATACCATGCCTGATGAAGAGACATACAGTAAGAAGTCTCTAAAGCTTGCTATGTAACAAAACTTATTTTAGTTTTGTTAACTATTGAAAGGTATCATAACTGCAAGATTATTATTATGTTTCTCCCAATGAGAACAATTAATCTTTTTTCAACTGGCTAAGGCTGGTTTCACATGTGCGTTGGGCAGAGCTGCGGAGGGCTGCGTACTTAGTTCCTGTCAGCTCCGCCTACGTCTGCATGCGTCCTGCGTACCTATCTTTAATATTTCGTACACAGGCCATGCGGATGTATGCGGATGTGTCCGCATTTGTCATTTTGACGCTGCGCCGAAGTGCGTAGAACGCAACTTGTTGCATTTTGCTGCGGTTGGCGCAGCATCAAAGCGACGCATGTGGACGCATCTGCATGGCCTGCGTACCCAATGTTAAAGATAGGTACGCAGGACGCATGCAGACGCAGGTGGAGTTGAACGGAAGAGTTGCAGAACTGGGCGTGGCTTAATGGAGGAAGTCCGCAGCCCCCCGCATCAATGCCCAAGGCAAGTGTGAAACCAGCCTAACACTGTACCAAAGCTTTGTTTTCTCTCATGGTAAAACATCTATTGCCAGTGTCAAGTTTTAGGTAAACATACATTTTGGCCACAAGTATAATGCTTACAAGGAACCTGTCACCAGAAAAAAAAATTAACCTGCAAATATGGGGTTAATCTGCATTTTAATAGCACCTGCACTTAGCATAGCGCTGCGGCTGCGACTGAGAAAATTAACTTTATTCTCCCCAGCAGTGTTCCCATTTAAGTCACAAGGGGGGAGCCGGTGCTGGTTACAGTGGGTAGGGAAAGTATTCAGACCCCTTTAAAATTTTCACTCTTTGTTTAATTGCAGCCATTAGGCAAATTTAAAAAAAGTTTATTTTCTTTTCTCATTAATGTACACTCTGCTCCTCATCTTGACTGAAAAAAAAAAGAAATGTAGAAATTTTTGCAAATTTATTAAAAAAGAAAAGCTGAAATATCACATGGTTATAAGTATTCAGACCCTTTGCTCAGTATTGAGTAGCAGCACCCTTTTAAACTAATACAGCCATGAGTCTTCTTGGAATGATGCAACAAGTTTTTCACACCTGGGTTTGGGGATCCTCTGCCATTCTTCCTTGCAGATCCTCTCCAGTTCCATCAGGTTGGATGGTGAATGTTAGTGGACAGCCATTTTCAGTACTCTCCAGAGATGTTCAATTGGGTTTAGGTCAGGGATCTGGCTGGGCCAGTCAAGAATGGTCATAGAGTTGTTCTGAAGCCACTCCTTTGCTATTTTATCTGTGTGCTTAGGGTCATTGTCTTCTTGGAATGTGAACCTTCAGCCAAGTCTGAGGTCCAGAGCACTCTGGAAGAGGTTTTCATCCAGGATATCTATGTACTTGGCCGCATTCATTTTTCCTTCAATTACAACAAGACGTCATGTCCCTGCAGCTGAAAAACACCCCCATAGCATGATGCTGCCACCACTATGTTCCACTGTTGGGATTTTATTGGGAAGGTGATGAGCAGTGCCTGGTTTTCTCCACACATACCGCTTAAATTTATCACCAAAAAGTTCTATCTTCGTCTCATCAGATCAGAGAATCATATTTCTCATAGTTTGGCAGTCCTTCATGTGTTTTTTAGTAAACTCTATGCGGGCTTTCATATGTCTGGCACTGAGGAGAGGCTTCTGTCAGGCCACTCTGCCATAAAGGCCCAACTGGAGGAGGGCTGCAGTGATATTTGACTTTGTGGAACTTTCTCCCATCTCCCTACTGCATCTGTGGAGCTCAGCCACAGTGATCTTTGGATTCTTCTTTGCATCTCTCATCAAGACTCTTCTCCCACGGTTGCTCAGTTTGGCTGGACGACCCGGTCTAGGAAGACTTCTGGTGGTCCCAAACTTCTTCCATTTAAGGATTATCGAGGCCACTGTGCTCTTATGAACCTTGAGTACTGCAGAAATTCTTCTGCAACTTTGGCCAGATGTGTGCCTTGCCACAATTCTGTCTCTGAGCTCCTTGGCCATTTCCTTTGACCTCATGATTGTCATTTGGTCTGACATGCACTGTGAGCTGTGATGCCTTATATAGATAGGTGTGTGCCTTTGCAAATCAAGTCCTATCAGTTTAATTAAGCACAGCTGGACTTCAATGAAGGAGTAGAAAAATCTCAAGGAGGATCACAAGGAAATGGACAGCATGTGACTTAAATATGAGTGTCTGAGCAAAGGGTCTGAATACTTATGACCATGTGATACAGGAAAGATGTGTATCTTTGTACCGTGTTAGCCAGTAGATAGAAAAATAATAATATAGAATTGAGAGTCCTCAATGGTTGGTACCTTTTAATGGCTAACTGAAAATATGGTAACAAATTGCAAGCTTTCGAGACTACTCAGGTCTCTTCATCAGGCTAGACTAATTCAAAATCTGAAGAATCACATATTTATGCACAAAGCAGCACTGAAATAACACAATAGATAAGACAAGTGATGTGAAGCAGAACTGTCTTTATGGGAGATAAGGGTATGCCACACTAAACAATATCGCTAACGAGATCGCTAAAAAACGTCACTATTTAGCGATCCCGTTAGCGATATTGTTCAGTGCGGCAGCTTCCAGCGACGAGCTTCCTGCTGTGATCTCGCTCGTCGCTGGAATCGTTCCGGACCCTATTTCATCGCTGGCGCTCCCGCTGGGTAAGTATCTTATCGCTGTGTGGCACCTTTTCTTAGCGATTTAGCGGTACTTTTGTACCGCTAAAGTCGTTAAGAAGATCGCTAACGGCGATAGAGTCGTTAACTATATCGCTAAATGTGGCCGCATTTAGCGATATAGAAACGATCCCGCTAGCGATCTCATTAGTATGCAACGCTAACGAGATCGCTAGCGGGATTGCTTAGTGTGGCAGTACCTATAGAGATGAACATAAATATTGGAACAGTTCATAGATAAGGAGTGTGAAAGTTTTATTGCCCTCTGATTGGGGTCTGGTATTGTGTTTGTTATGCCCCCAGAAGGTCTGAAGAGTAGTGTTGAGCGCTATTGCTCGATATCTAAAAATATCGTATCGAAATTGTATCGCCGATAGCACTAAATATCGTCAATATCCGATTTCGATAGCGGAAGTCCCATGTAAGTCTATGGGAACAAAATATCGAAATTAAAAAAAACCTTTATTTCCTTGTAAACACTAAATATACACACATAGAATACATATATATATATATATACATGTCATTGTGACATATATATATACATATATGTATAGTTTATACACTTCTACATAGTAAAATATCCTCTGATTCAATTGCCGGGTAAAGCCGGCTTCTGTGAAAAGACAGAAGCACCCGACATGAAATGACACTTGGTGTACATAGGGTTAACCATGTCTTTTCATGTCGTTTGCAATCTGATTTGCACAAACAATTACATCAGTCTATGTGTGCAAAATTTCACACCTGTAGGGGTTAATTAAAGGTGTAAATTCGTTGTAAAGGGTATGCCACACTAAACAATATCGCTAACGGGATCGCTAAAAAACGTCTCTATTTAGCGATCCCGTTAGCGATATTGTTCAGTGCGGCAGCTTCCAGCGACGAGCTTCCTGCTAAGATCTCGCTCGTCGCTGGAATCGCTCCGGACCCTATTTCATCGCTGGCGCTCCCGCTGGGTAAGTATCTAATCGCTGTGTGGCACCTTTTCTTAGCGATTTAGCGGTACTTTTGTACCGCTAAAGTCGTTAAGAAGATCGCTAACGGCGATAGCGTCGTTAACTATATCGCTAAATGCGGCAGCATTTAGCGATATAGAAACAATCCCGCTAGCGATCTCATTAGTATGCAACGCTAACGAGATCGCTAGCGGGATAGCTTAGTGTGGCAGTACCTTAAAAAAAACGGACTTTTTTGCTACGAATTTACACCTTTAATTAACCCATACAGGTGTGAAATTTTGCACACTTACACTCATGTAATTGTTTGTGCAAATCAGATATCAAACTACATGAAAAGACATGGTTAACTCTATGTAAACCAAGTGTCATTTCATGTCGGGTTCTGCATTTTCACAAAAGCCGGCAATTGAATTAGCGGCTATTATACTATGTAGAACTGTATGAACTATAAATATATATATATGTGTCACAAATTCAATGACATGTAGTTATACAGTGCCTACAAGTAGTATTCAACCCCCTGCAGATTTAGCTGGTTGACACATGCGGAATTAACTTGGCATTGTGACATTTGTACTGTAGATCAGCCTGGAAGTGGGAAATGCACTGCAGCAAAAATTTTTGTTGTAATTTTTTTTTTTTTTTTAAAAAAACATTAAAAGTAAATTCAGAGTGTCATTTATTATTCAACCCCTCAAATCACAAGAATTCTGTTTGGTCCCCCTAAAGTATTAAGAAGTAGTTCAGGCACCAAGAATAATGAGCTTCACATGTGTGGATTAATGATCTCTTTTGCCAGCCTTTTCTGACTATTTAAGACCCTCCCCAAACTTGTGAACAGCACTCATACATGGTCAACATGGGAAAGACAAAGGAGCATTCCAAGGCCATCAGAGACAAGATCGTGGAGGGTCACAAGGCTGGCAAGGGGTACAAAACCCTTTCCAAGGAGTTGGCCCTACCTGTCTCCACTGTTGGGAGCATTATCCGTAAGTGGAAGGCTTATGGAACTACTGTTAGCCTTCCACGGCCTGGACAGCCTTTGAAAGTTTCCTCCCGTGCCGAGGCCAAGCTCGTCCGAAGAGTCAAGGCTAACCCAAGGACAACAAGGAAGGAGCTCCGGGAAGATCTCATGGCAGTGGGGACATTGGTTTCAGTCAATACCATAAGTAACGTACTCCACCGCAATGGTCTCCGTTCCAGACGAGCCCGTAAGGTACCTTTACTTTCAAAGCGTCATGTCAAGGCTCGTCTACAGTTTGCTCATGATCACTTGGAGGACTCTGAGACAGACTGGTTCAAGGTTCTATGGTCTGATGAGACCAAGATCGAGATCTTTGGTGCCAACCACACACGTGACGTTTGGAGACTGGATACGACCCTAAGAATACCATCCCTACAGTCAAGCATGGTGGTGGCAGCATCATGCTGTGGGGCTGCTTCTCAGCCAAGGGGCCTGGCCATCTGGTCCGCATCCATGGGAGGATGGATAGCACGGCCTACCTGGAGATTTTGGCCAAGAACCTCCGCTCCTCCATCAAGGATCTTAAGATGGGTCGTAATTTCATCTTCCAACAAGACAACGACCCAAAGCACACAGCCAAGAAAACCAAGGCCTGGTTCAAGAGGGAAAAAGTCAAGGTGTTGGAGTGGCCTAGTCAGTCTCCTGACCTTAACCCAATTGAAAACTTGTGGAAGGAGCTCAAGATTAAAGTCCACATGAGACACCCAAAGAACCTAGATAACTTGGAGAAGATCTGCATGGAGGAGTGGGCCAAGATAACTCCACAGACCTGTGCAGGCCTGATCAGGTCTTATAAAAGACGATTATTAGCTGTAATTGCAAACAAGGTTATTCCACAAAATATTAAACATAGGGGTTGTATAATAATTGACCCACACTTTTATGTTTAAAATTTATTAAAATTCAACTGAGCAACATAACTTTTTGTTTTGAAAGATTTATGCTTCTGTTAATAAATCCTACTCTCGTTTGCAGTTTGAAGGCTCTAACTTATTTGCATCTTATCAAACCAGCTAAATCTGCAGGGGGTTGAATACTACTTGTAGGCACTGTATATATATATATGAGGTGTAAAATTGCTGAAAAAAAATGCGTGGGCTCCCGCCCTATTTTCGCAACCAGACAGACAAAGCCAGTGAGTGGGGGCAGATAATAATAGCCCAGAGAGGGACCATTATTTTTGCCCCCCCCGGCTACTAAAATCTGCCCCCAGACACCCCAGAAAAGACAAATCTATAATTAGATTCGCCCTTTCTGGCACTTTGCCCGTCTATTCCCATTGCCCTGTAGCGGTGGCGAATGGGTTAATAAGGGGTTAAAATGACCTTGCAATTGAAAGGTCACTTTAAGCCAGGTTAATAATTGAGAGCTGTCAATCAGACAACTATCAATTATTAATCCTATTGTATGAAAGAAAAATCAAACACACACACTTTAATAAAAAAGAAGTTTAATGAAATAATCACACAGTTTTTGACCATATTTTATTTACCTGCTAAAACCATTTCCTGTAATAAAAATAAAATAATAAAGCAAAATTATTCTTACCAATCCGATGTACAGTCAGGTCCCATGGTGTAATCCATCAGAAAGGGTTAATGTTTACTGCAGGGACCGCAGCTAATGACCGCAGCCGCAGCCAAATGAATGAGTTCCTCTCCTGGCTGACAGGAGAGGAAGTGGAAAGCTTAATTGATTGCTTTCCACTTTCACTTCAGGTCAGCCAGGGACACAATCAGTGACGTCAGAGGGAACGGGTTAACAAAAATAGGGGATCCCCTCGAAAAAAAATGGCGTGGGGTCCCCCCTATTTTTGTTAACCAGCCAGATGAAGCAGACCGCTGAGGCCTGGATTTTCAGGCTGTTAAGGAGCCAAGATCCATGGACCTTGCCAGCCTGATAATACCAGGCCACAGCAGTCTGCATATCTTGGCTGATTAACAAAAATAGGGGATCCCCTCGAAAAAAATTGGCGTGGGGTCCCCCCTATTTTTGTTAACCAGCCAGATGAAGCAGACTGCTGAGGCCTGGTTTTTCAGGCTGGTAAGGATCCAATATCCATGGACCTTGCCAGCCTGATAATACCAGGCCACAGCAGTCTGCATATCTTGGCTGATTAACAAAAATAGGGGATCCCCTCGAAAAAAATTGGCGTGGGGTCCCCCCTATTTTTGTTAACCAGCCAGATGAAGCAGACCGCTGAGGCCTGGTTTTTCAGGCTGGTAAGGATCCAATATCCATGGACCTTGCAAGCCTGATAATACCAGGCCACAGCAGTCTGCTTAGCTTGGCTGGTTAACAAAAATAGGGGATCCCCTCGAAAAAAAAAACGGCGTAGGGGTCCCCCTATTTTTGTTAACCAGCTAAGTAAAATGCAGACTGCTGCGGCCTGGTATTAAAAGACTGTCAAGGCCCATGGATTTTGGCCCTCAACAGCCTGATAATACCAGGCTACAGCAGCCCCACATTTGGCGCATCAAAGATGTGCCAATTGTGGCACTTTACCCGGCTCTTCCCACTTGCCCTGTAGCGGTGGCAAGCGGGGTAATAAGGGGTTAATGTCACCGTTGATTGCACGGTGACAATAAGCCGGTTAATAATGGAGAGGCGTCAATAAGACACCGATCCATTATTAATCCCAAAGTTATTAAATGCATAAAAAAAAGACAAAGCAAGAAAAAAGTATTTTAATGAAATAAAAGAGACAACACAGTTTTCATTTCTTTTATTGTACTCTCATTCCTGCGACGCCATCGATCTCCTGTAAAAAAAGAAAAAAAACAAACCAACAGTATACCACCTGTCCGACGCAGTCCATAGTAACGACAGTCCCACGACGATCCAGCTCTGCTACATCGCAATGACAGGCAGAGCCTGTCATCGCGACGCAGCACAGCTGATTACCTGCTTCCCCGGCGGTGACGTCATCGGACTGACTGCTTTACGGCCGGGATTACCCTGCAGTCACTGCAGTTATCGCGAGAAACTGCATGTGACCGCCGGGGAGAAGAGGATGGCGGCCATGAAGCAGTCCAGGACGTGACCGCCGGAGATCTTCTGCCAGGTAAGTGCCGCTGACTCCTGACAGACCCGACCGACGGACACTGACAGTGACAGACCCGACCGACGGACACAGACAGTGACAGTGACAAATCCGATTACGGTATTCGATATGACGAAAATATCGAAACGAATTATTGAAAGGCCGATAGAGCTAATATCGGCCGATAGCCGATATTTGCATTATCGTATCGCTCAACACTACTGAAGAGCCAATTCCTTAATTCCGCCACACAATAAGATAAAAAGAATGGATCTACCTGTGGCCAAACACTTTTGTATCCTCGGTCATAGCATGATGGACATGAAATTACTTGTATTAAAAGCTAACTTTAAGGCTCAGAGAGACAGAAAGGTTTCTCATGACAACTTTTGACACACTCAGTGCAGGAATGAATGTGTCGCATGGATTTATGTCTTTTTACATCAATTAAGGAATTTGCTCTTCAGACCTTTTGGGGGCATAACAACACAATACCAGACCCCAATCAGAGGACAATAAAACTTTCACACTCCTTATCTATGAACTGTTCAAATATTTATGTTCATCTCTATCTCCCAAAATGACAGTTCTGCTTCACGTCACTTGTCTTATCTATTGTGTTATTTCTGTGCTGCTTTGTGTATAAATATGTGATTCTTCAGATTTTGTATTAGTCCAGCCTGATCAAGAGACCTGAGTAGTCTCGAAAGCTTGCAATTTGTTACCAATCTTTTCAGTTAGCCATTAGAAGATAACAACCACTGAGGACTCTCAATTTTAAATATATGACCATGTGATATTTCAGTTTTTCTTTTTTGATAAATTTGTAAAAATTTCTATATTTCTGTTTTTTTTCAGTTAAGATGAGGTGCAGAGCTTACATTAATGAGAAAAAAATGAACTTTTTGAATTTACCAATTGGTTGCAATGAAAAAAAGAGTGAAAAATTTAAAGGGGTCTGAATGCTTTCCGCACCCACTGTATATTGACATAATCATTGAAATTAGTTACAAGTTGTTGTCCCGCTGGAGTAAGGGAGGGGGAGGAGTCAGTACCCAATGAATTCATGTTAACAAATTCATGTTAGCTTCAACCAGCGCCATGATAGATGCCGGCACATGAGCAGTTTACCAACAGGTTCCCTATCTATAAGGATGTCATTAACCATAGAGATGGACACAACTATGTGAATTGAAAATCCACTCCTTGAAAATCATTCACATAAGTAAACCTTCATGGAATAAATAGTATGCAGCCATATATGGAAAGAATTCACATCACATGTGCTGTATCTCTTATAAGAAATTGAAAAAGTATTCAGAACATCTGACATGCAGATACACAACATTTAACCTGGTCTGAGAGACATGGTGTTCGCTCCGTTTTCTACTTTTTCTCCTATTTCTCACTTTTTGAATTTTTATGTTGCAACATAAATCCCTAGCTCAAGTAAGCACCTGTTCACACACAAACTTGGGTGTTACAATATAGGATATGGAGGAAGGAAAAATAAGTAAACCAAGACAAAAGCAAAAATGTCGAGTTACCAAGTGTAATTACCGTATTTTTTGGAATATCAGATGCACTTTTTTCCTCCAAAAATATGGAGTAAAATGGGGGGACCCTGCAGCTGCGGCTGACATTGTGCTTACTAAAGAGCAGTGAATACTCACTGAGCTCCACACACACAGTCCTGGTGAGGAGAACAGTGAGTATTCCAGCAGCTGTCCTCAGCGGCCATCACTGCCATGTGCTGCTTACAAGCATAAAGCAGCTGCCGGCACCGGAGCAGGACACTGCGAGGGCACGCAGGGAAGGTAAGAATGTGTTTTTCTTTCTGCTGTCGGCCATGCATACCAGGATGGGGAAGGGGGCCAATCATACCAGGATAAGGATGGGGGCAAGCATACCAGGACAGAGATGGGTGCCTTTCATACCACGATGGCGACTGGGGCAAATCATGCCAGGATAAGGATGGGGCCATGCATACTAGGATAAGGTTGGTGCCAATCATATCAGGAGAAGGATGAGGCCATGCATACAAGGATAAGGATGGGGCCATGCATACCAGAATAAGGATGGGGCCATGCATACCATGATAAGGATGGAGCCATGCATACCAGGATAAGGATGGGGCCATGCATACTAGTATAAATATGTGGCCATGCATACCTGGACGGAGCTGGGGTCAATCATACCAGGATAAGGAAAGGGCTATGTATACCAGAATGGGGATGGGGGTCAATCATACCAGGATAAGAATGGAACCATGCATACTAAATGATGATGGGGCCCCTGCATACCAGGATAGGGATTGGGGCAAATAATACCAGGATAAGGATGGAGCCATGCATACTAGGATAAGGTTGGGGCCAATCATATCAGGAGAAGGATGAGGCCATGCATACCAGGATAAGGATGGGGCCATGCATACCAGGATAAGAATGAATGCATGCCAGAATAAGGATGGAGTCATGCATACCAGGATAAGGATGGGGCCATGCATACCAGGATAAATATGGGGCCATGCATACCAGGATAAGCATGTGGCCATACATACAAGGATGAAGATGGGGTCCCTGCATACCAGGATAGGGATTGGGGCCCATCATACCAGGATAAGGATGGGACCATGCATACCAGGATGATGATGGCATCCCTGCATACCAGGATAGGGATTGGGGTCAATCACACCAGGATAAGGATGGGGCCATGCATACCAGGATGGGGATGGGGTCAATCATACCAGGACAAGGATGGGGCTATGTATACCAGGATGGGGATGGGGTCAATCATACCAGGATGAGGATGGGGCCATGTATTCCAGGATGGAGAAAGGGTCCCTGCATACCAGGATAAGGATGGGTCCATGCACATCAGGATGGTGATGGGGCCAATCATACCAGGATAAGAATGGGGCCATGCATATGAGGACAGGAACGGGGACCATGCATACCAGGACAGAGATGTGGGCCCTGAACACCAGGATAGAGATAAGGGAGCCATGCATACCAGGATGGGCATATTACATATAGAATTGACCATATTTTTTGCTTACTTTTTTCTAATTCCCCCTCTAAAACCTAGGTACATCTTATTGTTCGGTGCGTCTTATTGTCTGAAAAATATGGTACGTGGATCGCCCACCAGGGCATGGGATACTCGGTACCGGGCCGGTGTATTGAAGGGATGTGTCACAGCGGCAGTGGCCTGGTCCGTGGCCCTTGGCGTCCAATGAAAGGGGGATTATTTACAGGGGATGTTAGAGTTTATAGTGTAGGTATTCGTGACGCCACCTGTGGCATCTGGTCAATGGTGACCAGTAGTGTTGAGCATTCCGATACCGCAAGTATCGGGTATCGGCCGATATTCGCGTTATCGGAATTCTGATACTTAGTTCCGATATTTTTCCTATATCGTATACCGGAATCGGAAGTTCCCATAATTCTTTGAGAGGCAATGTGATTTTAGTCAGCCAATGAGGAATCCTACGAAGTGTGGGCACATCCTGTAATGCTGCGGTCATCTTAACTAATGGCATGGCTGTGATTGGCTGCTGAAATGATGTCAGAATGCACTATAAAAGGCGCCGCAGCCATTTTAGCGTCACTGTGCTGTGAACTCAGTAAGGGACAGAACGCTGCTGTGCTGACTCTGAGGGACAGTTAGATATTGCGATTTTGTGTACTACTGTGCTTGAGGCAGGCTAGTTTACCAACCGCTGTGTAAAGCTTCATTTTGCCAGTGTTGTTTTAACAGCTCTGTGCAAGGTGTGTGTGAGAGTGCAGGTGACGCTGTAGTTTGCTCTGCATCCACCGCTGTTTGTAGGCATCTGCACGTGTCACTGACTCTTTTTTTTTTTTTTTTATTTAGTGGAATTGGTGCAGCTCCATTATATTAGAAAAAAATCAAATCTATTAGTGTGACGTGCTTCCATCCGTATACAATACATTGGTTGCAAACACTATAGAAGTACAGAAAGGAGCTTTTCACAGATAGTGAATAGTTGTGTTTCAGTGTTCACTGCAGTCTGTGAGGTTTTGATTTTTTGAGTGCAGATCACGCTCCAGTTAGTTCTTCAACCACTGCTGGTTGTAGTCTGCTGAGCGTGTGTCACTGCCTCATCCTTCACATTTTTCTCTAATTGGTGCTGCTCCATTTTAGTGGAAAAAAATCTAATCTATTAGTGTGACGCGCTTCCATCCGTATACAATACATTGGTTGCAAACACTATAGAAGTACACAAAGGGGCCTTTAACAGCTACAGAACAGTTGTGTTTCAGTGTTCACTGTAGTCTGTGAGCTTTTCATTTTGTGAGTGCAGATTACGCTCCAGTTTGTTCTTCAACCACTGCCGGTTGTAGTCTGCTGAGCGTGTGTCACTGCCTCATCCTTCACATTTTTCTCTAATTGGTGCTGCTCCATTTTAGTGGAAAAAAATCTAATCTATTAGTGTGACGCGCTTCCATCCGTATACAATACATTGGTTGCAAACACTATAGAAGTACACAAAGGGGCCTTTAACAGCTACAGAACAGTTGTGTTTCAGTGTTCACTGTAGTCTGTGAGCTTTTCATTTTGTGAGTGCAGATTACGCTCCAGTTTGTTCTTCAACCACTGCCGGTTGTAGTCTGCTGAGCGTGTGTCACTGCCTCATCCTTCACATTTTTCTCTAATTGGTGCTGCTCCATTTTAGTGGAAAAAAATCTAATCTATTAGTGTGACGCGCTTCCATCCGTATACAATACATTGGTTGCAAACACTATAGAAGTACACAAAGGGGCCTTTAACAGCTACAGAACAGTTGTGTTTCAGTGTTCACTGTAGTCTGTGAGCTTTTCATTTTGTGAGTGCAGATTACGCTCCAGTTTGTTCTTCAACCACTGCCGGTTGTAGTCTGCTGAGCGTGTGTCACTGCCTCATCCTTCACATTTTTCTCTAATTGGTGCTGCTCCATTTTAGTGGAAAAAAATCTAATCTATTAGTGTGACGCGCTTCCATCCGTATACAATACATTGGTTGCAAACACTATAGAAGTACACAAAGGGGCCTTTCACAGATACTGAACAGTTGTCTGCAGGGTTCACTGTAGTCTGTGAGGAATAACCACACTTAGGCCTTAACTTTTCTGACTTTCTTTATCAATCTACCAAGATGAAGAAGTCAGTGAGTAAGGCACGTGGTCGTGGTCGAGGCCGTGGATTTGCAGCAGGGAGAGGACGTGGGGATTCTGTGGCTGCTGCCGCACCCAGTGACACAGCATCCACCAGTTTTCCCCGTGAGCGTTCCTTTATGCGCACTTTTGTAGGAGCTCAGCGTACCCCCCTGCTGCGTGAAGAACAAATTGAAGCCGTTGTTGGTTGGATGGCAGCCAATGCATCGACTTCAATAGCTTCCACCTCCTCTCAGGACCACAGCACTGTTGAACAACCATCAGTCTCTTCACCGCCTGCCAAAATGCCCAGGCAGTCAGAGAGCTCTGTACAGGAGCCAGCTGAGTCTCTGCTTCTGTTCTCAGAATCTGTTGGCTTGGAAACAGGGGCCCAGCCAAGCAGCATTCTGGAATGTGAAGAAGAGGCAGTATGCAGTGATGCGCAACAGCTGTGTCTCTCTGAATCTGAAGAGGCGGGTGAGCCAGTGCCGATGGTCAGCACACCGCAGAACGCATCTGATGATGATGAGACTCAGTTGCCAGTTTCTGTTGAGCATGGTGCTGGCCAGACCACCCAACAACAGCAGGTGTTGGAAGAGGGTAGTGGTGGAGATGATGAGGTCCAAGACCCAACATGGCGTGAGGAACAGGAAGGTGGTGGGAGCAGCTCTGAGGAAGAGATTGCACCAACGGTCCAAGCAGTAGGGAGAGGTAGGCTGCAGACTCGCTTGCCTGTAGCCTCCAGTTTGGCACCCGTTCGGAGCAGTTCTCTTCCAACAGCCAAACCGGGCGCTCCCAGGACTTGCTCTGCGTGGTCCTTTTTTGATACAGTTGCAGATGATATTTGCTATGTCAAATGCAAGCTGTGTAATCAAAAAATTAAAAGAGGTAAAAGTGTCAGTAACCTTAATACAACAAATATGTGGAAACATGTGCGGTCAAAGCACTTTGTTGAGTTACAAAGACACACTGGAGATGTAGGCCAACCTACAGCAGCACCTACATCTTCAGCTCGTGTTGGAGCCTCTTCCTCCAGTTCACACACAGCTGGTTCGGCTTCCTCAAAGGATCGCCATGGAAGAACCTCTGTCACTGTTGTCCAGAGACACAGTGTTATTCCACCCACAGCTGCAAGTTCCCTGTCATCCTCACACACCCAGGCCACAAAACAGCCATCGGTAGCACAGGCATGGGATAAAAGACGGCCATACTCGGCAAACCATCCACGAGCACAGGCTCTGAATGCTGGCATTGCAAAACTCCTGTCCCTTGAAATGCTGTCATTCAGGCTGGTGGAGACTGACAGTTTCCGTGAATTAATGGCATTGGCAGTCCCACAATACAATGTGCCCAGCCGATTTTATTTCAGCAGGCAAGCCGTCCCTGGTCTGCAAAAGCATGTTGAGGCAAAAATTAAACATGCGCTACTAAACGCCGTCAGTAGCAAGGTCCACCTGACCACCGATGCGTGGACCAGTACCCATGGCCAGGGACGATACCTTTCACTCACTGCCCATTGGGTGAATGTTGTGGAGCCGGGTACAGATCTTGCGAGTGGCGCTGTACGTGTTCTGCCAACTCCAAGGATTGCCGGAATCAAGTCTGTCCACATTGACTCCTCCTCCTACTCCAGTTCCTCAGAATCATCGCTGCAGGAGCCGTCACGGTCTACCTCCACATGGACCCGTGGACGCTTACCTGATGCGACCGATATGAGCACAGCCGTGGCCAAACGGCAACAGGCCGTTCTGAAATTAATTCCCATGGGGAATCGAAGCCACACAGCGCAGGAGGTCTGGAATGCCATCAAGCAGGAGAGCGACGTGTGGTTTTTGCCAGCGAATCTCCAGCCAGGCTTGGTAGTGTGTGACAATGGCCGAAATCTGGTGGCAGCTCTGGGCCTTGGCAACCTCACTCACATACCATGTCTGGCACATGTGCTCAACTTGGTCGTGCAGAGTTTTTTGAGGGACTATCCGGATCTTGATGCACTGCTGCACAAGGTCCGCCTAGAGTGCGCTCACTTGCGACGTTCCAGCATGGCCAGATCGCGCATTGCAGCTCTGCAACGCAGATTGCGCCTTCCTGAACATCGCATCATATGTGACGTATCAACCAGGTGGAATTCAACGTTACATATGTTGGAGCGGTTGTGTGAGCAGCAGCCAGCAGTTATGGAGTATCAGCTGCATCAGGCGCAATCAACACGCAATTTGCGCCGTCCACACTTCACCATTAATGAGTGGGCCACTATGAAGGACATGTGCCACGTTTTGCGTGCGTTTGATGAGTCAACGCGGATGGCGAGTGCAGATGATGCACTAGTCAGCCTAACTGTCCCCCTTATCTGGCTGCTTCAAAAAACACTGCAAGCAATAAGGGATGAGGTTTTGGAAGAGGTGGAGGATGAGGAGTCACAAATTCCATCACCTTCTGGAAAGTCAGCGCAACGTGGTTCCTCACAAAGGGCTGGGCAGGGCTCACTTTGTGAGGAGGATGAGGAGGAGGAGTCAATGGAGGAGGAAGACATCGCTCCAGAGGGAGGTACACAACGCTCTAGTCAGTATGTAGAGCGAGGGTGGGGTGATGCAGAGCAGGCAGAGATAACGCCTCTTGCAGAGGACAGCGTTTCTTTGCCAGTTGGGAGTCTGCAGCACATGGTTGATTTCATGCTGCAGTGCCTAAGAAACGACCGCCGCATCGCCCACATTCTCACGACGTCTGATTATTGGGTGTACACCCTCCTAGACCCTCGCTACCGGGACAACGTCAAAAGCCTCATCACACCGTTGAACCGGGAGCGTAAAATGCGGGAGTACCAAGACACACTGGTGCAATCCCTAATGTTCTACCTTACTGCCGAGAGCACTGCTGCTGCTACTGCTTTACAAAGCAGCTCTGTGCGTCGAGGCAGTGTAGAGAGCTCTGCAACAAGAGGGAGCACACGCAGTGCCTCTGCACAGGGAAAGACCAGTATGTTAAAAATGTGGCAAAGTTTTGTGGCAGCGCCACAAATGTCTACACCATCCGAGAGGGCTCCAGTCAGCGGGAGGCAACGTATCCGTCAGATGGTGACAGACTACTTGGCTTTGCCTCTCAGTGTACTCCCAGATGGCTCTTCCCCATTCAAGTTTTGGGTCTCTAAGCTGGATACATGGCCAGAGCTTAGCCAGTATGCATTGGAGGTGCTGGCTTGCCCTGCTGCCAGTGTATTATCTGAGCGCGTCTTTAGTGCTGCAGGTGGTGTACTAACAGACCGTCGCATGCGACTATCCTCCGATAATGTAGACCGGCTTACTTTTCTGAAAATGAACAAGGCATGGATCTCGCCAGAATTTGTCTGTCCGTTTTCAGATTAAATAACTGGTTCGCAACGTTATCCATGTCTCCTGTTATGTTCATCTTTCTACCACCTGAACTCTACTCCCTGGGCTCCAACACTGCCAGTTGCTGCTCAGAAGTGTCGTGTCCACAGAACAAAACACAAGCTCTACTGTTAGTGGGGTTCAGTAACGCCAGCTGTTCCCCTGCTGTGTCAACGGCAAGAAGTCTCCTGTTCCCGACACATGGACAGAAAAACACATGACCAACATGCTCCAAATAGGGAAGAGCCGTCACCCTGCTTGTTATGCTGAAAACATGAAATTGTGAAGTTTTGCAGGCCTAGAATGATAAATTTTTATGACAAATATGGACAAATAATAATTTGTCATCACAGCGCATATCTGCACATGTCTATTAGAAATGGTAACAAAAAATAAAACATAGTCTACTCTTCACATTTTGAAATTAATGCATAAAAGTACATTTCAGACTTATGAATTAATGCTTTTTAAGGAACTTTATCTGTACCTGTAAGATAATGCAGTCAATGGATGTACGAATCATTAAATCCTCATCATCATCATCACGAGTTTTATTTATGACAGACATTATAAAATACACATACTGATGCCAACTGTAACTTCAAACACCATATATGAAATGGCCAGCATGTAAACATGGTAATAATGTCCAATAATAAATTATTACATCTAGAAAGTGCATCATGCATACTGACAATAGGTAGTTATACCTGCAAGTGCTGTTGAAACAACCACAAGAGATATAAATTAATACTGGTATATAGGTATCACAGTGCATAGTTACTCATGGACAATGTTGATGTAATACTGTATCTCAATTAAGTCAGCGTCAACCATTAGGCTTGTTAGTCTTGTACATTGTTAAAGAGGGAACGTAATTTTTTTGTTTGTCATAGGTGGAGTATTACACATTAAATTATTACTGCTGTATTTTTTTTTGCGTCCCTAGTGCGCAATAACGCAGCCTAACCTCACATTTGATAGTCAGCTAATTGCCACACGCTACCCTACCCTACGCGTGACAGTAGGAAGGTAGTGTTGACGGATAAAGCTTTGCGCAACCAGACATTCTTTTACCCTCTTCAACACTCTACAAGCAAAAAATGCATGATTTCAGCCGCAGACTTTATTGACGTACAGTATAACATCGGCATTACCCATCAGAGGCTGTCCACTGTCTGATACAGACATAGAATATACCTTTGCTATCCGTAGCCTTTGTTTCACCTACACTTGCAGGCACACACTTAAATTGTGACAAACAATGCCTAATGTTTTTTTAAATGGTTATTTTTTATTGTACATTATTGTGTCATCAATCACATTGATGAGTCCATGCTGGACATGTCATACATGCTATAGAAAGTTACGATTTTATGAACTTAAATAATTGAAATGTCTGTGACTGTCACATAAAATTTGCGATGATGATGATGAGTGACTATTACAAAATCCATTGTCTTCACTATGTTATGGTTTAACATAGCGTTCCTTAAGCATTATTCATAAAAAAAAAAATGGACTTTTATTCTTAAATTTACAACACTATATTTTGTTACCAATTTTTTGGGTGTTGTGTTGTTCCATTTATTTTTGGCATGTGCATATATGCGTTTATATTTGTATTTTCTTTATTTTTCCTTCTTGAAATTAGAAAACATGTGTATCTTTGTACCGTGTTAGCCAGTAGATAGAAAAATATTTAGACTTCAGAGTCAGCAGTGGTTGATACCTTTTAATGGATAACTGAAAAGATGGAAACAAATTGCAAGCTTTCAAGGCTACTCACGTCTCTTCATCAGGGAAAGACTAACTAAAAAAATTAAGCATCACATATTTCTATACACAACAGGACACAGGAATAGTGCAATAGGTAAGACAAGTAAGTGACGTGTATCAGAACTGTCATTATCTCACAGGGATGAACATAAATATTGGAACAGTTCCTAGATAAGGATAGAAAGTTTGATTGCCCTCTCATTGGCGTATTTTTTTGGGTTTCATGACCCTGGAAGGGCATAGACGCAGATTCCTTAATTGATATAGAATGACATAAATCCATGTGATCTATTCATTCCATCACTAACAGTGTCAAAGGTCATGATGAGCTTATATTCTGAAACCTTTGTACGTTTCTCATATTTGAAGTTATATTTTAATACCAGTAATTCCATATCCATGATGCTATGACCGGGCATACAAAAGTCTTTTGCCACAGGTAAATTCATTAATTTATCTGTGATTGTGTGGCGCTGATAATTCATCCTTGTTCTCCTTTTTGTTGCCGGTCTCCCCCTCACTTGTCCCTCCCTCACTTGTCTTAGCTATTCCTGTGTCCTGTTGTGTGTAGAAATATGTGATTCTTCATTTTTGGCTTTACTCTTAGCCTGATGAAGACACCTGAGTAGTCTCGAAAGCTTTGAATTTGTTACCATATTTTCAGTTAGCCATTAAACGTTATCAACCACAGAGGACTGTCAAGTATAAATATTTTTCTATTCTTGTAATTGAAATTTATCATTTTATTGTTGTAGTAAAAGTTCATTTATTCTTGTTTGAAGTACATACATTTGCAATGGCCACGTAACAAGGCAATAACTCAATATTTTGTGCCTACACCCTCCTTGACCCTGGGCTTCAACAGCGCCAGTTGCTGCTCAGAAGTGTTAGATGCACAGATGAAAACAATCGCTGATGTGTTTGTGGGGTTCAGTAACGCCTGCTGTTCCCCTGCTGTGTGTCTGGCAAAAATTACTGCTGCTAACTACAACTTCAACTTCAAACGTCTCATACTAGGCCTCTGCCTACACCCTCCTTGACCCTGGGCTTCAACAGCGCCAGTTGCTGCTCAGAAGTGTTAGATGCACAGATGAAAACAATCGCTGATGTGTTTGTGGGGTTCAGTAACGCCTGCTGTTCCCCTGCTGTGTGTCTGGCAAAAATTACTGCTGCTAACTACAACTTCAACTTCAAACGTCTCATACTAGGCCTCTGCCTACACCCTCCTTGACCCTGGGCTTCAACAGCGCCAGTTGCTGCTCAGAAGTGTTAGATGCACAGATGAAAACAATCGCTGATGTGTTTGTGGGGTTCAGTAACGCCTGCTGTTCCCCTGCTGTGTGTCTGGCAAAAATTACTGCTGCTAACTACAACTTCAACTTCAAACGTCTCATACTAGGCCTCTGCCTACACCCTCCTTGACCCTGGGCTTCAACAGCGCCAGTTGCTGCTCAGAAGTGTTAGATGCACAGATGAAAACAATCGCTGATGTGTTTGTGGGGTTCAGTAACGCCTGCTGTTCCCCTGCTGTGTGTCTGGCAAAAATTACTGCTGCTAACTACAACTTCAACTTCAAACGTTTCATACTAGGCCTCTGCCTACACCCTCCTTGACCCTGGGCTTCAACAGCGCCAGTTGCTGCTCAGAAGTGTTAGATGCACAGATGAAAACAATCGCTGATGTGATTTGTGGGGTTCAGTAACGCCTGCTGTTCCCCTGCTGTGTGTCTGGCAAAAATTACTGCTGCTAACTACAACTTCAACTTCAAACGTCTCATACTAGGCCTCTGCCTACACCCTCCTTGACCCTGGGCTCCAACACCGCCAGTTGTTGCTTGGAAGTGCTGTTAGCACAGTTTACACTTGCTCCCGTGTTACTGGGGTTCAGCAATGTCAGCTGTTCCCCTGCTGTGTGAACGGCAAACAGTCCTGCTGCCTCCACCATGTTCTCTTCTCATCCCTGGGTTACAACATCGCCAGTTGTTTC